>CM054930.1:11602856-11620944 GCA_029168755.2 Tillandsia fasciculata
TCATTTTGGGCCCATAAATAGAGCCGAATTTCTCCCTGGAGCCTGTTCCTGGCCAGTTTCTTTACAGTGTGTTCTACAGAGATTTTCTTCATTTTCCAAGCTGGTTCCACCTGTGGATCGCCAATTTTTTTCGTGGCACACACTCTGAGGTTTTCATTATTCCGGCGCGGCGCGACGTTTCTTCATCGGTGTTCCTCTCCGTCGCATTTAGGTGCGCGAGCTCCCCCGGCCTACTCCGACCTCTATTTCCGGCGATTCTGCGCCGTTGCTTCACGATAGGTATGACTTTCGGGTTTTGAACTCCCCCTTTTTCGAGATTTTCTTGGTTTCCCAGCTTTCTTTGACACTTTTTCTCTGGCGAGTTTTGGACAGCGCCACAGTTTTTTGGCGATATGTTTGTGCTCGGGCATCGGATTTGGACACTCAAGTACTTGTTTTGCATCTACACATCGCAAGGAATGTCCTTGAATTTTCCTGGATTTTTCTGAGTTTTCCCTAAAGGTGAAAATCCCATTTTTCAAGGGCGGAGTTCTACAGATTTTGTACTTGGTGTGTTTTGAGGTGGTCACCTTCCGAATTTATATCTTGACGTACGAAACGCAGTTTTTGAACGTGCAGGTACTCATTTCGATCGGTTTGTCGCAACGTCGTGACAGTATTTTTTTTCTGGAATTTTCGAGCCCATCTTGCAGGTGAAAACAGTGCTTTTCTGGACTGTTTTTCTTGGACAGCATGTTGTTAGAATTAGTTATTATTGAGCACTTCTGGGATATTTCTTTGTGCATTATCGCGGCGGATTATTTTTGGGCGAGAGTACCGTTGGGACTTGGATTTAGCGTTTGAGGTGGGTGTTGTTGTTGTATACTCCTCATTTTTGACTACCCACTAGGCATATCGAAATGTTTCTATGATTAAATGGAAATTGCACTCTTTATGTGTGAATTGCATGCTTGGAGATAGGGCGCCATGTTAGAACTTGCATCCTGGGGGAAATGATCGCTAAAATTGATATATTATGCCAAGGGGACTGTTACTTTAATTTAAGGGATTCATTGTTGGGTTATATGTAATATAGGATCTAAATAGGGGAAAAACCACCTAGAGGGGGGGTGAATAGGTGCAAACAATAAACACACCAAAATCGTTGCGTAAAAATAACCCAATGCGGAAAATAAATAACACGCAAGATTTTACGTGGAAAACTCCAATCCAGGAGTAAAAAACCACGGGACCGATCACACGGTGAAATCTACTAAGATTAAAACACGTACAAGGTGATATAACGCACACACACGACTCAACCTTTTCCATACGCTCCGAGTAGATCTTCGCCGCTCGCTCCTGAACGCACCTCGAATCCACGAAGGCGTCCAACGCCGAATCCACGGCGTGTCACGTCGAATCCACGACGCCAGACCGAATCCACGGTCTTCACCAAGTAGCACGTCTCGAATCCACGAGCGCACCTCGTCTCGAATCCACGAAACGGTAACACCTTGAGTCCACAAGGCCACGCGAATCCACGCGCCGATTTTTTGGGAAAATCGTTGTTTTGTTGGTGATGATATTTTGAATACTTAGATCATCATAGATAGACAAGGAAGCACCCTCTAAGTATTCATCGATTTGATTCTTTCGAAAGATATAGATTTTGAAAACCCTAGAATCAAACCGATCAATAGAGAAAGAAAACCTAAAATAAAGAGGTGTTTACCTTTTCTTCTCTATGTGGATTCTTACCTTTGATCCCCCTTGGGATAACCCTAAAAGATGATATTAGGGTCTATTTATAGGCTAGAAACCTTTTGGAAAGAGATAAGAATCAAAAACTGCCTTAACAGAAATTTTCCCGCACGACGATCCGGATCGGATTTACGGCGATCCTGATCGTCGTCTTTTTTCAGCAATTCCTGAAAAAACAAGGTTCGGGATCCGGATCGGAATTCTGATCCGGATCGGAATTCTGATCCGGATCGGAATTCTGATCCTGATCGGAATTCTGATCCTGATCGGGTTCAGGATCAGAAATTCTGATCCGGACTCTGAACATCCAATTTGTCCAGTTTTTGATTCTTTGGGCATAGAAAATATTCCAAAGTGTTTCTAAGCTATAAGAATGTATTCAAAATATCAAAGATTATTTAATTTAACGTACCTGAACATTTGAATCCATTCTTTTGAGATTGATGTAAATGATTTGTCAAGTCTTCATCTTCAATCTTCAACATCACGAAATACGCCAATACAAAAATCCTTAACAATCTCCCCCTTTGGCGGTTTCGTGACAAAACACATAATCCACAAAAAAAAAATAACAAAAAGACGATTTTTGTTGCTATCACCATACAACAAAAATACGCATGAACGATCCAAATAAATGTAAATACAAGAGATAACCTCCTAAAACAAACTCTAGACTTAGACGCAACTAGGAGTGTTCAAATCTTGTACTCTCTGCAAAAGAAACAATTCTTGACAACAAGAAATCATTAATACCTCAAGAATTTAATCGTTAAGCAACCAGAGAGTTATACATTTAATATGACATTAGGTATCAGATATGCATAAAAGTAGACAATCAAAATATCACATATCTTTATCCATCATCAGGGTTAGTTCCAACCATAATGTCAAAGAAGTTCAAATGTTCATACCTTTTGCATGACCTGTCACAAAACTTGTTAGAAGTTACAACGCAAAATAGTCAGTAGAATAGTTAGTGTTAAACTTCAAGTTTCAAGTTATCCGGTCATGTTCGTTCTTTTCCTTCTCCCCCTTTTTCCAAACGATCTATTGGCTCGTTCTTTTCTCTTTCTCTCCCCCTTTTTGTCACAAAAACCAGCCAAAATTATAAGAGAGAAAAAAAATAGACAAACGAAAAACCTTATGTCAGAAAAACAACTAAAGTCAATTTCATCAAAAATCAATCTGAAACGGTATCGTTGTCATCGAAGTTGCTGCATCCGAGTTTTGCAAAAATCTTCTTGTCCAACTTCATCAGTGCATTGTACTTCTTCGTCAAGACCACTTGTGTTGTACTAATCCGTTGCAGGTCAAGAGAAATCTGATCTTGTTCAATTGAAATTCGCTCCTGCTCAGATGATAGTCTTTGTTGTTCCCGAAGAGCTTCAACATTCACATGTCTCTCACCGATACAATCTCAGCAAGTGGCTCCTCATTTTTTTTTCATCTCCCCCTATGTTGAGCATCTCTTTTTATCATCTCTGTTCTCCATGTTCTCCCCTGTCTTGAGCATCTATGTTCTCCCCCTTTGAGATTCAATCAGTCTTTTCTGTTCTCCTTAATTTATTGGTCATCCTCGTGCTAACCAACGCGGTGATGAACATGATTGTCCACTCAAGAGCCTTTGTTATAGAGTATTTGAAAAATAGCACCTGTGAGCAAAAACTCAAAGAACATGAAAAATTGTTTAAATTTCAAAAAAATTTTTAAAAATCTTGCCCAAACAATCCTTAACATGTGTAGAGGCTAGGAATCAAGATCATTTTTCAAAAAGGAATTTTAAAAATAGATCAATCCCATGTTTTTAGAAAATTCAAAAAAAACATGTAAGCATTTCTGCATATCAACTTTATACAAAAATATCATTTCACATAGAAAGAAATAGATTATGATAAATCTATCAAAATATCCCAAATTGTGAAACGAAAATTTAAAAGAATTATAACCTCTAAAGTTGATCAATTTTCAAACATCCTTCACGATCTAATGAGTATAGAGTTTATCTAATTCTCAATTGAGCAAAGAAAATGAAGCACCAAGATCGATAGATGTTTGAAATCCCAAATAAGTCAAATAATATATTTAGTCAATATATTTGGGAAGTGACTCTTTGAGCATCTTTTAGAAATCCCACCTTATACCAACCTTGGAATTTGACATAGTCAAGTATTCCAAAAAGCATTTTATTTGATTAAACAAGATCACCATGCTTGGTTAACATGTGGTAGCTGCACACAGTACTCGGACAACCGAGGTGGTAGCTCTTTCCTCCATGTGGTGGTAGTTTTCACACTCCTATTAAGGATGTAACTCTTTCCACATCTTTTGAGCATGAAAAACATAATAAACTCCCCCTCAATTGGCTATCAATTATGAAAGATATTCAGTATTCAACCAAAAATTGATCCTGTGTTCATACTTATTTCAATCATCAAATAAGATAAAATAAATACCAGAAGATCATTGAGAGAGGTAATGACTTTGATCAATTCGAGATGAAATAATTGAAATAAATGATCATTGCATCAAATGAGTTATAATGATATTCAAATCATAATAAACTTCTCTAAACATGCAAGGATGCAAATAAAGTCAGTATAGCAAATGCTCAATTAATGCTCTATATTACAAAAAGAACACAAAACACAAACAAAAACCTTTCTAAGCAGTGGTTCAAAAAGTTATGTAATTGAAAGCATGCCAAGTGCTTTTCGCAAATAAAATATTTTTGATCCAAGGTTTTATCAAAAAAAAAAATCAACTAATTGATCTTCAGTTGGAACAAAAGAAATTTGTAAAAACTTGATTCAACTAGCTCTCTAGGAAAATTCAATGTGTTTTGTTCTAAACTGCAACACAGGGTTTTTAGAAAAGTTAATGGCACTTGTGTTGTCACACAAATAGTTACCGAGGTCGTAGGGATGCGAAAATCACTCAATACACTTTTCTTTGATTTCCTCAATGACTTCGGCTTAGGGGGTGTCCTACCATCCGTCTTAACACTTAGAAGATTTTTCTTCGTTTCCCGAGTCGTGTTCTTGATGGTAGTAGTTGCAAGTATTGCTTGATTTGCTCGTTCTGCTCCATACTTGCAATTTGGTCTTATGTGCCCTAAAAAAAATACAACAATGACATACCTTGGTAAAAGTTGAACCCGAAGAAGATGAGGTAGGTTTGTCAACGTTGGCTACGATGATTTCCGTCGGAGAAGGAGCAACCGACTGGGGCACAAAACTTGTCTTGCTCGAACTTGGTTCCTCACAAGTTCGGCCATATCCGAGGGCTAAATGATTAGTTTGACCAAGACCAAGAAGGCGATCCAACTTACTTTGTCCTGAAGAAAATCTATACAAATCCTCTTTAAGTTGGAAAAAAGGTCTTCGTCATCTCAAAATCTCCTTGTCGTGCCTCGGAATAGAGCTTTGAGAAGAGATTAGCTTTATCCACCGATTTTTCAAGTTCCTTCTCAAAATGCTCGTTCATCTCTTGAAGGAAAATATTTTCTCAACCAAGTTGTCCCTTTCCACTTCAAGAGCCCTTGAGAGAGAAGTTGCTCTATTAGGTTGTTCCTCGAATTTCAACAACCTTCTCCTCAAGTTTTTATTTTGCTTCGCCAATTTCTTTGAGTTCCGTAGAAGTAGTTGGTAGGCGTGAGCAAAGTCTTCACCTTCGGAATCGCTTGGTTCATCATCCGTTGCCGTTTGATCATCCTAGGAAGAAATAGACAACGAACCAGATGCAATCAATGAAATACACGAAGGGTGAAGTCGTGGATGCGAAGAATGTGATGGCATTTGTATCCTCATCACTAGAAGATGACTTGTCCGTAGAAGAAGAGTCATCTCACGTGATGGCTTGCGTAGCCTTCTTCTTTGGTGGATTCTTGCTGGGACATTTCGCTGAAGTGTGGCCAAAGCCTTTGCATTTGAAACACTGGATCTGTCCATCAGCGTTCTTCTTCTCCGTTGGGAAACCTTCTTGCTTTCTTGATTTTGACGCAGAAGCACCTTTGCCTTTCTTGAACTTCGAGAATGATGAAGATTTGCTTGAGTTTCCCTTCCGAAGTTTCGGCAAATTTTCTCTTCAAGAAAGCGAGTTGTTTCTCAAAGTCCTCCATAGATAGATCATCGTCAGAGTCCGAGGAGGATGAATCCGCGTCTTCATGTTCTTTTGATTTCAATGCCATACCTGAAGACTTGGAAGAAGAAGAGAGCTTTCCAGCAGAAGAGTTAGTAGGAAAAGTAATTTCATAAGTTTGAAGTGTACCAACTAATTCTTCTACCTTGATCTCGTCCGGGTGTTTTATTGTTTCGAACCCGTTCGTCGATGGAAATCAAAAACGCTCTTATGCGTACTTTCTAGTAGGCATAATTTGTTCCATCGAAGAACGGTGGTCTATTGATGTTGCCACCATCGACCAATGTTTACAACCCTATTCCCTCTCTGATACCAATTGTTGGGTTATATGTAATATAGGATCTAAATAGGGGAAAAACCACCTAGAGGGGGGGTGAATAGGTGCAAACAATAAACACACCAAAATCGTTGCGTAAAAAATAACCCAATGCGGAAAATAAATAACACGCAAGATTTTACGTGGAAAACTCCAATCCAGGAGTAAAAAACCACGGGACCGATCACACGGTGAAATCTACTAAGATTAAAACACGTACAAGGTGATATAACGCACACACACGACTCAACCTTTTCCATACGCTCCGAGTAGATCTTCGCCGCTCGCTCCTGAACGCACCTCGAATCCACGAAGGCGTCCAACGCCGAATCCACGGCGTGTCACGTCGAATCCACGACGCCAGACCGAATCCACGGTCTTCACCAAGTAGCACATCTCGAATCCACGAGCGCACCTCGTCTCGAATCCACGAAACGGTAACACCTTGAGTCCACAAGGCCACGCGAATCCACGCGCCGATTTCTTGGGAAAATCGTTGTTTTGTTGGTGATGATATTTGAATACTTAGATCATCATAGATAGACAAGGAAGCACCCTCTAAGTATTCATCGATTTGATTCTTTCGAAAGATATAGATTTTGAAAACCCTAGAATCAAACCGATCAATAGAGAAAGAAAACCTAAAATAAAGAGGTGTTTACCTTTTCTTCTCTATGTGGATTCTTACCTTTGATCCCCCTTGGGATAACCCTAAAAGATGATATTAGGGTCTATTTATAGGCTAGAAACCTTTTGGAAAGAGATAAGAATCAAAAACTGCCTTAACAGAAATTTCCCGCACGACGATCCGGATCGGATTTACGGCGATCCTGATCGTCGTCTTTTTTCAGCAATTCCTGAAAAACAAGGTTCGGGATCCGGATCGAAATTCTGATCCGGATCGGAATTCTGATCCGGATCGGAATTCTGATCCTGATCGGAATTCTGATCCTGATCGGGTTCAGGATCAGAAATTCTGATCCGGACTCTGAACATCCAATTTGTCCAGTTTTTGATTCTTTGGGCATAGAAAATATTCCAAAGTGTTTCTAAGCTATAAGAATGTATTCAAAATATCAAAGATTATTTAATTTAACGTACCTGAACATTTGAATCCATTCTTTTGAGATTGATGTAAATGATTTGTCAAGTCTTCATCTTCAATCTTCAACATCACGAAATACGCCAATACAAAAATCCTTAACATCATATATGTGTGTGAAGGCCGACATATGATTTATTAGTAAGTCGTGCATTTAGATGATCACAATTATTTGCAACAATAATCTCTATGTAAGGCAAAATTATGGATTTCTTTTGCTATATAATGGACCTTGCATGCTTGTATGGACACCTAGTTAGGCCACCATTTTCTGCTACACTATCATGCTGGAACTGACATAGGAGAAACCATGCTTTTATTTCTTCCTCCTGTTATCTAGACTTAGGGGATATTGTGCTCGGGTTCGAGCGGGGGCTGGGATAGTGTAGTCTGGTTTCTGGGGATTTGGGACAGGCAGGGCTTGATGGCAGGGTATTGCGGCGACCGCGAATCTTGGGCAGTTGACCGGACTGTTATTATTGCATCAGATTGGGGAGTTCATTTTCTGGGACCAGGTGCAAAAGAGGCTATAACATAGCCAATACCAAAGGAAGGTGGTGTGCTCTTCCTTGGAGATAAGCTTTACCCTGTGGCCAGTAAAGATCTTTGCGAATTTTCGATACGCGAGATCTGTCTTTGGATCCAGGCCAAGGCCGAACTCGTCCATCCCCTTGGTCGTGAAATCCGAGGAGAGAATGATGCTATGTGGGTGAAGGCCGCTGATAGCGGCCACGTCCATCAACATCGGGGTAAATGGTCCCGAACGAAAGAAGAAGGCATTGAAACGCGTCGACCACGTCGACCATAAGCATAAGGTCGACGCCAAGAGAAGCGTATTGGCCTGGTAACTATTGCGGGAGAGTTGGATGGCATAAAAAATGTCAACCAACTTCAACGAATCCCATAAACGGCATGGACCTGATCGAGCCACCGCACGTAGGACTCGAAAATAGTGGGCTAGTTATGGAGGCTCTTTCCAAATGCCTTATTAGAAACCCAGGTATCGAGGAATACCTTGTCCACTAGCAACGGGATGTCGTCGGTTGCGAACGAAAAGGTTTTCTCAGAATAGTTCTTGATAAAGGAAGGATCATGGAAGAAATGCGCGGATTCTCCTCCGATAGATGAAGTAGTCGAAAGTCGATGTCGGGATTAGACGGCAGAGGAGCCACGCAGGAAGCTATGTAGTGCAAGAAGAAGAGAAAAAAGACAAGGACTTCGGCGCGAAAAGAAAATCAAGCGTCGGAGAGCGACGTGCGCCGCAAAATAAAAAGGCAAAAGCGAGGGAATGAAAACAATAACAGCCGTCCCTTGAAAAGCGGCGGCATTTATGACGAAACGATCCGTGGGCGGATGTGAGCCGTTGGATAAACCAGTGACGTCAAATCGGTGCGCGCGACGAACGCCGACAAAAACAAAAAAGACAAAAACTTAATTAGGAAATGATTGGAGTACGATCGATGGCAGCCAGATCAAAATAGAGGAGAAGATCGCCCGTTGAAATCAAATGTCACGCCCCGGGTGTAAACCAGAACCCGAGCTCGTCTTTAGATCCGCCGTGCACACGAAAATTTCTGCGTACACGAAGCGTAAAACCTGCTAAGATATATAAGATGAACATAAAAGAGAACAAGTATAGAGTTGTAAACTAAAACTGAAACATCTCAGACTGAAACTGTGATATAAAGCTGTAATAAAGTACAACATCATCTCTTAGCTCTCCAAAAATAATACAACTAGCTGGCTAAAGCCAGACCCAAAAATAAAAGTACATCAATCTGAGTAACGGGGGTATAATAAAAGTATAATACATTCTCTCTCTCACTGGCAGGAGATCTAACTACTCGGCGGTCCCCTTACCTCGATCGGCGGTCGACGGACCCGCAGCTGCCGCAGAAGACTCTGCAAAACAAAGGGAAGAAGAGAGGGGAAGAGCAACAAAGGGTGTGAGAACTACTAGTAAAGCCAGTAGCCCTCAGTGGGTAAATTCTCAAAGTTCGACGTACCCACTAAGTGTACCAGAGGCAAGAAAAGAGGGGTAAGTGGTAAAACTATAAATAAATTCGCTGATAAGGGAAAACTACTACTACTATGCATCTAATGCTATGATGAATGAAAATAGTTGTAAATGCATGCATCAGTGTAAAATAACAAACCCAATCAACCTGAGCTAAAACTCGAACACCGCCTGCAGAACCATCACAATCGGCAAAAAGAACCAAGTACCGCCGATGTGAAAAATCACCCAAGTAACTGGCCGACACTCACTGATCGGTATAACCGCCTACTCCGGGGTGGCACTCGAGGGGAGCTACCCACGCGAGGAAAGTTGTGGTGACCCTGACCCCCGTGTTGCTTCTCCCATGAACCCTGGTGTAGAACACCTAGTGTTGGTGTATCTGGCCCATAGTGCATCAAAGGGATGCCACAGATGGACCCTGTGTGATATCCACAGCTGGATTGGCCTACGGCTGCATTTGCCGAATTTTAGAAATAGTTTTGGGCCAAACAGAGGTTGGATTTGGATTCAGCGCGGAAAAATGCTTGAAAACGGCTGTTTGCTTGTTTGATTCTGAGTCCGGATGCCCAAAAACGGACTCCCGGAAGTTTTCGCTGAACTTCGGTGCATGGGAGGGGCCGTGGACCGCCGGCTGCCACGTGGCGGCTTCTTATTGGCCGGTCCGCAGCACTCGGTCCACGGAGGGGCGCGGCTGGGTGCACGGACCCGGCGCATGGACACGTGGCGCCGCCTGGTTGGCGGGCTCGTGATGCGCGGTCTACGGGTTTGGCGCGGCGGTGCATGGACCAAGGCGGGTGGACGCGTGGCAGTCCCCGGTTGGTCGGTGCACGCGGCGCGGTCCACGGAACCAAAGTGGGGTGCGTGGACCGGGTGCAGGGGACACGTGTCGGCATGCCATTCGCGGGCTCACGAGGCGCGGCGCACGGGGTCGCGGAGGGGCGCCTCGGGGCGCGTGCGTGGCAGGCGGCCAGTGCGGCGCCTGCCCGCACGTGTGACCGCGACAGTGGCAGGGCCACGTGTCGCCCTGCCACTGGCGGGCGCCACCTACCCGTTTGACCTGGTAGGTGCCACGCGGCGGCACCGCACGCGCCCCGCACAGCTGTTTGCTGTGCGGGACACGTGTCGGTCACCGGGAGTGCCACGTGGCCACTCCCGGCGCGCCCCGCACAGCTGTTTGCTGTGCGGGTGACGTGGCCGCACCAGGATTTTCCGGGCGGCTACAGTAACTCGCCGCTGCGCCCGAATTCGGGCGCCCGAAAGTTCGGGTGCGCCCGAAAGTTGGGACACCCTTGGTATTTCCCCTTTTGTTTTCTGCTGCCTATTTAAAGGCCCGAGCTCCCTTCCTCTTCGTTTTTTTGGCACTTCCGAGCTTCAAACCGGCAGGAGTTCTTCACCAAAGTTGATCCCCACACTGTCAAGCTTCCATCTGCAGAGTTTGGAGATTTTTGGGGGCACGCTTTTCGAGATTCTCATTTTCTTGGCGCGGCGCGACGCTCCTTCTTCGGTGTTTCTTCCGTCGCTCTTCAGTGTACGAGCTCTCCCGACCTACTCCGACCATCTTTTTGAGAGATTTTTTCGCCGCTGGATTCGTGACAGGTGAGGCTACGATTTTGGGTTTCACGAACATTTTCAGATTTCGCGTTTTTCGGGGTGTTTTCTCGTGCTCATTGGGACCCTTTTTCTGTGAGCTTTTGGTGAGGACAGCAGCTTCCTTTGAGGATATCTTCGCGCACAGATCTCGGATCAGGACGTGCTTATAGACTTTTTTCATTTACTCGACACAAGGATCATCGTGGAATTTTCTTGGAATTTTTGGAGACCTTCCCGAAGGTATACACTTTTCCTTTTATCTGTACAAGAGTTTACAGTTGGATGGTTGTTAGATTTTGCGCACCGATACTGTGGAATTTATATCTTGGCCTACGGAACTTCGATTTGGGCGTGCAGGTACTTGTTTCGAAGCTATCGACGCGAGGAACGCTGTGGTATTTATTTCATAATTTTTGGAGCCCTGTCTGCAGGTGAAAAATTGGCATCTTTGCGGCTGAATTTGCAGACTGTAATACTTGGTTAAATTTTGGGATTTAAGTGTAATTTTAGCCTTGTGTTGTATCCAGGAGGGATTGTGGACTGTGCTGGACCTGTTGGATATAGAGTTGTTATTTTCCTGGTTTTTCTCAGCTGTACGACTCTGGACAGTTAGCGTCTTCAGGTGGGTGGCTTTGCTTTCAGGACCTATGGACTGTGCGCTAATTCTATTGATATAGAATCATGCATGATAGGGATTTGACTGGATAGCATGCTAGAGTTTGGATGTTTTTATTTCCTTGTATTTATCTGATGATCGTGTGATCCCTACTGCTTCCTACTACCTGTTAAATATTTGTTCTCTTGGAACTTGACCTAGCACCCCCGTCATATGTTGCATGTGTAACCAGACCAGTAGAAAACCCTCACTTGGGCTAGGGTTATTTATGTTTAGACATCCACACCTTATGTTTCATTCCTGGACTTAGTGTTATCCTCGCCCGGGTAGTGGGCCGAGCGGTCGGGACTTCTTTTTAGTGTGGGATGCATTTGCACTCGTGCTTGGGAGCAGAGTGGAGTCTGGTAGATGTAGTGGATCGCTTATCTGTATCGGGAACCGTTTGGGGTAAACGGTGGACCGAGAGATCTTGTTTTTCCCCTGTTTGGGTTGTCGCCACTGTGTTAGTGGCAGTAGTTTACTTGTGTTAGCCGGACCTAGAACCCAGAACCCTTTTCGACATACACATGATTTTAGTCTACCAATGTTTTCTTCCAAGCATCGAAGGGCCGCTGGAGTCTGTTCTTGTTTGATTGGACAAAGGCATCAGCCCTTCGGGGTTTGGGTAAAACACTTATTTTTCTAACTGTTTTTCTAAAAAGAACTAAAATCATTAAATATGGATTTCTTCTAGATCAAAACAATTTTCAATAACAAATGTCACCTTTTTCCTGTAAATCTCCCCACTCGAAAGGATTCGAGTGGTCTGGGTTCTAGGGGCCGTTCCTTTGTCGGGACGAAAGCCACGGGGGCCGAGCCTGGAACCTGTTCTTGTTTGATAGGGTTGTAGGTGTAGGTCTTCCGGGACTTTCGGGCCCTGTTGGTGTCTTCTGCGTGTTGTACCGAGTTTGTTGTGTTCCCGAACTATAAGGGGGTCGGGAACTTCGATAGGCGGAGCCTAGAGTCTGTTCTTGTTTGATAGGGTTCTAAGCACCGACCTATCGGGTTTCCGAACCCTTATGGTGTCGGTCTTTCCTGTGAGTTTAGTGTTCTGTTGTGGGAGCCGTCTGGTGGACGGTGGCCCCCGGCTGTGTGGTTTTCCAGCCTGTGTGTGAGCGTTGGTGTCGTTGTCGATCTTGTTGATCGTGGGTTGGACTTTAGCCTGCATGAGCCATATTGAGCTCGACAGAGATACGCGGATACTTTCCTCGGTGGGGTCGCTCCCCTCGAGAGCCACTCCGGAGTTGGGCCTGTTACTTGCTATCGCGACTTGTCGACGCCGTCCCTCTGGCTGGGCCAGTTTTCACGGACACCCTACGGTAGACCCGTCCTGTTGAGGATGTGCGGCAGTAGGTGGGCGCAGGTTTGACTGGACCCTTTGCGGCAGTCAGTATAGATTTGGTGAGTATTGTGTGTGTTAGTAGATGCATCATGTTTCCATCTGTTCCATTTTCTTGAGCATCTAGATAGAGGCATAGTAGCTGTAGAGTTACTTTTCCAGCCCTTTCATTTCAGTATTATTATTGTTACTTTATGCCTCTAGTAGACTTAGTGGGCAGACCGTCGGGCTTGTTGGCGGCACCCACTGAGAACTACTTGGGACGTAGTTCTCACACCCGTCGTGGTGTCTTTTCCCACAGGGACTTCTACTCCTGTTCCAGTTGCTCCTGTTGCTGCTTCTTCTGATCGAGGTAAGGGAGTCGCGAGCTAGATCCCTACCAGTCGTCGCCCTGAGAGTAGATGTACCCTTATTACTTTTGAGAGTTCATGTTGAGAGAACTTTGTAGTGAGGTATAGAGTTGTATTTATTTTACTGCTCGAGAGATTGCTGTTTTTTTTGGTGAGGTTGGATTGTACTCTTGTGAGTTGTAGTGGTTCACTTAGTTTTTATTTCTAGCAGTTTTACTTTCAGCTCTGATATCTGTATAGTTTAGTTGATCTTTTGCAGGTTAGTCGCTTCGTCTATACGGGGCTTCCCGTATGGGCGGCGGATCTGTTGGCGAGCCCGGGTCGCAGTTTCGACGCCGGGGCGTGACAAAAGTAGCCACATCGAAAGTATCTCAATAAGCAGGACTTGATCAAGACTATGCTCAATGTGGAGAACTATATCCACTAAAGAAATCCCGGCCCCAACCTGATGCAAAATTCATAACCGGCGCAACCGTCCAAAATCCATGGTGGCCAAACCAACCCACGAGTCAAAAATCCGGTGTAAGTCCACCCCAACTCGAAAATCCACACACAAAATCTAAGTGAACCATGCCTCTTTCTCACGAAATACGTCAGCGCTCAACAAGGTGACCCATCCGGTCTAACAAGGTCCCTTTTCCCAGCAAATCATGCACCTGCGACAACAGCTTCTCAACTTGCTGGTGTTATCTAATAAGGTGCCTTCAAGATCGACGCGGTTACAGAACCGCGGCAATCACAACTCAATCTTCTTTCCTAGCGGCATCATAGTCGGCTCAGGTGAAAACACATCCGGAGCTCGTGGACCAAAAGGACAGCCTCGAGTCCTGGTGCCGCTGTTGGCACCGCTACCACTACCACAAAAGGCAAAACATCATCGGCTCATTATCTGTCTAACCCTCGCCAAGGGAGCCGTCGCTGCAACCTGCGTAGTCTAACAGTCACAAAAGACAAACTCTTCCTGTCTGGCTCTCGAAAGATCACGATCCTCTCCCCGTCGTCAATAGTCACAAGATAACACGCTCACCAATCCAAAACACTCCGTCCATCCTCTGGGGCCGCCGTAAACCAATAAATCTGCCGGTACAACCCACGGCCTCGACTGCATTGGACATGGTCCAAAAATCTATACCTCAAGGGCACGGGGTAACAACCCTATCTCGAGTCCATGCAGGAATGAAAATGCCCCACGGTGACATAGTTCGCTGAAATGGCGTCCTCCATCAGGCTGTGCGAATTCGTCCACTGGTACAGGGGGTCATCGCTCCGTCTGCTTCGATGTCACAACCCTATCTGCCTAGAGCTATCTCGACTATCCACAAAGGGGCACCGCCCCTACCTCGGCTCACACTAGGGCGACGAAATGGCCCACCACAACTCACACCTCCAAGCTGCTACCGCTGCTAAAACTGATGTTGATACTGCCATCGGGGTCCACCCGACTTCTGGCGCCTTGGAAATCCATGACCCTACGGGGGAAATCGGGAAGGCAACTGCTTGTAATTCCGTTCTCCAATCATTTGGCGCCGGGTGCTTCTCTCCATACCTCGCCCCTGAGTGGCAAGTCCCTGTCCAAAAGAACTACAGTGCCATTCTCCAATAAGGCATCCCAAATTGTAGTCAGAGGGACCGACAAGCCGAAAAGGTATCCCGGTGCAATCCTCTCACAACACATATATTGTTACGGCTTTTTGTGTTGGCATATTTCGTGAGTTGAGTCGGAGTCTTGAAGTGATCAAATTGTCAATCAGCATTCGAAGACTCGAAGAAGATTCAACAAGAGCTCAAGTTGACACTCAGGTATGATTAATTCAATCATAGTGATTTAAGTACATTTATAATCATTGGAATCTGGAATTAATTGAAACCCGGTTTAGACATGGTTTTAGGAACTTGGTTTTTAACTCACAACTTATTTTAAGTTTGGATTCCGGTACTTGGTCTGTTTTGGATAAACCTTATCTTGGAAAAATCAGTTTTTACATTGAGTACCGGAACCCCACTTTGAGTTCCTCAAACCCGACACAGAATTTTCTGTATTTTTCATTGAGTACCGGAACACAGTTTGGAGTACCGGAACACAATAGAAAAATCTGTGTTTTGCACCATTGAGTACCGGAACACATTATTTGGTACCGGTACACAATGCCATGTCGTGATAAGTTTGCTAAACCGACTCTAATTAGTTTCCAAGGGTTATAAATAGATACTTAGGGTTTCTCGATAATACCGATCAATTTAGAAAACACTCGAGAGCAACCCTAGAGGCTAGGTTTTTATCGTTCTTCTTTTAGCCTCTTTTAGGTCAATTCGACGGTTCTTCCAAGATCATCTTTTTGTCGAATTGATCTAACTTTGCTTAGAGATTCCTTCTACGGTTCTTCAATGATAATCTAAGCAAAGGATCACCATCGAAGCCTATATTCTTATCGGCTGAGTTTGCGTCGTGGATTCGACGTGGCACCGTGGATTCGGTGTGTTGAAGGCGTTTCGTGGATTCGAAACGTGTGCTCGTGGATTCGAGTGGCGTTCGTGGATTCGAACGTGTGCAGTGGACGTGCAATCGGTGGAGCGCAAGGTCCGAAGAAGTTGAAGGAGGGGTTTGAGTCCGTGGAGTCGGTAATCACCTTGTTATTCTTCTATTTTTAGTGGATTGTTATTGCGTGTTGGTCCCGTGGTTTTTCTCCTGGATTGGAGTTTCCACGTAAATCTCGGTGTGCTGTTTTTATTTTCCGCATTGGTTTTTATTTTGCACTGAGATTGGTTTTTAAATATTACACCTATTCACCCCCCTCTAGGTGTTTGATAGTACCTATTTAGATCCTTGTGGATCCTTAAAACTCCAACAATTGGTATCAGAGCGGGTTTTAGGTTTATCTATCATGTCGGGTGAAAGTGGTAATATTTTTAGACCTCCTCTTTTTGATGGGACCAATTATGCGTATTGGAAAGTGCGGATGAGAGCTTTTCTCATCTCAATTGATGAGCGGTATGGCAAACCGTGGAATACGGTTGGGTGCATCCGGTTGAGGAAGTAGGAAATTCTACTACCCCAAAACCTCGCTCTAGATGGTCCAAAGAGGAAATCGAAAGATCTTCTTACAATGGAAAAGGTATGAACGCTTTATTTAATTCTCTTTCCTCGACTGAGTTTACACGAATTTCCGCGTGTGAAACCGCAAAGGAAATTTGGGATATTCTCAAAATTACACATGAGGGTACTAATCTTGTAAAAATTCAAAAGCTCCAGATGCTTACAAGTCAATTTGACTCTATTCATATGGAAGAGCATGAATTGTTTACAGATTATTACACTAGACTTCAAGATGTAATTAATACATGTGCTAATTTAGGAGAAAAGATCCCGGAGTCGAAAGTTGTAAGAAAGATACTTCGGACTCTTCCGGAACGGTTTAGGGCAAAGGTTACCGCCATTGAAACCGTTAGTCATCCGGATGAGATGAGTGTAGAGGAATTAGTAGGTGCTTTGCAAACTTATGAGATGACTTTTCCTACTAATCAAGTTTCTTCCAAGTCTTCTTCTAAGCTTACAGGTATTGCATTCAAATCAACAAAGGAAGAAGATGGCGAATCAAGTTCCGACGATGAAATCTCTTTTGCCGAGTTTGAAGAACAATTGGCGCGGATCACAAAGAAATTTCGTCGAAAGTTTTGGAAGAATCGAACCGATGGATCTTCATCCACGAAACCATCTAAAGGATCATCGGGTTCTAAATCCTCTAAACTCAAAGGCATTGCAAAACCTTCTAAAGAAAAAGATGATTTCGAAGGGGAAATCCAATGTTATCGATGCAAAGGCTACGGCCATATTTCAACGGATTGTCCTTCTAAGAAATCATATAAAAAGAAGGCTTTGCAAGCAAAAACTTGGGACGATTCTAGTTTCGATGAATCGACCTCAAGTGAAGAGGAAAAAGTTGTTGCTTTTCATGCCTCTCAAATTCCCTCTTCTAATTTTTGCTTATCATCTTTAGTCACTGACTCTATTCCTTTGATTTTGCATGAAACATCAACATCCGATGGAGAGTCATCAAGTGAGGGGGAGTCGGACGAAGAAGAACTCGTTGAGGCATACCAACAACTTCTTGCGGAATCAAAGAAGATGGCCAAGCATATCAAGAAGTTGAGGAAGCAACGACTTGAGGTTCAAGACGAGAATCATGCTTTAAAGATCAAACTTCATGATCTCGAGGAGGAACAAGGACCTTTATTGGATAACAATAAAATCCTCCAAGAAAAGCTAAACCAATCGGAGACAAACGCTAAATCATATATGGACAAGGTTGGTTTTCTAGAAAAGCAGTTTGAGGAGATTCATGTCACCAACCAAGCTTTGACCAAGCAAGTTCATCAACTTAAATCCGACATACAAAGGCTTTCAACCGGTTCCAAGAAACTTGATTGTATGTCCGGATTAGGTCAAACAAGCAAGGTTGGTTTGGGATTTAAAAAGAACCAAACTGTGAAGGCTTCAAGTTCCACAACTAAGTTGAAAGGAAGAACTTGTCACCTATGTGGACTTGAAGGACACTTGATGAAGACGTGCCCGAAAAGAGAAAGAAGAATTCTTCGGCAACTTCATTGTCACGCCCTGAGTTCGAAAATCAGTGTCTAATTTTTTTTTTTTTTTTTTTTTTTTTTCAAATCAGAGTTTTAAAAAACAGCCAGGGCAGACAGACCGCCACATATATAGAAGAGTCCCAATCCCCCTTGGGATTGAGCCTTTTCTATATATGCACGGCTAAGCTTTAGCAACAATACCAGAGTACTCTAAACTACGTTCTACTAAAAGTTATTACAACAACTTAAACAACA
>CM054930.1:11621044-11654825 GCA_029168755.2 Tillandsia fasciculata
ATGGTTTTTCAATTTTGATTAATAAAATGATTGTTGAATACTGACTCTGTCAAAATTTCAAGGGTGGTATAAGGTGAGATATTTAATGAAAGGTGCTCCAAGAGCCACTATCTCAAAGATTGTCTAGATACTATCTAAAGTATCTGGGATTCAAACATCTATTGATCTGGTATTTCATTTTTTTTACCCAACATTGATGATTTGATAAAAGGCATTCTCATAAGATCAAGTAGATGTGATTGAAGTGTTCAACTTAGGGATTTAATTTTTATAAATTGTGCGTTTCGTTTTGGTATGTTTGGACAGATTTGCATAATCCTATTTCTTGTTGTATTGAAACGATGATTTTTTATTTAAAGTTGATACACAAAAGTGCTTACAATCTTTTTGCTGGATTTTCTGGAATTTTTCTGAATTTTTTGAAGAAAAAGTTTGGAGCCGGTACGGACTGGATGAGCGCATCCGGACCCCGAAAGCAGGAAAATCCTGGGGCAGCTCATCCGGACTGCATTCTTAAGGGGTCCGGACCGCGGCGAGGGTTTATATAGAACAAAAGGTTTTTGATTTTTCTTTACTCCCAATCTTTTGTTTCTAAGCTTCCAAACTCTCTATCTCTAAAAAGCAAGGATCTTGGAGCCCTTCCAGCTCAAGTTCTTCGAATCAAAGTAAGTTTTTAGATCAAAATCTCGGTTTTTCACAGTTTTTCATGTTTTGCTCAAAACGTGGAAGAAAACTGAATCTTTTTCGTTTGTGGATGGTTTTGATCAAATTTCTTTTGAAATAAGAACTCTGGGTAGATTAGTTTTGATTATATGCTGGGTTTTCTCAGGATAAACGGATTTTGGCTTCGATTTCTAAAAATTCGGTTTTAGGGCATATTAAGAGAATTTTGAAAATCATGGAATTGATCTATTTTTAAAATTCTTTTTGCAAAACTAATTTGATCCTAGTCTCTCTACATGATTATGATTGTTTGGGTTCAATTTTTCAATTTTTGAAAATAACAATTTCATGTGTTCTTGAGTTGGTTTCACAGGACACTTCCTTCTTAAAGCACTTGGATCAATGGCATTCTCTTGGATAATCCTTCTTTTGGTCACAATGGTGCACACACGTGCAACTGTTAAAAGGAACAAGATGACTCAACTCGAGACAAGACAAGAACTGTTGGTCAAGACAGCTCTGAATCGGAAGAAGAAGACTGGGAAGACTTCCTGAAACAAGTTCAACAAAAAGTTGATGAGGAGGACAGGCAATATTTGAAAAACAAAAAGCTGATGAAATCTGCCTCAACGACCAAACAATATACAAGACGGAAAAATGTCAAAGGAAGTGGAATTCAACTTAATGAGCATCTTACCAGAGCACGCTCACTTCCTGGAATTCAACGTAGTGAATCTCCATGGATTGAAGGGCACAATGCACCATCTGCATCAACACCTCATCCATCAACTTCCAAGAAAGACACTTCAGAAGCCAATATTTTGTCCTCTATTCATCAAGAACAGAGGAAAATGATTGAAGAACAGAAGAAAATGTCCGAAGAACAAGAAAGAATGTCAACTGGCATTCGCAAGATGAAAAGAAAATGTTCTGAAATAACAGGAATGCTGAAAGGAATCTTGCACAAATTAAATTGCGGAAGCTCAGACAATTTGGATGTGGCTTGATCTTTAGTTTGTGCACTCTAATTTTTCTTTTTCTAGTGCAGGCTTTTAGTCTTTTGCAGGTTTTTAGTTTTTACTTTTTTTAGTTTCTTTTAGTTCTCAGGTTTTTCTTGTTATTTGAACTTTTTAACTCTCCTTGACTTTTGTAATTTTGGCTAAGTTTTGTGACAAAAAGGGAGAGAGAGGCTTGAACAATGCTTGAACAATGCTGTGTGAGAACATGAAACTAAGGTAAGTATAACTTCAACTTGGGTTTATCTTGTGATTTGATGCATGTCCCTACTAACTATTCGACTAACTATTTGGGCATGTAATATGACTAACAAGTTGATGTTGGACTAACATTTCTGTGACATTTGGTTTTACTGCTTAGAAGATATGTTGATTTTTAATTATGATTCTCTTACATATCTGAATTTTAAATGTCATGATGAGTATAAACTCTATCTCTGTGTTTGGTTTTGATGTTGAAAATTCTTGAGGTATCTAACGATTCTTTTGTCAAGAATGATTTCTTTTGCAGAGAGTACAGATGTCTAAGTCTAGAGTCTGTTTTAGGAGTTTATCTCATGTATTTATAATTTTTGGATCTCCATTGTAAATTTTTGTTGTATGGTGATAGCAACAAAAATATCTTTTTGAATTTTCTTTTGTGGATTTGTGTTTTGTCACGAAACCGCCAAAGGGGGAGATTGTTACGGAATTTGAGTTGGCGTATTTCGTGAAATGGTTAAGTCTTGAAGATTGAAGATGAAAAAGTTGGATCATATACCTCAATCTCAAGAAAGAAGAATTCAAAAGGATCAGGTACGTTTAACTAAAGAATTTTGATGATCCGAATACTTCTTATAGTGTAGAAACACTTGGAAGAATTTTTAATTGCATATAAATCAAAAACTGGACATGGGACATGTTCAGGATCCGGATCGTGGATCTCAATCCGGATCCCGAACGTGTTTGTTCATGCGCAATTCAATCCGGACCTTGAAAATTTCAGTCCGGATCCCGAACGTGTAATTTGAAGGAATTGCATGAACATCCGGATCAGGAATTTCAGTCCGGACCCCGAACGTGTGTTTGAAGGAATTGTATGAACGATCCGGATCGTGGAATTTCAGTCCGGATCCCGAATGTCCTTTTTCTGGAAATAGTCTGTTTCGCTGAAACAGTCCGGACCGTCAATTCCAGTCCGGATCGTCGTCCTGTAAAATTCCAGAAATGGTTAGTTTTTGATCCTTATCTTCTTCCAATGGTTTCTAACCTATAAATAGACCCTATGATTCATTTTTAGGGTATGGGAAAAATACGACCGAAATAGAAAAATCCACATATAGAGAAGAAAGGAAATCAATAGATTTAATTCTATGTTTCTTCATCTATATTGATTATTTGATTCTAGGTTTTCCAAACTCAGATTTTGAGTAGAATCAAATTAATGAATACTTAGATGGTATTTCCGATCTATTTCTAATCTAAGTATTCGGCGGATCATCACCACCCAAAAACAACGATTTTCCCAAAATCGGCGCGTGGACTCGCGTGGCCTTGTGGATTCAAGGTGCAACCGCTCTCGTGGATTCGGAGCGAGGTACGTTCGTGGATTCGAAGCGTGCTACTGGGTGAAGACCGTGGATTCGGTCGGACGTCGTGGACTCGACGTTGGACGCTGTGGATTCAGCGTTGGGCGCTGATCGTGGATTCGAGAAGCGTTGTGGAGCGAGCGGAGAAGATCTACTAGGAGCGTATGGAAAAGGTTGAGTCGTCTGTGAGTACGGTATATCACCTTGTACGTGTTTAATTCTAGTGGATTTCGCCGTGTTATCGGTCCCGTGGTTTTTTACTCCGGTTTGGAGTTTTTCCACGTAAAAATCTTGCGTGTTATTTTTTATTTCCGCATTGGGTTTTATTGCGCAATGATTTTTGAGTGTTTATTGTTTACACCTATTCACCCCCCTCTAGGTGTTTTTTTCCCTATTTAGATCCAATTATATATAACCCAACAGGAGCTGCTGGTCCATTGGCAGCTGATCGAGGTAAGGGGATCGCTGAGTAGATAGATCTCCTGTGAGGCTGAGAGCTGCTGTTAGACAGATATTGTACCCATTTTACTCAGACTGTAGTAGTTTACTTTTATTTTGGGTCTGGCTTTGGCCAGCTGGGTGTATTATTTTGGTGAGCTGGGAGTGTATTGTATTTATTACAGTTTTATTTTATTTCCAGTCTGAGATATTATGTAGTTCTTTTTAGTTCAGCTCTGTATTATGCTCTTTTATTGTATATCTTATATCTGAGCAGGTTACCGACGCTTCGTGTACATGGAAAATTCTGTGTGCATGGCGGATCTGTTGACGAGCCCGGGTTCTGGTTTACACTCGGGGCGTGATAGTGTCCAAACGGACTAACTCGCTATCGAATAGTGGCACATGCAGGCTATAGTCGAAATCCACGCTCTCTCTCAGAACGGATAGACTCAAGATCCTCGACCTCTCGCACAACGGTCGAAAAACTCACAACGACCACGGGACCACCGTTAACACAAAACGGTTCCCAATAACACTAGCACTGGTCTAAGCACAGCTACTAGACTCCACTCAGCCCCCTGACACGAGTGCAACAATAAAAGTACCTGCCTGAATAAACCCAATCTAATCACTAGTAAACACTGGTACTGCCTGCTCTGCCTGCCGCATCGGGTATGCCAGCCCACGCATAACACCGATGCAAAGGAGTCTCAAGGACTCAAAGCCTGCCTGTCGCACACTCCGGAGTCGCACTCGAGGGAAGCGACCCACACGAGTAAAGTATCTCAGTAACAAGTATCATAAGTATCATAAAACAGCATGTCACGCCCCGGGGGTCTAAGGATAAGCGGAAAAGCATATGTATTTTTTTTTCTTTATAAATAACGACCTCGCCCACCGGTGCGTGTCAGACCCGCCACATATACAAATTCACTTTTCAAACGGACAGAGTCTCCTTTGTATATGCACGGCGTCACATTTACAACAACAACAACAACCTTATTTAACCACACCGTCACAGTGAACATAGTAAGGAAAGGTTATTTCATTCATTCACATCAAGAGATAACTACAGATTTGCAAACGGTGTCCACTAGACACCTAATTTTTCCAAAACGTCTACACATTCACAAAAAGGCGGCTACATGTTCTTGAAAGGATAAATCCAGAGGTTTTCAAGATTGTGCCCACACGTCACTTGGTTTTTGGAAAGTGAATTTCGAAACCTTTGTTTAATGTAAAACGGTCGCATAAGAATTCATAATGGTATGTTCAATCCACAGTGTTAACGAATTAACTAACCAACATCCAATATTGACCACAATCAAGCAAATTAAGCTAATAGTTAAACCAGAAAGAGAAAATGAGATAAACCAAACTAAAGTTTTGTTGTAAAGCCTCATACGGCTAAGTTCGGATCCCGAAGGTATGTTTTTCTGGAAATCGTCTGTTTAGCCACGACAGTCCGGATCGCCAAAATTCCAGTCCGGATCGCCGTCCTGAAAAATTCCAGAAAAGGTTAGTTTTTGATCCTTATCTTCTTCCAATGGTTTCTAACCTATAAATAGACCCTACGATTCATTTTCTAGGGTAATCCGCAGAATCCAAAAAGAAGCCGTATAATCCAAAATACGGCCGAAAGAGAAAAATCCACATATAGAGAAGAAAGGAAATCAATAGATTTAATTCTATGTTTCTTCATCTATATTGATTAATTTGATTCTAGGTTTTCATACTCAGATTTTGAGTAGAATCAAATCAATGAATACTTAGATGGTATTTCCGATCTATTTCTAATCTAAGTATTCGGCGGATCATCACCACCCAAAAACAACGATTTACCCAAAATCGGCGCGTGGACTCGCGTGGCCTTGTGGATTCAAGGTGCAACCGCTCTCGTGGATTCGGAGCGAGGTACGTTCGTGGATTCGAAGCGTGCTACTGGGTGAAGACCGTGGATTCGGTCGGACGTCGTGGACTCGACGTTGGACGCTGTGGATTCAGCGTTGGGCGCGGATCGTGGATTCGAGAAGCGTCGTGGAGCGAGCGGAGAAGATCTACTAGGAGCGTATGGTAAAAGGTTGAGTCGTCTGTGAGTACGTTATATCACCTTGTACGTGTGTTAATTCTAGTGGATTTCGCCGTGTTATCGGTCCCGTGGTTTTTTACTCCGGTTTGGAGTTTTTCCACGTAAAAATCTTGCGTGTTATTTTTATTTTCCGCATTGGGTTTTATTGCGCAATGATTTTTGAGTGTTTATTGTTTACACCTATTCACCCCCCTCTAGGTGTTTTTTCCCCTATTTAGATCCAATTAATATAACCCAACAAGTGGTATCAGAGCGGGAATAGGGTTGTAAACAATGGTTGAAGGTGGAAACATCAATCGACCCCCTTTCTTTGATGGAACAAATTATGCGTACTGGAAAGTACGGATGAAAGCCTTTTTAATTTCCATCGACGAAAGGGTGTGGCAATCAATTGAATTAGGATGGTCTAATCCAACTGAAATTATTGATGATGTTCGCACCTTAAAACCTAGGTCGAAATGGACCAAGGAAGAGATAGATTCATCTTCTTACAATGGCAAAGGAATTAATGCTCTATTTAATGCTTTGTCACAAACTGAGTTCTCTCGCGTCTCGGCATGTGAGACTGCGAAAGAAATCTGGGATGTTCTTCAAGTTACGCATGAGGGAACTAACCTTGTGAAGATTCAGAAACTGCAAATGCTTACGAGCAAGTTTGACTCTATTTCTATGGCAGAAAATGAATCTTTCACTGACTATTACACACGATTGCAAGACATCGTGAACTCATGTGCTAACTTGGGAGAGAAG
The DNA here is from genome assembly GCA_029168755.2 of Tillandsia fasciculata. NCBI lineage: Eukaryota > Viridiplantae > Streptophyta > Magnoliopsida > Poales > Bromeliaceae > Tillandsia > Tillandsia fasciculata. Next base: position 11,627,572 of record CM054930.1, read on the forward strand.
ATTCCAGAATTTAAAGTTGTAAGAAAGATTTTAAGAACTCTTCCTGAACGATTTCGCCCGAAGGTCGCAGCCATTGAAACAATTAAACACCCGGACGAAATGCGTGTAGAAGAATTAGTTGGTGCTTTACAAACTTATGAAATGACATTTCCTACTAACTATTCTTCTGGAAAAGCATCCTCTTCTAAGTCTTCAGGTTATGCATTGAAATCAACTAAAGAAGAAGACGCGGATTCATCCTCCTCGGACGATGACGAGAACCTATCTATGGAGGACTTTGAGAAGCAGCTCGCTCTCTTGACAAGGAAGTTTCGCCGCAACTTTCGAAGGGGTAATTCAAGCAAAACTCCATCCTTCGGAAAGTCGAAGAAAGGCAAGGGTTCTTCAAGCTACAAGTCAAGAAAGCAAGAGAACTTCTCAAAGGATAAGAAAAGTTCAGAGGGACAAGTACAGTGCTTCAAATGTCGAGGCTACGGCCACATTGCAACGGAGTGTCCCAACAAGAATCCGGCAAAGAAGAAGGCGATGCAAGTCGTCACTTGGGATGACAACTCAACGTCAAATGAGTCATCCTCAAGTGATGAAGAAGACAACGCGACAGCATTCCACGCGTCCACATCTTCACCCTTCATGTGCTTAATGGCAAGTACATCCGATTCATTGTCCAACTCCTCCCATGTTGAAAAGATTGCAACGGACGATGAATCGATAATTCTGAAGGTGAAGATTTTGCTCTTGCCTACCATAAACTTTTGAGGGATTCAAAGAAACTGGCAAAGCAAAACAAGGGTTTGAGAGGGAGATTGCAGGATCTCGAAGAAGAAGTAAAAAGGGCAACTTCTCTCTCAAACGCTCTTGAAGTGGAAAGGGATAATCTGATTAAGACAAATGTTTCCCTTCAAGAGTCCAATGAGCATTTCGAGAAGAACATGTAAAATGGTGGACAAAGCGAATTACTTCTTGAAGCTCTACGGCGAGGCTCGACAGGAAAAAATGGAAATGACAAAGACCATACTCCAACTAAAGGATGACTTAAAGCGATTTTCTTCTGGAAGGAGTAAGTTGGACAGCTTCTTGGTCTTGGTCAAACAAATAAGTTCGGCCTCGGATACACTCAAACTGGAGACATTCCAAGTTCGAGTGGGACAGTTTTTGTGCCTCAGTCGGTATCTCCTCCTCCGACACCGGAATTCACGACAAGCAACGACAACAAGCCTACTTCATCCTCTTCGGGATCGTCAAGAACTAAGGTATGTTTTCGTTGTGGCATTTCAGGGCACATAAGGAGAAATTGCAAGATGGGAGCCAAACGCACACCTCAAGCACCTCTTGCAATGACTACCAAAAGGGTGATTCCTCGGAAATCAAATGCAAATTTTTCAAAGGAAAAGAGCCTTGGTAGTTCACCGCTCAAGACGACATCATCAAGGAGCAGCAATCTTCAAACAAGACGCTTTCACCTAGGAGAATAACTTCACGACCATTACCGACGCATTCCAAAAAGGTTTGGGTGCGCAAAGGTGAAATCTTCCCTTGTCTTGTTACCATGTTTCCTTGCATGCATATGATAGTTCGTCTTGGTATCTGGATAGCGGGTGTTCCCGTCATATGACCGGTGACAAAAACTGTTTTCAAACATTTGAGAAAAACTCCGGAGGACTTGTTGTTTTCGGAGATGGTCGGTCTTCCAAAATTGTTGGAAAGGGAACGGTAGCTATTCCAGATGGCCCGGTTCTGAATAATGTGTTATTTGTTCATGGCCTTAAGACTAACCTCATAAGCATAAGTCAACTTTGTGATAATGGTTATTCAGTTAATTTTTCATCTGATAAATGTACTGTAACTGATAAGAACCATGTTTCTTTTTAAAAGGGGTTAGATCAGAAAACAATTGTTATGTAGTTCCTAATAAAATTTCTGAAAAATGTAACCTAGCATCTTTGAAAAATGAAACACTTTGGCATGAAAGGCTAGGTCACATAAACTTTAAGGAACTTGCTAGAATTTCAAACAAAGATGTGGTCAAGGGGGTTCCTAAACTTTCTTTTGAACAAAACATTGTGTGTGGCGGTTGCCAAAAGGGAAAACAGTCTAGGACTGCACACAAGAACTTGAACCACATAGGTACAAAACGGCCTTTGGAACTTTTGCACATGGATTTAATGGGGCCAACTCGTCAACCATCTTTGGGAGGTAAATGGTATATTTTCTTATTGGTTGATGATTTCTCTAGATATCTTGGGTAGCATTTTTAAAAGAGAAAGCTGATACTTTTGATTCTTTTCACGAGATTTGCCATCGTATTATGATTGAAAAGAATGAAAAGATTACTCGAGTTAGAAGTGATAGAGGTGGAGAATTCATAAATTCTAAATTCATTGATTTTTGCACTTCTAACGGCATTAAACATGAATTCTCAGCACCCTATACACCTCAACAGAATGGTGTAGTCGAGCGCAAAAACAGGGTCGTACAGGAGATGGCACGTGTTATGCTTCATAGCCGGAACTTACCGTTATATTTTTGGGCTGAAGCGGTGAACACTGCTGTCTATGTAATTAATCGAGTGTATTTGCGCCCGGGGACTTTAAATACACCATATGAACTATGGTTTTGTAGAAAACCTAACATCAAATATTTTCGTATCTTTGGGAGTCGGTGTTTTATTTTACGTGATCGCGAAAATCTTGGAAAATTTGACTCTCGAAGTGACGAAGGGATTTTCTTAGGTTATTCTACAAACAGTAGAGCATATCGAGTTTTTAACTTAGAATCTAAGACGATCGTAGAATCGATAAATGTTAAGGTAGATGAAGCTTTTCACTTTGAATCTGAAAAATCTACCCTCGATATCTCTCTTGATGATGATACACCTGCTAATGCATCTTCTCTAACAATTCTTTCGATAATAATGATGCATCTAACGGTTCTTCAAGTTTATCTGATGTGCAGGAATCATCTCGTGTACCTCCGAGTACTCCTTACCTCAAACGTTACGCATCTCCAAGGATCATCCTGAATCGAACATCATTGGAGACCCACAAGAAGGAGTTAGAACTCGGAGACAATTGGTTTGCGGATTCGCATGCTACGTATCTCAAATCGAACCAAAGAATGTTGATGAAGCTCTTCAAGATGACTACTGGATTGAAGCAATGCAGGAAGAGCTCCATCAATTCGAGCGAAACAAAGTCTGGGAATTAACGAAGCCTCCGAAGCAACACAATGTGATAGGTACCAAATGGATTTTCAAGAACAAGAAAAATGAGGATGGTACTATCATCAGGAACAAAGCAGGTTAGTTGCTCAAGGCTACTCTCAAGTAGAAGGTATAGACTTTGATGAAACTTTCGCCCCTGTAGCTAGACTCGAGTCCATTCGTATCTTATTTGCGATTGCTTGTCATTTTAAAATCAAATTATTTCAAATGGACGTTAAGAGCGCATTTTTAAATGGGTTTTTAAATGAGGAAGTTTATGTGGCTCAACCGAAAGGTTTTGTGGACCATAAACTACCTAACCATGTTTTTCGTTTGAAAAAGGCTCTTTACGGTCTGAAACAAGCACCGCGAGCATGGTACGAAAGGTTGACAAAGCACCTTTTGGAAAAGGGCTATACTCGAGGGGGAGCTGACAGGACTCTCTTTGTGAAGCATTATCAAAACAATTTCATTGTAGCACAAATCTATGTCGATGACATTGTATTTGGTGCAACAAGAGATAATGATGCTTCTAAATTCGCGGAGACCATGGAAAGCGAATTTGAGATGTCCATGATGGGCGAATTGACATTATTTTCTTGGATTACAAGTTAAACAAAACGATGAAGGCATTCACTTGTGTCAATCCAAGTATGCAATGGAGTTGGTCAAAAAGTTTGATTTAGAAAATTCTAAGGATTTTCCGACTCCAATGGGAACTAGCCATAAGGGACTTGGAAGTGAATCACATAGTGAGAATGTAGACGAGAAACTGTATCGCAGTATGATTGGAAGTCTACTATATCTCACGGCTAGTCGCCCGGATATATCCTTCAGTGTTGGGATTTGCGCGAGATATCAATCAGCACCGAAGGAGGTTCACCTGAAAGCGGTGAAACGGATCATCCGGTATATCAAAGGTACAATAAATTTCGGAATTTGGTATCCTATGGGAACAAGTTTGGATATTGTTGGATACTCAGATGCCGATTGGGCAGGATCAGTGGATGATCGGAAAAGCACGAGTGGTGCATGCTTCTATCTTGGCCATTGCCTTGTTGCATGGCACAGTAAAAAGCAAAACTGCATAGCACTCTCGACTGCCGAAGCGGAGTATATTTCAGCGGGAAGTTGTTCAACCCAATTGATTTGGATGAAAAGCGTGTTGAGCGACTTCCGGATTTCAGCAACTTCGGTAACCATTCTTTGTGACAACACTAGTGCTATAAACATTTCTAAAAACCCTGTGTTGCACTCTAGAACAAAACACATTGAACTTAGATATCATTTTCTTAGAGAGCTAGTTGAATCAAATATTCTTCAACTTTCATATATTTCAACTGAGGATCAATTAGCTGACATTTTAACAAAACCTTTGGATCAAAAACGTTTTATTCATTTGCGTAAAGCAATTGGAATGCTTTCCTTGAAATAATCTCTTTTTGAAACCTTTGCTTAGGTTAGGTTTTGTTTTGTGTTTTTGTTCTTTATCTATGTTTGTACATAGAACATTAATTGAGCATTAGTTATATTGACTTTAATTGCATCCTTTTATGCATTTAGAAATTTATTATGCTTTTGATATCATAATATTTCAATGTTGCAATGATCATTTATGTTAATTAAGTCATCTTTTAAGTGATCAAAGTCAATTTCTCTCTCAATGATCTCTTGGTATAGTCATTATCTTATTTGATTGCTTAGTCGAGTATGAATTCGAGATCAATTTTTGGTTGAATACTTATATATTAAATAATTGATAGCCAATTGAGGGGGAGTCAATGAAATGTTATGCTCAAAAGATGTGGAAAGAGTTACATCCCAATGAGGAGTGTGAAAACTACCACCACATGGAGGAAAGAGCTACCACCTCGGTCGTCCGAGTACTGTGTGCAACTACCACATGTATACCAAGCATGTTTTTCAAGTTGATTGATAAAATGCATATTGAAATACTTGACTCAGTCAAATTTCAAGGTTGGTATAAGGTGGGAATTTTAATGAAAGATGCTCAAAGAGCCACTCTCTTCAACAGATTGTCTAGATATATTATCTAACTTATCTGGGATTTCAAACATCTATTGATCTTGGTATTTCATTTTCTTTACCAAATTGATGATTTGATAAAGGCATTACTCATAAGATCATGATAGATGTAATTGAAGTTGTTCAACTTTAAGGGTTTTAATTTTTATAAATTTTCGTTTCATTTTTGGATATTTTTGATAGATTTTGCATAATCTATTTCTTGTTGTATGAAACGATGATTTTGTTTAAAGTTGATACAGTAAAGTGCTTACATACTTTTTCTGGATTTTATGGAATTTTTCTGAATTTTTCTGAAGAAAAAGTTGAAGCCGATCCGGATCTGGACAAGTGATCCGGATCCCGAACGCAGGAATTCCTGCGGGTAGCCGATCCGGACTGGATTCTTGAGGCCGATCCGGATCGCGGCTAGGGTTTTATATAGAACAAAAGGGTTTTGATTTCTTTTACTTCAATCTTTTGTTCCTAAGGCTCCAGAGCTTCTCTCTCTAGATTTCTTGCATTTGGAGCCTTTCCAACTCAAGTTCTTCGATTCAAAGTAAGTTTCATGATCAAAACTCGGTTTTTCACAGTTTTTCTCTTTTTGCTCAAAACGTGAAGAAAAATTTGGATCTTTTTCGTTTGTGAATGGTTTTTGATCAAATTTCTTTTGAAATAAGAACTCTGGGTAGATTAGTTTTGATTATATGCTACGTTTTCTCTTGATTAACGAATTTTTAGGCTTCGATTTCAAAAATTCGGTTTTAGGGCATATAAGAGGAATTTTTGAAAATCATGGAATTGATCTATTTTTAAAATTCTTTTTGCAAAACTAATTTGATTCCTAGTCTCTCTACATGATTATGATTGTTTGGGTACAATTTTTCAAATTTTTGAAAATTAACAATTTTTTTTTTCGTGTTCTTGAGTTGTTGCTCACAGGACTCTCTTTCACAAGAATAGCAGAGATGGTATTCACGTGGTTAATAGTCCTTCTGGTTGGCATGGTGCACACACGTGCGACTATAAAAAGAGAACAAGATGAGTCAACTCAAGAAGAGACAAGAAATGTTGGTCAAAACGGTTCAGAATCTGATGAAGAAGAATGGGAAGAAATCTGTAGACAAGCATAACAAACTGTTGATGAGGAAGACAGGCTGTATTTAAAGAACAAAAAGCTAATGAAGTCTGCCTCAACAACCAAGCAATATACGAGGCGGAAGAATGTCAAAAACAGTGGAATTCAAATGAATACACCTCTCAGCAGAGCACGCTCACTTCCTAGAGAATCTCTATGTGATGATCCAGACTTCCGCAGGAACTGTTCCAAGATTAAACAGTGACTGTAGGAAGCTTATACAGTGCAACGGAACTTGTAGAATCGAAATTGGACCTTAGAAATAGACTCGGCGCGAAAATCGGATCAAGTGGGCTTTTCCGGGGGCTTTCGGCAAAATTTCGGATGAGAATTTGGTAAAACGGACGGCGGATTTGGACTCAGCGCTCGAAAACAATCAAAATGGTATATTTACTTTATTCAGCGCAAAATTACTGTTCACCGGAACAGTAATTCCGGCGGCCGGAATCACTGTTCCGGCGCCGGCGGCGGCGCAGCGGCGGAGCGCGGCGGAGCGCCGCAGTGCGCAGCGGAGCGCGGCGCGGGCAGGCGCGGGAAGGCGCGCTTGCGGGCTGGTCCACGGCATGGCGTGCACCGGGTGCACTGAAAACTGGTCTTGCCACGTGGCGTCCTCTGATTGGTTGGCCGGCTTCTAGAAGGCAGCGGGATGGGTGACACGTGGCGCTCTCCGATTGGCCGACATCTTCCGGAAAACCCGGTGCGGGGACCAGACATGTGCACCACGTGGGACACGTGGCGACATCTGTGTGGACTTGCATAGACTGTTTGCTGTTTTGTGGACACGTGGCGCGTTCTGGATGGGTCGTTTTTGTGTTTCCTGTTCTGTCTGGATTCCGTGTGGAGCCCAAGATTCTCTGGCCCACTATATAAGAGACCTCTTCCCCCCTCCATTTCTCACCTCGGTTTTCGAGCTGTAGAGAGAGAAACAGAGCTTGGGCCCTCTAGGAAAATTGTTCCTCTCTCTCTTCTCTCTCTACCCTAGAAATTTCAGAATTTTTGGAGTTACCAATAGCGAGTTATCTGCGACGCGGCGCACTGCGACGGTTTCCTTTTTCGGCCCATTTTCCGTCGCAGTTCCGTCGGAAAATTCCTGTGCTCTAACCAGGAGGAATTTTTGAACGATTTTTGCGGCAGCGCGTTCCTAAGAGGTAAGGCTTCGATTTTCGTGTTGATCACTTTGCTCCATTTCCCACTTTTGGCACAATTCCCGAGGCTTCTTTGACCCCCCTTTTTGCTATGGTAATTTCTGGACAGCATCGACTTCTCCGATTTTTATCTTGGCGTAGGAGCATCAGATCGAGGCGTTTAAAGAGTCGATTTCGATCTACTCGTCGCAAGGAACGCAACCGTAATTTTTCTGGATTTTTCTGAGCACTATACAGAGGTGAAAAACTCCTCTTTTTCCGTGCTATTTGAAAAACAGCAAATATTGTATTTTTGGGATTTGTATTTATACCGGGTGCGTTGTTATGTACAGCTGTGCACTGATTTGCAGGATTTGAGGACTGTGGACAGCAAGGAGGCTTTTTGGGGTGTGGTTTGAGCTGCTCGAGGTGGGCGGTTGTTGCTTACCTCATTTTTGACTAACTCACTGGGATTACTAGAACTCCCCCTATTAAAAAGAGAATTAAATGTGACAATTGATGAGAACCATTGGGACGAACTCTCCTAAAATTTAATGTGACAATTGATGAGAACCATTGGGACGAACTCTCCTAAGATTTAATGTGACAATTGATGAGAACCATTGGGACGAACTCTCCTAAAAATAAATGTGACAATTGAGGAGAACCATACATATGACCCCACAGATAGCTTATTTTGGGACACTGTGGTTGGGACAAAGGCTATAATCTTGCATGCAAATAACTTTTATATCAGTACAGCAAATCAATCTTTTAAAATAAATATTTGATAATATTTTACAGCTTTTAAAATAAGACAGTTGCATGCATGACTGGACATCTAGTGAGGCCACTATTTATTGCTACACTATCATATTGGGACTTGACATGTTTTATTGCTCTCCTTTGCATTCAGATGCTTGTCGCTCGAGTATGAGCAGGGGTTTGGGATAGTGTAGCCGAGATTGTACTAGATTGTGGACTTGTGGGGTATTGCGGTGACCGCGGAAAGTAGGCGGTCGACCGGAGGTTTATCCTTGCATCTGATTGGGGTTGAGTCTGGTTTATTTTTGCATCAGCTGGGGATCGGGCTTTTCTCTAGTGGATGTTTTTCCCACTTATTGAGTACTATGGCATCAGATCGGGCTTTTCTTTCGTGGATGGCTTTTCCCACTTTGATCATAGTCATGATCCAGTCCTGCTGTTTTACAGCACTTATGATACTTATTACTGAGATACTTTACTCGTGTGGGTCGCTCCCCTCGAGTGCCACTCCGGAGTGTGTTACAGACAGACTTTGAGTCCTTGTGTAGTGAACCAGAACGTGGTGTATAAATAAATGTAAATAAAATAGTATGAAATACTATTGTTATGAAAGTTAGGGAAGTAAAGAACATTTGGACGCGAGTTGGGCCCAAATCGGGTTAAAATGGAGAGATCTAAAAATTTATTTGGAAAAGGGGGCCCAGATTTTTAGTGGAAAATTCACAGTGTCGGAAAATTCTGAGAAAATTACGGGAGCCCCGTAAATATGTTTTAAGACCACAGAAAAAGTTTCGCGTTGATCGGATACCCGATAGTGAAAACGGGCTCCGCCAACAGTGTCGAAAAATTCTGAGAAAATTTGGGGAGCTTCGTAATTATGTTTTAAGGTTACAGTAAAAATTTCGTTTTGATCGGATACCCGGATTGTGAGAACGGGGTCCGCCAGCGATTTTGGATACAGGAGGCTTTTGGTGGCCCAGAAATGGCCCAAATTGAAAATTTAAAATTTTCTGTGGTTAATTAGGCTGAAACGAAGCTGCCTGTCAAATTTGGACGGAAACGGACGAAAAATGGACAGAAAACGGGACGAAAACGGATTTTAACTTTAAGTGTGGGTGTTGGGATATTTTCCTTGGGTGCATTTAATGCACCCAACCACCCCCCACCCTCCCCTTAATTAGCCGTAGCTAATTAAAGAGGCCACCTCACCTTCTTCCTCTCTCTGCAAAATAGAGGAGTTAGTAGAAAACAGAGGAAAAGAAAGAATGGAGGAATGGGAGAAAGAAGAAGAAAAGAAGAAGTAGAAGATGATAGAGGAAGGAGGAAGATGGAGAAAAGAAGACTTGGGTAAGAGGTTGATGGTGGACTTCCTCCTAGAAGCCGTGTGGGCCGAGCGGAGCGCGCGCGACGGGCCTCAAGAGGTTGGTAGCTGCTTCTCTTTTGGGGGTTTTGTTTGTGTTTTTGGTGTCTTGGGTGCAGCTCGGGACTGCTTGTCCATGGTTCCGTGAGCTATGGTGGCTGCGGCGTGGGAGCCGCGCGTGCGCACAAGGGCACACGCGCGGCTGGCACTGGCGGCTGCGCTACAGTGCGCAGCAGGACCGCGCAGTGCGCGGTTGGGCGCCGCGCAGCGCGTGCTTGTGCGCTGCGCAGTGCGCGGCTGGGCGTCGCGCAGCGCACGCTTGTGCGCTGAGCAGTGCGCGGCAGGCCCTTGCTCCGCGCAGCAGGCCCTCGCGCCGCGCGGGTGTCTCGAGCCAGGACTGCGCATGGAGGCTCGCGGCTGTCGCGCGGCAGGCGGCAAGCGTCGGGTGCGCCTGCAGCGCGGGCTGCAGCCGTGCAGTGCGCCGTTGGTCGGCGGCGGCTTGCGACTCGCGTCGGCACGCGGGGGTTTTTGCGTTTGGTCTTGTTTTGCGCCGGCAATCGTGTGGGTTGACTAAAATCTTGCGGTTTTTCTCTTTTCTCTCACAGGGCGCCGACATCGCAGTATTTGCTTTTCGGCGAGGAGCCGTGCGGAGCCCGGATCGAGTGCGCGGCACGCGGTGTTTAATTGTGGTTCTTTTTTTTTTGTAAGTGTATTATGGATGTTGTGTGAAGTGGGTATGCTGAGGATGTTTTTGTAAGCACAATAAAGGATGTTATGGTAAGTGAATATGCTGTGGATTTTTGTAAGTGTAATAAGTATGTGGAGTAAGGTGTGATTGTGCTGGTGGTGAATGTGTGGGTTTTTCTTGGAGCTTTAGAGTTATGTGAGAGCATTTGTGATTAGTTACACTTTAGTTTTAATTGTTAAGGGAACTTAAGTGTTGGTGTTGGAACTTGAGTGTTGTGAGTGTATGGAGTGTATATGAGAGATGAACCTGAAGATTGGTGAATGTGTAATTGTGGTTGGATGAACATTTATTGATGGTAGTGTGTAAAAATGGAATTAAGGAATTATGTATATGGGGAAATGAATTAATAGTGTGCATTAGAGCTATAAGTAATTTTATTGTGGGATGTTGTGTGTGTGGAATTGGAGCAGGTTGAGGGTATAAATGAATTTTGGTAATTTATGTTTTGTGAGTGTTAGTATACTGATGGGTTCGAGAGTACTATGCATGTGTGCTGTGAATTATCTATCTGTGATGGACTTGGATGTCTAAAATTATGGTTATGTGATCATTAATTATTTAATGTACTGTGGATAGTAGGAGCTTAATGAGTTTATGGGTTTTATTAGTGATTGATTGTGGATTATGTAAATTTGATAAAAGAGCATTTATTTATTACTATGCTGGAGCCTTGGAGTGTGCAGATGTGTTGGAGCTGAGGTGTTGTAGTATGTGTGTTTTGGAGTTGGATGATTATGTGAATTTTGGGCTTCGTTGGTGCATAAGAATTTATTTGTTCAATTAAGATGGAATTAAATTATACACATTGGTAGTGTGTAAGGGTGGAATTAAGGGATTGTGTATATGTGGACTTTAATTAGTGGTGTGCTATTGGGGTTGATTGAGTGTATGTGTTTAATTTGGGATGGTTTTTGTGAAGAAATTAGTGGACAAATTGATGAGTGTTGTGCTGTGTATATGTGATTGTTGGAGAGCTTTTAGTGTGCTGTGAGCAATTGGAGCTGTTGTGTGTTGTAAGACTCTGGTGGTTTTATTAGAGCTCCGAGGATTTTTCTCCCGAAATTCGCGTCTGAGTTTTTACTGACGCGCACCGTTTTCTGTGCAGGTTTGATGGACGTGCACCGTTTCGCGTGCGGACCCGAGGAAAGTGCGCCGATTTGCGTGCAGGCTCGAGGAAACAAGTGTGATCGCGCGGAGACCAATTGCAAGTGTCTACAAGCAATTGGGTACACTACAAGGTGGGGAATTCTGCCGAAATTGGGTGACCTCTCCCCTTGCTCCTTTGCTTTTCGATTCGAAGCATGATAGTAGCCTGTTAGAGGCGTTAGGTTGATCATGATTATGATTGCTTGTGTAGATAAAATTCAGATAGAATAAGGGCAACTGTTGGTTGCCAGAGATAGAGGAATAGAGGTGTGGGTGCAATCTGACACAGAGATAAAGTGCAACTGTTGGTTGCCAAAGATTCTTGATGAATATGCATGCGTAGAAGTAATTACTAATTGATGAATGAAATGAAACAATTACATGTATAAGAAAGATTTGTTGATTATGAGTATGATCATGTTAGGGTATAACTCTAGGAATCATGTGCATTAAGGAAAAGGACATGTTGGTAGTAAGACTAGGAGAAAACCTAGTATAGGGGTTTGACGAGTGACATTGAACTAGGAGTTATCCTAGGATTGGACGAGTGGCATGGTCTTAGGTGATAATCCAAGGACACTGGATAGAGTGATCAACATAGAGACAGAAAACTCTAGGGTATATATGATATGGAACTTAGGTTAAGGAAACCTAAGGTGAACTAGAGGTCAGCATAGAGTCATGGAACTCTAGGACAAGTATGACATGGGACTTAGGTAAAGGGAACCTAAGTTAAGTTAGAGGAGTTTAAACTCACAAACAGAAAAATAGAGTTAAGTTAACTCTAGGATTCAGTGAGGAATCAGGAAAGTGGGATAAGATCCCAAGGTTAAAGAATTAAATAAATATAACCCTAGAAAGTCATAGGGTGTCTGGGCAAATAGACAATAACTTTAACTTCAATTTGAGTTAAATAAGTGAAAGTGAAATGTAAAGAGTCCAGGACTCTCTCTAGTTATCCTTATGGCGAGACCTAGGATAAGAGATAAATTGTTGTGAAAAGGCAAAGTTTAAAAGCAAGCTAAAAGTGGCTAAAAAGTATAAAGAGAATGTAAAGGGCGCCTTCGAATTTGAGACTCGTCAAGTGGAGCAGGACTCCCTGGGCAGTGACCCGTCGGACGAGGTACTTTCGAAGGGCTAAAAGTGAAAGCAAGGAGCTAAATGCTCGAAGAAAAGAGAATGTAAATTGCAAGTGGCAAAATGGGAGCTATAAGCTCGAATAAGAAAGGAAAGCAAGTGTTCAAAAGCAAAGAGGCTAAGAACTAAAATAAAAGAGAAAGAAAAGAAAAGCAAAGAAAGAAAATTAAAGATAAAACGGGCGTACCTCCGGGGGCGAACGTACAACGGTCAGGAGTTGGACAGGGTCCCTCTCCCGGGCAGCGACCCGTATGACTGGTAGATAGAGTACTCTTGTCAGAGTTGGGCAGTGACCCTGTCGGGCAGTGTCCCGTATGACAAGTCCCCCCGGCAGGACGGGGTAACACTTGCGGGTGTTATCGGCAACCTTAGAAATCTTATCTTATGGTAGCAGGACTACCGGGCTCGGGCCCGTTGGATAAGAATTTCTGAGGGTTAACTTGAACTAAAGCACCAGAATCTAAAGAATAAAGAAAGATAGAGTGGCCAAGGTGGCCGGGTTAGTTTGACCCTGTATACAGCGGCATAGTGGCCGAGTTGGTGCTTAGCAGCCTAGTATGGCTAGACAGAGTAGTGCTGGGTAGATGGTTATACACAGGTAGTGTAGTGATATGTTATAATGCATAGCTGCATTTTGATATTGAGGATTTTAGTTTCCTAGCACTATTATTATTGCTTCCATTGGACCAAGTGGTGTAGGACACTCTTTCTCGGTGGTTGAACCCACTGGGAACTCAGATGAAGTTCTCACACCCCTTGGGTGACCCCCCCCACAGGTTCGGGTGTGGATACAGCGGTCGAGACGGTTCAGATGCAGACGGCGAGGCATACGACAGGGGCAAGGGCCCAGCAGCATAGAGACCTAGAGGGTCTAGCAGAGGTATCCCTTTTATATATTTCTTGAGTGAACCTTGTATGGTGAGGAATTTATGTAAAGGAATTGTAATAATTTTATTTGCAAGTTAATGTAAAGTGTAATAAGTTTAAGTTATGGTTCACTCTTGTATGCTTTCATTTCCGCTTTAGTTGTTGCAAAAATTTAAATTTGTAGTGATTTTTAGTACTCTGATATTGAGCTTCCGCATACACTTGTTGTGTTATTATGGATGTTACCGTTCCTTTCGGGTAGAAAAAGGTTTTACCTGATTGGCGGGTCTGTTGGCGTGCCCGAACCGTACAAATTGGCGGACTCGGGGCGTGACAGATTAGAGTGGTATCAGAGCCTAGGAATAGTCCTAGGTGGTTAGCGAACCTTAGGAAGACTCTAGGGTTTAGCACGAGAGAGTGTGTGGATTATTGGGCGAAAGTATTTGATTGGTTATTGTTGTTCCCAAAAAGGATGTTGGGACTGATCGAGGGTGACGAGCTTTCATTCTTCGAATATTACGTTGGCGGCCGACAACGTAATGTTGGAGATGAAAAGGAGTACCCTCTTATACTTTCGCATGATTGGGTCGACGAGCTTTTCTGTCGGTATATAGATTGCGCGTTGCTCAAATGGCTAAATTTGGGCAAATCATTTCGTTGTGGTGTGCATATTAGCGATGACACCACGCAGGGATACGCGCTTGTCTCGACTCGAGCCACGAGAGGGCTCTGGGTCGAACAAGGTACACGAGCTGCGATAGCAGGTGGCCGCCGAACTTTTGTCGGCACAGCCAAGACCTTCAGCATAGGGTGTTTTTACGCTCGTGTCAGCTGGATGCTGGCAAAGTATAGTTGATGAGTCCAGTGAGAGACCGACTCGTGAAACGCTGGTGATCGCTTTGTTGCGAGAGCTATGTTGCTATGTCCTAAAGGTCAGGACAAGAAAGACTTGTGGGCCTTGTGGCGAAAGTTCGCCCTGATGACGGTAGTGACCGTGTGGCGTGTTGATTTTGGCTAGATTGCCGCATAGTGGAGTTAGTGAGGCCTAGAGTAGGCTTCAAGGTGCGAGGATCTCTCAAAAGAGTGAGAGTTTCATGGCGCCGATCTGAGGGATCGGCATAATGGCAAGGGTTGCCACCACAGGGTTTGCACGTTAATCACCAGAGTTGGTGAAACAGTTATTGTGGTGCCTCAACCCAGTTGGGAGAGTTACACAAGAGCCGTTGGGGTGCTTAAGCAAGTTGCTTAACACTGGACTTTGTAAGTTAGCTTGGGGGCGTAGGACGCCCAACCGTTTGGTGCTCATGGAGCACAGCTATCATTTAGCCAGAGAGAGCTGATTAGGTGGCGTGTTAGCCTTTGCCTAGTGTGGCCAGAGTTGATAGAGCGTTTGGGTCGGGGATTGACGACTGGTTAGTTTGGTTTTGCTCAGTGGAGCGTAGTGGACGCGTGGCGACGATTTGCGGGTTCGCGTTAGGACGATCCGTGCCTGGACCATGTTTGTGGACTGTGGGCCTGTAGCCCAGTGGGCAGGCGCAGTCAGCTGTGAGAGACAGCGGCCCGAGACCTGAGGGCGGGGCATGATAGAGATTTGGTCAGGACGGTAGTCCGAGCGATGACCCGGGGACGTGGAATGCCACGTGTGAGCCTTGAGGCTATTATTAGTACACTGAGAGTGTGGTATGACCAGGCCGTAGAGCTAGTGGTGATTGAGGTACTGTAGCTCCTAGTGGGAGTATTGGTGTAGTAATCCTAAGTGAGGATCTACCCGTATGACGATTGGGTCTGTGTGCTAGTGAGAGCCATTATACAGAGTTGGACTAGTTGGGCTATAGGCCCCTATTGGACTGTGGTCTGTGGACCTATTAGTAGTCTGAGATATCGGGTTAGCTGATAACCCGTGGACTTAGAGCGCTAGCAGCGTGTGAGATAGTTGAGGACTCGTGGATTGGCCTTTTGCCCTCCACATTAAGCAGCGGAGTGGCCGGAAAATGCGATAAATGTAATTAGTTGCAGATGCAACCTTCTTGTGAAAGATAAAAAGGTCGCGGAATTAAAGTGAAGATTTCGCAAGAAGAGACTTCGCCATTTGTGGCAATTGAGAGAGAGCAAGTGCTAAATTGTGCCTTTCACCTACTTAGTGAAAGTGGTCAGACACCAAGTCTGAGATTTTCCTTGGATTGAGATAGGGATTCAAGAATGTGTTGCTCGTGTAGTCTCGGCGAGCAGACAGTTTGATGCCGGTCACGATATACAGTGAGCCCAGTAGTGGGACAAGTTTCCCCCTCTCGATTAAGTAGAAGTCGAGTTGTGATTCAAGTTTCGGGACGAAACTTATTTTAAGGGGGGTAGAATGTAGTGAACCAGAACGTGGTGTATAAATAAATGTAAATAAAATAGTATGAAATACTATTGTTATGAAAGTTAGGGAAGTAAAGAACATTTGGACGCGAGTTGGGCCCAAATCGGGTTAAAATGGAGAGATCTAAAAATTTATTTGGAAAGGGGGCCCAGATTTTTAGTGGAAAATTCACAGTGTCGGAAAATTCTGAGAAAATTACGGGAGCCCCGTAAATATGTTTTAAGACCACAGAAAAAGTTTCGCGTTGATCGGATACCCGATAGTGAAAACGGGCTCCGCCAACAGTGTCGAAAAATTCTGAGAAAATTTGGGGAGCTTCGTAATTATGTTTTAAGGTTACAGTAAAAATTTCGTGTTGATCGGATACCCGGATTGTGAGAACGGGGTCCGCCAGCGATTTTGGATACAGGAGGCTTTTGGTGGCCCAGAAATGGCCCAAATTGAAAATTTAAAATTTTCTGTGGTTAATTAGGCTGAAACGAAGCTGCCTGTCAAATTTGGACGGAAACGGACGAAAAATGGACAGAAAACGGGACGAAAACGGATTTTAACTTTAAGTGTGGGTGTTGGGATATTTTCCTTGGGTGCATTTAATGCACCCAACCACCCCCCACCCTCCCCTTAATTAGCCGTAGCTAATTAAAGAGGCCACCTCACCTTCTTCCTCTCTCTGCAAAATAGAGGAGTTAGTAGAAAACAGAGGAAAAGAAGAATGGAGGAATGGGAGAAAGAAGAAGAAAAGAAGAAGTAGAAGATGATAGAGGAAGGAGGAAGATGGAGAAAAGAAGACTTGGGTAAGAGGTTGATGGTGGACTTCCTCCTAGAAGCCGTGTGGGCCGAGCGGAGCGCGCGCGACGGGCCTCAAGAGGTTGGTAGCTGCTTCTCTTTTGGGGGTTTTGTTTGTGTTTTTGGTGTCTTGGGTGCAGCTCGGGACTGCTTGTCCATGGTTCCGTGAGCTATGGTGGCTGCGGCGTGGGAGCCGCGCGTGCGCACAAGGGCACACGCGCGGCTGGCACTGGCGGCTGCGCTACAGTGCGCAGCAGGACCGCGCAGTGCGCGGTTGGGCGCCGCGCAGCGCGTGCTTGTGCGCTGCGCAGTGCGCGGCTGGGCGTCGCGCAGCGCACGCTTGTGCGCTGAGCAGTGCGCGGCAGGCCCTTGCTCCGCGCAGCAGGCCCTCGCGCCGCGCGGGTGTCTCGAGCCAGGACTGCGCATGGAGGCTCGCGGCTGTCGCGCGGCAGGCGGCAAGCGTCGGGTGCGCCTGCAGCGCGGGCTGCAGCCGTGCAGTGCGCCGTTGGTCGGCGGCGGCTTGCGACTCGCGTCGGCACGCGGGGGTTTTTGCGTTTGGTCTTGTTTTGCGCCGGCAATCGTGTGGGTTGACTAAAATCTTGCGGTTTTTCTCTTTTCTCTCACAGGGCGCCGACATCGCAGTATTTGCTTTTCGGCGAGGAGCCGTGCGGAGCCCGGATCGAGTGCGCGGCACGCGGTGTTTAATTGTGGTTCTTTTTTTTTGTAAGTGTATTATGGATGTTGTGTGAAGTGGGTATGCTGAGGATGTTTTTGTAAGCACAATAAAGGATGTTATGGTAAGTGAATATGCTGTGGATTTTTGTAAGTGTAATAAGTATGTGGAGTAAGGTGTGATTGTGCTGGTGGTGAATGTGTGGGTTTTTCTTGGAGCTTTAGAGTTATGTGAGAGCATTTGTGATTAGTTACACTTTAGTTTTAATTGTTAAGGGAACTTAAGTGTTGGTGTTGGAACTTGAGTGTTGTGAGTGTATGGAGTGTATATGAGAGATGAACCTGAAGATTGGTGAATGTGTAATTGTGGTTGGATGAACATTTATTGATGGTAGTGTGTAAAAATGGAATTAAGGAATTATGTATATGGGGAAATGAATTAATAGTGTGCATTAGAGCTATAAGTAATTTTATTGTGGGATGTTGTGTGTGTGGAATTGGAGCAGGTTGAGGGTATAAATGAATTTTGGTAATTTATGTTTTGTGAGTGTTAGTATACTGATGGGTTCGAGAGTACTATGCATGTGTGCTGTGAATTATCTATCTGTGATGGACTTGGATGTCTAAAATTATGGTTATGTGATCATTAATTATTTAATGTACTGTGGATAGTAGGAGCTTAATGAGTTTATGGGTTTTATTAGTGATTGATTGTGGATTATGTAAATTTGATAAAAGAGCATTTATTTATTACTATGCTGGAGCCTTGGAGTGTGCAGATGTGTTGGAGCTGAGGTGTTGTAGTATGTGTGTTTTGGAGTTGGATGATTATGTGAATTTTGGGCTTCGTTGGTGCATAAGAATTTATTTGTTCAATTAAGATGGAATTAAATTATACACATTGGTAGTGTGTAAGGGTGGAATTAAGGGATTGTGTATATGTGGACTTTAATTAGTGGTGTGCTATTGGGGTTGATTGAGTGTGTGTGTTTAATTTGGGATGGTTTTTGTGAAGAAATTAGTGGACAAATTGATGAGTGTTGTGCTGTGTATATGTGATTGTTGGAGAGCTTTTAGTGTGCTGTGAGCAATTGGAGCTGTTGTGTGTTGTAAGACTCTGGTGGTTTTATTAGAGCTTCCGAGGATTTTTCTCCCGAAATTCGCGTCTGAGTTTTTACTGACGCGCACCGTTTTCTGTGCAGGTTTGATGGACGTGCACCGTTTCGCGTGCGGACCCGAGGAAAGTGCGCCGATTTGCGTGCAGGCTCGAGGAAACAAGTGTGATCGCGCGGAGACCAATTGCAAGTGTCTACAAGCAATTGGGTACACTACAAGGTGGGGAATTCTGCCGAAATTGGGTGACCTCTCCCCTTGCTCCTTTGCTTTTCGATTCGAAGCATGATAGTAGCCTGTTAGAGGCGTTAGGTTGATCATGATTATGATTGCTTGTGTAGATAAAATTCAGATAGAATAAGGGCAACTGTTGGTTGCCAGAGATAGAGGAATAGAGGTGTGGGTGCAATCTGACACAGAGATAAAGTGCAACTGTTGGTTGCCAAAGATTCTTGATGAATATGCATGCGTAGAAGTAATTACTAATTGATGAATGAAATGAAACAATTACATGTATAAGAAAGATTTGTTGATTATGAGTATGATCATGTTAGGGTATAACTCTAGGAATCATGTGCATTAAGGAAAAGGACATGTTGGTAGTAAGACTAGGAGAAAACCTAGTATAGGGGTTTGACGAGTGACATTGAACTAGGAGTTATCCTAGGATTGGACGAGTGGCATGGTCTTAGGTGATAACCTAAGGACACTGGATAGAGTGATCAACATAGAGTCAGAAAACTCTAGGGTATATATGATATGGAACTTAGGTTAAGGAAACCTAAGGTGAACTAGAGGTCAGCATAGAGTCATGGAACTCTAGGACAAGTATGACATGGGACTTAGGTAAAGGGAACCTAAGTTAAGTTAGAGGAGTTTAAACTCACAAACAGAAAAATAGAGTTAAGTTAACTCTAGGATTCAGTGAGGAATCAGGAAAGTGGGATAAGATCCCAAGGTTAAAGAATTAAATAAATATAACCCTAGAAAGTCATAGGGTGTCTGGGCAAATAGACAATAACTTTAACTTCAATTTGAGTTAAATAAGTGAAAGTGAAATGTAAAGAGTCCAGGACTCTCTCTAGTTATCCTTAAGGCGAGACCTAGGATAAGAGATAAATTGTTGTGAAAAGGCAAAGTTTAAAAGCAAGCTAAAAGTGGCTAAAAAGTATAAAGAGAATGTAAAGGGCGCCTTCGAATTTGAGACTCGTCAAGTGGAGCAGGACTCCCTGGGCAGTGACCCGTCGGACGAGGTACTTTCGAAGGGCTAAAAGTGAAAGCAAGGAGCTAAATGCTCGAAGAAAAGAGAATGTAAATTGCAAGTGGCAAAAATGGGAACTATAAGCTCGAATAAGAAAGGAAAGCCAGTGTTCAAAAGCAAAGAGGCTATGAACTAAAATAAAAGAGAAAGAAAAGAAAAGCAAAGAAAGAAAATTAAAGATAAAACGGGCGTACCTCCGGGGGCGAACGTACAACGGTCAGGAGTTGGACAGGGTCCCTCTCCCGGGCAGCGACCCGTATGACTGGTAGATAGAGTACTCTTGTCAGAGTTGGGCAGTGACCCTGTCGGGCAGTGTCCCGTATGACAAGTCCCCCCGGCAGGACGGGGTAACACTTGCGGGTGTTATCGGCAACCTTAGAAATCTTATCTTATGGTAGCAGGACTACCGGGCTCGGGCCCGTTGGATAAGAATTTCTGAGGGTTAACTTAAACTAAAGCACCAGAATCTAAAGAGTAAAGAAAGATAGAGTGGCCAAGGTGGCCGGGTTAGTTTGACCCTGTATATAGCGGCATAGTGGCCGAGTTGGTGCTTAGCAGCCTAGTATGGCTAGACAGAGTAGTGCTGAGTAGATGGTTATACACAGGTAGTGTAGTGATATGTTATAATGCATAGCTGCATTTTGATATTGAGGATTTTAGTTCCCTAGCACTATTATTATTGCTTCCATTGGACCAAGTGGTGTAGGACATTCTTTCTCGGTGGTTGAACCCACTGGGAACTCAGATGAAGTTCTCACACCCCTTGGGTGACCCCCCCCACAGGTTCGGGTGTGGATACAGCGGACGAGACGGTTCAGATGCAGACGGCGAGGCATACGACAGGGGCAAGGGCCCAGCAGCATAGAGACCTAGAGGGTCTAGCAGAGGTATCCCTTTTATATATTTCTTGAGTGAACATTGTATGGTGAGGAATTTATGTAAAGTGTAATAAATTTAAGTTATGGTTCACTCTTGCATGCTTCCATTTCCGCTTTAGTTGTTGCAAAAATTTAAATTTGTAGTGATTTTTAGTACTCTGATATTGAGCTTCCGCATACACTTGTTGTGTTATTATGGATGTTACCGTTCCTTTCAGGTAGAAAAAGGTTTTACCTGATTGGCGGGTCTGTTGGCGTGCCCGAACCGTACAAATTGGCGGACTCGGGGCGTGACACCTTGAGACTCCTATCTCCTATCGGTGTTATGCGTTGGCCAGCATACCCGATTTGGCAAGGCACAGCAGGCAGTGCCAGTTTTACTGGTGGCACAAGATTGGGTTATTTGATCAGATACTGTTTTCCTGATGCATTCATACAATCATTTCTTTCGGTATTGCATTTAGAGGCATGCTAATAGTGGTAGTTCCCTATTTCAGTACCTTATTTACCTTACCACTTCACCTTTTCCCTTTTCCTCTAGTAGTCCTAGTGGGTCCGTCAGAGTTGAGGTTTTACCCACTAGGGGAGGCTACTGGTTTATCTGGTAGTTCTCACCCCCATTGTTGTTCCTCTCTTTCTTCTTCTTTATTTTGCAGAGTCGTCTGCGGGAGTTGCTGGGCCATCAGCGGCAGATCGAGGTAAGAGGATAGCAGACTAGCTAGATCGTCTGCCCCGACCATGAGAGTAGCTGGACTTATATTGTACCCCTTTTTATATCTCAGACTGTAGCACTTTACTTTGGGTCTGGTTTTAGCCAGCTAGTTGTACTATTTTGGTGAGCTGGGAGATTATTGTATTTATTACAGCTCTATTTTTAGTTCCAGTCTGAGATACTATATGGTTCTTCTATTTCAGCTCTGTATTATGCTCTTTTATTATACAACTTATATCTGAGCAGGTTACCAGCGCTTCTTGTACGCGGGAAGTTCTGTGTGCACGGCGGATCTGTAGACGGACCCGGGGTCTAGTTTACACCCCGGGGCGTGACAGATTAAAGTTGGTATCAGAGCTTAGGGATAGGTCAGTTGGGACTTAGGAAACCCTAGGCTTTTGGGAGACCCTAGGATAGTAGGGCGTGAGAGACGTGACATTTTGCGAAAGTCGTTGATTTATAGTTCGACTCTTCCAGTGAGGGAATAGGGATCGACATACCCAATTTCTGGTGAACAGTTATGTTGGCTGCAGACAACATAAAGTCACGAAAATAAGGGGATGTCTTTGACTTTCGCTAGATTGGGTCGTGTGGGGTTTTGTTTTCCTGATTTGTGGCTTCTGGTGACAGTATGTCGCCCCTTCGTCGTTTTTCCGCCGGGGGTATTCCCACCCCTTCTGAGGAGCCCGAGCAGGCAGTATCTGCCGAGCTGGGAGAACTGCGGGCCTTGGTGACCTATTTGGTGGCGAGGAGCTTTCGACAGGACCAGCGCTTGGAGCAGCTGTTGGCGCAGAGGAGTGATCCGGCAGTCGGGGAGAGGGCCAGGGCTTCTGAGCAGCATTTTGAGAGAAAACGCCCAGCACCGGATGTTGATGGACAGACCAGTTCTCGGAGACGGCCACGGCTTCGCGGCAAGTGTATTTTCTGTAAGGGACGGCATCCAGAAGATACCTGTGACTTGAGGTGTGGTCGATGTTTCCGTTGTGGGCAGCCGGGCCACATCCGAGCTACATGCCCCCTCCCGACCTTTGTAGCACCTTCTTTAGCGTTGGCCTCTATCGCATCCCAGCAGAGGTCTCATCAACAGTCACGGAGACAGAGGCAGCAGGCGAGGCAGCCCCAGGCTACAGTCAGGTGCATTTTCTGCCGGGGACAGCATACTTCTGATACTTGTGATCTAAGGTTTGGCCGCTGATATCGGTGTGGACAGTCTGGCCACGTCCGAGCTACTTGCCCTTATGCGCCATCGACAGCTCCTTCTTCAGCATCTGCTCCATCTTCATCGCAGCAACGGTCAACAGCTCAGCGGCTATATGCTCCAGCAAGCAGGCCATCTTCTTCCCATCCCACGGATTATCACCCTCCAGCTCAGAGTGGGCGAGTGTATGCTGTGCAGGTAGAGGACTCTTCGGCAGCAGATCACGTGGTGGCAGGTATCACTTTACTTTCTGGCATTAGGACTCGTACTTATTTGATACTGGAGCATCGCATTCTTTTATTAGTAGATCATTTGCATCATTACATGGGTTAGAGGTAGGACTTTTACCACGTGCACGAGAGGTTCAGATTCCCGATCACACTTTGCACGTGGAGGAGTGTTGTTGGTCCTGCCCGATGCAGATCGAGTCCTGGATTATGCCAGCAGACCTGTTGGTCTTGAGACAGCTGAGGACTTTGATGTGGTTCTCGGGATGGACTGGCTGGCTCGGTATTTCGCGACTATTGATTGTGCCGCGAGGACTGTCACTTTTAGAGAGCCAGGCCAGGAGATGTTGTATACCGGGGATGTCAGAGTGCTTTCTTTGCCTCTATGGTTTCGACTTCCCGAGCGAGGCAGATGATCCATCGAGGATGTGTAGCCTTTTTGGCTAGTGTTGTTGAGGGGCCTACGGCGGCACCGGGACTCGGGGATATCCCTATTGTCCGCGAGTTTCCGGATGTTTTTCCACCTGAGCTGACTAGTATGCCGCCAGATAGGGAGATTGAGTTTGTGATTGACGTAGTTCCAGGAACTGCGCCAATCTCTAAGGCTCCTTACCGGATGGCACCGGCTGAGCTGCGAGAGCTTAAGGCGCAACTCCAGGATTTGATGGATAAGGGCTTTATTAGCCGAGTGTGTCGCCTTGGGGAGCGCCGGTGCTATTCGTGAAGAAGAAAGATGGGTCACTTCGACTATGTGTGGACTATAGGGAATTGAATAAAGTGACCATCAAGAACAAGTACCCTTTGCCGCGCATTGATGATCTCTTTGATCAGCTGCAAGGGTCTTGTGTCTTCTCTAAGATAGATCTGCAGTCCGGTTACCACCAGTTGAAGGTGAAGGCCGAGGATATTCCTAAGACGGCTTTCAGATCACGGTACGGGCATTATGAGTTTACAGTTATGCCTTTTGGATTGACTAATGCCCCTGCCGCATTCATGGATTTAATGAACCGGATCTTCCGACCATACTTGGATCGATTTGTGGTGGTGTTCATTGATGATATCTTGATTTACTCCCGAAGTGATGCCGAGCATGAGGAGCACTTGAGGATTGTGCTGCAACTTCTGCGAGAGAAGAAGTTGTATGCCAAGCTGGCAAAGTGCGAGTTTTGGCTTCGGGAGGTAGTCTTCTTGGGCCATGTGATTTCCGCCGCAGGTGTGGCGGTGGACCCGGCGAAGATTGAGGCAGTCCGTGATTGGCCCCGACCGACGACGGTTTCTGAGGTGCGCAGCTTTATGGGTTTAGCTGGTTATTATCGTCGGTTTGTGGAAGGCTTTGCGAAGCTTTCCACACCCCTCACTCGCTTGACGCGTAAAGGAGTTAAGTTTATCTGGAGTGAGGACTGTCAGAGGAGCTTTGAGGAGCTAAAGAATAGACTGATGACCGCTCCTATCCTTTCCCTCCCTGTTATGGGGAAAGGATATGTGATCTACAGTGACGCATCACACAGTGGACTTGGTTGTGTGTTGATGCAGGAAGGGAGGGTAATTGCTTATGCATCGAGACAACTCAAGGATTACGAGAAGAATTACCCTACCCATGACTTGGAGCTTGCTGCTGTAGTGTTTGCACTGAAGCTTTGGCGTCATTACCTGTATGGAGAGCACTGTGAGATCTACACCGACCACAAGAGCCTAAAGTACCTGTTCACGCAGAAGGAGCTGAATTTGAGGCAGCGCAGGTGGTTAGAGCTATTAAAGGATTATGATGTGGATATCCTCTACCACCCAGGCAAGGCTAATGTGGTCGCTGATGCCTTGAGTAGGAGAGCGGTGCAGAGTTTGTCTATGTTGATCACAGACCAGGCGCCGCTATTAGAGGAGATGAGACGGCTCGAGATAGAGGTTGTGTCCCCTGGGGTCTCTGCTAGACTGACGTCTTTAGTCGTGCAGCCCACTCTGCTGGACAGGATCAGGGAGAAACAGAGTGAGGACCCCCACTTGACCAGGATTAGAGATCAGATTCCGAGTGATCAGTCAGGGGACTTTACAGTGGATGCCTCGGGAGTACTGAGGTACAGGAACCGAGCATGTGTGCCAGTGGATGCGGAGATCAGAGAGCAGATATTGCGAGAGGCCCATTATACACCTTATACCCTACATCCTGGTGGGACTAAGATGTATAAGGACCTCAAGGCACACTTTTGGTGGAATGGCATGAAAAGGGATATCGGGAGATTTGTGGCTCAGTGTTTAACTTGTCAGCAGGTGAAAGCTGAGCATCGAGTGCCAGCTGGCAAGTTACAAAGTCTCCCAATTCCCCAGTGGAAATGGGACCACATTACGATGGATTTTGTGGTCGGATTGCCGAGGGCACAGGGAGGAGCAGATGCTATCTGGGTAGTTGTGGATCGACTTACCAAGTCAGCGCACTTTCTGCCTATGCAGACTACTTGGCCACTCGAGCGACTAGCCCAGTTATATCTGGATGAGATAGTGAGATTACATGGAGTACCCGCCTCCATTGTATCAGATAGAGACCCGAGGTTTGTTTCGCATTTCTGGAGGAGTTTGCAGACAGCCTTGGGGACTCAGCTCAGGTTCAGTACAGCTTTTCATCCGCAGACTGATGGGCAGTCAGAGCGGACGATACAAATCCTGGAGGACATGCTGAGGGCTTGCGTCTTGGATTTCGGCGGAGGGTGGATTCGACACTTATCTTTGGCTGAGTTTGCGTACAACAACAGCTTTCAAGCGAGCATTCAGATGGCTCCGTTTGAAGCGTTGTATGGACGCAAGTGTCGATCACCACTTTATTGGAGTGACGTGGGCGAGAGGCGGACCTTGGGACCAGATGTATTGTTAGAGGCAGAAGAGAAGGTCCGAGTGATTCGACAGCATCTTCAGACCGCCCAGAGCCGACAGAGGAGTTATGCCGATGTTCGGCGACGAGACTTAGAGTTTCAGGTTGGAGATCATGTATTCCTGAAAGTCTCGCCGTCCAAAGGAATCAGGAGGTTCGGCATTCGTGGGAAACTTAGCCCCCGATATATTGGACCCTTTGAGGTATTGGAGCGTATCGGGCCAGTTGCCTACCGACTTGCACTTCCTCCGAGGCTTGCTGGTGTCCATGATGTATTTCATGTTTCTACTTTGAGGAAGTATGTCTTCGACCCATCGCACGTCATCGACTTCACACCGCTGAGATCAGCGAGGATTTGAGGTATGAGGAGCGCCCACTGCGAATTCTGGATCGAGAGGTGAGAGAATTGCGCAGTCGGGCCATTCCCTATGTGAAGATCCAATGGAGCAATCATGACGAGCGCGAGGCTACATGGGAGCTCGAGTCGGAGATGAGGGATGCTCACCCCTACTTATTCGAGACATCGGACTGAGGATTATGTTTAGTCTCGTTTCGAGGACGAAACTCTTTTTAGTGGGGGAGGATGTGATGATCCGGACTCCCGCAGGAACTGTGCAACATTAAACAGTGACTGTGGGGAGCTTGTACAGTGCAACGGAGCTTGTAGAATCGAAATTGGATATTTAAATAGACTCTGCGCGAAAATCGGAGCAAACGGGAATTTTCGGGAGCTTTCGGCAAAATTTCGGATGAGAATTTGGCGAAACGGACGGCGATTCGGACTCAGCGCGCGAAAACGGTCAAAATGGTATATTCGCTTTATTTTTCGGCACTGGTACTGTTCACCGGAACAGTAACTCCGGCCGCCGGAATTACTGTTCCGGCGACCGGCGCGGGGGCGGCGGCGCAGCGGCGGCGCAGCGGCGGAGCGCGGAGGCGCGCGGCAGCGCGGGCAGGCGCGGGCAGGCGCGGGCAGGGCGCGGTGCGCGGTCCATGGGCCTGGCGTGCACCGGGTGCACCGAAGATCCCCGTGCCACGTGGCGGCTTCCCGATTGGCTGGCCGGCTTCTAGAAGCACGTGGGAAGGTGACACGTGGCACACCCATTGGCTGACAGGATCCGGAAAACCCGGAGCGCGGACCGGCCATGTGCACCACGTGGGACACGTGGCGAATCTGATTGGCCCTTGCACCGCTGTTTCCTGTTTTGTGGACACGTGGCGCGTTTTGGTTGGCCCGTTTCGGTGTTTCCTGTTCGGATCGGATCCTGTGTGGAGATTCCCAGCCCATTATATATAGGATCCCCACCCCCCTCTTTCCACCTTCGATTTGCGCCTTAGAGAGAGAATCAGGAAATGTCCCTCTACGAAAAATTTTTCCTCTCTCTCTCTTCTCTCTCTCTCTCTAAATCTCAGAATTTAGGAGTTACAGATAGTGAGATATCTGCGACGCGGCGCACTGCGACGATTTTTTTCTTTTAGGCCCATTTCCCGTCGCAGTTCGTCGAAAATTCCCTGCGGGCTAACCAGGTGGAATTTTTGACGATTTTTGTGCGGCAGCACGACCGTAAGAGGTAGGGCTTCGATTTCCGTGTTGATCTTGTTTTTATGCTCCGTTTGTCGACTTTTTGCATGATTCCCAACCTCTTTGACCCCCCTTTTTTGCTGTGGAAATTTTT
>CM054930.1:11654925-11685893 GCA_029168755.2 Tillandsia fasciculata
TGCCCCTACTGCGGTACTGGTTATCAAAACTGTATGCATGCATCAGTAAACAGTAACTGTCCCAAAATAACCCAATCCGTCATCTGATCCACAATCGGTACTGCCTGCTCCGCTTTCATCATCGGGCAAAGATCCGCGCCGACGTGATAGCAAAACTGAATAACTGTCTGGCCCCAGCCTCTAGAGTGGAACTCGAGGGGAGGACCCACACGAGTAAAGCATCACGGGCAACAACCGCGCCGGTATGATAAGTCTCCAAATTCACCGGGCAACAACCGCGCCGGTATGATAAGTCTCAAAAGCAGGACTGGATCATGACTATGATCAAAGTGGGAAAAACCATCCACTAAAGAAGCCTGATACCCAATCAGATGCAATAGTACTCAATAAGTGGAAACATCATCCACTAGAGGAAACCCAACCCCAGCTAATGCAAAGTAAACCAGGCTCAACCCCTATCTGATGCAAGGACAACATCTGGTCGACCGCCTACCGTCCGCGGTCACCGCAATACCCCATAAATCCACAATCTAATGCAAATAAACCAGAATCAACCCCTATCTGATGCAAGGACAAACATCTGGTCGACCGCCCACTGTCCGCGGTCACCGCAATACCCCATAAATCCACAATCTAATGCAAAATAAACCAGAATCAACCCCTATCTGATGCAAGGACAAACATCTGGTCGACCGCCACTGTCCGCGGTCACCGCAATACCCCATAAATCCACAATCTAATGCAACCTTGGCTACACTATCCCAAACCCCTGCTCACACTTGAGCAACAACATATGAATGCAAAGGACAACAATGAAAACATGTTCAAATCCCAAATGATAGTGTAGCGATAAATAGTGGCCTTACCTGATGTCCGGGCATGCATGCAACTGTCTTTATTTAAAAAGTTGTAAAATAGTGTCAAAGGTTTAAAACAATTGATTTACTGAATAAAAGTCATTTGCATGCGAGATCATAGCCTTTGTCTCAGTCACAGTGTCCCAATATAAGTCATCATATCATTTGTGGGGTTATATAAATTTTAGGGGAGTCCTGTTAGTTTGTCCTGTTAGTAGTCCTGTGTAGTCCTGTCAGTAGTCCTGTTAGTAGTCCCAATGGTTCTCATCAATTATCATGTTACTTTGTCCCAATTGTTCTCATCAATTAAATTTTAGGGGAGTTCGTCCCAACGGTCCTTGTCATTTGTCATATTAATTTGTCCCAATGGTTCTCATTAATTGTCATATTTTAGGGGATTTCTAATAATCCCAGTGAGCTTGTCAAAAATGAGGTAAGCAACAACCGCCCACCTCGAAAAGCTCAAACAACACCCCAGGTAGTCCCCTGGTTGTCCACAGTCCTCAAATCCTGCAAATTAACGTTCCCGGTATAAATACAAGTCCCAAAAAGCACAATATTTGCTATTTTTCAGACAGCACGGGAAAGAGGAATTTTCACCTCTAAAATGAGCTCCTAAAATCCCAGAAAAATCACGTTGCGTTCCTCGCGAAGAGTAGATCAAAATCGACTCTTTAAACGCCTCGATCTGATGCTCCTACGCCAAGATAAAAATCGGAGAAGTCGGTGCTGTCCAAAAATTACCACAGCAAAAAGGGGGGTCAAAGAGGACTCGGGAAACATGCCAAAAGTACGAAACGGAGCAAAATGATCAACACGGAAATCGAAGCCCTACCTCTTACGGTCGTGCTGCCGCAAAAATCGTCCAAAAATTCCACCCGGTTAGCCCGCAGTGAATTTTCGACGGAACTGCGACTGGAAATGGGCCTAAAAGAAAATCGTCGCAGTGCGCCGCGTCGCAGATATCTCACTATCTGTAACTCCTAAATTCCTGAGATTGTAGAGAGAAAGAGAAGAGAGAGAGGAAGATTTTCGTATTGACATTTTGTCTGGTTCTCTCTCTAAGGCTCGCAAACCGAGGTGGGGAATGAGGGAGGGAGAGGTCCTATTTATAATGGGCAGGGGGTTCACACAGGATCGGATCCGAACACGAAACACCAAAACGGGCCAACCAGGAAGCGCCACGTGTTGCCCAAACAGGAAACAGCCTGTGCAGGGCCAACCGGATTTTGCCACGTGTCCCACGTGGTGCACGGCCGGTCCGCGCTCCGGGTCTTCCGGAAGATGTCGGCCAATGGGATCACGCCACGTGTCACCTTCCCACGTGCTTCTAGAAGCCGGCACCAATCACAGCTGCCACGTGGCAGGGGAAGACTTCGGTGCACCGGTGCACGCCTGGCCATGGACCGCGCACCCGAGCCCCCTGCCCGCGCCTGCCCGCGCTGCCCGCGCTGCCCGCGCCGCGCTCCCCCGCGTCCGCGCTCGCGCCGCCGCTGGTCCGCGCACGCCGCTGCGCCGCCCCGTGCCGCCGCCGTGCCGCCGCCGCCCGCCGCCGCTCGCCGGTCGCCGGAACAGTAATTCCGGCGGCCGGAGTTACTGTTCCGGCATGAACAGTAACATTTTACCGAAAAAATTAAAGTAAATATACCATTTTGATCGTTTTCGCGCCTGAGTCCAATCCGCCGTCCGTTTCGCCAAATTCTCATCCGAAATTTTGCCGAAAGCTCCCGGAAAATCCCATTTGCTCCGATTTTCGCGCAGAGTCTATTTTAAATATCCAATTTCAATTCTACAAGCTCCGATGCACTGTACAAGCTCCCGCAGTCACTGTTTAATGTTGTACAGTTCCCGCGGGAGTCCGGATCATCACGCCTCCCCTACTAAAAGAGTTTCGTCCTCGAAACGAGACTAAACAATAATACTCAGTCCGATGTCTCGAATAAGTAGGGGGAGCATCCTTCATCTCCGACTCGAGCTCCCATGTAGTCTTGCGCTCGTTATGATTGCCCCGTTGGATTTTCACCTAAGGAATGGCCCGATACGCTCCAATACCTCAAAGGGTCCAATATATCAGGGGCTAAGTTTCCTACGAATGCCGAATCTCCTGATTCCTTCGGACGGCGAGACTTTAAGGAATACATGATCTCCAACTAGAAATTCCAAGTCTCGTCGCCGAACATCGGCATAGCTCCTCTGCCGGCTTTGGGCGGTCTGAAGATACATCCGACTCGCTCGATCTTCTCCTCTGCCTCTAACAATACGTCTGGTCCAAGGTCCGCCTCTCGCCCCCGTCACTCCAAAAAAAAGGGGTGACCGACACTTGCGTCCATACAACGCTTCAAACGAAGTCATCTGAATGCTCGCTTGAAAACTGTTGTTGTACGCGAGCTCAGCCGAGGGTAAGTGTCGAATCCACCCTCCGCCGAAATCCAAGATGTATGCTCTTAGCATACCCCCCCCAAGATCTGCATAATCCGCTCTGACTGCCCATCAGTCTGCGGGGGAAAAGCCGTACTAAACCTGAGTTGAGTCCCCAAGGCTCAAATCTCAGGTCTCTAACGGATACAAAATAGATGGGCGGGCAACATGTAGATAACCGACCACCATCATTAGTTACCGCAGGACTAAACGCTCAAGTGACTAAAGTAGTCTACACCAGCCCAATGCAACTTACGATTTCCTCCCAGGGCACCTTGGTATTCCCAATTCCCTCATGTCCACGGGCACAATGGGCCGATCCCGAGTACCTCTGTACTCCTGAGGTTCATAAAAAATCTCCCAAATGATCACTTTATCTAATTCCCGGTAATCCACTCAAACAATGCAGAAGTGAACCTACTTCCTACATCTCAAAAAGCACCGGCGCCCGTAGGGCCCCAACTATCGAGCCAAAAAACAGTTCCGCACCCAAAAGCGAAACATCCACCTCGCTAGCGAAGTCAAAACTTCAGATGGCAAAGAAAGCCCTGCGGCAATTCCGGCACACAGACCTCTCCTGGCCTGGCTCCCCAAAAGATCGTTCCTCGCAGCACAATCAACCGCCGCGACAAGAGATACTGAGCCGGCCAGTTTATCTATGTACCATGATCAAGTCCCGCAGCTGAGTCATGACCATCAGGTCTAATGGTATAATCCAGGACTCATCTGCACCGGTCAGGACCAATGGACACTCCTCCATGCGCTACAAAGATCGGGAACGTAATATACCGTGCATAAGGTGGGACCGTTCCTACCCCAACCATACAATGAAGTAAAATGTACTCCTAATGCATATCTCGCAGCTCAAGTGCAATGCAAAAATCTAATGCCGAAAAGCAAAATAAATAATAAACCTGCCACCACATGGTCGGCTGCTGCAAAGTCCTCCACCTGAGCGGCATAAAACACGACCGCTCTGAGCTGGTGGCGGTTGATCAGCAGGGTAAAAAAAGATAGGGGATCCGCTCACTGGAGCGTAAGGCCGTTGAGCTGACGACAGAAAAGGGGCATGAAGCTCGAACATGGCCTGACTGTCCACATATAACAACGACCCCACCTCTGATCACAGGTGTGTGACAAATGAGGTCCTCCACAGAATATACATCTGTCTCTATCGCGAAGACGTGGCTGTCCCGTCTGCTGCTGCTGATGGGAACTTCTGGGATCCACCAGGCCCTCGTCGCTCGGACCGTCCTTGGCCGGGGAACTGTGGCTGCGGTGGTCGTGGCGGCCTCCACGAACTAGATTGTCCCCCCAACCTCGGTGCCGGTTTGCTTCGCCCCCGGGATCACTACGGGAGCTGGAGCTACCTCCCCCATCACTACCTCCCCGCACTCAAGTAGAGTGCCTGCTCCATCGAGGCTTCCAAGGTCGCAACCTCCGCGAGCGAACAAAAAAAAAATTGAAAAAGGTCCGGGCGCAATCCTCGCTCGAACATGTAGATCTGGTGCGCCTCGTCCCTGGCCAAGTCGGGTACACATGCCAACAATTGATTGAAATTGGCAATGTACTGTGTACGGGCCGATCTCCTTGTTCGAAGGTTTCTAAATTGCTCCTCCAACCTCTGCCGGACGCTTTCCGGGAAGAAAAGCCCAAGAAGAAGACTGCGGAACTCCACCCAGGCCAAGAGTTGGGCCCCAGGCGGACCAGCTGGTCGAAACACGCCAGCCACCAAGCCTCGGGCGTTGCGCTCCAAAAAGTTCATTGCCCAATAACACCTGGTATCGCTCCTCGATGAATAGTGTCTCCAAAACGTCGCTCCATTGTCGTTACCCACGACTCTGCCTCCACGGCTCAACATTTTGCCCTGAAAAATAGGGTGGGTCAAACGGCGGAACTTGACAAGCAAATCAAACCAATCTCGCTGCTATGTGCAGGGGTCAGAGGTCGGTCAAACCTAGACGGCCGACTACCAGCATCCCGAGCAGCAGGGGATGCGGGGTCACCGGTACAACTGGAGGAGCCACAGCAGGGGGAGGGGGGCACGGGAGAAACTTTCCAAGGGGGCTACAAACTGGTTGCCCCTCTGCTCCAACATACGCGTCAACCGGCCACGGCTCCTCCTGACGCCGAAAGGCCTGGACATTGGCCACCTGAGCCTGTAGTTCTTGTACCCTACCTCTGCTGGCCCTGCCCGGACCCCTCCTGATCGGGGTTCAGAGGAAGAAGGCTGCGAACGTGTAAACAACATCCTGCGTTTGTGGGTAGCATTCCACCACAAGAAACTACAATCAATAACACAACCCCACACGACCCTTATCTGGCGAAAGTCAAGGACATCCCCCTATTTCTGTGTCTTTATGTTGTCTGCAGCCAAACATAACATACACCAGAAATTGGGTATGTCGGTCCCTTTCTCTCACTGGAAGAGTCAAAAAAATAAATCAACGACTTTCGCAAAAGTCACGTCTCTCAACGCCTATTATCCTAGGGTCTGCCAAAAGCCTAGGGTTTCCTAAGTCCGACTGACCTATCCCTAAGCTCTGATACCAACTTTAATCTGCACGCCCCGTAACCGGGCTCGTCCACAGATCCGCCGTGCACACGGAATTTCCGCGTACACGAAGCGCTGGAACCTGCTCAGATATGATCTAACAATAAAAGAGCATAATACAGAGCTGAAATAGAAGAACCACATAGTATCTTAGACTGGGACTACAAATAACACGTAATAAGTACAATAATCTCCCAGCTCACCAAAATAGTACAACCAGCTGGCTAACGCCAGACCCAAAATAAAAGGGGAATTACCACAGTCTGAATGAAGGGTACAGCCCTATCTACAGCTCTCAGTCTCCAGGAGATCTATCTATTCGGCGATCCCCTTACCTCGATCGCTGCCGATGGCCTAGCAGCTCCCGCAGATGACTCTGCAAATAAGGGAGAAGGAAGAAACAGAAAATAACAATGGGGGTGAGAACTAAAGATAAACCAATAGCCTCCCCTAGTGGGTAAAACCTCAACTCTGACGCACCCACTAGGACTACTAGAGGCAAAAGGGGAAAAGGGGAAGTGGTAAGATGAGTAAGGTACTGAAACAGTAAAACTACCACTACTATGCCTCTACTGCTGTCACGCCCCGAAACTGCTACCAATTTGGCATAGTTCGGGCGCGCTGAACAGACGCCGAACGGACAGAACCTCCCCTGTCCGCCCAAGGCTAAGCGACAAGATCATGTACAAGAATCACCCAGGAATTAATTCTAGATATACACAATCACAACGAGAGCACAACCAGTGCTAACAAGAACATAAGAGCAAGGTACGAGTATATAACAGTAAACATACAAGCAACAAAGAGAGAAACTCTATCTATTACAACCATTGCATTCGAGCATATGAATAATACATAGATCACATCCAAAACATCCTCACCCTATACAACATCTACTCTCAAAATGTAAAGACAAGGTGACAAGAGCTATAGATGTAGGGAGGCTGCTACCAACGTCTCTAGGGCGCCAAGCCCTTACCGCGATCCTCGCCGGGAGTACCTGTACTCGGCCCTGTAATAATAGTGGGATGAGAACTATGGTCCATAGTTCCCAGTGGGTTCGGCCACCGACTCCACCGGTCTTCCCACTAGGTCCAAGAGGGCAAAGCAGATAGATAGATAGATAGATATATCTGAAAACTGTAAATGCAGTAAATAACTACACTACTATGCCCAACACGGAAAAACATGTATGCATGCTCAGGGGAGAGATATCCAAATATATCACTATGTCCAAGAAGTACTATTTCATACTTGTTCTCTAACTCATTTTCAAGAAGTGTGGTTTTTAACACTTCATCTCAAATCTCACGGCACACCCGAAGGTTGCCCACGGCTCACTATCACGACGAGGGAGACTATGTCTCAACCTACCAATCGAACGCGTCTGCGGGACCTGACTGTCCCTCGGGGTGGCGTGCCCCGTGACCAACTCCGGAGTAGGCGGCCGTAGAGGAGCGACCTCCACCAGCCTAAAACAGACTATGAGCATGATCCAATCCTCTCCACACGAGGATACCCTATCTATAAGGTAATGGCAACTGAGATCCCTATAGATAATACACAACCTATGTCTCACATGTGTCATGATAGGTTTACCTACACTACTTTTCATATGCCACTCGTTCATTTATTGTGTGGTGTTCACAATTTCTACATATATGCCACTCGTTCATTTATTGTCGACTCACAAGTCCAACACCCAATCCGCACTATAGGATTCCTCGGTATCGACCCAATCTTTCCCAATCCACATATTAGCATAACATTTGCTAAATATCTATATCAACCGGAAAGTATAAAGATGGCAATACATACTATCCTACAATGCAATGGTGCGATATGCAATAGTGTAAGTGGCTAAGACATAGAGAGAAGCCCAACGGCTTCGGTAAAAGCACCACCCACCTCGGGTCCTTGGCTCGGCTCGGCTCTCCAAAAAAATCTACGAGAGCACCGGTCTCGATCACAAGGGTCGCCTCAAGTCGGATGTCCTAAACAAGTCCAAAACGGCCTATTAATAACCTCCAAGCACTATGCTTAGTGCTTTCACGTGCGCGCAAAAGCGCCGACGAAAGACGACGAACTTCCACGATTTGTGGCCTGGATCGTCAAGGGTTTACCCAAAACCCCTCCATGATGGAAGGATTCCATTTAAATCCCCCACCAAAATTACTAATGTAATTATTTCTCTTTTTGCCTCAAAAGTCCTAGAGCGCGTATTTCGGCTCTAACTTTTCGACCGTTTGACGGAATGTCGATCCGTCTTCGCCAACACGTTTCTTTACATAGTAATTGGGTTTCCATAGGTTCAAATGAGATCAATCCCATGAAAATCCAAAAACTCCTCTTTTAACCCTAGGTTTCATATACACATTCATTATGATTTTTCCACGATTTTCGCCGATTTCTTCGACAAGAATTCTTCTAAGATCATATAGATTTTAGATCTAAAAACATTACGGCAAAACCAAATTTATTTTTTACAAAACTCACCTCAAAGAGCTAGGATTCCAAGCTTTTCTTGGTTCAAAAGCTCGCCCTCGCTCGCCTTAGTCTCCTCGCAAATCGCTCCGCGATTTCGTGCGCGTTAGAGTGAGTAATTTTAGAGAGAGAAGGTGAGGTGAGAAGGAACGAGAGAGCCTTCCATGGAGGTGTGCTCTGTATGTGTGCGTGCGTGGGGTGCGTGGGTGGAGAAGAAGAAGAAAAGGGAAAGTTCATTTATAAAGGACCCCCCACAATAGTGTTAATTTACTATTTAGTCCAATTTTATCTGATACTTGCCTGCGGAACCCTTCTGGATGTCCGTTTGTGCTCAAATTTGACGGGCAGGCTCATCTCAACTTAATTTATCACGAGATATTTTAAATTTTCAGTTTGGGCTATTTTTGGGTCACCAAAAGTCTCGCTGTACTTAAAATCGCTGTCAGGTACCTTTCTCACTGCTCGGGTATCCGATTGATGCGAAACTTTTATTGTAACCTTAAAACATAATTACGAAGCTCCCGTAATTTTCTCAGAATTTTTCGACACTGTTGGCGGAGCCCGTTCTCACTATCTGGCATCCGATCAACACGAAACTTTTTCTGTGGCCTTAAAATAATATTACGGAGCTCCCCGAATTTTTTTGGAATTTTCCGACACTGTGAATTTTCTGCTAATTTATCTGCCCCGTCTCTCACAGAAAATATTAAATCTTCTGTTTTCGCTCCGATTTCGGCGCAGGTCATTTTCAACCTATATTATGCTTCTATGAGTCCAATAAAAATAGTATCTTACACTATTTTTATTTTTATTTATATAATAATTTTTCCGACTTACTATATCCCACCGTAACTTCTATATTGTATTCTTTTAAAAGTTGAACTTGCACATTTTACCTATGGTTAATTAGGATTTCTTTGAATTAATTGGGCATATTCTACTTAATGTCTAACTTCTACTTTTAGAAGTTCGGTATCCTACATTCTTCCCCCCTTAAGCAATTTCGTCCGCGAAATTGAAATTTAATGCAATTCAACCGAATCGAAATTCATACCTCTAATTCATCTCCTCGAAGAGATGAGGATGGTGCGCCCTCATCGTTTCCTCAAGTTCCCACGTGGCTTCGCGATCGTCGTGATTGCTCCACCGGACCCTGACATAAGGAATCTCGCGGTTCCTCAATTTGCGCACCTCCCGAGCAATAATCGCCACCGGGAACTCCTCATAGCTCAAGTCATCCTGAAGCTCCGGCGGCTCATATAGCATCGCATGCTCCGGATCGGGTACATATTTGCGGAGATTGGAGACGTGGAAGACGTTATGTACATCCGCCAACTTCGGCGGCAATGCAAGCCGGTACGCCACCGTTCCCACACGCTCCAATATCTCATAGGGGCCAATATAGCGGGGACTTAGTTTTCCCCGCACTCCAAATCGCTTCACGCCCCTCATGGGCGAAACCTTCAAGAAGACGCGGTCGCCCACCGCGAATTCCAAATCCCGCCGACGCTTGTCCGCGTAGCTTTGTTGCCGAGATTGCGCCGTAAGCAATCTTTTGCGAGCAAGGCGGACCTTCTCCTCCGCCTCCCGCAAAATGTCCGGCCCGAACTCCGTGCGCTCGCCCACATCACTCCAATAGATAGGGGATCGACACTTCCGTCCATAAAGAGCCTCGAACGGTGCCATCTCCAAACTAGCGTGATAACTGTTGTTGTAGGCGAACTCGGCCATCGGCAAGTACTTGCACCAACCGCCCTTGTAATCGATGACGCACGCCCGCAACATGTCCTCCAAGGTCTGAATGGTTCTCTCTGTCTGACCATCAGTCTGAGGGTGAAAAGCGGTGCTAAAATCGAGCCGTGTGCCAAGGGCCTCCTGCAGATTCCTCCAGAAATGCGAGGTGAACTTGGGGTCTCGGTCCGATACAATCGACTTCGGCACCCCGTGCAGCCTCACCACCTCGTCAAGATATACCTGTGCCAACTTCTCTCCCGCCCAGGTGGTGTGGACCGGCAAGAAATGTGCCGACTTGGTGAGACGATCCACAATCACCCAGATCGAGTCGTGGCCTCCTGTTGAGCGAGGCAACCCGACGATGAAGTCCATAGAGATGTCCTCCCACTTCCACACGGGAATAGGCAAGCTTTGGAGTTTCCCCGCCGGGAGTCGACGCTCCGCTTTTATCTGTTGACATGTAAGGCACTTTGCCACGAAGCGCCCAATGTCCGCCTTCATCCCCGGCCACCAATAGAGCATCTTCAACTCGTGGTACATCTTGGTGCCACCAGGGTGCTCGGCATAAGGTGACCGATGCGCCTCTCGCAATATCAGTTCGCGGAGCTCCTCATTTTCCGGCACACACCAACGGTTCCGAAACCGAAGTGTGCCATCGGCGTGTACATGGAAATCGCCGCCTTTGCCCTCCTCGATGTCACGCCGCACCTTTTGGAGACTTGAGTCGGAAGGCTGCACATTCTTGATCCTCTCCAACAAGGTCGGCTGAATAATAAGCGCCATCATCAGGGCCGGCACCCCGGGAGCGACTACCTCAAGGTTCATCCGCCCCATGTCCAAACATAACGGCATTTGATTCGTGACGTCCATAGCGAGGTTCCTCGCCGTCTTTCTACTTAGTGCATCGGCGACCACGTTTGCTTTGCCGGGGTGGTAAAGGATATCGACATCATAATCCTTCAGCAGCTCCAACCACCGCCGTTGCCGCAAATTGAGCTCCTTCTGGGTGAATAAGTACTTGAGGCTTTTGTGGTCGGTGTAGATCTCGCAATGTGCACCATACAAGTAGTGCCTCCACAACTTCAGCGCGAAGATCACCGCCGCCAACTCCAAATCGTGAATGGGATAGTTCTTTTCGTGGTCCTTCAACTGGCGGGATGCATAAGCGATCACTTTTCCGCCCTGCATCAGGACACACCCCAGACCCAGATAGGATGCGTCGCTATACACCACGAAGTCCTCGCCCTGCACCGGTAAGGCGAGAATAGGAGCCGACGTCAACCTTTTCTTCAATTCAATGAAACCCCGGTCGCATTCGTCGCTCCAAACGAACTTGACGCCCTTTTGCGTCAGCCGAGTAAGTGGAGTCACAATCCTCGAGAAACCCTCCACGAACCGTCGATAATACCCGGCCAAGCCCACAAAACTGCGGACTTCCGTGACATTCGTCGGGCGCGGCCAATCCCTAACCGCCTCAATTTTCTTCGGGTCAACTGAAATCCCCCCCTCAGAAATAATATGCCCGAGGAAAGCCACCTCGCGGAGCCAAAACTCGCACTTCTTTAGTCTTGCAAATAGCTTCTCCTCCCGAAGGATTTGAAGCACTATCCGCAAATGCTCCGCGTGCTCCTCGTCGCTCCGCGAATAGACCAAAATGTCGTCAATGAAGACCACGACAAATCGGTCCAAGTACTCCCTGAACACACGGTTCATCAGATCCATGAACGCCGCCGGGGCGTTAGTAAGCCCGAAAGGCATGACCGTGTATTCGTAGTGACCATAGCGTGTGCGAAACGCCGTTTTCTGAACATCCTCCGGCTTGATTTTCAACTGGTGGTAGCCGGATTGGAGGTCAATTTTGGAGTACACTAGCGACCCTTGCAA
Source organism: Tillandsia fasciculata (assembly GCA_029168755.2). Taxonomy (NCBI): domain Eukaryota; kingdom Viridiplantae; phylum Streptophyta; class Magnoliopsida; order Poales; family Bromeliaceae; genus Tillandsia; species Tillandsia fasciculata. Next base: position 11,666,857 of record CM054930.1, read on the forward strand.
TTGGTCAAACAAGTCGTCGATTCTGGGTAACGGGTACTTGTTTTTGATGGTAACCTTGTTCAACTCCCGATAATCCACACAGAGTCGAAAAGAACCATCCTTCTTGCGCACAAATAATACCGGGGCTCCCCACGGCGATACACTTGGCCGAATGAACCCTTTGTCGAGAAGATCCTGCAACTGATCCCTCAACTCCTTCAATTCTGCCGGCGCCATACGATACGGGGCCTTCGAGATCGGCGCCGTCCCGGGAATCAAGTCTATGATGAACTCGATCGCCCGATCCGGCGGCATCCCCGGTAACTCCGCGGGAAACACATCAGGAAACTCCCGCACCACCAATAACTCCTCCATGATCGGAGTCGCACGGTCCACCTCCACAACGGTCGCCAAAAATGCCGGGCAACCGCTATGGACCAACTTCCTCGCTCTCGTCGCCGACACCGTTGCAACGAAGCACGAGCTTTGATGAGCTCGATAGATAACCTCCTCCTGTCCCGGCTCCCGAAAAGTGACCAACTTCCTCCTGCAGTCGATCACAGCGTGATACTTCGAGAGCCAGTCCATGCCCAAGATGACATCGAACGCCTCCAACTTCTTGAGCTCGAGCAACCGGACGGGCATAATCCAGTCGCCCACTTGCACCGGGCAGGATAAGCACCCCGTGTAAGTAATAGATGACGACTCCGGGCCTTCGACTCGCCACTTGCCCGTTGCCTCCAAGATAATACCATGAGTGCGTGCAAATGATCCGCTAATGAATGAATGCGTAGCACCTGTATCAAAAATTGCCCTGGAGCGAACTCCATGTATTAGAACCATACCTGCCACGACACTGGGCTCCTCGATGTCGACAGGATCCTGGGCCTGGGCCTGAACGGCGAATACCCGCCCGCTCGGCGCCGATCGCGTCATCTCCTGCTGCCTAGGAGCCATCGCGCGCCCCGCAGAGACGGGAACATAAGGAGCGCCTCCATAATGAACAGGGTTGCCGGAGTCGACGCAGTTGAGGGGGCACGCGAACCCCTCGCTGGGCACTCTCGGCTCATGTGCCCCTCCTGCCCGCAGCTATAGCATCTGCCCTCACGCTGCCTGCACTGCTGCACCCGGTGGTCCCTGCTACCGCATATAATGCAAGGCCGTGGTCCCTGCCTCCACGGCTGCGATCTCGGTTGCTTCGGGGGCCTCCTGGAGCTAGACTGTGCCCCCGAACCACCGCCCTGGCGCTTCTTGCCCTTATCCTTGGACCCCGCCGCCATCTCGCGCTCCTCGCGCACATGGGCATCCCCGTGCTCTGCCCACAGCGCTCGATCAAGAACCTCGGCGTAGGTCGTGAGCTTGAACAGCTGCACGGCCCGGTAGATCCAGGGCTTAAGCCCCCGCAGAAACCAATCGGCCCGGTCCGCATCGTCGCGAACAACATCGGGAACACAGTCGATGATGTGGGTGAACTCCTCCTCGTACTCCATCACCGAGCGATTTCCCTGCTGCAGCTTGCGGAACTTTTCCTTCATCACCCGCTTATCGGCGTCGGGAAAGTAGTGCCCGTACACCGTCCTCTTGAACTCCCCCCACAACATCGGAGGAAGATGCGCGGGTCGATCACGCTGCACCCGCTTCCACCATACTAACGCCGGTTCTCCAAAACTATGCGTGGCCAGGGGCACCTTGTCCCTTTCCAGGACAGGGAGATCTCCAAAGATAGTCTCCATAGCGCCTAACCACAACTCCACTACCGCCGGCTCCATCTTCCCTCCCTCGAAGGTCCGAGGTTTGAACTTTAGGAACTGCATCAGAACTGCCAATGCGCGCTCCCGCTCCGCCTTTTCCGCCGTCATATCGGGTGTAGTAGAACCCGATGCCGCCAGAGGCGCACTCCTCGGAAGGGGGCACGCCGACAGTGGAACGGCCCCCACGCCCTCACCCTCAACCGCTCCCGGCGCGTGAGTCGAGGGTGCAGGCGGATCACGGCTCCCAGCCGCCGTCGCGGCCGCCAACGCTGCCTGCTGCTCCAACAGTGACTGGAGCTGCTCCAATTGAGCCCCCTGGCGCTGCATCGCGCCTACCAAAGCAGCGACCTGCTCTCGCAGCTCCTGCACCTCGCCAGATCCCGACTGCTCGGGCGCCGCTGGAGGCGGCACCGGAGAGGACCTACGAGTGTGGCGTCTCCCTGACATTCTTTCCTGGAAACAAGAACTTAGTCAGTTAGTTTAACCCGATAGCTCCTTAGCATTTACGAAACTAGACAACTCAATAATAAATCGGGCGGAAGCATACAAGCATACTAGTCCTAGACCCTTAGCATCATGCCGTCGGCCGCCGACATAACACTTCGTGTCACCGAACAAGCACACTTGAATCCGTCTCTATTCTCAATTAGAGACATATAATCTTCTTTGACCCAATCGATTTCACTTCCGCCAACGTCAAGGGTTCACGTTTCACTCACGTCCCTACAACCTTAGGGTTTACCAGCCTAGGGTTTCCTAAGTCATCCTAGACTCTCTCTCTTTACTTGCTCTTATCTTGCTCTGATACCACTTTATCTGTCACGCCCCGAAACTGCTACCAATTTGGCATAGTTCGGGCGCGCTGAACAGACGCCGAACGGACAGAACCTCCCCTGTCCGCCCAAGGCTAAGCAACAAGATCATGTACAAGAATCACCCAGGAATTAATTCTAGATATACACAATCACAACGAGAGCACAACCAGTGCTAACAAGAACATAAGAGCAAGGTACGAGTATATAACAGTAAACATACAAGCAACAAAGAGAGAAACTCTATCTATTACAACCATTGCATTCGAGCATATGAATAATACATAGATCACATCCAAAACATCCTCACCCTATACAACATCTACTCTCAAAATGTAAAGACAAGGTGACAAGAGCTATAGATGTAGGGAGGCTGCTACCAACGTCTCTAGGGCGCCAAGCCCTTACCGCGATCCTCGCCGGGAGTACCTGTACTCGGCCCTGTAATAATAGTGGGATGAGAACTATGGTCCATAGTTCCCAGTGGGTTCGGCCACCGACTCCACCGGTCTTCCCACTAGGTCCAAGAGGGCAAAGCAGATAGATAGATAGATAGATAGATATATCTGAAAACTGTAAATGCAGTAAATAACTACACTACTATGCCCAACACGGAAAAACATGTATGCATGCTCAGGGGAGAGATATCCAAATATATCACTATGTCCAAGAAGTACTATTTCATACTTGTTCTCTAACTCATTTTCAAGAAGTGTGGTTTTTAACACTTCATCTCAAATCTCACGGCACACCCGAAGGTTGCCCACGGCTCACTATCACGACGAGGGAGACTATGTCTCAACCTACCAATCGAACGCGTCTGCGGGACCTGACTGTCCCTCGGGGTGGCGTGCCCCGTGACCAACTCCGGAGTAGGCGGCCGTAGAGGAGCGACCTCCACCAGCCTAAAACAGACTATGAGCATGATCCAATCCTCTCCACACGAGGATACCCTATCTATAAGGCTAATGGCAACTGAGATCCCTATAGATAATACACAACCTATGTCTCACATGTGTCATGATAGGTTTACCTACACTACTTTTCATATGCCACTCGTTCATTTATTGTGTGGTGTTCACAATTTCTACATATATGCCACTCGTTCATTTATTGTCGACTCACAAGTCCAACACCCAATCCGCACTATAGGATTCCTCGGTATCGACCCAATCTTTCCCAATCCACATATTAGCATAACATTTGCTAAATATCTATATCAACCGGAAAGTATAAAGATGGCAATACATACTATCCTACAATGCAATGGTGCGATATGCAATAGTGTAAGTGGCTAAGACATAGAGAGAAGCCCAACGGCTTCGGTAAAAGCACCACCCACCTCGGGTCCTTGGCTCGGCTCGGCTCTCCAAAAAAATCTACGAGAGCACCGGTCTCGATCACAAGGGTCGCCTCAAGTCGGATGTCCTAAACAAGTCCAAAACGGCCTATTAATAACCTCCAAGCACTATGCTTAGTGCTTTCACGTGCGCGCAAAAGCGCCGACGAAAGACGACGAACTTCCACGATTTGTGGCCTGGATCGTCAAGGGTTTACCCAAAACCCCTCCATGATGGAAGGATTCCATTTAAATCCCCCACCAAAATTACTAATGTAATTATTTCTCTTTTTGCCTCAAAAGTCCTAGAGCGCGTATTTCGGCTCTAACTTTTCGACCGTTTGACGGAATGTCGATCCGTCTTCGCCAACACGTTTCTTTACATAGTAATTGGGTTTCCATAGGTTCAAATGAGATCAATCCCATGAAAATCCAAAAACTCCTCTTTTAACCCTAGGTTTCATATACACATTCATTATGATTTTTCCACGATTTTCGCCGATTTCTTCGACAAGAATTCTTCTAAGATCATATAGATTTTAGATCTAAAAACATTACGGCAAAACCAAATTTATTTTTTACAAAACTCACCTCAAAGAGCTAGGATTCCAAGCTTTTCTTGGTTCAAAAGCTCGCCCTCGCTCGCCTTAGTCTCCTCGCAAATCGCTCCGCGATTTCGTGCGCGTTAGAGTGAGTAATTTTAGAGAGAGAAGGTGAGGTGAGAAGGAACGAGAGAGCCTTCCATGGAGGTGTGCTCTGTATGTGTGCGTGCGTGGGGTGCGTGGGTGGAGAAGAAGAAGAAAAGGGAAAGTCATAAAAGCAGGACCCCCCAACAATAGTGTTAATTTACTATTTAGTCCAATTTTATCTGATACTTGCCTGCGGAACCCTTCTGGATGTCCGTTTGTGCTCAAATTTGACGGGCAGGCTCATCTCAACTTAATTTATCACGAGATATTTTAAATTTTCAGTTTGGGCTATTTTTGGGTCACCAAAAGTCTCGCTGTACTTAAAATCGCTGTCAGGTACCTTTCTCACTGCTCGGGTATCCGATTGATGCGAAACTTTTATTGTAACCTTAAAACATAATTACGAAGCTCCCGTAATTTTCTCAGAATTTTTCGACACTGTTGGCGGAGCCCGTTCTCACTATCTGGCATCCGATCAACACGAAACTTTTTCTGTGGCCTTAAAATAATATTACGGAGCTCCCCGAATTTTTTTGGAATTTTCCGACACTGTGAATTTTCTGCTAATTTATCTGCCCCGTCTCTCACAGAAAATATTAAATCTTCTGTTTTCGCTCCGATTTCAGCGCAGGTCATTTTCAACCTATATTATGCTTCTATGAGTCCAATAAAAATAGTATCTTACACTATTTTTATTTTTATTTATATAATAATTTTTCCGACTTACTATATCCCACCGTAACTTCTATATTGTATTCTTTTAAAAGTTGAACTTGCACATTTTACCTATGGTTAATTAGGATTTCTTTGAATTAATTGGGCATATTCTACTTAATGTCTAACTTCTACTTTTAGAAGTTCGGTATCCTACAACTGCGGTACTGGTTATCAAAACTGTATGCATGCATCAGTAAACAGTAACTGTCCCAAAATAACCCAATCCGTCATCTGATCCACGATCGGTACTGCCTGCTCCGCTTTCATCATCGGGCAAAGATCCGCGCCGACGTGATAGCAAAAACTGTCAATAACTGTCTGGCCCCAGCCTCTAGAGTGGAACTCGAGGGGAGCGACCCACACGAGTAAAGCATCACGGGCAACAACCGCGCCGGTATGATAAGTCTCCAAATTCACCGGGCAACAACCGCGCGGTATGATAAGTCTCAAAAGCAGGACTGGATCATGACTATGATCAAAGTGGGAAAAACCATCCACTAAAGAAGTCTGATACCCAATCAGATGCAATAGTACTCAATAAGTGGGAAACATCATCCACTAGAGGAAACCCAACCCCAGCTAATGCAAAGTAAACCAGGCTCAACCCCTATCTGATGCAAGGACAACATCTGGTCGACCGCCTACCGTCCGCGGTCACCGCAATACCCCATAAATCCACAATCTAATGCAAAATAAACCAGAATCAACCCCTATCTGATGCAAGGACAAACATCTGGTCGACCGCCCACTGTCCGCGGTCACCGCAATACCCCATAAATCCACAATCTAATGCAAAATAAACCAGAATCAACCCCTATCTGATGCAAGGACAAACATCTGGTCGACCGCCCACTGTCCGCGGTCACCGCAATACCCCATAAATCCACAATCTAATGCAACCTTGGCTACACTATCCCAAACCCCTGCTCACACTTGAGCAACAACATATGAATGCAAAGGACAACAATGAAAACATGTTCAAATCCCAATATGATAGTGTAGCGATAAATAGTGGCCTTACCTGATGTCCGGGCATGCATGCAACTGTCTTTATTTAAAAAGTCGTAAAATAGTGTCAAAGGTTTAAAAACAATTGATTTACTGAATAAAAGTCATTTGCATGCGAGATCATAGCCTTTGTCTCAGTCACAGTGTCCCAATATAAGTCATCATATCATTTGTGGGGTTATATTAAATTTTAGGGGAGTCCTGTTAGTTTGTCCTGTTAGTAGTCCTGTTAGTAGTCCTGTCAGTAGTCCTGTTAGTAGTCCCAATGGTTCTCATCAATTATCATGTTACTTTGTCCCAATTGTTCTCATCAATTAAATTTTAGGGGAGTTCGTCCCAACGGTCCTTGTCATTTGTCATATTAATTTGTCCCAATGGTTCTCATTAATTGTCATATTTTAGGGGATTTCTAATAATCCCAGTGAGCTTGTCAAAAATGAGGTAAGCAACAACCGCCCACCTCGAAAAGCTCAAACAACACCCCAGGTAGTCCCCTGGTTGTCCACAGTCCTCAAATCCTGCAAATTAATGTTCCCGGTATAAATACAAGTCCCAAAAAGCACAATATTTGCTATTTTTCAGACAGCACGGGAAAAGAGGAATTTTTCACCTCTAAAATGAGCTCCTAAAATCCCAGAAAAATCACGGTTGCGTTCCTCGCGAAGAGTAGATCAAAATCGACTCTTTGAACGCCTCGATCTGATGCTCCTACGCCAAGATAAAAATCGGAGAAGTCGGTGCTGTCCAAAAATTACCACAGCAAAAAGGGGGGTCAAAGAGGGCTCGGGAAACATGCCAAAAGTATGAAACGGAGCAAAATGATCAACACGGAAATCGAAGCCCTACCTCTTACGGTCGTGCTGCCACAAAAATCGTCCAAAAATTCCACCCGGTTAGCCCGCAGTGAATTTTCGACGGAACTGCGACTGGAAATGGGCCTAAAAGAAAATCGTCGCAGTGCGCCGCGTCGCAGATATCTCACTATCTGTAACTCCTAAATTCCTGAGATTGTAGAGAGAGAAAGAGAAGAGAGAGAGGAAGATTTTTCGTATTGGACATTTTGTCTGGTTCTCTCTCTAAGGGCTCGAAAACCGAGGTGGGGGAATGAGGGAGGGGAGAGGTCCTATTTATAATGGGCTGGGGGTCTCACACAGGATCGGATCCGAACACGAAACACCAAAGCGGGCCAACCAGGAAGCGCCACGTGTTGCCCAAACAGGAAACAGCCTGTGCAGGGCCAACCGGATTTCGCCACGTGTCCCACGTGGTGCACGGCCGGTCCGCGCTCCGGGTCTTCCGGAAGATGTCGGCCAATGGGATCGCGCCACGTGTCACCTTCCCACGTGCCTTCTAGAAGCCGGCCAGCCAATCACAGCTTGCCACGTGGCAGGGAAAGAATTCGGTGCACCCGGTGCACGCCTGGCCCATGGACCGCGCACCCGAGCCCCCTGCCCGCGCCTGCCCGCGCCTGCCCGCGCCGCGCTCCCCCGCGCTCCGCCGCTGCGCCGCCGCTGTGCCGCTGCCCGCCGCCGTGCGCCGCCGCCCGCCGCCGCTCGCCGGTCGCCGGAACAGTAATTCCGGCGGCCGGAGTTACTGTTCCGGCATGAACAGTAACATTTTACCGAAAAATTAAAGTAAATATACCATTTTGATCGTTTTCGCGCGCTGAGTCCAAATCCGCCGTCCGTTTCGCCAAATTCTCATCCGAAATTTTGCCGAAAGCTCCCGGAAAATCCCATTTGCTCCGATTTTCGCGCAGAGTCTATTTTAAATATCCAATTTCAATTCTACAAGCTCCGATGCACTGTACAAGCTCCCCGCAGTCACTGTTTAATGTTGTACAGTTCCCGCGGGAGTCCGGATCATCACAATTCCAGCCGCCGGACCGCTAAGGAGGGGAACGCAATAATTAAATAATTAAATTAAATCCAACCATACAATTTAAGGGCGGTTACTACACCTTTTTTTTTCTCTCTTTCAAATATGTCACATATGACATATATTTATATTGAGAAAACCCTAACCCTAATTCTAATCCTAATCGAATTCTAATCCGATTGGATTATCCATTATCCTTAAGTTAGTTTCAATATGAATCGAATCCGAATCCTAATTCGATTCGTGTGTAACATTTACACATAAGTCCTCAAAATATTTACTAACGATTAGTAAATACACCATGCAACTTTTGCACTTAAATACCTCTAATTTACAATAATTGCAAATTAGTCCTTTTACTAATAAATTAGTAAACTTTAGTATTGTGATTATAATTAATCCATTCTATAAACTTCTTTATCATCTCCTTAATATCGATCATGCGCGATTCCTTATGTGTGTGACCTAATAGGTTCAATTCTGTCTGGTAGTGAGATATGATGTGATCCCCATCGACATCATCATCGAAACTCTTTTTGATGGATCAAACACTTTTGATTCTTCCATCGTATAATAATTATTCGCCTATAATTATTCTTATTGGTTCCCACAATCCACCAGTGACGCCTAGCAGCATATAGTGGCAATCCAGTCAGAAGTGAATATTGGACTGAACCTCAAGGTGCAGTTACCGTACAATACAATCCTTCTATCGCATAGTCCCAACTGAGTGGAGGTCATGGAATACTCGTCAAACCCCATCACCCGTTATATGACAATTGATAGGGCAGAAGCTCATATGGTTACTCTTGGAAACAACTTTCCATGAACTATATTACCCCGGCCGAGGATTTCTGAGCTTTGCCTTACAAATAGCATAGGACTAATTATCTCTCTACCGAGAGCGATAGATCCCCTGTAAACAAACACCCATTCCTAATATGAGCCGACTGCAGCCAGCATATACTACTAAGACCCGTGACTCGGATCAGAGTTTATTGTATAATCAAACTACAGTAGCCTCATATTGAATGGCCGTGGTGTCGCAGGTCTAAGGATCAGTTGTACTACTGCAACATCGAATCAGTTACTGACGAATGAGTAGACATCCATGTAACTATTCGTAATTGGTCACGCTCAGTGCCCTTGTTCTCTAACAACCACCTGCACGTTCGCTCCAGTGTCCACACACTGATGACTTGAGACTCGTCATCCTAAAAGAGAGCGGCACATACATCAATCTTACCGGATCAATCATCGTCCCCATGATGATCCTCCAATTGAGAGCATTTATGACTTAATCACCAATAATATGTATCTCAAATTCTTAACTGTTAAGAATATACATTATCATCTCATTAATTCAAAGGACGATTCATGGACACATTAAACATGAATGGCATAAGATGCCCAAATAATAATAAAGATCAAGTACAAATATGTCCCATATAAAAAATGCGTCAGCCTGATAGGCTTTTGGGGCATACAACTAACACGACGTACCCACTAAGTCTACCAGAGGCAAAGGGAAAGGTAAAGTGGTAAGCAATAAGACTGTTGAAAAAGGAAACTACCACTACTATACCTCTAAATGCAGTCCTGAAAAGTATGACTGTATGTATGCATCAGTAACCGCATCTGTCCAAATAAACCCAATCTAGCCACAAGTAAAAACTGGTACCGCCTGCTGTCGCTATCATCATCGTGCAATCCGCGCCAAAGTGATAGCAATGATTCAATGCCGTCCGGTGCCTATTTCGTACCCCGCACGCTCCGGAGTAGCACTCAAGGGGAGCTACCCACACGAGGAAAGTAACGATGTCATAAGTTGTCACGCCCCGGGGTCGAAACTGCGACCCGGCTCGCCAACAGATCCGCCATCTGTACGGAAACTGCCGCACAGACGAAGCGTCTACCCTGCAAGTCAAATCTAAAACTAAAAACATGTATCAGAGTTGAGACTAAAAACCAAAAGCTAAGAAATCAACACTGAACAACTGCAACAGATAAAACTACTCAATACAGGTCTCACAAAAGAATAATAAAATACAAGCCTCACTCTCAGTACAAATATCCAAATCTCTCAATACAAAAGTGGAATCATAAAACTAACAGGGTACATCTACCTCTGACTCAAAATGCTGGTAAGGAACTACTCGGCCACGTCCTCACCTCGATCAGCTGTCTCCGTGCGAGCTAAGTCGGAACAGCAGCCACAGAAAACCTGTCACCGCAGCGGGTGTGAGATCTACTGCAGAAGGTAGATCTCAGTGGGTACCGTCATCAATATCCACGGTATGCCCACTAAGTCTACTGGAGGCACAACAGATAGGTATGCAAATAGATAATAGGAAAGCAGGAAAGGAACTATAGCTAATATGTACCAACATCATGCTCAAGAAAACTCTACTCTGATCCTGCTATGCATACACTCTCACTACTAATAATATGCCTCAAGTACCATGCTCAAAGAAAATCTCATCTATGAACATGCTATGCCATCACTCTCTCATATCACCCAATCTCAATGACTGCCTCATAGGGTCCAGTCAAGCCTGCGCCGAACCTACTGCCACCTCATCCCCACTGGGACGGGACTTACGTAGGGCGTCCCACACGGACTATCTCAAACTCAAGCGAACTCTAGTGTATCAACTAGTCGCATCATCAACACGCACCTGGGGCGTAGCTCGAGGGGAGCGACCCCACCGAACTCAGTATCACATCTGTCTCACTGTCTCATAAGCGGCACATGCAGGCTATAGTCCATGATCAAACAGATCGGTATCTCAAAGCTCAATAGCACAACTCAGTCGGAAAAGAACCTCGACTTACTCAGGAATAACCCAAACACTCTCACAGCTAGGTCAGAGAATCCCTCAACGACTCAATCTGATAATGCACGGCCCATGGCTGAGTCGGGAAACCTCCGCGACTCGATCTGCCAGAACCCCAAAATCCTCAAAGCTAAGTGGGAGAACCACCTCCACCACTAAATCAGAAACACAACCCATGATCTAGAATAAACCCATCAATCCCAACAAGGAAGAAGAACTCTCATGACACTAGAAACTCGACACACGATGCTCTAAAAATACACTCGGCCCTCTGGCACGAGTACTCATACAACTGGAATAATCTGGACCATTCATAATGTTCTCAATATTTAAAAACCCTTTTTAAACGGAGTTTTACTTAAAACTGGGTACTAAAATATTATGAAGGTCCAGATGCAACCTGAATCTCAGAAGAACATGCAGTCTAGTGTCCAATAACCTCTAGATCATACTAAAAATGTCAGGGGCTCATGGAAGTCTTTCTACAATTTTCTAGGCAACTATCAAATTTATCAACATACAATAATTAAACTAACATGATCAATATGCTTGCAGAAGCATTAGAGGGCATTCCATAAATCTCGAAGAAATTCCAACCCACCTGGAATGCTTTCCGTAGGCTAAGTCGAAGTCAGTGAAGCGCCGAACTCACCAAAATGACGAAAAAGCCCTCGCGCGCGCGCACACTGCCGAGCGCTCCAAAAACTCCGCCGAAGCTCACAGCATCCTCACTAGCATCTCATAGCAACCTCCGTGCGCTCCGATCCTCTCCGCGGCCATCCCACAGCACGCGCACACCCACACGCACGCACGCACGCACGACATGGTCCCGCGCGACGAAACTCCAAACTCGCAGCAAACAAGCAAAAGATGGAAGGAAAACCCAGTTAAGCCCAAAGCTTCATAAATCCATCATCAAATCCATCTAACGGAATCCAAAAATCAAACTATAAAAATCTGTCAACTTACCTCTCATGCGGCTCGTCGCATGCGCGGCTTCGCTTCAGCCCAACCAGCAGAAAAACCCAATTGCACCAACTCCCTCTCAAACCCTCTCACTCTCTCTATCTATCCTTCTCTTTTCTTTTCTTTCTTTCTCTTTTTCCTTTGCTCTGTCGTGGAGAGAAACAGGCAGCTGGGAGGGGCTCTTATAGAGCAAACATGCATGGGAGGTAAATTTACCAAAAAGCCCCCCGCTCAAAAATCCAGAATCTTCTTAATTAGGCGCTCTGGGAGTCTGTGTACCGGTACCACTAATTACGTACCGGAACCAAGTAGCTCGGGTTCCGGAACACGGGGTCTGGTTCCGGAACCAACCCCCCAGTTCCGGAACCAAAGTCCCAGTTCCGGAACTCCAGCCCTCCAAATCCGAAAATCAAGTCTGAAGCTCCAATTTCCTCGCCGCTAACTCGCTTTCTGCCCCGGAAGCTTCCGCATCACTCTGAAACCTCCCGAACCCCACTGTAAACATAAAGTACACATGTCCAAAGCTTTTCCCACTCAGTTAGCTCATCTGTGGGGTCGGTGCGCTCAATCCAACAATTCGGTGCTCTCGCAAGAAAATCCTCACTTGCCAAGTTCAACTCACTTTTCGCCTTCGGGGCCTCCGCATCAGTCCGAATCAACCCGAACTCCGCTGTAACCTGAAAATACATGTGTCCCAACACTTTCCAAATTCCAATGCACAACCGCGGAGTCGGTTCTCTAACCAAACCAATACTCTACAAGATCACAATGCCCCGAAATCACCGATTCAAACTGGGCTTCCAAATTCGACGCTGCTAACTCACTTTTCATTCCAATGAATTCTGCGTCGATCCGAATCACTCCGAACTCAGATATATCTACCATTGGAACTCGCTCAAGGCGATCTCTCCGCACCACGCCATCTCGCGAGGTCGGTGCACTCTACAAAGTCCCGGTACTCTATATATGTATCATAAAAGTAGGACTGGATCATGACTATGATCAAAGTGGAAAACCCATCCACTAAGGAAACCCCGATCCCAATCTGATGCAAAGATAAACCTCCGTTCAACCGCCTAATGTCCGCGGTTACCGCAATACCCCACAAGTCCAAATCCGATAAAATAGACAATATCCGGTCAACCGCCTACTGTCCGCGGTTGCCGCAATACCCCACAATCCATAATCAAGTACAACCTGTCCCAGACTCAAAGTCCCGACTACACTATCCCAAACCCCTGCTCGAACCCGAGCAACATGAATCAAAAGTCTAAATGAGAAGGAGAAAGGAAACAATCATGGTTTCTCCTAAGTCAAATCCCAATATGATAGTGTAGCAATAAATAATGGCCTATCTAAATGTCCATAAAAGTATGCAAATGTCCTCATGAAAGATAAAAGAAAGTGTATCAAATTGTAGCTCCACATAGACATAACTATCATGTCAAAATCATTAACCGACTACGCATGTCTATAATCCCTGATCCATAATAAATCCTCAAAGTGATACCCACACATAAATATGTCATCTTGTCCCAACGAATAATCCGTTTAATCAACTTTCATAAAAGTCTATGTGCTAATATGGCATGTTAATCATTACCATTAAAATATCCCCACAATATAGGCCAATGATTATTCAGGATCATTTATTAAAACATGATTTCCAATGGGGTGCCAAATAAATTAGGGGTCTCTCTAATAGTCCTAGTGAGTAAATCGCAGTAAGAGGTAAGCAACAACCACCACCTGGCACGCAAATACAAATCTACAAAACTCCCCAACTGAAAAAGGGCTCCTTGCTGTCCAACAACTGTCCCCGCAACCTTAGAATCTGCGAAACACTGCAAGATATCCGAACACAGCATTAATGGGCCTTCCCCTGGAACAGCGTTTGCTGTTTTGCAAAACAGCACAGAAAAAAGGGGGTTTTCAACTCTGTACAGTGCTCCGAAAAAATTCAGAAAAAATACGGTTGCGTTCCTTGCGACGAGTAGATCAAAATCAACTACTTATACACCTTGATCTAATGCTCATAGACCAAGATAGAAAATCAACAAGCCCATGCTGTCCAGGAATTCCATCACAGAAAATAGGGTCAAATGATGCCTCGGGAACCATGCCAAAAATCCAAAACGGAGCAAAATGATCAACACAAAAATCGAAACCATACCTCTTAGGAACACACTGTCGCAGAAATCGCCCAAAAATTCCTCCAGGTTGGCGCTCGGGAAATTTCTGACTGAACTACGACGGAAACGGGCCTGAAAATGGAAATCGTCGAAGCGCGCCGCGTCGCAGAGAACTCGCAATCGGCAACTCCAAAAATTCTGAAACTTACTAAAGAGGTAGAGGACAGAGAGGGGAACAACTCTTCTTAAGGCCACAAGCTCACTTTCTCTCTCTAAAATCTGAAAATTGCAAAGAGAGAGAGAGAGAGATGGCTTAAATAGGCATCAAAGTGGGCCAAAACTCATTCGGGCTCCACACCGAATCCGGGCCCAAAACAGGAAACAACAAAACTGGCCAACCAGGCCGCGCCACGTGCCCCAAAATACAGAACAGCCTTGCAAGGCCAATCAGGACGCCCCACCTGTCACCCGCCACCCACGTGTTCCACGCGCCCGGCGCACGTGGGCGGCTCTGCGCCCGCCAATGAACAGTGGCCACGTGGTTCACGGGGCGCACGCGCCTGGTCCACGCGCCGGGTCTTCCGGATCTTGTCGGCCAATAAGATGCTGCCACGTGTCGCCGCCCCGCCGCCACCATTGATGAAACCCAACCAATCAAGAGCTACCACGTGGCAAACCCAAAACTCCAAGCTCCCGATGCAAGACATTCCTGTGGACCAGTCGCCTGCGCGCCTGCCCGCAGCCCTGCTCCGCCGCTGCGCTACGCCGCTCGCCGGTCGCCGGAACAGTTTTTCCGGCAGCCGGAGTTACTGTTCCGGCGTGAACAGTACTTTGGCACCGAAAACAAGTAAATAGTCCATTTTGATCGTTTTCACGCGCTGAGTCCAAATTCGCTGTCCGTTTTGCTAAATTCTCATCCGAAATTTTGCCGAAAGCCCCCGAATAAGCCCACTTGATCCGATTTTCGCGTCGGGTCCATTTCTAGGGTCCGATTTCGACACTACTAGCTCTATTACACCGTGTAAGCTTCCTGTAGTCACTGTTAACGCTGCAAAAGTCTCTGCGAAAATCCGGGTCATCACATCCTCCCCCACTAAAAAAAAATTCGTCCTCGAAACGAGACCAAACTAAACAACTCCAGTCTGCGCCTCGAACAAATAAGGGTAGGTGTCCATCAGCTTCGGCTCCAGCTCCCAAGTAGCCTCGCGCTCGTCATGGTTGCTCCAAAGGATCTCCACGTAGGGAATGGCCCAACTATGCAATTCTCCCACCTCTCGATCCAGAATCCGCAGTGGGCTCTCCTCGCGCTCTAATCCTCGCGGCACAATCGATCGTCGTGAAGTACTGAGCTCGCTCGTCCATCCCGAGCATCCTATTCAAGTCCCGCAGCCGCCTCAAATCCATCTGGTCTGCTGGCATAATCCATGACTCAATCTACACCGGACAGGACCAATGACACTCCTCCACGTGCAAGATGTGGTCGGGAATCTGAACCTCCCGTTCACGTGGTAACCGTCGTACCCCTAACCCATGCAATGATGCAAATGCTCTACTAACAGATAAATGGGATGCTCCTACGAAACAAAGTATGAGTCCTAATGCCAGAAGGTTAAGTGATACCTGTCACCACATGATCGGCTGCTGCAATGTCCTCCACCTGAGCGGCATAAACCCGACCGCTCTGAGCCGGTGGCCGGTGATCATAAGGGTGGAAGGAAGGTGACCTGGTCACTCGAGCAAAAGGCTGCTGAGCTGACGTCCTCTGCTGGAATGCACTAGGAGCCAAGGCTGAAGATGGTGCCGTGGAAGTCGATAGGGGGCATGAAGCTCGAACGTGACCTGATTGTCCACACTTATAACAACGTCCCCATCTCTGATCACAGATGTGAGGCAGATGAGGTCCTCCACAGAAAATACATCTGTCACGACGTCGTGGCTGCTGCTGCTGCCTCTGGGGTCCACCAGGCTCTCGTTGCTCAAAACGCCCCTGGCCATGAGACTGAGGCCGCGACGGTCGTGGCGGTCTCCAAGAACTAGCCTGTCCTCCATCATCAGGTGTTGGTCGCTTCCTCCCAGAACTCTGTGCGACCAACCCGCTCCTCCTGGCAATCACTATGTCGCCCCGCTCCACCCACAGTGCATGCTCAACGGCTTCATCAATGGTCTGTAGCCTCCGAGCGTGCACCAGGGTATAGATCTCAGATCGAAGACCAGTCTCGAACAACTCGACCTCATGCGGTCCGTCACGGGCGACGAAAGGCACGCAATTAAGCAACTGCATAAACTCCTGATAGTACGCCTGCACCGGTCTGTCTCCCTGCTGGATATTCTTCAAGTCGTCCTCCAGCTTCTGTTTCACACTCCCAGAAAAGTACGTTCCAAGTAGCATGCGCCGAAACTTGGACCAGGGCAGCTGTCGAGTGGTCTGGAACTCCGCTGGCTCCACCCGACGCCACCAAGCGTCAGCATCCCCCTCGAGACAATGCACTGCCATATGTACTCTGTACTTTGGGTCGATGAAGAAATCCCTAAACAGCTTCTCCATCGAAGATAACCAAGCCTCCACATCCCACGGTTGCGCGTTCCGCCCCGAGAATTTAGGCGGTCCATACTTGCAGAACTTGGTGAGCTTCTCCGCGATATACTCCTCCTGAGCAGGGGTCAAAGGCTGGGTCGCTCCTTGAGCCCCACTACTCGATGATTGCGCCGTCGGCACATGAAGTGCAACAGGTGGTACAGGGGCCTCCAAAATAGTTGGGGGCGCCGCCTCTCTCTGGGCTAACAGCTGGTCAATCCACTGCTCCTGCCGGCGGTGACTCTCTGCCAGTTGGGCCACCATAGCCCTCAGCTTGCTCAACTCCGAAGATCCGGTCTGCTCCGGCTCCTCAGGGGGTGTAGGGGTACCCCGAGTAGGGATCCGACGTCGGGAAGGCATCCTGCCACCAGAAAACACAATCAAAAAACCAACCACACATGACCCAATCTAGCGAAAGTCAAAGACATCCCCATATTCCTGTAGCTTTATGTTGTCTGCAGCCAACATAACTGTCCACAGAAACAGGATATGTCGATCCCTCTTCACCAACTGGAAGAGTCAAATAACCCAATCACCGACTTTCGCTTAAGATCATCACGTCTCTCATGCCCTATCATCCTAGGGTCCAACATAAGCCTAGGGTTTTCTAAGTCCCAACTGACCTATCCCTAAGCTCTGATACCAACTTAATCTGTCACGCCCCAAGTGTAAACCAAAACCCGGGCTCGTCAACAGATCCGCCGTGCACTCAGAATTTTCCATGTACACGAAGCGTTGGTAACCTACTCAGATATAAGATATACAATAAAAGAGTATAATACAGAGCTGAACTAAAAAGAACGACATAATATCTCAGACTGAAAATAAAATAAAGCTGTAATAAATATAATACACTCCCAGCTCACCAAAATAATACACCCAGCTGGGCAAAGCCAGACCCAAAATAAAAGTAAACTACTACAGTCTGAGTAAAATGGGTACAATATCTGTCTAACAGCAGCTCTCAGCCTCACAGGAGATCTATCTACTCAGCGATCCCCTTACCTCGATCAGCTGCTGATGGCCCAGCAGCTCCCGCAGAAGACTCTGCAAAACAAAGGAAAGAAAGAGAGGAAAACAACAATGGGGGTGAGAACCACTAGTAAACCAGTAGCCTCCCCCTGTGGGTAAAGCCTCAAACTTCGACGTACCCACTAAGTCTACCAGAGGCAAAGGGAAAGGTAAAGTGGTAAGCAATAAGACTGTTGAAAAAGGAAACTACCACTACTATACCTTTAAATGCAGTCCTGAAAAGTATGACTGTATGTATGCATCGGTAACCGCATCTGTCCAAATAAACCCAACCTAGCCACCAGTAAAAACTGGTATCGCTTGTTGCCGCTATCATCATCGTGCAATCCGCGCCAAAGTGATAGCAATGATTCAATGCCGTCCGGTACCTATTTGGTACCCCGCACGCTGTGATGACCTGGATCTCTCCAGGGCTGTGGTGGAGTCATTGGTGGCTACTGGAGGCCTACGTGGTATGTGGAGGTGTTTGGGGCATAATTGGACACAAGTGTTGGACCTCGAGCTTAAATGGATCACGTGGGTGATCGGTTGACTTCGTCGGATCCTTGGATGTGGTTTCGCGCGAAACGGATATTAAAATTGGGCTCCGCGCGAAATTTGGGCTAAGAATACCTTTCCGGGTGCATTCGGCAATTTTTAGAGTTGGAATTTGGCAAAACGGACATCAAATTCGGATTCAGCGCGCGAAAACGGTCAAAATGGACTACCCACTTGATATTTTTGAGCACCGGTTACTGTTCACGCTGGAACAGTGTTTTCGGCAACCGGCGGCCGGCAGCGGCGGAGCGCGGCGGCGCGCGGGCGCGGGCAGCGAACGGGCGCGGGCAGGCGCGCGGGCGCGCGGGCAGGTGCGCGGTCCACGCGGCCGGCGTGCACCGGAAAGGGGGACACGTGGCAGAGTTTCATTCGATGGCTCACTGGTCGCGGTCTACGAAGCGGAGTGGGTGTATGGTGCACCGAGCTTGGACACGTGGCAGGTTCCTATTGGTCCGGTCCGCAGGGTTTCGTGCACCGGGTGTACTAGGCAGAGAGATGACACGTGGCGCCTTCCCATTGGTCGGATTACTGTGCGGGCAGGGGGGCAGCTGGCGCGACTGGCGCGGGGCAGGCGCGGTCGGTGCCACGTGTCGCAACCGGATTGGATGGAGTTGCTGTGCGCTGTTCGGCGACCACGTGGCAGTCTGTGGATGGTGGAATTCGGTGTTTCCTGTTCTGCGGGACACAGAGGTAATTTCCCGAAAAGATTTTCTGGTTTTGGCTCCTTGTTTGCATCCGAGAGGGCTTCGATGGAGGATTTGGACCCCTTGGAGCCCTCATCTCGA
>CM054930.1:11685993-11814131 GCA_029168755.2 Tillandsia fasciculata
ATCGGGCTACCACCAGCTTCGGTTCGATGACGAGGACATCCCAAAGACTGCCTTCGGACCCCCGGCTACGGCACCACTATGAGTTCACGCTATGCCCTTCGGACTGACGAACGCTCCCCGCGGTTGTTATGGCACATGATGAACCGCATCTTCAGGCCTTCATCTGACCGGTTCGTGGTGGGTCTCATCGACGACATCTTGATCTATTCAACCACCGACGAGGAGCACGAGGATCACTTACGAAGCGTTCTCCAAACTCTCCGCGGAACAAAAACTTTCGCTAAGCTCAAGAAATGCACGAATTTGGCTGCCGCGAGGTGGCCTTCCTGGGTCATGTAATTTCGGCAGAGGGAATCGCGTGGATCCTAAGAAGGTGGGAATCTCGTACGCAGCTGCAGCCCAACCACACAGTGACGGAGATTCGCAGTTTTCGGGGAACCTGGCAGAGATACTACCGACGTTTCGTATGAGGGTTTCTACAGATAGCCCCCCCTCTGAACCGGCTAACAAGAAAAGGGAGAAATTCGTTTGGACGGACCAATGTCAGAGAGTTTTCGAAGAACTGAAGAGAAGGCTAACCAGAGCGCCCGTACTCGTTTTGCCGATTCTCCCGGTGAAGACTACGAAGTGTACTGCGACGCGTCCAGAATCGGCCTTGGGGGTGTGTTGAATGCAACAAGGAAGGGTAATAGCCTATGCCTCCAGACAGCTAAAGGACTACGAGAAGAACTACCCAACGCACGATTTGGAGTTGGCCGCGGTAGTGTTCGTTTTGAAACTGTGGAGACACTATCTCTTGGTGTCCACTGTACGGTATTCTCGGATCACCAAAGTCTAAAATACCTGTTTACCCAGAAAGAGTTAAACCTACGACAGAGACGGTGGTTAGAACTATTAAAGGATTACGACTTGTCAATCAATCAATACCACCCCGGAAAAGCTAACGCGGTGGCGGATGCGTTGAGTAGAAAGGCGCAGCAAGGAGAGACACCTGCAGGCGGGTTAACTGAACAGGACATCTTGGTCGCGGAGTTTTGCGCGCATGAAATTGGAAGTGGTACCGGCAGGCACGGTTGCACGACTGCTATCCTTGGTAGTCAAGCCTACACTGTTCGAGAGAATTCGGGAAGGACAACAGACTGACCCTCATTTACAGCTCGTGCGAGACAAGATCTCTCCCGCACCAAGAGAACGACTTTTCAGTGGAAGCCGACGGCACCCTACGTTTTCGTGGGCGGATCTGCGTGCCAGATTCGAAAGAGTTGAAGGAGGAAATCTTATCAGAGGCACACTGCACCCCTTATGCGGCGCATCCGGAGGTACAAAGATGTACAGGGACCTTAAGCAGACATTCTGGTGGCAAAATTGAAGATGGATGTGACACGACATGTAGCCCACTGCTTGGTGTGTCAACAGATCAAGGCGGAGCATCAGCGACCCGCAGGAAAACTACAGCCGCTACCAGTGCCAGAATGGAAGTGGGATCAAATCACCATGGATTTTGTCACTGGGTTCCCACGCTCGCAGCAGGGCCACGACGCGATCTGGGTCGTTGTGGACCGTTTAACCAAGTCAGCGCACTTCCTACCGATTCATACGACGTGGACCCGGTATCGACTAGCCCAGGTGTACTTTAGCGAGATAGTAAGATTACATGGGGTTCCAACATCTATTACCTCAGACAGGGACACGCGCTTTGTCTCAAAGTTTTGGCAAAGCCTACAGCGGGCTTTAGGGACCAGACTGCAGTTTAGCACAGCCTTCCACCCCCAGACTGATGGACAGTCTGAGCGGGTGATCCAGACCCTAGAGGACCTACTACGCGCCTGTGTACTTGATTGGGGTGACGGTTGGTCACGCTACTTGCCCCTCGTGGAATTCGCCTACAACAACAGCACCAAGCCAGCATACAGATGGTGCCCTTCGAAGCTTTATATGGAAGACGTTGTCGATCCCGATCTGTTGGGACGACTTGGGAGAGCGGAAGTTCTTGGGACCCGACTTGGTGGAAGAAACTGAAGCAAAGATACGACTCATCCGACAGCGCCTACTAACCGCTCAGAGTCGACAGAAAAGCTACGCAGACCGTAGGCGGCGCGACTTAGAATTCCAAGTGGGAGATCACGTGCTCTTACGTGTCTCGCCAACCAAGGGGATCAAACGCTTCGGGCTGAAAGGCAAGCTGAGCCCGCGGTTTGTGGGGCCATTCGAAATCCTGGAGCGCATCGGCCCGGTGGCTTACCGCCTTGCCCTACCACCTAACCTCGACCGTGTCCACGACGTGTTCCACGTCTCGATGCTCAGAAGATACCTCTCCGACCCATCACATGTTCTGGACGTCTCCACCCTAGAGCTGAAGGAGGACCTAAGCTTCGAGGAAACCCCGGTGCGGATCCTAGCAAGGGAAAGTAAAACGCTGAGAAACCGAGCCATTCCCTACGTGAAGGTGCTTTGGAGCAACCATGAGGAACGAGAAGCGACGTGGGAGTTGGAGTCAAAAATGAGGGAGACCTACCCCGATCTTTTCACCGCGACCCAGGATTAAGTTTCGAGGACGAAACTTGTTTTTAAGAGGTGAGTGGTGTAGTAACCGCCCTTAAATTGTATGGTTGGATTTAATTTAATTATTTAATTATTGCGTTCCCCTCCTTAGCGGTCCGGCGGCTGGAATAATAATTCATTTTTTGGACAGACCGTCGGGGCTCGCGGATATTTTTAGACGGTAGAGCTCGCGAAATGGGGCGCGGGGCCGGGCGCCGCGCGAGCCGCGTATGCCGGGCCGTCACCGCTGCCGCCGTCATTGCGCGACGACGGGGCGTGCCCCACGGGCGGCCGGGGTGACCTGAGAGTCCGCAACCTTTATTTCATTTTCTTTTCGGCTACTAACTTCCTTGTAATGGATTCGTGTAGGGCCGGGCGAGCGCACCCGGACACGAGTGGTTGAGCGGGGTCACCGCATATAGCAGGTGGGTTCTTGTTTTACTTTGAGACCGAACGTCGGGTACTTGATGGATGTATTTCATTTATGATCAACTCGTATAATGTTATTTATGTTAAATCAAAAAGAAAAGAAAATGGCAAAGTATCTGTTAAACACTAACCTAGTAGTATTTGTAGACATGTTTATCTGTTGCATTATCATCATCGGGTTACTTGGCTCGAGGTTGCAGCACGCGCACCCGCGGTTTGGCCACCGCTAAGGGTGCGCTTTTCCGGAAAAGTGGTCTATGACCCGTGTAAACCCACGAGGTGACATAGTGGGGACCCCCGCAGGTGGGGGGTTTGTGCGCCGAGGTGCGAGCGGTGTGACCCGTCGGGGTAGGTGCTCGACGGGGTTTACCGAGGTAGGTGCTCGGTTGGATGCCGGGGTAGGTGCCCGGACTAGGTTGTGCAGGTGTGCGAGGTTTTGTCCCCGTGTGGGGGAGAGTGGTTGCTCCGGATAGTTTACGGTTGCGCACACTTCTTTTTTCCTGCTTTCCTTATTATTTTACTTTGTCGCTGACTTCCCACATTGTGACAGGGTCCTTTCGGGGGAGCGATAGGCGACGGTGAGGCCGAGACTGGGGCGGTCGGGTCTGTGGAGACCCCGCATTAGTATTATTTACTTCTCCTTTATTGTCGCTTTTCATTTACTGCTGTAGACTGTTGTGTGGATCGCGATACCCTCGTGGGGTCGGTATGGAGGTCGGCAACCTTTGCTTTACTTCTTAGCGAAACTTACTTTTCCCTTTATATTGGCCGCTTTGAAGAAAAAGAAAAAGAAACAAAATCAAAAGAATTTCGAAAACCGTTTTCAAAACCTAAGTGTCGTGTGGGCACTGTTTTCAAACCTTGTGGATTTCGAAAAAAAGGGATTTCAAAACCTAAGTGTCGGGTGGGCACTGTTTTCAAAACTCTGTGGATTTATGCCGTTTTCGAAACCGGATTTAAAAATCTAGATGCCGTGTGGGCGTCGCTTTATAAAAGTATGGATTTATCCTTTCAAATGGAATGGCCGTAACGTTTATGTACATGTGGCATATATATTTGAATGCTTGGAACCATTGTGATTGATCTGTTGGTTGTATATAGACTCTGTATTAGCCGCGACGCCGTGCACGTACAGGGGAGACTCTGTCCGGGTGCAGAGTGATCCTGTACTTGCGGCGGGTCTGGGCACGCGCCGGGAGGGACTCTTTCAAAAAAAAAAAAAAAAAATGTGAACCGCTTTCGCTAAATGAAAAACCCCGGGGCGTGACAAAAGGAGAAAAAAAAAACCCTAGCCGCCTATCCTCTTCCTCAAGTCCTCCACAATTAATTCATCGTTCTCGATCTTCGGAAGATTGCTAGCACAATTAGAAGATTGATTCATCCTCCTTACGTCGACGCAAGAGTTAATTCGTGATCGGATCGCGAATCAAGGCGATCGATTATTTCGATCAAGGGCGTGATTCCATGTGGACACAAGTAGAGGCCGGGTGCGTGCGCGGCTGTAAAGGACGAACAATTTTTACCAACGATTGTCGGCTTCGCGGTGATCTCGACCCGCGCAAGGTAAAAATTAAATCCTAATTGATAAGATCAATTCGATTACCTTTTTCGATCTAAAACAATACATGAGGTGATCTTTGTTTTAAGAAAATTTTTAATTGCGTTTCTTTCTTCCGCTGCGCATATCCGTTTATTTTCTTACACGTCGGAGTTTGAGGCTTTACCCATAGGGGGAGGCTACTGGTTTACTAGTGGTTCTCACCCCCATTGTTGTTTTCCTCTCTTTCTTTCCTTTGTTTTGCAGAGTCTTCTGCGGGAGCTGTTACGGAATTTGAGTTGGCGTATTTCGTGAAATCGGCTAAGTCTTGAAGATTGAAGATGAAAAAGTTGGATCATTTACCTCAATCTCAAGAAAGAAGAATTCAAATGGATCAGGTATGTTTTACTAAAGAATTTTGATGATCCAAATACTTAGTATAGTGTAGAAACACTTGGATGAATTTTTGATTGTGTAAAAATCAAAAACTGGGCATTTTACATGTTCAGAGTCCGGACCGTGGATCTCAGTCCGGACCCCGAACGTAGGTTTGTTCATGCGCAATTCCAGTCCGGACCTTGGAAATTTCAGTCCGGACCCCGAACGTGTAATTTCAAGGAATTGCATGAACAGTCCGGACTCTAGAAATTTCAGTCCGGACCCCGAACGTGTAATTTGAAGGAATTGCATGAACAGTCCGGACCGTGGAATTTCAGTCCGGACCCCGAATGTCCTCCTTTCTGGATATAGTCTGTTTCGCTGAAACAGTCCGGACCGTCAATTCCAGTCCGGACTGTCGTCCTGTAAAATTTCAGAAATGGTTAGTTTTTGATGCTTATCTTCTTCCAATGGTTTCTAACCTATAAATAGACCCTACAATTCATCTTTTAGGGTATGGGAAAAATACGACCGAAATAGAAAAATCCACATATAGAGAAGAAAGGAAATACTAGATTTAATTCTATGTTTCTTCATCTATATTATTAATTTGATTCTAGGTTTTCCAAACTCAGATTTGAGTAGAATCAAATTAATGAATACTTAGATGGTATTTCCGATCTATTTCTAATCTAAGTATTCGGCGGATCATCACCACCCAAAACAACGAATTTTTCCAAAATCGGCGCGTGGACTCGCGTGGCCTTGTGGATTCAAGGTGCAACTGCTCTCGTGGATTCGGAGCGAGGTACGTTCGTGGACTCGAAGCGTGCTACTGGGTGAAGACCGTGGATTCGGTCGGACGTCGTGGACTCGACGTTGGACGCCGTGGATTCGGCGTTGGGCGCTGATCGTGGATTCGAGAAGCGTTGCGGAGCGAGCGGAGAAGATCTACTAGGAGCGTATGGAAAAGGTTGAGTCGTCTGTGAGTACGGTATATCACCTTGTACGTGTTTAATTCTAGTGGATTTCGCCGTGTGATCGGTCCCGTGGTTTTTTACTCCGGTTTGGAGTTTTTCCACGTAAAAATCTTGCGTGTTATTTTATTTTCCGCATTGGGTTTTATTGCGCAACGATTTTTGAGTGTTTACTGTTTACACCTATTCACCCCCCTCTAGGTGTTTTTTCCCCTATTTAGATCCAATTATATATAACCCAACAAGTGGTATCAGAGCGGGAATAGGGTTGTAAACAATGGTTGAAGGTGGAAACATCAACAGACCCCCATTCTTCGATGGAACAAATTATGCCTACTGGAAAGTACGGATGAAAGCCTTTTTAATTTCCATCGACGAACGGGTGTGGCAATCAATTGAATTAGGATGGTCTAATCCAACTGAAATTATTGCTGATGTTCGCACCATCAAACCTAGGTCGAAATGGACCAAGGAAGAGATTTATTCATCTTCTTACAATGGCAAAGGTGTTAACGCTCTATTTAATGCTTTGTCACAAACTGAGTTCTCTCGCGTCTCGGCATGTGAGACTGCGAAAGAAATCTGGGATGTTCTACAAGTTACACATGAGGGAACAAACCTTGTGAAGATTCAAAAACTGCAAATGCTTACGAGCAAGTTTGACTCCATTTTTATGGCAGAAAATGAATCGTTCACAGACTATTATACACGATTGCAAGACATCGTGAATACATGTGCTAACTTGGGAGAGAAAATTCCAGAATCAAAAGTTGTAAGAAAGATTCTAAGGACTCTTCCTGAAAGATTTCGTTCCAAGGTTACAGCCATTGAAACAATTAAACATCCGGACGAAATCCGTGTAGAAGAATTAGTTGGTGCACTTCAAACTTATGAAATGACATTTCCTACTAACTATTCTTCTGGAAAAGCATCCTCTTCTAAGTCTTCAGGTTTTGCATTGAAATCAACCAAAGAAGAAGACACGGATTCATCCTCCTCAGACGATGACGAGAACCTTTCTATGGAGGACTTTGAGAAGCAACTCGCTCTCTTGACAAGGAAGTTTCGCCGCAACTTTCGAAAGGGTAATTCAAGCAAAACTCCATCCTTCGGAAAGTCGAAGAAAGGCAAAGGCTCTTCAAGCTACAAGTCAAGAAAGCAAGAGAGTTCTTCCAAGGATAAGAAAAACTCAGAGGGACAAGTACAATGCTTCAAATGTCGAGGCTACGGCCACATTGCAACGGAGTGTCCCAACAAGAATCCGGCAAAGAAGAAGGCGATGCAAGCCGTCACTTGGGATGACACCTCAACGTCAAATGAGTCATCTTCCAGTGATGAAGAAAACAATGCAACAGCGTTCCACGCGTCCACATCTTCACCCTTCATGTGCTTAATGGCAAGTACATCCGATTCACTGTCCAACTCCTCCCATGCTGAAAAGAATGCCATGGACGATGAATCGAGTAATTCTGAAGGTGAAGATTTTGCTCTTGCCTACCACAAACTTTTGAGGGATTCAAAGAAATTGGCAAAGCAAAACAGGAGTTTGAGAGGGAGATTGCAGGAACTTGAAGAAGAAGTGAAAACGGCAACTTCTCTCTCGAACGCTCTTGAAGTGGAAAGGGATAACCTGATCAAGACAAATGTTTCCCTTCAAGAGAAAAATGAGCATTTCGAGAAGGAACATGTAAAATGGTGGATAAGGCGAATTACTTCTTGAAGCTCTACAACGAGGCTCGACAGGAAAAAATGGAAATGACAAAGACCATTTTCCAACTCAAGGATGATCTAAAGAGATTTTCATCGGGAAGGAGTAAGTTGGACAAGCTTCTTGGTCTTGGTCAAACAAACCGTTTCGGCCTCGGATACACTCAAACTGGAGACAGTCCTAGTTCGAGTGGAACAGTTTTTGTGCCTCAGTCGGTATCTCCTCCTCCGACACCGGAATTCGCGACAAGCAACGACAACAAGCCTACTTCATCCTCTTCGGGATCGTCGAGATCTAAGGTATGTTTTCGTTGTGGCTTTTCAGGGCACATAAGGAGAAATTGCAAGATGGGAGTCAAACGCTCAACTCAAGCACTTCTTGCAACGACTACCAAAAAGGTGATTCCTCGGAAATCAAATGCAAATCATTCGAAGGAAAAGAGCCTTGGTAGTTCACCGCACAAGACGATGTCATCAAGGAGCAGCAATCAATCTAACAAGACGCTTTCACCGAGGAGAATAACTTCGCGATCATTGCCAACGCAGTCCAAAAAGGTTTGGGTGCGCAAAGGTGAAATTTTCCCTTGTCTTGTTACTAATATTTCCTTGCATGCATATGATAATTCGTCTTGGTATCTGGATAGCGGATGTTCCCGTCACATGACCGGTGACAAAAACTGCTTTCAAAATTTTGAGAAAATCTCCGGAGGACTTGTAGTTTTCGGAGACGGTCGGTCTTCCAAAATTGTTGGAAAAGGAACAGTAGCTATTCCAGATGGCCCGATTTTGAATAATGTGTTATTTGTTGAAGGCCTTAAGACTAACCTCATTAGTATTAGTCAACTTTGTGACAATGGTTTTTCAGTTAATTTTTCATCTGTTGAATGTGTTGTAACTGATAAGGACCATGTTTTCTTTTTAAAAGGGGTTAGATCTGAAAACAATTGTTATGTTGTTCCTAATAAAATTTCTGAAAACTGTAACTTAGCCTCTTTGAATAATGAAACACTTTGGCATGAAAGGCTAGGTCACATAAATTTTAAGGAACTTGCTAGAATTTCAAACAAAGACGTGGTCAAGGGGGTTCCAAAACTTTCACTTAAACAAAACATTGTGTGTGGTGGTTGCCAAAAGGGAAAACAATCTAGGACTGCACACAAGAACTTGAACCACGTTGGTACTAAACGGCCTTTGGAACTTTTGCACATGGATTTAATGGGGCCAACACGTCAACCATCTTTGGGAGGTAAATGGTATATTTTCTTATTGGTTGATGATTTCTCTAGATGCTCATGGGTAGCATTTTTGAAAGAGAAAGCTGATACTTTTGATTCTTTTCACGAGATTTGCCATCGTATTATGATTGAAAAGAATGAAAAGATCATTCGTGTTAGAAGTGATAGAGGTGGAGAATTCATAAATTCTAAATTCATTGATTTTTGCACCTCCAATGGCATTAAACATGAATTCTCAGCACCCTATACACCTCAACAGAATGGTGTAGTCGAGCGCAAAAACAGGGTTGTACAAGAGATTGCACGTGTTATGCTTCATAGCCGGAATTTACCGTTATATTTTTGGGCTGAAGCCATGAACACTGCAGTCTATGTTATTAATCGAGTTTATTTGCGCCCGGGAACTTTAAATACACCATATGAACTATGGTTTTGTAGAAAACCGAACATCAAATATTTTCGTATCTTTGGGAGTCGGTGTTACATTTTACGTGACCGCGAAAATCTTGGAAAATTTGACTCTCGAAGTGACGAAGGGATTTTCTTGGGTTATTCTACAAACAGTAGAGCATATCGGGTATTTAACTTGGAATCTAAAACGATGGTAGAATCTATAAATGTTAAAGTAGATGAAGCTTTCCACTTTGCATCTGATAAATCTACCCCTGATATCTCTCTTGATGATGATACACCTGCAAATGCATCTTCTCATAACAATTCTTCCGATAATGATGATGCATCTAATGGTTCTTCAAGTTTATCTGATGTGCAGGAATCATCTCATGTACCTCCGAGTACTCCGTTACCTCAAACGTTACGCATCTCCAAGGATCATCCTGAATCAAACATTATTGGAGACCCACAAGAAGGAGTCAGGACTCGGAGACAGTTGGTTTGTGGATTCGCTTGTTACGTTTCCTTAATCGAACCAAAGAACGTCGATGAAGCTCTTCAGGATGACTACTGGATTGAAGCTATGCAGGAAGAGCTCCATCAGTTTGAACGAAACAAAGTCTGGGAATTAACGAAGCCTCCGAAGCAACACAATGTGATTGGTACTAAATGGATTTTCAAGAATAAGAAAAATGAGGATGGTACCATCAGCAGGAACAAAGCACGTCTAGTTGCTCAAGGCTACTCTCAAATAGAAGTGAAACAAAGTGACGAAGGAATCCATCTGTGTCAATCCAAGTATGCTATGGAGTTGGTCAAAAAGTTTGGTTTAGAAAATTCTAAAGATTTTCCGACTCCAATGGGAACTAGCAATAAGGGATTAGGAAGTGAATCTCTTAGTGAGAATGTGGACGAGAAACTTTATCGCAGCATGATTGGAAGTCTACTTTATCTCACGGCTAGTCGTCCGGACATATCCTTTAGTGTTGGGATCTGCGCGAGATATCAATCAGCACCAAAGGAGGTTCACCTGAAAGCGGTGAAACGGATCATCCGGTATATCAAAGGAACCATAAATTTTGGAATCTGGTATCCTATGGGAACAAGTCTAGATATTGTTGGATACTCAGATGCCGATTGGGCAGGATCTGTGGATGATCGGAAAAGTACGAGTGGTGCATGTTTTTATCTTGGCCATTGCCTTGTTGCGTGGCATAGTAAAAAGCAAAATTGCATTGCACTCTCGACTGCCGAAGCGGAATATATTTCAGCGGGTAGTTGTTCAACCCAACTCATTTGGATGAAAAGTGTGTTGAGCGACTTCCGGATTTCAGCAACTTCGGTAACAATTCTTTGTGACAACACCAGTGCTATAAACATTTCTAAAAATCCTGTGTTGCACTCAAGAACAAAACACATTGAACTTAGATATCATTTTCTTAGAGAGCTAGTTGAATCAAATATTCTTCAACTTTCATATATTTCAACTGAGGATCAATTAGCTGACATTTTAACAAAACCTTTGGATCAAAAACGTTTTATTCATTTGCGTAAGGCAATTGGAATGCTTTCCTTGAAATGATCTCTTTTTGAAACCAATCCTTAGGTTAGGTTTTGTTTTTGTGTTTTTGTTCTCTATCTATGTTTGTACATAGAACATTAATTGAGCATTAGTTATATTGACTTTAACTGCATCCTTTCACGTATTTAGAAATTTATTATGCTTTTGATATCATAATATTTCAGTTGATGCAATGATCATTTATATCAATTAAGTCATTTTTTAAGTGATCAAAGTCAATTTCTCTCTCAATGATCTCTTGGTATAGTTATTATCTTATTTGACTATTTAGTCGAGTATGAATGCGAGATCAATTTTTAGTTGAATACCTTATATCTTAAATAATTGATAGCCAATTGAGGGGGAGTCAAAGAAATGTAATATGCTCAAAAGATGTGGAAAGAGTTACATCCCAATGAGGAGTGTGAAAACTACCACCACATGGAGGAAAGAGCTACCACCTCGGTCGTCCGAGTACTGTGTGCAGCTACCACATGTATACCAAGCATGGTTTTTCAATTTTGATTAAATAAAATGCATGTTGAAATACTTGACTCTGTCAAATTTCAAGGTTGGTATAAGGTGAGAATTTTAATGAAAGATGCTCAAAGAGCCACTCTCTTCAACAGATTGTCTAGATACATTATCTAACATATCTGGGATTTCAAACATCTATTGATCTTGGTATTTCATTTTTTTTACCAAAATTGATGATTTGATAAAGGCATTACTCATAAGATCAAGTCAGATGTGATTGAAGTTGTTCAACTTTAAGGGATTTAATTTTTATAAATTTTCGTTTCGTTATTTGAGTATTTTTGACAGATTTTGCATAATCCATTTCTTGTTGTATGAAACGATGATTTTTATTTAAAGTTGATACACAAAAGTGCTTACAATCTTTTTCTGGATTTTCTGGAATTTTTCTGAATTTTTCTGAAGAAAAAGTTTGGAGCCGGTCCGGACTGGATGAGCCGATCCGGACCCCGAACGCAGGAAAATCCTGCGGGCAGCTGATCCGGACTGCATTCTTCAGAGGGTCCGGACCGCGGCGAGGGTTTATATAGAACAAAAGGGTTTTTGATTTTTCTTTACTCCAATCTTTTGTTTCTAAGCTTCCAAACTCTCTATCTCTAAAAAGCAAGGATCTTGGAGCCCTTCCAGCTCGTTTTCTTCGAATCAAAGTGAGTTCTTTAGATCAAAATCTCGATTTTTCTCTGTTTTTCATGTTTTTGCTCAAAACGTGGAAGAAAACTTGAATCTTTTTCGTTTGTGGATGGTTTTTGATCAAACTTCTTTTGAAATAAGAACTCTGGGAACATTAGTTTTGATTATATGCTAGGTTTTCTCAGGATAAACGGATTTTTGGCCTTCGATTTCTAAAAATTCGGTTTTAGGGCATATTTTCAGAATTTTTGAAAATCATGGAATTGATCTATTTTTAAAATTCTTTTTGCAAAACTAATTTGATCCCTAGTCTCTCTACATGATTATAATTGTTTGGGTTCAATTTTTCAATTTTTGAAAATTAACAATTTTTCGTGTTCTTGAGTTGGTCTTCACAAGACACTTCCTTCTTAAGCACTTGGATCAATGGCATTCTCTTGGATAATCCTTCTTTTGGTCACAATGGTGCACACACGTGCGACTGTTAAAAAGGAACAAGATGACTCAACTCGAGACAAGACAAGAACTGTTGGTCAAGACAGCTCTGAATCGGAAGAAGAAGACTGGGAAGACTTCCTGAAACAAGTTCAACAAAAAGTTGATGAGGAGGACAGGCAATATTTGAAAAACAAAAAGCTGATGAAATCTGCCTCAACGACCAAACAATATACAAGACGGAAAAATGTCAAAGGAAGTGGAATTCAACTTAATGAGCATCTTACCAGAGCACGCTCACTTCCTGGAATTCAACGTAGTGAATCTCCATGGATTGAAGGGCACAATGCACCATCTGCATCAACACCTCATCCATCAACCTCCAAGAAAGACACTTCAGAAGCCAATATTTTGTCCTCTATTCATCAAGAACAGAGGAAAATGATTGAAGAACAGAAGAAAATGTTCGAAGAACAAGAAAGAATGTCAACTGGCATTCGCAAGATGAAAAGAAAATGTTCTGAAATAACAGGAATGCTGAAAGGAATCTTGCACAAATTAAATTGCGGAAGCTCAGACAATTTGGATGTGGCTTGATCTTTAGTTTGTGCACTCTAATTTTTCTTTTTCTAGTGCAGGCTTTTAGTCTTTTGCAGGTTTTTAGTTTTTACTTTTTTAGTTTCTTTTAGTTCTCAGGTTTTTCTTGTTATTTGCACTTTTTAACTCTCCTTGACTTTTGTAATTTTGGCTAAGTTTTGTGACAAAAAGGGAGAGAGAGGCTTGAACAATGCTTGAACAATGCTTGTGTGAGAACATGAAACTAAGGTAAGTATAACTTCAACTTGGGTTTATCTTGTGATTTGATGCATGTCCCTACTAACTATTCGACTAACTATTTGGGCATGTAATATAACTAACAAGTTGATGTTAACTAACATTTCTGTGACATTTGGATCTTTACTGCTTAGAAGATATGTTGATTTTTAATTGTGATCCAATTACATATCTGAATGCATAAATGTCATGGTGAGTATGAACTCTATCTCTGTGTTTGGTTTTGATTGTTGAAAATTCTTGAGGTATTTAACGATCTCTTTTGTCAAGAATGATTTCTTTTGCAGAGAGTACAGATGTCTAAGTCTAAAGTCTGTTCTAGGAGTTTATCTCATGTATTTATCTTTATTTGGATCTCCAATGTAAATTTTTGTTGTATGGTGATATCAACAAAAATATCTTTTTGAATTTTCTTGTGTGGATTTGTGTTTTCTCACGAAACCGCCAAAGGGGGAGATTGTTACGGAATTTGAGTTGGCGTATTTCGTGAAATCGGCTAAGTCTTGAAGATTGAAGATGAAAAAGTTGGATCATTTACCTCAATCTCAAGAAAGAAGAATTCAAATGGATCAGGTACGTTTTACTAAAGAATTTTGATGATCCAAATACTTAGTATAGTGTAGAAACACTTGGATGAATTTTTGATTGTGTATAAATCAAAAACTGGGCATTTTACAGGTTCAGAGTCCGGACCGTGGATCTCAGTCCGGACCCCGAACGTAGGTTTGTTCATGCGCAATTCCAGTCCGGACCTTGAAAATTTCAGTCCGGACCCCGAACGTGTAATTTGAAGGAATTGCATGAACAGTCCGGACTCTGGAAATTTCAGTCCGGACCCCGAACGTGTAATTTGAAGGAATTGCATGAACAGTCCGAACCGTGGAATTTCAGTCCGGACCCCGAATGTCCTCCTTTCTGGATATAGTCTGTTTCGCTGAAACAGTCCGGACCGTCAATTCCAGTCCGGACTGTCGTCCTGTAAAATTCCAGAAATGGTTAGTTTTTTATGCTTATCTTCTTCCAATGGTTTCTAACCTATAAATAGACCCTACAATTCATCTTTTAGGGTATGGGAAAAATACGACCGAAATAGAAAAATTCACATATAGAGAAGAAAGGAAATACTAGATTTAATTCTATGTTTCTTCATCTATATTATTAATTTGATTCTAGGTTCTCCAAACTCAGATTTTGAGTAGAATCAAATTAATGAATACTTAGATGGTATTTCCGATCTATTTCTAATCTAAGTATTCGGCGGATCATCACCACCCAAAAACAACGATTTTCCCAAAATCGGCGCGTGGACTCGCGTGGCCTTGTGGATTCAAGGTGCAACCGCTCTCGTGGATTCAGAGCGAGGTACGTTCGTGGACTCGAAGCGTGCTACTGGGTGAAGACCGTGGATTCGGTCGGACGTCGTGGACTCGACGTTGGACGCCGTGGATTCGGCGTTGGGCGCTGATCGTGGATTCGAGAAGCATTGCGGAGCGAGCGGAGAAGATCTACTAGGAGCGTATGGAAAAGGTTGAGTCGTCTGTGAGTACGGTATATCACCTTGTACGTGTTTAATTCTAGTGGACTTCGCCGTGTGATCGGTCCCGTGGTTTTTTACTCCGGTTTGGAGTTTTTCCACGTAAAAATCTTGCGTGTTATTTTTTATTTCCGCATTGGGTTTTATTGCGCAACGATTTTTGAGTGTTTACTATTTACACCTATTCACCCCCCTCTAGGTGTTTTTTTCCCTATTTAGATCCAATTATATATAACCCAACAGGAGCTGCTGGTCCATTGGCAGCTGATCGAGGTAAGGGGATCGCTGAGTAGATAGATCTCCTGTGAGGCTGAGAGCTGCTGTTAGACAGATATTGTACCCATTTTACTCAGACTGTAGTAGTTTACTTTTATTTTGGGTCTGGCTTTGGCCAGCTGGGTGTATTATTTTGGTGAGCTGGGAGTGTATTGTATTTATTACAGCTTTATTTTATTTCCAGTCTGAGATATTATGTAGTTCTTTTTAGTTCAGCTCTGTATTATGCTCTTTTATTGTATATCTTATATCTGAGCAGGTTACCGACGCTTCGTGTACATGGAAAATTCTGTGTGCACGGCGGATCTGTTGACGAGCCCGGGTTCTGGTTTACACTCGGGGCGTGATAGTGTCCAAACGGACTAACTCGCTATCGAATAGTGGCACATGCAGGCTATAGTCGAAATCCACGCTCTCTCTCAGAACGGATAGACTCAAGATCCTCGACCTCTCGCACAACGGTCGAAAAACTCACAACGACCACGGGACCACCGTTAACACAAAACGGTTCCCAATAACACTAGCACTGGTCTAAGCACAGCTACTAGACTCCACTCAGCCCCCTGACACGAGTGCAACAATAAAAGTACCTGCCTGAATAAACCCAATCTAATCACTAGTAAACACTGGTACTGCCTGCTCTGCCTGCCGCATCGGGTATGCCAGCCCACGGATAACACCGATGCAAAGGAGTCTCAAGGACTCAAAGCCTGCCTGTCGCACACTCCGGAGTCGCACTCGAGGGAAGCGACCCACACGAGTAAAGTATCTCAGTAACAAGTATCATAAGTATCATAAAACAGCATGTCACGCCCCGGGGGTCTAAGGATAAGCGGAAAAGCATATGTATTTTTTTTTCTTTATAAATAACGACCTCGCCCACCGGTGCGTGTCAGACCCGCCACATATACAAATTCACTTTTCAAACGGACAGAGTCTCCTTTGTATATGCACGGCGTCACATTTACAACAACAACAACAACCTTATTTAACCACACCGTCACAGTGAACATAGTAAGGAAAGGTTATTTCATTCATTCACATCAAGAGATAACTACAGATTTGCAAACGGTGTCCACTAGACACCTAATTTTTCCAAAACGTCTACACATTCACAAAAAGGCGGCTACATGTTCTTGAAAGGATAAATCCAGAGGTTTTCAAGATTGTGCCCACACGTCACTTGGTTTTTGGAAAGTGAATTTCGAAACCTTTGTTTAATGTAAAACGGTCGCATAAGAATTCATAATGGTATGTTCAATCCACAGTGTTAACGAATTAACTAACCAACATCCAATATTGACCACAATCAAGCAAATTAAGCTAATAGTTAAACCAGAAAGAGAAAATGAGATAAACCAAACTAAAGTTTTGTTGTAAAGCCTCATACGGCTAAGTTCGGACCCTGAAGGTATGTTTTTCTGGAAATAGTCTGTTTAGCCACGACAGTCCGGACCGCCAAAATTCCAGTCCGGACCGTCGTCCTGAAAAATTCCAGAAAAGGTTAGTTTTTGATTCTTATCTTCTTCCAATGGTTTCTAACCTATAAATAAACCCTACGATTCATTTTCTAGGGTAGATCCGCAGAATCCAAAAAGGAAGCCGTATAATCCAAAATACGGTCGATAAGAGAAAAATCCACATATAGAGAAGAAAGGAAATAACTAGATTTAATTCTATGTTTCTTCATCTATATTAATTAATTTGATTCTAGGTTTTCATACTCAGATTTTGAGTAGAATCAAATTAATGAATACTTAGATGGTATTTCCGATCTATTTCTAATCTAAGTATTCGGCGGGTCATCACCACCCAAAAAACAACGATTTTTCCAAAATCGGCGCATGGACTCGCGTGGCCTTGTGGATTCAAGGTGCAACCGCTCTCGTGGATTCGGAGCGAGGTACGTTCGTGGATTCGAGACGTGCTACTGGGTGAAGACCGTGGATTTGGTCGGACGTCGTGGATTCGACGTTGGACGCCGTGGATTCGGCGTTGGACACTAATCGTGGATTCGAGGAGCGTTGCGGAGCGAGCGGAGAAGATCTACTAGGAGCGTATGGAAAAGGTTGAGTCGTGAGTGAGTGCGTTACATCACCTTGTACGTGTTTTAATTCTAGTGGATTTCGCCGTGTTATCGGTCCCGTGGTTTTTTACTCCGGTTTGGAGTTTTTCCACGTAAAAATCTTGCGTGTTATTTTTCATTTTCGCATTGGGTTTTATTGCGCAACGATTTTTGAGTGTTTACTGTTTACACCTATTCACCCCCCTCTAGGTGTTTTTTTTCCTATTTAGATCTAATTAATACAACCCAACAAGTGGTATCAGAGCGGGAATAGGGTTGTAAACAATGGTTGAAGGTGGAAACATCAACAGACCCCCATTCTTCGATGGAACAAATTATGCCTACTGGAAAGTACGGATGAAAGCCTTTTTAATTTCCATCGACGAACGGGTGTGGCAATCAATCGAGTTAGGATGGTCTAATCCAACTGAAATTATTGCTGATGTTCGCACCATCAAACCTAGGTCGAAATGGACCAAGGAAGAGATTGATTCATCTTCTTACAATGGCAAAGGTGTTAACGCTCTATTTAATGCTTTGTCACAAACTGAGTTCTCTCGCGTCTCAGCATGTGAGACTGCGAAAGAAATCTGGGATGTTCTACAAGTTACACATGAGGGAACAAACCTTGTGAAGATTCAAAAACTGCAAATGCTTACGAGCAAGTTTGACTCCATTTTATGGCAGAAAATGAATCGTTCACAGATTATTATACACGATTGCAAGACATCGTGAATACATGTGCTAACTTGGGAGAGAAAATTCCAGAATCTAAAGTTGTAAGAAAGATTTTAAGGACTCTTCCTGAAAGATTTCGTTCCAAGGTTACGGCCATTGAAACAGTTAAACACCCCGACGAAATCGTGTAGAAGAATTAGTTGGTGGACTTCAAACTTATGAAATGACATTTCCTACTAACTATTCTTCTGGAAAAGCATTCTCTTCTAAGTCTTCAGGTTTTGCATTGAAATCAACAAAAGAAGAAGACGCGGATTCATCCTCCTCAGACGATGACGAGAACCTATCTATGGAGGATTTCGAGAAGCAACTTGCTCTCTTGACAAGGAAGTTTCGCCGAAACTTTCGAAGGGGTAATTCAAGCAAAATTCCATCCTTCGTAAAGTCGAAGAAAGGCAAGGGTTCTTCAAGCTACAAGTCAAGAAAGCAAGAGAGTTTTTCAAAGGATAAGAAAAACTCAGAGGGACAAGTACAATGCTTCAAGTGTCGAGGCTACGGCCACATTGCAACGGAGTGTCCCAATAAGAATCCGGCAAAGAAGAAGGCGATGCAAGCCGTCACTTGGGATGACACCTCAACGTCCAATGAGTCATCTTCTAGTGATGAAGAAAATAACGCAACGGCGTTCCACGCGTCCACATCTTCACCCTTCATGTGCTTAATGGCAAGTACATCCGATTCATTGTCCAACTCCTCCCATGTTGAAAAGAATGCCATGGACGACGAATCGAGTAACTCCGAAGGTGAAGATTTTGCTCTTGCCTACCATAAACTTTTGAGGGATTCAAAGAAATTGGCAAAGCAAAACAGGAGTTTGAGAGGGAGATTGCAGGATCTCGAAGAAGAAGTAAAAAGGGCAACTTCTCTCTCAAACGCTCTTGAAGTGGAAAGGGATAACCTGATCAAGACAAATGTTTCCCTTCAAGAGAAAAATGAGCATTTCGAGAAGGAACATGTAAAACTGGTGGATAAGGCGAATTACTTCTTGAAGCTCTACAGCGAGGCTCGACAGGAAAAAATGGAAATGACAAAGACCATTTTCCAACTCAAGGATGATTTAAAGCGATTTTCTTCGGGAAGGAGTAAGTTGGATAAGCTTCTTGGTCTTGGTCAAACAAACCGGTTCGGCCTCGGATACAATCGAACGGGAGACAGTCCTAGTTCGAGTAAGACAGTTTTTGTGCCTCAGTCGGTATCTCCTCCTCCGACATCGGAATTCACGACAAACAACGACAACAAGCCTACTTCACCCTCTTCGGGATCGTCAAGTACAAAGGTATGTTTTCGTTGTGGTTTTGCAGGGCACATAAGGAGAAATTGCAAGATGGGAGCGAAACGGTCAACTCAAGCACCTCTTGCAACAACTACCAAAAGGGTGATTCTCCGGAAATCAAAAGAAAATTTTTCAAAGGGAAAGAGCCTTGGTAGTTCACCTCGCAAGACGACGTCATCAAGGAGTAGCAACCAATCAAACAAGACGCTTTCACCAAGGAGAATAACTTCACATTCATTGCCAACGCAGTCCAAAAAGGTTTGGGTGCGCAAAGGTGAAATCTTCCCTTGTCTTGTCATTCATACCTCCTTGCATGCTTATGACAATTCGTCTTGGTATCTGGATAGCGGGTGTTCCCGTCATATGACCGGTGACAAAAATTGTTTTCAAATATTTGAGAAAACCTCCGGAGGACTTGTAGTTTTCGGAGACGGTCGTTCTTCTAAAATTGTTGGAAAAGGAACAATTGCTATTCCAGATGGCCCGGTTTTGAACAATGTTCTATTTGTTGAAGGCCTTATGACTAACCTCATTAGCATTAGTCAACTTTGTGACAATGGTTTTTCAGTTAAATTTTCTTCTGTGGAATGTATTGTAACTGATAAGGACCATGTATTCTTTTTAAAAGGGGTTAGATCGGAAAATAATTGCTATGTCGTTCCAAATAAAATTTCTGAAAATTGTAACCTAGCTTCCTTGAATAATGAAACGCTTTGGCATGAAAGGCTAGGTCACATAAATTTTAAGGAACTTGCAAGAATTTCAAATAAAGACGTGGTCAAGGGGGTTCCTAAACTTTCACTTAAAGAAAACATTGTGTGTGGCGGTTGTCAAAAGGGAAAACAATCAAGGACTGCACACAAGAACTTGAACCACGTTGGTACCAAACGGCCTTTAGAATTATTGCACATGGATTTAATGGGGCCAACACGTCAACCATCTTTGGGAGGTAAATGGTATATTTTTCTATTGGTTGATGATTTCTCTAGATACTCATGGGTAGCATTTTTAAAAGAGAA
Source organism: Tillandsia fasciculata (assembly GCA_029168755.2). Classification (NCBI taxonomy): domain Eukaryota; kingdom Viridiplantae; phylum Streptophyta; class Magnoliopsida; order Poales; family Bromeliaceae; genus Tillandsia; species Tillandsia fasciculata. The sequence goes on from CM054930.1 coordinate 11,706,093, forward strand.
AGCGGATACTTTCGATTCTTTTCATGAGATTTGTCATCGTATTATGATTGAAAAGAATGAAAAGATTATTCGTGTTAGAAGTGATAGAGGTGGAGAATTCATAAACTCTAAATTCATTGATTTTTGCACTTCAAACGGCATTAAACATGAATTCTCGGCACCCTATACACCTCAACAGAATGGTGTAGTCGAGCGCAAAAACAGGGTCATACAGGAGATGGCACGTGTTATGCTTCATAGCCAGAATTTACCGTTATATTTTTGGGCTGAAGCTGTGAACACTGCAGTCTATGTAATTAATCGAGTGTATTTGCGCCCGGAAACTTTAAATACACCATATGAACTATGGTTCTGTAGAAAACCAAATATCAAATATTTTCGTATTTTTGGGAGTCGCTGTTACATTTTACGTGACCGCGAAAATCTTGGAAAATTTGACTCTCGAAGTGACGAAGGGATTTTCATGGGTTATTCTACAAACAGTAGAGCATATCGGGTATTTAACTTGGAATCTAAAACGATGGTAGAATCTATAAATGTTAAAGTAGATGAAACTTTTCATTTTGCATCTAATAAATCTACCCCTGATATGTCTCTTGATGATGATACTCCTGTAAATGCATCTTCTCATAATAATTCTTCCGATAATATTGATGCATCTAATGGTTCTTCAAGTTTATCTGATGTGCAGGAATCATCACATGTACCTCCGAGTACTCCGTTACCTCAAACGTTACGCATCTCCAAGGATCATCCAGAATCTAACATTATTGGAGACCCACAAGAAGGAGTCAGGACTCTGAGACAGTTTGTTTGTGGAGTCGCATGTTACGTCTCCTTGATAGAACCAAAGAACGTCGATGAAGCTCTTCAGGATGACTACTGGATTGAAGCGATGCAGGAAGAGCTCCATCAGTTCGAACGAAACAAAGTCTGGGAATTAACGAAGCCTCCGAAGCAACACAACGTGATTGGTACTAAATGGATTTTCAAGAATAAGAAAAACGAGGATGGTACCATCATCAGGAACAAAGCACGTCTAGTTGCTCAAGGCTATTCACAAATAGAAGGAATAGACTTTGATGAGACGTTCGCCCCGGTAGCTAGACTCGAGTCCATTCGTATCTTATTCGCAATAGCTTGTCATTTTAAAATAAAACTCTTTCAAATGGACGTTAAGAGCGCATTTTTAAATGGGTTTTTGAACGAGGAAGTTTATGTGGCTCAACCGAAAGGTTTTGTAGACCTTAAACTACCTAACCATGTTTTTCGTTTGAAAAAGGCTCTTTACGGTCTAAAACAAGCACCGCGAGCGTGGTACGAAAGGTTGACAAAGCACCTTTTGGAGAAGGGCTATACTCGAGGGGGAGCTGATCGGACTCTCTTTGTGAAGCATTATCAGGATAACTTCATTGTAGCACAAATCTATGTCGATGACATTGTATTTGGTGCAACAAGAGATAATGATGCTTCTAAATTCGCTGAAACCATGGAGAGCGAATTTGAGATGTCCATGATGGGTGAACTGACATTCTTTCTTGGATTGCAAGTGAAACAAAACGTAGAAGGCATCCATCTGTGCCAATCCAAGTATGCAATGGAGTTGGTCAAAAAGTTTGGTTTAGAAAACTCTAAAGATTTTCCGACTCCAATGGGAACTAGCAACAAGGGATTAGGAAGTGAATCTCTTAGTGAATGTGTAGACGAGAAGCTTTATCGCAGCATGATTGGAAGTCTACTTTACCTCACGGCTAGTCGCCCGGACATATCCTTTAGTGTTGGGATCTGCGCGAGATATCAATCAGCACCAAAGAAGGTTCACCTGAAAGCGGTGAAACGGATCATCCGGTACGTCAAAGGAACTGTAAATTTCGGAATTTGGTATCCTATGGGAACAAGTCTTGACATTGTAGGATATTCAGATGCCGATTGGGCAGGATCTGTGGATGATCGGAAAAGTACGAGTGGTGCATGTTTTCATCTTGGCCATTGCCTTGTTGCATGGCATAGTAAAAAGCAAAACTGCATTGCACTCTCGACTGCCGAAGCGGAATATATTTCAGCGGGTAGTTGTTCAACCCAACTCATTTGGATGAAAAGTGTGTTGAGCGACTTCCGAATTTCAGCAACTTCGGTAACAATTCTTTGTGACAACACAAGTGCTATAAATATTTCCAAAAACCCTGTGTTGCACTCAAAAACAAAACACATTGAACTTAGATATCATTTTCTAAGAGAGCTAGTTGAATCAAATATTCTTCAACTTTCCTACATTTCAACTGAAGATCAATTAGCTGACATTTTAACAAAACCTTTGGATCAAAAACGATTTATTCATTTGCGTAAGGCAATTGGAATGCTTTCCTTGAAATAATTTCTTTTTGAAACCATTGCTAAGGTTAGGTTTTGTTTTGTGTTTTTGTTCATTATTTATGTTTGTACATAGAACTTTAATTGAGCATTAGTTATATTGACTTTAACTGCATCCTTTTATATAATCAGAAATTTATTATGCTTTGGATATCATAATAATTCATTTGATGCAATGATCATTTATGTCAATTAAGTCATCTTTGTTTTGATCAAAGTCAATTTCTCTCTTAAATGATCTTTTGGTATAGTTTTTATCTTATTTGACAATTGAGTCGAGTATGAAGTCGAGATCAATCTTTGGTTGAATACTTTATATTTTAAATAATTGATAGCCAATTGAGGGGGAGTTAATGTAAATTGTTATGCTCAAAAGATGTGGAAAGAGTTACATCCCAATGAGGAGTGTGAAAACTACCACCACATGGAGGAAAGAGCTACCACCTCGGTCGTCCGAGTACTGTGTGCAACTACCACATGTATACCAAGCATGGTTTTTCAAGTTGATTAAATAAAATACTTTTTGGAATACTTGACCCCGTCAAATTCCAAGGTTGGTATAAGGTGGGAATTTTAATGAAAGATGCTCAAAGAGCCACTCTCTTCAACAAATTGACTAGATACATTATCTAACATATTTGGAATTTCAAACATCTATTGATCTTGGTATTTCATTTTCTTTACCAAATTGATGATTTGATAAAGGCATTACTCATAAGATCGTGATAGATGTAATTGAACTTGTTCAACTTTAAGGGATTTAATTTTTATAAATTTTTGTTTCATTATTTGGATATTCTTGATAGATTTAGCATAATCTATTTCTTTTAATATGAAACGATGATTTTCATTTAAAGTTGATACAGAAAAATGCTTACAATCTTTTTCTGGATTTTCTGGAATTTTTCTGAATTTTTCTGAAGAAAAAGTTTGAAGCCGGTCCGGACTGGACAATCCGATCCGGATCCCGAACGCAGGAATTCCTGCAGGTAGCCGATCCGGACTGGATTCTTGAGGCAGTCCGGACCGCGGCTAGGGTTTTATATAGAACAAAAGGGTTTTGATTTCTTTTTACTTCAATCTTTTGTTCCTAAGGCTCCAGAGCTTCTCTCTCTAGAAAGCAACCAATTTGGAGCCTTTCCAACTCAAGTTCTTCGATTCAAAGTGAGTGTTCATGATCAAAACCACGTTTTTTCACTGTTTTTTCTCTTTTTGCTCAAAACGTGAAGAAAAATTTGTATCTTTTTCGTTTGAGTTTGGATTTTGATCAAATTTCTTTTGAAATAAGAACTCTGAGTAGATTAGTTTTGATTATATGCTAGGTTTTCTCTTGATTAACGAATTTTTAGGCTTCGATTTCAAAAATTTCGGTTTTAGGGCATATAATAAGAATTTTTGAAAATCTTGGAATTGATCTATTTTTAAAATTCTTTTTACAAAACTAATTTGATTCCTAGTCTCTCTACACGATAATGATTGTTTGGGTACAATTTTTTCAATTTTTTGAAAATTAACAATTTTTTTTTTTTCGTATTCTTGAGTTGTTGCTCATAGGATTCTCTTTTTCACAAGCAATAGCAGAGATGGTATTCACGTGGTTAATAGTCCTTCTTGTTGGCATGGTGCACACACGTGCGACTATAAAAAGAGAACAAGATGAGTCAATTCAAGAAGAGACAAGAAATGTTGGTCAAAACGGTTCAGAATCTGATGAAGAAGAATGGGAAGAAATCTGTAGACAAGCATAACAAACTGTTGATGAGGAAGACAGGCTGTATTTAAAGAACAAAAAGCTAATGAAGTCTGCCTCAACAACCAAGCAATATACGAGGCGGAAGAATGTCAAAAAAAGTGGAATTCAAATGAATACACCTCTCAGCAGAGCACGCTCACTTCCTAGAGAATCTCTATGTGATGATCCAGACTTCCGCAGGAACTGTTCCAAGATTAAACAGTGACTGTAGGAAGCTTATACAGTGCAACGGAACTTGTAGAATCGAAATTGGACCTTAGAAATAGACTCGGCGCGAAAATCGGATCAAGTGGGCTTTTCCGGGGGCTTTCGGCAAAATTTCGGATGAGAATTTGGTAAAACGGACGGCGGATTTGGACTCAGCGTGCGAAAACAATCAAAATGGTATATTTACTTTATTCAGCGCAAAATTACTGTTCACCGGAACAGTAATTCCGGCGGCCGGAATCACTGTTCCGGCGCCGGCGGCGGCGCAGCGGCGGAGCGCGGCGGAGCGCCGCAGTGCGCAGCGGAGCGCGGCGCGGGCAGGCGCGGGCAGGCGCGCTTGCGGGCTGGTCCACGGCATGGCGTGCACCGGGTGCACTGAAAACTGGTCTTGCCACGTGGCGTCCTCTGATTGGTTGGCCGGCTTCTAGAAGGCAGCGGGATGGGTGACACGTGGCGCTCTCCGATTGGCCGACATCTTCCGGAAAACCCGGTGCGGGGACCAGACATGTGCACCACGTGGGACACGTGGCGACTTCTGAGTAGACTTGCACAGGCTGTTTGCTGTTTTGTGGACACGTGGCGCGTTCTGGATGGGTCGTTTTTGTGTTTCCTGTTCTGTCTGGATTCCGTGTGGAGCCCAAGATTCTCTGGCCCACTATATAAGAGACCTCTTCCCCCCTCCATTTCTCACCTCGGTTTTCGAGCTGTAGAGAGAGAAACAGAGCTTGGGCCCTCTAGGAAAATTGTTCCTCTCTCTCTTCTCTCTCTACCCTAGAAATTTCAGAATTTTTGGAGTTACCAATAGCGAGTTATCTGCGACGCGGCGCACTGTGACGGTTTCCTTTTTCGGCCCATTTTCCGTCGCAGTTCCGTCGGAAAATTCCTGTGCTCTAACCAGGAGGAATTTTTGAACGATTTTTGCGGCAGCGCGTTCCTAAGAGGTAAGGCTTCGATTTCTGTGTTGGCCACTTTGCTCCATTTCCCACTTTTGGCACAATTCCCGAGGCTTCTTTGACCCCCCTTTTTGCTATGGTAATTTCTGGACAGCATCGACTTCTCCGATTTTTATCTTGGCGTAGGAGCATCAGATCGAGGCGTTTAAAGAGTCGATTTCGATCTACTCGTCGCAAGGAACGCAACCGTAATTTTTCTGGATTTTTCTGAGCACTGTACAGAGGTGAAAAACTCCTCTTTTTCCGTGCTATTTGAAAACAGCAAATATTATATTTTTGGGATTTGTATTTATACCGGGTGCGTTGTTATGTACAGCTGTGCACTGATTTGCAGGATTTGAGGACTGTGGACAGCTAGGAGGCTTTTTGGGGTGTGGTTTGAGCTGCTCGAGGTGGGCGGTTGTTGCTTACCTCATTTTTGACTAACTCACTGGGATTACTAGAACTCCCCCTATTAAAAAGAGAATTAAATGTGACAATTGATGAGAACCATTGGGACGAACTCTCCTAAAATTTAATGTGACAATTGATGAGAACCATTGGGACGAACTCTCCTAAGATTTAATGTGACAATTGATGAGAACCATTGGGACGAACTCTCCTAAAAATAAATGTGACAATTGAGGAGAACCATACATATGACCCCACAGATAGCTTATTTTGGGACACTGTGGTTGGGACAAAGGCTATAATCTTGCATACAAATAACTTTTATATCAGTACAGCAAATCAATCTTTTAAAATAAATATTTGATAATATTTTACAGCTTTTAAAATAAGACAGTTGCATGCATGACTGGACATCTAGTGAGGCCACTATTTATTGCTACACTATCATATTGGGACTTGACATGTTTTATTGCTCTCCTTTGCATTCAGATGCTTGTCGCTCGAGTATGAGCAGGGGTTTGGGATAGTGTAGCCGAGATTGTACTAGATTGTGGACTTGTGGGGTATTGCGGTGACCGCGGAAAGTAGGCGGTCGACCGGAGGTTTATCCTTGCATCTGATTGGGGTTGAGTCTGGTTTATTTTTGCATCAGCTGGGGATCGGGCTTTTCTCTAGTGGATGTTTTTCCCACTTATTGAGTACTATGGCATCAGATCGGGCTTTTCTTTCGTGGATGGCTTTTCCCACTTTGATCATAGTCATGATCCAGTCCTGCTGTTTTACAGCACTTATGATACTTATTACTGAGATACTTTACTCGTGTGGGTCGCTCCCCTCGAGTGCCACTCCGGAGTGTGTTACAGACAGACTTTGAGTCCTTGAGACTCCTATCTCCTATCGGTGTTATGCGTTGGCCAGCATACCCGATTTGGCAAGGCACAGCAGGCAGTGCCAGTTTTACTGGTGGCACAAGATTGGGTTATTTGATCAGATACTGTTTTCCTGATGCATTCATACAATCATTTCTTTCGGTATTGCATTTAGAGGCATGCTAATAGTGGTAGTTCCCTATTTCAGTACCTTATTTACCTTACCACTTCACCTTTTCCCTTTTCCTCTAGTAGTCCTAGTGGGTCCGTCAGAGTTGAGGTTTTACCCACTAGGGGAGGCTACTGGTTTATCTGGTAGTTCTCACCCCCATTGTTGTTCCTCTCTTTCTTCTTCTTTATTTTGCAGAGTCGTCTGCGGGAGTTGCTGGGCCATCAGCGGCAGATCGAGGTAAGAGGATAGCAGACTAGCTAGATCGTCTGCCCCGACCATGAGAGTAGCTGGACTTATATTGTACCCCTTTTTATATCTCAGACTGTAGCACTTTACTTTGGGTCTGGTTTTAGCCAGCTAGTTGTACTATTTTGGTGAGCTGGGAGATTATTGTATTTATTACAGCTCTATTTTTAGTTCCAGTCTGAGATACTATGTGGTTCTTCTATTTCAGCTCTGTATTATGCTCTTTTATTATACAATTATATCTGAGCAGGTTACCAGCGCTTCGTGTACGCGGGAAGTTCCGTGTGCACGGCGGATCTGTAGACGGACCCGGGGTCTAGTTTACACCCCGGGGCGTGACAGATTAAAGTTGGTATCAGAGCTTAGGGATAGGTCAGTTGGGACTTAGGAAACCCTAGGCTTTTGGGAGACCCTAGGATAGTAGGGCGTGAGAGACGTGACATTTTGCGAAAGTCGTTGATTTATAGTTCGACTCTTCCAGTGAGGGAATAGGGATCGACATACCCAATTTCTGGTGAACAGTTATGTTGGCTGCAGACAACATAAAGTCACGAAAATAAGGGGATGTCTTTGACTTTCGCTAGATTGGGTCGTGTGGGGTTTTGTTTTCCTGATTTGTGGCTTCTGGTGACAGTATGTCGCCCCTTCGTCGTTTTTCCGCCGGGGGTATTCCCACCCCTTCTGAGGAGCCCGAGCAGGCAGTATCTTCCGAGCTGGGAGAACTGCGGGCCTTGGTGACCTATTTGGTGGCGAGGAGCTTTCGACAGGACCAGCGCTTGGAGCAGCTGTTGGCGCAGAGAAGTGATCCGGCAGTCGGGGAGAGGGCCAGGGCTTCTGAGCAGCATTTTGAGAGAAAACGCCCAGCACCGGATGTTGATGGACAGACCAGTTCTCGGAGACGGCCACGGCTTCGCGGCAAGTGTATTTTCTGTAAGGGACGGCATCCAGAAGATACCTGTGACTTGAGGTGTGGTCGATGTTTCCGTTGTGGGCAGCCGGGCCACATCCGAGCTACATGCCCCCTCCCGACCTTTGTAGCACTTCTTTAGGCGTTGGCCTCTATCGCATCCCAGCAGAGGTCTCATCAACAGTCACGGAGACAGAGGCAGCAGGCGAGGCAGCCCCAGGCTACAGTCAGGTGCATTTTCTGCCGGGGACAGCATACTTCTGATACTTGTGATCTAAGGTTTGGCCGCTGATATCGGTGTGGACAGTCTGGCCACGTCCGAGCTACTTGCCCTTATGCGCCATCGACAGCTCCTTCTTCAGCATCTGCTCCATCTTCATCGCAGCAACGGTCAACAGCTCAGCGGCTATATGCTCCAGCAAGCAGGCCATCTTCTTCCCATCCCACGGATTATCACCCTCCAGCTCAGAGTGGGCGAGTGTATGCTGTGCAGGTATAGGACTCCTCGGCAGCAGATCACGTGGTGGCAGGTATCACTTTACTTTCTGGCATTAGGACTCATACTTTGTTTGATACCGGAGCATCACACTCCTTTATTAGTAGAGCATTTGCATTATTGCATGGGCTAGAGGTAGGACTTTTACCACGTGCACGAGAGGGTCAGATTTCCGATCACACTTTGCACGTGGGAGAGTGCTGTTGGTCCTGCCCGATGCAGATCGAGTCCTGGATTATGCCAGCAGACCTGTTGGTCTTAAGACAGCTGAGGAACTTCGATGTGGTTCTCGGGATGGACTGGCTGGCTCGGTATTTCGCGACTATAGATCGCGCCGCGAGAACTGTGACCTTTAGCGAGCCAGGCCAGGAGATGTTTGTGTATAGAGGATGTCAGAGCGCTTTCTTTGCCTCTGTGGTTTCGACTTCCCGAACAAGGCAGATGATCCGTCAAGGATGTGTAGCCTTTTTGGCTAGTGTTGTTGAGGGGCCTACGGCGGCGCCGGGACTCGGGGATATCCCTATTACCCGCGAGTTCCCGGATGTTTTCCCACCTGAGCTGACTAGCATGCCGCCAGATAGGAAAATTGAGTTCGTGATTGACGTAGTTCCAGGAACTGCGCCAATCTCTAAGGCTCCTTACCAGATGGCACCGGCTGAGCTGCGAGAGCTTAAGGCTCAACTCCAGGATTTAATGGACAAGGGCTTTATTAGGCCGAGTGTATCGCCTTGGGGAGCGCCGGTGCTATTCGTAAAGAAGAAGGATGGGTCACTTCGACTGTGTGTGGATTATAGGAAATTGAACAAAGTGACCATCAAGAACAAGTACCCTTTGCCGCGCATCGATGATATTTTTGATCAGCTGCAAGGGTCTTGTGTCTTTTCTAAGATAGATCTACTATCCGGTTATCACCAGTTGAAGGTGAAGGCCGAGGATATTCCTAAGACGGCATTTAGGTCACGGTACGAGCATTATGAGTTTACAGTTATGCCTTTCAGACTAACTAATGCCCCTGCCGCATTCATGGATTTAATGAACCGGATCTTCCGACCGTACTTAGATCGATTCGTGGTAGTTTTCATTGATGATATCTTGGTCTACTCCCGAAGTGATGCTGAGCATGAGGGGCGCCTGAGGATGGTGCTGCAACTTCTGCGAGAGAAGAAGTTGTTTGCCAAGTTGGCGAAGTGCGAATTTTGGCTTCGGGAGGTAGTCTTCTTGGGCCACGTGATTTCCGCCGCAGGTGTGGCGGTGGACCCGGCAAAGATTGAGGCAGTCCGGGATTGGCCCCGACCGACGATCGTTTTTGAGGTGCGTAGTTTTATGGGCTTAGCTGGGTATTATCGTCGGGTTGTGGAGGGCTTTGCGAAACTCTCCACACCCCTCACTCACTTGACGCGTAAAGGAGTGAAATTTATCTGGAGTGAGGATTGTCAGAGGAGCTTTGAGGAACTAAAGAGTAGACTAATGACCGCTCCTATCCTTTCCCTCCCTGTTATGGGAAGGGATATGTGACCTACAGTGACGCCTCACACAGCGGACTTGGTTGTGTGCAGGAAGGGAAGGCAATTGCTTATGCATCAAGGCAACTCAAGGACTATGAGAAGAATTACCCTACCCATGACTTGGAGCTTGCTGCGGTGGTGTTTGCACTGAAGCTTTGGCGTCATTATGGGGAGCACTGTGAAATCTACGCCGACCACAAGAGCCTAAAGTACCTGTCCACGCAAAAGGAGCTGAATTTGAGGCAGCATAGGAGGTTGGAACTACTAAAGGATTATGATGTGGACATCCTGTACCATCCGGGTAAGGCTAATGTAGTCGCTGATGCCTTGAGTAGGAGGGCGGTGCAAAGTTTGTCTATGTTGATCACAAACCAGGCGCCGCTATTAGAGGAGATGAGACGGCTCGAGATAGAGGTTGTGTCCCCTGGGGTCTCTGCTAGACTGACGTCTTTAGTCGTGCAGCCCACTCTGCTGGAAAGGATCAGGGAGAAACAGAGTGAGGACCCCCACTTAACCAGGACTAGAGATCAAATTCTGAGTGATCAGTCAGGAGACTTTACAGTGGATGCTTCGGGAGTACTGAGGTACAGGAACCGAACATGTGTGCCAATAGATGTAGAGATTAGAGAGCAGATATTGCGAGAGGCCCATTATACACCCTATACCCTACATCCTGGTGGGACTAAGATGTATAAGGACCTCAAGGCACACTTCTGGTGGAATCGCATGAAGAGGGATATTGGGAGATTTGTGGCTCAGTGTTTAACTTGTCAGCAAGTGAAAGCTGAGCATCGAGTGCCAGCTGGCAAGTTACAAAGTCTCCCAATCCCCGAGTAGAAATGGGACCACATTATGATGGATTTTGTGGTCGGACTGCCAAGGGCACAGGGAGGAGCAGACGCTATCTGGGTAGTTGTAGATCGACTTACCGAGTCAGCGCACTTCTTGCCTATGCAAACTACTTGGTCACTTGAGCGACTAGCCCAGCTATATCTAGATGAGATAGTGAGATTACATGGAGTACCCGCCTCCATTGTTTCAGATAGAGACCCAAGGTTTGTTTCGCGTTTCTGGAGGAGCTTGCAGACGGCCTTGTGGACTCAGCTTAGGTTCAGTACAGCTTTTCATCCGCAGACTGATGGGCAGTCAGAGCGGACTATACAAATCCTGGAGGACATGCTGAAGGCTTGCGTCCTGGATTTCGGCGAAGGGTGGAGTCGACACTTATCTTTGGCTGAATTCGCGTACAACAATAGCTTTCAAGCGAGCATTCAGATGGCTCCGTTTGAAGCGTTGTATGGACGCAAGTGATGGTCACCCCTTTATTGGAGTGACGTGGGCGAGAGGCGGACCTTGGGACCAAATGTATTGTTAGAGGCAGAGGAGAAGGTCCGAGTGATTCGACGGCATCTTCAGACCGCCCAGAGCCGACAGAAAAGCTATGCCGATGTTCGGCGACGAGACTTAGAGTTTCAGGTTGGTGATCATGTATTCCTGAAAGTCTCGCCATCCAAAGGAATCAGGAGGTTCGGCATTCGTGGGAAACTTAGCCCCGATATATTGGACCCTTTGAGGTACTGGAGCGTATCGGGCCAGTTGCCTACCGACTTGCACTTCCTCCGAGGCTTGCTGGTGTCCACGATGTATTTCACGTTTCTACTCTAAGGAGGTATGTCTTCGATCCGTCGCACATCATCGACTTCACACCGCTTGAGATCAGCGAGATTTGAGGTATTAGGAGCGCCCACTGCGAATTCTAGATCGAGAGGTGAGGGAATTGCGCAGTCGGGCCATTCCCTATGTGAAGATCCTTTGGAGCAATCATGACGAGCGCGAGGCTACGTGGGAGCTCGAGTCGGAGATGAGGGATACCCACCCCTACTTATTTGAGACATTAGACTGAGGATTACTGTTTAGTCTCGTTTCGAGGACGAAACTCTTTTGAGTGGGGGAGGATTTGATGATCCAGACTTCCGCAGGAACTGTTGCAAGATTAAACAGTGACTGTAGGAAGCTTATACGGTGCAACGGAACTTGTAGAATCGAAATTGGACCTTAGAAATAGACTCGACGCGAAAATCGGATCAAGTGGGCTTTTTCGGGGGCTTTCGGCAAAATTTCGGATGAGAATTTGGCAAAACGGACGGCGGATTTGGACTCAGCGCGCGAAAACGATCAAAATGGTATATTTACTTTATTCGGCGCAAAATTACTGTTCACCGGAACAGTAATTCCGGCGGCCGGAATCACTGTTCCGGCGCCGGCGCCGGCGGGCGGCGACCGGCGGGCGGCGGCGCAGCGGCGGAGCGCGGCAGAGCGGCGGAGCGCGGCGCGGGCAGGCGCGCTTGCGGGCTGGTCCACGGCATGGCGTGCACCGGGTGCACTGAAAACTGGTCTTGCCACGTGGCGTCCTGTGATTGGTTGGCCGGCTTCTAGAAGGCAGCGGGATGGGTGACACGTGGCGCCCTCCGATTGGCCGACATCTTCCGGAAAACCCGGTGCGGGAACCAGACATGTGCACCACGTGGGACACGTGGCGACTTCTGAGTGGACTTGCACAGGCTGTTTGCTGTTTTGTGGACACGTGGCGCGTTCTGGATGGGTCGTTTTGGTGTTTCCTGTTCTGTCTGGATTCCGTGTGGAGCCCAAGATTCTTTGGCCCATTATATAAGAGACCTCTTCCCCCCTCCATTTCTCACCTCGGTTTCCGAGCTGTAGAGAGAGAAACTGTCACGCCCCGGGGGTTTTTGAGTCAATCAAAGCAGAAAATTGCGTGTTTATTTTTTTTTCTTAATATGGTAACATAAACCTCATCCCCGGTGCGTGCCAGACCGCCACATACACAAATTCTCTCCGCCCACGGACAGAGTCTCCTTTGTATATGCACGGCGTCTCATTTACAGTATGCGTTTCATTTACATCATCATCCATCAACCATCAACCATACAGTAGACATACGTCACCAATCAAAGTACATTAATTTAACTAATGTTTTAAAAGACCGGTGTCCACTCGACACCTTATTTTTTTTTCAAGCAAGTTATTAAAGCGGCGTCAACGTTTGGAAAGGATAAAACCAGCGGTTGCAAAACCCGTACCCACACGGCACTTCGTTTTGAGAAAAACCTTTTCGAAAACATTTGGACTTTCATGAAAACGTGCCGCGTATGAAGACGTCACTAAAAGCATCCAAAACGTAAAAGTACATCTCATCCACAGAGCTAACTAATACATGTCCCAACTAAAGTAATCCACAAGCAAATTAACTATTTAAAGCATAAAGGAAAATGAGATAAAAAAACCAAGTGCCCTGACTACGGTCCTCGCGACGCAGTCTCACGGCCATCCCGGCTAACGCAACTAGTAGCACCTGTCACGGAGTGGGTAAAGTCAGTGACAAACAAAGTAGATGTCTAAATAACAACAAGGAAGGAAGAACAAACCGATTATACCGAAACCTATCGCTAAAACCCTGCACATAATTAAGCTGGGCACCAACCCCAGATTTATCAATTAAGTTGGGCACCAACCCAGAGTACCTGTCGGAGAGACTAAAGTCTCCCCTCGTGCGCAATCACCTTTTTTTTTTTGATGCTTTTAACCTCTTCACGGTGCTGGTGTGCTATTTTCAGCTGGCGCGAAGAGGTCCTCACGGCTCCCACTCCTTTGTGAGGCACACGGGTCAAAAAGACGACTCTTCCGGAAAAGTACACCCATGCGGAGGCCAATCCGCCTGTGTACGTGCAGCATCCGAAACCGGATTTGCCGAGATCGGCGTGTAGTGAGCACCGCGGCCGCAGCCGCTTCAGTTGTTAGTTAAAATACATTTATGCGAAAGGTTAAACTGTCCATCTACTTTGTTAGGCAAATTGAGAGTATTTAAATGATGATAGATGCACTTACTGCACTTGTTGCACTTATAGCAACCGTACCCACCTTGTTGAAGAGAAATCGGAACACCTGAATCCTTCGCGCACCCCCGCTGCGCACCTGGACCTAAAGAAAGTCCGCAAGGATAACTATAGTCAAAAACGTGTACTAACATCCAAAAACGAAAGACCCAATTTACTCTCTTTGACGGAAAAGTCCGGCACCATCCGGGTTGCCGAAAACCGGAACCCCGCGCCGCCGCCGTCGCCGCCCGCCGGAGCCCCGCGCGGCTCGGAACCGCGCGGCGTGTCTCCACGGGCGGCGCCCACGCGGCGGGGCGCCTCGCGCGGCGCCGCGCGGGTGCTGCCCGTGCGGGGGCGCGGCGCCCGTGCGGCGCCCGCGCGGGTGCGGCCCGCGCGGCGCCCGTGCCGTTCCCGCGCGGCGCGCGCGGGGTGCCGCGGGTGCGGCGCGTGCAGGGGTTGCGGGCGCCGGCGCCCGCGCGGGGTGCCCCCGCGCGGCGCCCCGCGCGGGGTTGCCCGCGAGGCGCCCGCGCGGGTGCCCCGCACGGCGCCCGCACGGTTGCGGGCCCACGCGGGTGCCGCCCGCGAGGCGCCCGTGCGGTGCCCGCGCGGTTGCGGGCCCGCGCGGCGCCCGTGCGGTGCCCACGCGGTTGCGGGCCCGCACGGGTGCCGCCCGCGCGGTGCCCGCGCGGCGCCCGCGCGGTTCCGTCGCCGCTTGTGGCGGCGACCAACCGTCCGCGGCACTCCCCCGCGCGATGCCCTAGCGGCACCGCGCGTCTCCGCCGTCCGTTCCGCGCCCTAACTTGACGACGATGACGGCGACGGTGACGGAGACGACGGAGAAAACCAAAAACCCCAACAAAAGAACGACGGAAAAATCCCGAAAAAATTATAAAAATTATTTTACTAACCGAAGATCGACGGGAAGGTCGCCCAGTCGCGTTCTTGCCTTCGGTTCGATGTCCGGGAAGATCGGGCTCTTTCTCCTTCTCCTTTCCTCCGGCTAGGGTTTCGTCTTTTCCCTTTTCTCTCTCTTTCTCTCCTCACCGGTTAGGGTTTTATTTTTCTTTTCTTTTTCTTCCGATAATCGGGATCACTTATATAATCCCTATTATTTAAATGCATTTATTTAATTAATTTTCCCTTTAATTCGTACGTAAGAAATTCTATTTTCCGTCATCGGATAATTAATTAATTAATTAATTAATTATCCCCTACGAGATAACCCACCTTATCTCCAACGGGTGCAAGATATTTTGCGCGGATTCCGATGCATGACTAATCACCACATCGCTAAGAATCCCGTTCCGGAGATCCCGACATCGGATTTCAGATCTGATCGCACCGTCGGTCATCATTTTCCGCGCTCTATAGCAGAATAATACCAGCACCACACACCGGCCAACTTTTAGAAATTAAATAATTTTATTTCACTTAAAGGCTTAAATAATTACATGTGAGTTAAAAATACCCCTAAGGGCCGGATCACTACACCACTCACACTTTATAAAAAGTTTCGTCCCGAAACTTAAGTACAAACCTCACTAAACAATTCGGGAAAACATTCCCTCATTTTTTATTCCAGTTCCCATGTCGCCTCGCGCTCTTCGTGGTTGCTCCTCTGAACCTTTACATAGGGGATAGTTCGATTACGCAACTTCTTGTCCTCTCTTGCCAAAATCCGCACCGGCATCTCCTCGACGCTTAAATCCTCTCGCAACTCGATGGTGGAGGCATCAAAGGCATGTGAGGGGTCAGCTAGGTACTTCCGGAGCATTGAGACATGGAACACGTTGTGGACTCGTTCGAGGTTCGGCGGCAAGGCTAATCGGTATTGTTGGGTTATGTTAATATGGATCTAAATAGGGGAAAAACACCTAGAGGGGGGTGAATAGGTGTAAACAATAAACACTCAAAAAATCATTGCGCAAATAAACCCAATGCGGAAAAATAAAAGAACACGCAAGATTTTTACGTGGAAAAACTCCAAACCGGAGTAAAAAACCACGGGACCGATAACACGGCGAAATCCACTAGAATTAAAACACGTACAAGGTGATATAGCGTACTCACAGACGACTCAACCTTTTACCATACGCTCCTAGTAGATCTTCCCGCTCGCTCCACGACGCTTCTCGAATCCACGATCCGCGCCCAACGCTGAGTCCACAGCGTCCAACGTCGAGTCCACGACGTCCGACCGAATCCACGGTCTTCACCCAATACCACGCTTCGAATCCACGAAACGTAGTTGCACCTTGAATCCACAAGGCCACGCGAGTCCACGCGCCGATTTGGGGTAAATCGTTGTTTGTTTGGGTGGTGATGATCCGCCGAATACTTAGATTAAAGATAGATCGGAAATACCATCTAAGTATTCATTGATTTGATTCTACTCAGAATGTGAGTATGGAAAACCTAGAATCAAATCAATCAATATAGATGAAGAAACATAGAATAAATCTATTGATTTCCTTTCTTCTCTATATATGTGGATTTTTCTTTTCGGCTATTTTTTTTTCTGTAATAGCGGATGCCCTAGAAATGAATACAGGGCCTATTTATAGGTTAGAAACTATTGGAAGAAGATAGGATCAAAAACTGCCTTTTCTGGAGATTTTACCGACGGCGATCCGGATTGGAATTGGCGATCCGGATTGCAGAAGCAAGAAAGACGATTTCCAGAAAAATGGTAGTTCGGGATCCGGATCACAAAGTCCGATCCGGATCGTTCATACAGTTTTACCAGAACATCAATGTTCGGGATCCGGATTGCAAGTCCTGATCCGGATCGAGGAAGCATACAGGTAAAACAAGTGTTCGGGATCCGGATCAGAGGATGCTGCGATCCGGATTGAACCAGTGTATGAACAAACACCCTTCGGGATCCGGATTGCCGAGTCCGATCCGGATCCTGAACATGTCCCATGTCCAGTTTTTGATGTTTAAGCAATTAAAAATTCTTCCAGGTGTTTCTACACTATAAGAAGTATTCGGATCATCAAAAATCTTTAGTTAAACGTACCTGATCCTTTTGAATTCTTCTTTCTTGAGATTGAGGTATACGATCCAAAGTTTCTTCATCTTCAATCTTCAAGACTTAATACATTCACGAAATACGCCAACTCAAATTCCGTAACAATCTCCCCCTTTGGCGGTTTCGTGACAAAACACAAATCCACAAAAGAAAATTCAAAAAGATATTTTTGTTGCTATCACCATACAACAAAAATTTACAAAAGAGATCCAGAAATTAAAAACATGAGATAAACTCCTAAGACAGACTCTAGACTTAGACATCTGTAATCTCTGCACAAAGAAATCATTCTTGACAAAAGAAATCGTTAGATACCTCAAGAATTGAAACATACAAAACCAAATACAGAGATAGAGTTTATTCTCATCATGACATTTGAAGAATTCAGATATGTAAGAGAATCATAGTTAAAACCAACATATCTTCTAAGCATTCAAAACCAAATGTCACAAATGTTAGTCCAACATCAACTTGTTAGTCATATTACATGCCCAAATAGTTAGTCGAATAGTTAGTATAGAGGCATGTCACAAATCACAAGAGAAAAACCAAAGTTGAGTTGAAGACATACTTACCTTGATATTCACACCAATTCACATCATTGTCAACTGTTCATCATTGTTCAAAGTTCTCTCTAACTCTCTCCCCCTTTTTGTCACAAACAAAGCCAAATAATTACAAAACAAAGGAGAGTTAAAAAGATAGACAAACAAGCAAAGTGAAAAACCTGCAAAAAGCAAAAGAAGGTCAGAGCAAAAACTTATACCTGAGAGTCGGAGTCATCAGAGGTGGTGCATCCCATTTTGCAAACATTCTCTTCATCAGTTTCTCATTGAAGAGACGGACTTGGTTAAGGTGATTTGAGAAGCAGTGATGAGCTCCAACTCCTTTTTCATCACTTGAATTTCTCCTTTCATTTCAGTGAACTCAGCAGACATGCGCTCTTGTTCATTTGAAAGTCGCTGTTGTACTTTAAAAATCGAGGTAACTGAAGCATCATCTTCAGACGTTGATGGAGGAGCTTGTTGTGGTGGTGGAACAGGAGCTGTAGAAGTAGTTGCTTGTGGTCGAGCTCGTTGTCGTGTTGGAGGAGATGGGGGATCATCTTGCTTTGTTGACAAAGACTTTACAATGGTTGTCTCATTTATTGTCCCCAAACTATACATGTAAGAGCTCGCGCTTGTATCCACTTTATACTTCTTAAGGATGCGCATGATAATCATTGGGTATGGTAGTCGCTCTGTGGGGTGAGAGTGTTCGACATACCGCGTCATCCTATGCCAAATGAGATAAGGAATGTTCAGATTTGCTCCCATCAATGCAGTCGGGTTGCCAAGAAGATAAAGAAAAAGCATTCTATCCCATCGAAGGACTTTCGTGTTCATATTGGGAAGAATGTTGTAACAGACAATGAAGTTTATGTACTTGTACTCTTTCTTAAGTTCTTTGGAGAAAACAGAATTTCCGGTAGACAGAGTATCTGGAAGACAAATTCCATTAACTACAACTCTCCAGGAGTTCGTTGAAGTTTTGAGTTTTTAGATAATGGAGTCCATCAGATCTGGCTTTCATACTGAGTACCTCTCCAATCAATTGGGGAGTGACTTTGATTTTGATACCTTTAACCACGGTGTGAAATTCTCGACGTCCGTCATCATGATCCGTTAGACTTGTAGCATTTTGATAAAACATCCGAACTGAATGTGGGCAATACCCAGTTGATTCAGGAAAGTTGCAAATTGGACCGAGACCAACTTAATTAAATAAAATCCCAAAAGCTGCAGATCGTTCCATCATTGGCTTGACATTAACATGTCTCTCACCAATGCATTCCCTTTTCTCAAAGTCCTTGATTCTCGTGGAGCTAATGAAGTCTTGAGGAGGAGGTTGGCTAGTAATTGGTTCATTAATTGAAATGCCCCGAGCACTACCCCTTTTTCTAGCACCAGTTTTCATCCTTTTTCCAATTTGACTTGATTCCATTGGAGCTTTTCCCTTTTCAGCTGCAGTAGGCTGAGGCTTTGCCTTCGAAGCTTCAGCAGTTTCTTTTCCTTTGGAGATAATAGGGGCAGCTGCTTCAATTTCGATGTTATCCCAGTCAATTGATTCCGTCTCAGATTCCGTCTCGGAGTCAGTTTGAGCTCGTTTTGTTCTCTTGCCCCTTTTTGGCTTGGCAGTATCC
Organism: Tillandsia fasciculata; assembly: GCA_029168755.2. NCBI lineage: Eukaryota > Viridiplantae > Streptophyta > Magnoliopsida > Poales > Bromeliaceae > Tillandsia > Tillandsia fasciculata. Next base: position 11,725,070 of record CM054930.1, read on the forward strand.
TTCACGTGGACCATGGCAGCAAGTAAGAAAATGATCCAGGTGATCACCATTGCTGACAGTGCTTTGAGTTTCAAGAAGGCGTCCTGTGAAGAGCCAACTCAAGAACACATGAAAAATCGTCAATTTTGAAAAATTTGAAAAATTGTACCTAGACAATCATAATCATGTAGAGAAGCCAAGAATCAAATTAGTTTTCCAAAAAGAATTTTAAAAATAGATCAATCCAATGATTTTCAAAAATTCCTCTTTTATGCCCTAAAACAGAATTTTTAGAAATCGAAGCCTAAAAACTCGTTAATCAGGTAAAAACCCAGCATAAACGTAAAACTAATTGACCCAGAGTCCTTATTTCAAAAGAAATTTGATCAAAAACCATTCACAAACGAAAAAGATCCAAGTTTTCAACTCACGTTTGATGAAAAACCATAAAAACTGTGAAAAACCGAGATTTGATCAACAAAACTTACTTGAATCCGAAGAACTTTGAGTTTGGAAGCTCCAAGATGCAAGAAATCTAGAGAGAGAAACTCTAGAGGCTTGAAAACAAAAGATTAGGGTAAAAGAAATCGAAATCTCTTTGTTCTTATAAAAACCCTAGCCGTGATCCGGATCGGATCGTGATTGTGATCCGGATCGGCTACCCGCAGGAAGAATCCTGCGTTCGGGATCCGGATCACTTACCCCGATCCGGATCGGCTTCCACTTTTTCTCCAGAAAAATTCAGAAAAATTCCATAAAAACCAGAAAAAGTATGTAAGCACTTTATCATGTCAACTTTAAACAAAAGACATCGTTTCATACAACAAGAAATAGATTATGCAAAATCTATCAAAAATACCAAAAATGAAACGAAAATTTACGAAAGTTAAAACACTTAAAGTTGAACAACTTCAATTACATCTATCCTGATCTTATGTGTAATGCCTTTATCAAATCATCAATTTTGGTAAAGAAAATGAAATACCAAGATCAATAGATGTTTGAAATCCCAGATAAGTTAGATAATATATCTAGACAATCTGTTGAAGGAGTGGCTCTTTGAGCATCTTAAATCAAAAATCCCACCTTATACCAACCATGAAATATGACTGAGTCAAGTATTTCAATATGCATTTCATCAACAAAAAATTTGCTTTGCATTCATGGAGTATCTTTTTCTTTCTTTCATTTCCTCCATGTGGTGGTAGTTTTCACACTCCTCATTGGGATGTAACTCTTTCCACATCTTTTGAGCATTTTACATTTCATTGACTCCCCCTCAATTGGCTATCAATTATTTAATATATAAGGTATTCAACCAAACCATTGATCTCGAATTCATACTCGACTAAGCAATCAAATATGATAATGACTATACCAAGAGATCATTGAGAGAGAAATTGACTTTGATCACTTAAAAGATGGTTTAATTAACGTAAATGATCATTGCAACATTGAAATATTATGATATCAAAAGCATAATAAATTTCTAAATGCATAAAAGGATGCAATTAAAGTCAATTATGATTTATGCTCAATTAATGTCCTATGTACAAAACATAGATAAAGAACAAAACAAAAACAAAAACAAAACCTAACCTAAGCAAAGGTTTCAAAAGAGTTTATTTCAAGGAAAGCATGCCAATTGCTTTACGCAAGTGAATAAAACGTTTTTGATCCAAAGGTTTTGTTAAGATATCAGCTAATTGATCCTCAGTTGAAATATATGACAGTTGAAGAATGTTTGATTCAACTAGCTCTCTAAGAAAATGATATCTAAGTTCAATATGTTTTGTTCTAGAGTGCAACACAGGGTTTTTTGAAATGTTAATAGCACTAGTGTTGTCACATAAAATGGTTACCGAAGTTGCTGAAATCCGGAAATCGCTCAACACGCTTTTCATCCAAATCAATTGGGTTGAACAACTTCCTGCAGAAATGTACTCCGCTTCGGCAGTCGAGAGTGCTATGCAGTTCTGCTTTTTACTGTGCCATGCAACAAGGCAATGGCCAAGATAGAAGCATGCACCACTCGTGCTTTTCCGATCATCCACCGATCCAGCCCAATCGGCATCTGAGTATCCAACAATATCCAAAGTCGTTCCCATAGGATACCAAATTCCGAAACTGATTGTACCTTTGATATATCGGATGATCCGTTTCACCGCTTTCAGGTGAACCTCCTTCGGTGCTGATTGATATCTCGCACAAATCCCAACACTGAAGGATATATCCGGGCGACTAGCCGTGAGATATAGTAGACTTCCAATCATACTGCGATACAGTTTCTCGTCTACATTCTCACTATGTGATTCACTTCCAAGTCCCTTATGGCTAGTTCCCATTGGAGTCGGAAAATCCTTAGAATTTTCAAGATCAAACTTTTTGACCAACTCCAGTGCATACTTGGATTGACACAAGTGAATACCTTCATCGTTTTGTTTAACTTGTAATCCAAGAAAATAAGTCAATTCGCCCATCATGGACATCTCAAATTCGCTTTCCATGGTCTCCGCGAATTTGGAAGCATCATTATCTCTTGTTGCACCAAATACAATGTCATCGACATAGATTTGTGCAACTATGAAATTGTTTTGATAATGCTTCACAAAGAGAGTCCTGTCAGCTCCCCCTCGAGTGTAGCCCTTTTCCAAAAGGTGCTTTGTCAACCTTTCGTACCATGCTCGCGGTGCTTGTTTCAGACCGTAAAGAGCCTTTTTCAGACGAAAAACATGGTTAGGTAGTTTATGATCCACAAAACCTTTCGGTTGAGCCACATAAACTTCCTCATTTAAAAACCCATTTAAAAAGGCGCTCTTAACGTCCATTTGAAATAATTTGATTTTAAAATGACAAGCAATCGCAAACAATATACGAATGGACTCGAGTCTAGCTACAGGGGCGAAAGTTTCATCAAAGTCTATACCTTCTACTTGAGAGTAGCCTTGAGCAACTAACCTTGCTTTGTTCCTGATGATAGTACCTTCTTCATTTTTCTTGTTCTTGAAGATCCATTTGGTACCTATCACATTGTGTTGCTTCGGAGGCTTCGTCAATTCCCAGACTTTGTTTCGCTCGAATTGATGGAGCTCTTCCTGCATTGCTTTAATCCAGTAGTCATCTTGGAGAGCTTCATCAACATTCCTTGGTTCGATTTGAGATACATAGCATGCAAATCCGCAAACCAATTGTCTCCGTGTTCTAACTCCTTCTTGTGGATCTCCAATGATGTTCGATTCAGGGTGATCCTTGGAGATGCGTAACGTTTGAGGTAGAGGAGTAGACGGAGGTACACGAGATGATTCCTGCACATCAGATAAACTTGAAGAACCGTTAGATGCATCATTATTATCGAAAGAATTGTTAGAAGAAGATGCATTAGCAGGTGTATCATCATCAAGAGAGATATCGAGGGTAGATTTTTCAGATTCAAAGTGAAAAGCTTCATCTACCTTAACATTTATCGATTCTACGATCGTCTTAGATTCTAAGTTAAAAACTCGATATGCTCTGCTGTTTGTAGAATAACCTAAGAAAATCCCTTCGTCACTTCGAGAGTCAAATTTTCCAAGATTCTCACGATCACGTAAAATAAAACACCGACTCCCAAAGATGCGAAAATATTTGATGTTAGGTTTTCTACAAAACCAAAGTTCATATGGTGTATTCAATGTCCCCGGGCGCAAATACACGCGATTAATAACATAAACAGCAGTGTTCACCGCTTCAGCCCAAAAATAAAAGGTAAGTTCCGGCTGTGAAGCATAACACGTGCCATTTCCTGTACGACCCTGTTTTTGCGCTCGACTACACCATTTTGTTGAGGTGTATAAGGTGCGGAGAATTCATGTTTAATGCCATTAGAAGTGCAAAAATCAATGAATTTGGAATTTATGAATTCCCCACCTCTATCACTTCTAACTCGAGTAATCCTTTCATTCTTTTCAATCATAATACGATGGCAGATTTCGTGAAAAGAATCAAAAGTATCAGCTTTTTCTTTTAAAAATGCTACCCAAGTATATCTAGAAAAATCATCAACCAATAAGAAAATATACCATTTACCTCCCAGAGATGGTTGACGAGTTGGCCCCATTAAGTCCATATGCAAAAGTTCCAAAGGCCGTTTTGTACCTATGTGGTTCAAGTTCTTGTGTGCAGTCCTAGACTGTTTTCCTTTTTGGCAACCGCCACACACAAGGTTTTGTTCAAAAGAAAGTTTCGGAACCCCCTTGACCACATCTTTGTTCGAAATTCTAGCAAGTTCCTTAAAGTTTATGTGACCTAGCCTTTCATGCCAAAGTGTTTCATTTTTCAAAGATGCTAGGTTACATTTTTCAGAAATCTTAGTAGGAACTACATAACAATTGTTTTCTGATCTAACCCCTTTTAAAAAGAAAGCATGGTTCTGTCAGTTACAGTACATTTATCAGATGAAAAATTAACTGAATAACCACTATCACAAAGTTGACTTATGCTTATGAGGTTAGTCTTAAGGCCATGAACAAATAACACATTATTTAGAACCGGGCCATCTGGAATAGCTACCGTTCCCTTTCCAACAATTTTGGAAGACCGACCATCTCCGAAAACAACAAGTCCTCCGGAGTTTTTCTCAAATGTTTGAAAACAGTTTTTGTCACCGGTCATATGACGGGAACACCCGCTATCCAGATACCAAGACGAACTATCATATGCATGCAAGGAAACATTGGTAGCAAGACAAGGGAAAATTTCACCTTTGCGCACCCAAACCTTTTTGGAGTGCGTCGGTAATGATCGTGAAGTTGATCTCCTAGGTGAGAGCGTCTTGCTTGAAGAATTGCTGCTCCTTGATGATGTCGTCTTGAGCGGTGTACTACCAAGGCTCTTTTCCTTTGAATGAATTGCACTTGATTTCTGAGGAATAGCCTTTTTGGTAGTCATTGCAAGAGGTGCTTGAGGTGTGCGTTTGGCTTCCATCTTGCAATTTCTCCTTATGTGCCCTGAAATGCCACAACGAAAACATACCTTAATTCTTGTCGATTCCGAGGAGGATGTAGTAGGCTTGTTGTCGTTGCTTGTCGTGAATTCCGGTGTCGGAGGAGGAGATACCGACTGAGGCACAAATACTGTCCCACTCGAACTTGGAATGTCTCCAGTTTGAGTGTATCCGAGGCCGAACTTATTTCTTTGACCAAGACCAAGAAGTCTGTCCAACTTACTCCTTCCAGAAGAAAATCTCTTTAAGTCATCCTTCAGTTGGCGTATGGTCTCCGTCATTTCCAATTTTTCCTGTCGAGCCTCGCCGTTGAGCTTCAAGAAGTAATTCGCTTTGTTCACCATATCTATATAATTCTTCTCGAATTGCTCATTGGACTCTTGAAGGGAAACATTTGTTTTAATCAAATTATCCCTTTCCACTTCAAGATCGGTTGAGAGAGAGGTTACCCTTTTTACTTCTTCTTCGAGATCCTGCAATCTCCCTTTCAACCCCTTGTTTTGCTTAGCCAGTTTCTTTGAATCCCTCAAAAGTCTGTGGTAGGCTAGAGCAAAATCTTCACCTTCAGAATCATCTGATTCATCGTCCGTTGCAATCTTTTCAACAGGGAGGAGTTGGACAAGGAATCGGATGTACTTGCCATTAAGCACATGAAGGGTGAAGATGTAGTGGACGCGTGGAAAGCTGTCGCGTTGTCTTCTTCATCACTTGAGGATGACTCATTTGACGTGGAGTTGTCATCCCAAGTAACGACTTGCATCGCTTTCTTCTTTGCCGGATTCTTGTTGGGACACTCCGTTGCAATGTGGCCGTAGCCTCGACATTTGAAGCACTGAACTTGTCCCTCTGAACTTTTCTTATCCTTTGAGAAGTTCTCTTGCTTTCTTGACTTGTAACTTGAAGAACCCTTGCCTTTCTTCGACTTTCCGAAGGATGGAGTTTTGCTTGAATTTCCCCTTCGAAAGTTGCGGCGAAACTTCCTTGTCAAGAGAGCGAGCTGCTTCTCAAAGTCCTCCATAGAAAGGTTCTCGTCGTCGTCCGAGGAGGATGAATCCGCGTCTTCTTCTTTAGTTGATTTCAATGCGTAACCTGAAGACTTAGAAGAGGATGCCTTTCCAGAAGAATAGTTAGTAGGAAATGTCATTTCATAAGTTTGTAAAGCACCTACTAATTCTTCTACACGCATTTCGTCCGGGTGTTTAATTGTTTCAATGGCTGCGACCTTCGGGCGAAATCGTTCAGGAAGAGTTCTTAAATTTTTCTTACAACTTTAAATTCTGGAATCTTCTCTCCCAAGTTAGCACATGAGTTTACGATGTCTTGCAATCGTGTGTAATAGTCAGTGAAAGATTCATTCTCTGCCATAGAGATAGAGTCAAACTTGCTCGTAAGCATTTGCAGTTTCTGAATCTTCACTAGGTTAGTTCCCTCATGCGTAACTTGAAGAACATCCCAGATTTCTTTCGCAGTCTCACATGCCGAGACGCGAGAGAACTCTGTTTGTGACAAAGCATTAAATAGAGCATTAATCCCTTTGCCATTGTAAGAAGATGAATCTATCTCTTCCTTGGTCCATTTCGACCTAGGTTTTAAGGTGCGAACATCATCAATAATTTCAGTTGGATTAGACCATCCTAATTCAATTGATTGCCACACCCTTTCGTCGATGGAAATTAAAAAGGCTTTCATCCGTACTTTCCAGTACGCATAATTTGTTCCATCAAAGAAAGGGGGTCGATTGATGTTTCCACCTTCAACCATTGTTTACAACCCTATTCCCGCTCTGATACCACTTGTTGGGTTATGTTAATATGGATCTAAATAGGGGAAAAAACACCTAGAGGGGGGTGAATAGGTGTAAACAATAAACACTCAAAAAATCATTGCGCAATAAACCCAATGCGGAAAAATAAAAGAACACGCAAGATTTTTACGTGGAAAAACTCCAAACCGGAGTAAAAAACCACGGGACCGATAACACGGCGAAATCCACTAGAATTAACACACGTACAAGGTGATATAACGTACTCACAGACGACTCAACCTTTTACCATACGCTCCTAGTAGATCTTCCCGCTCGCTCCACGACGCTTCTCGAATCCACGATCCGCGCCCAACGCTGAATCCACAGCGTCCAACGTCGAGTCCACGACGTCCGACCGAATCCACGGTCTTCACCCAATAGCACGCTTCGAATCCACGAACGTAGTTGCACCTTGAATCCACAAGGCCACGCGAGTCCACGCGCCGATTTGGGGTAAATCGTTGTTTGTTTTGGGTGGTGATGATCCGCCGAATACTTAGATTAAAGATAGATCGGAAATACCATCTAAGTATTCATTGATTTGATTCTACTCAAAATGTGAGTATGGAAAACCTAGAATCAAATCAATCAATATAGATGAAGAAACATAGAATAAATCTATTGATTTCCTTTCTTCTCTATATATGTGGATTTTTCTTTTCGGCTATTTTTTTTCTGTAATAGCGGATGCCCTAGAAATGAATACAGGGCCTATTTATAGGTTAGAAACCATTGGAAGAAGATAGGATCAAAAACTGCCTTTTCTGGAAATTTTACCGACGGCGATCCGGATTGGAATTGGCGATCCGGATTGCAGAAGCAAGAAAGACGATTTCCAGAAAAATGGTAGTTCGGGATCCGGATCACAAAGTCCGATCCGGATCGTTCATACAGTTTTACCAGAACATCAATGTTCGGGATCCGGATTGCAAGTCCTGATCCGGATCGAGGAAGCATACAGGTAAAACAAGTGTTCGGGATCCGGATCAGAGGATGCTGCGATCCGGATTGAACCAGTGTATGAACAAACACCCTTCGGGATCCGGATTGCCGAGTCCGATCCGGATCCTGAACATGTCCCATGTTCAGTTTTTGATGTTTAAGCAATTAAAAATTCTTCCAGGTGTTTCTACACTATAAGAAGTATTCGGATCATCAAAAATCTTTAGTTAAACGTACCTGATCCCTTTGAATTCTTCTTTCTTGAGATTGAGGTATACGATCCAAAGTTTCTTCATCTTCAATCTTCAAGACTTAATACATTCACGAAATACGCCAACTCAAATTCCGTAACAGGTATGCCACCGGTCCTACGCGTTCTAGGATCTCGAACGGTCCCACGTACCTCGGGCTTAGCTTTCCCTTTATGCCGAAACGTCGGTTCCCCTTGGAGGGCGAAACTCGGAGTAACACATGCTCACCCACCATGAATTCCAAGTCTCGGCGTCTGTTGTCCGCGTAGCTTTTCTGTCTGCTCTGGGCGGTCAGTAGCCTCTGCCTAATCAATCGCACCTTTGCTTCGGTCTCTTCCACCAAATTCGGGCCCAGAAATTTACGCTCACCCAAGTCGTCCCAGCATATTGGAGATCGACAGCGGCGCCCGTACAGTGCCTCGTATGGTGCCATCTGGATGCTGGCCTGGTAACTGTTATTGTAGGCAAATTCCACTAGGGGCAAACACCGTGCCCATCCTTCGCCCAAGTCCAAAACGCATGCTCGAAGCATGTCCTCCACAATCTGTATCACCCGCTCTGATTGTCCATCGGTCTGCGGGTGAAAGGCCGTACTGAAGTGCAACTTGGTTCCCATTGCTCGCTGCAGGCTTTGCCAAAAGTTTGACACAAATCGCGTGTCCCTGTCTGACGTGATGGATGTCGGCACCCCATGCAACCTTACTATTTCATTGATGTAAGTTTGTGCCAGTCGTTCCCGCGTTCACGTCGTGTGTATGGGCAGAAAGTGGGCCGATTTCGTTAAACGGTCCACAATCACCCATATTGCATCATGTCCCTGTGGCGATCTTGGGAATCCGGTCACAAAATCCATGGTAATCATGTCCCACTTCCACTCGGGCACTGGTAAAGGTTGCAACTTTCTTGCCGGGCGCTGATGCTCGGCCTTCACCCGTTGTCACACCAGGCAGTGTGCCACAAATCGAGTCACGTCTTCCTTCATCTTGGGCCACCAGAAGGTCTGTTTGACGTCCTTGTACATCTTCGTTCCCCTGGGGTGCGCTTCATATGGGGCAGTATGCGCCTCCCGCAGGATTTCCTCTTTGAGTTCCGGTAGATTCGGCACGCAGAGTCGTCCCCGAAATCGTATCGTGCCGTCGGAGTTTACTGTGAAATCACCTTCCTGGTCGGCGGTTATTCTACTTCGCACCAGCTGGAGTTGGTCATCAGTCGACTGCCCTTCGAGAATTTTGTCCAGCAAGGTAGGTCTGACCACCAGTGTCAGAAGTTGTGCGACTGTACCTGCCGGTACTACTTCTAGTCTCAATCGCGAAAATTCCGCAATCAGACTATCTTGCTGGGTGATGGCACTCACACCTGCCTCCTCGGCCTGCCCCTTGCGGCTCAGGGCGTCGGCCACCACGTTTGCCTTTCCCGGGTGGTAGTGGATCGTTAGATCGTAATCCTTCAGTAGCTCGAGCCACCGTCTTTGTCGTAAATTTAACTCCCTTTGGGTGAAAAGGTACTTCAGACTTTTATGATCTGAGTACACATTGCAGTGTGCCCCATACAGGTAGTGTCTCCAAAGCTTGAGGACAAACACCACCGCTGCGAGTTCCAAATCGTGCACGGGGTAATTCCGCTCGTACTCCTTGAGTTGCCTTGACGCGTAGGCTATAACCTTTTCCCGTTGCATGAGTACTCCACCTAGTCAGTTTCGCGACGCATCGCAATACACTTCATAATCCTCCCCTGGTTCTGGCAGGGCGAGAATCGGGACTCGCGTCAATCTGTCCTTGAGCTCCTCGAAGCTCCTCTGACATTTGTCCGTCCAGATGAACTTTTCCCCCTTTCTAGTCAAACGGTTTAAGGGGGTGGCTATCTTGGAGAAACCCTCCACGAAGCGCCGGTAGTACCCGGCTAATCCCAGGAAGCTTCGAATCTCCGTCACCGTCGTCGGTTGGGGCCAGTCCGTCACCGAATCTATCTTCTTCGGATCCACTGCGACTCCAGCCGCCGAGATTACGTGCCCCAAGAAGCCGACCTCACGGAGCCAAAACTCACTCTTTTTGAGTTTGGCGTAGAGTTTCTATTCCCGTAGGGTCTGGAGGACTATGCGCAGATGTTCTTCATGTTCCTCGTCTGTACGGGAGTAGATGAGGATATCGTCGATGAAGACCACCACGAATAAGTCCAGGAAGGGTTTGAATACCCTGTTCATCATATCCATGAACACCGCCGGGGCATTTGTGAGCCCGAACGGCATTACTGTAAATTCGTAATGGCCATAGCGAGTTCGGAAGGCCGTTTTGGGGATGTCCTCCCCCTTAACCCGGACCTGATGATAGCCCGACTGCAGGTCGATCTTTGAAAACACCGTCGCCCCCTGTAGTTGGTCGAAGAGGTCGTCGATCCTTGGCAGGGGGTATTTGTTCTTAACGGTGACCTTATTTATCTCCCGGTAATCGATGCACAACCGGAGACTTCCGTCCTTCTTTCTCACGAACAGGACGGGCGCGCCCCAGGGTGACGCGCTAGGTCTGATAAAACCCTTGTCCAAAAGATCCTCCAACTGTGCCTTGAGTTCTTTCAACTCCGCGAAGGCCATCCTGTACGGTGCCTTGGTGATGGGTTTGGTGCCGGGAAGCAGCTCAATCGGGAAGTCAACCTCCCGTTCCGGCGGCATTCCGGGGAGCTCCGCCGGAAACACGTCCGGAAATTCTCTTACCACTGGAATTTCGGAAGGCGAGGGAACGGGTCGGGTGGCTAAATCTACCGAGGCTAGATAGGCCACGCACCCGCTCTCTATCAGCTTCCTAGCCCGCGACGCGGAGATGACAGCCAAAAAGGAGGTGCTTTTACATGACAAGTACTCATTTTCCGGGAACCCCGGCTTCTGTAGTTGCACCTGGTGCCTCTCGCAGTCGATGACCGCCTGATACTCGGTAAGCCAGTCCATGCCCAAAACCACGTCGTATTCTTTTAGCGGTATGACCACCAGATCCCAGGGGCACGACAACCTTCCTAGTCTTATTGAACAAGTGGGTACTAGGCCAGTCGCCGCGATTGGCCCCCCAGGGGTCTGGACGGTCATTAAGACATCAAGGGGGCTACTTTCTAGCAGATGTGTTTGTGCAAAAGTGCGGGAAATGAAGGAGCGAGTCGCCCCGGTGTCAAACAGTGTTCGAGCTCGAAAATTTGAAACGGAGGTAATACCTGCGACCACCTCCTCTGGCAGTGCCGCTCCTTGCTGGCCCATGGAGTAGAGCCTCCCTCCTGGTTGTGGTCGCGATTCTCCTTCTGATCTTGGCGCCGGGGGGTGTGGGGACATTCCCGTTGACGTTCTACCCCGTCCTGGTGGCTGTGCCGGCGCGGTGGAAGCTGCGGAAGACGCCGCTCCAGTGTTCAGGGGACAGTTGAATTGGAAATGCCCCTGTTTGCCGCAGCGGTAACAGTGATCTTGTCTCTTGGGGCATTCCGTCACTGGATGCGATGCTCCGCAAATAACACATGGCTTGTTCGCTGGTCGGGGCTTTCCGGCAGGCGCACTCTTGCTTCCTTGTTGTGTCTTGGGGTACTTTGGGGGTCGGCTCCCACCAGAAGGGCCCCCTCCCGGGTAAGTCTGCGTCCTCTTCTTCTCCCGGTTATTTTCTGATCCCTCACGTCGAGCTCGGGTGATAGCGAACCCCCACTCCACAATGGTGGCCCTGTCCACCACTTCCCGGAACGTGCGCAAGTCCGCTGCCTGAACCATTTCGAAGATGTCACTCCGTAGCCCGTCCACAAAAAGACGGGCCTTGTGGGGTTCATCTCGTATAACAAACGGGACGCAATTAACCAATCTTACAAACTCCCTTTGATATTCCATGACCAAGCGGCTCCCTTGTCTAATGTTCTTCAGGTCGTCTTCCAGTTGCCGCTTGACGCTATCGGAGAAGAAAACGCCAAAAAGTTCCTCTCTAATGGCCGACCATGTCGGTAGTGGGTCATTTGTAGACGGATCCGGGCGTACCGTCTTCCACCAGATGCGTGCATTCCCTTCGAGAAAGTGGACAGCTAGTGGAACCCGCTCGTGCTCCTCCATCAGTAGGTCCTCGAAGAGTTTTTCCATGGTATCCATCCATTTCTCGACGACCCATGGATCGGTCGTCTCTCCCTCGAAAGTGGGAGGGTCATGCTTCTTGAACTCGGTCAAATTCGTCCTGACCCTCTCTCGCGTCGCTCGCTGCTCTGTAATCCCTCCTGCAGTGGCGGACCCCCCAAGAGTAGGGGTCGTTCCTGCCTCCCCTGCTGTCGCTCCCAACACGGGCCCCGAGGTCGTCGGAGTAGGCACATCCCTTGGGGCTGGGGGGGGCCTGTTCCGTTGTCGTACCACCCGCCCCTTGCGGTTCCGTAGTGGGTGCGGTGGTTTCGGGCGGAGGTGTCGGGTCGCGCTCGGCTGGCGCGGTTGCCTGTCGCTGCGTCAGTTGACGAACCTGCTCCGTCAGTGTCGCTAACTGCCCGGCCATTTCCCGCAGTTGTTGCCGGAGGAGCTGGTTCTCTGCGGCGGCCGGGGTCACCCCGTCCGCGTCCGCATTCTCGGTGGACGATCTAGTCCGGGCCATCATCCGCTGTAAACAAAGAAACCATGTGAACCCTATGGTTATAACCCTAGCACCCTGTCTTACGATTACACTATATTACGTTCCCCTTTTTCCCCGTACTCTCACGTACTACGCACCTATACCTTGGTTATCTCATGTCCAATTTGCTTGTGGCACCTTACACTGTGGATGTGGATCACGTCTACTATGGTTATGGTTGTTTTTCTCTGATACCATTTAATCTGTCACGCCCCCGGGGGTTTTTGAGTCAATCAAAGCGGAAAATTGCGTGTTTATTTTTTTTTCTTAATATGGTAACATAAACCTCATCCCCGGTGCGTGCCAGACCGCCACATACACAAATTCTCTCCGCCCACGGACAGAGTCTCCTTTGTATATGCACGGCGTCTCATTTACAGTATGCGTTTCATTTACATCATCATCCATCAACCATCAACCATACAGTAGACATACGTCACCAATCAAAGTACATTAATTTAACTAATGTTTTAAAAGACCGGTGTCCACTCGACACCTTATTTTTTTTTCAAGCAAGTTATTAAAGCGGCGTCAACATTTGGAAAGGATAAAACCAGCGGTTGTAAAATTCGTACCCACACGGCACTTCGTTTTGAGAAAAACCTTTTCGAAAACATTTGGACTTTCATGAAAACGTGCCGCGTATGAAGACGTCACTAAAAGCATCCAAAACGTAAAAGTACATCTCATCCACAGAGCTAACTAATACATGTCCACAACTAAAGTAATCCACAAGCAAATTAACTATTTAAAGCATAAAGGAAAATGAGATAAAAAAACCAAGTGTCCTGACTACGGTCCTCGCGACGCAGTCTCACCGCCATCCCGGCTAACGCACCTAGTAGCACCTGTCACGGAGTGGGTAAAGTCAGTGACAAACAAAGTAGATGTCTAAATAACAACAAGGAAGGAAGAACAAACCGATTATACCGAAACCTATCGCTAAAACCCTGCACATAATTAATCTGGGCACCAACCCCAGATTTATCAATTAAGTTGGGCACCAACCCCAGAGTACCTGTCGGAGAGACTAAAGTCTCCCCTCGTGCGCAATCACCTTTTTGATGCTTTTAACCTCTTCACGGTGCTGGTGTGCTATTTTCAGCTGGCGCGAAGAGGTCCTCACGGCTCCCACTCCTTTGTGAGGCACACGGGTCAAAAAGACCACTCTTCCGGAAAAGTACACCAATGCGGAGGCCAATCCGCCTATGTACGTGCAGCATCCGAAACCGGATTTGTCGAGATCGGCGTGTAGTGAGCACCGCGGCCGCAGCAGCTTCAGTTGTTAGTTAAAATACATTTATGCGAAAGGTTAAACTGTCCATCTACTTTGTTAGGCAAATTGAGAGTATTTAAATGATGATAGATGCACTTACTGCACTTGTTGCACTTATAGCAACCGTACCCACCTTGTTGAAGAGAAATCGGAACACCTGAATCCTTCGCGCACCCCCGCTGCGCACCTGGACCTAAAGAAAGTCCGCAAGGATAACTATAGTCAAAAACGTGTACTAACATCCAAAAACGAAAGACCCAATTTACTCTCTTTGACGGAAAAGTCCGACACCGTCCGGGTTGCCGAAAACCGGAACCCCGCGCCGCCGTCGCCGCCCGCCGGAGCCCCGCGCGGCTCGGAAACGCGCGGCGTGTCTCCGCAGGCGGCGCCCACGCGGCGCGCCGCCTCGCGCGGCGCCCGCGCAGGTGCTGCCCGTGCGGCGGCCGCGCGGCGCCCGTGCGGGTGCGGCCCCGCGCGGCGCCCGTGCGGTGCCCGCGCGGGTGCGGGCCCGCGCGGCGCCCGCACGGCGCCCGCTCGGTTGCGGGCCCGCGCGGGTGCCGCCCGCGCGGCAGCCGCTCGGCGCCCGTGCGGTGCCCGCGCGGTTGCGGGCCCGCGCAAGTGCCGCCCGCGCGGGTACGGCCCGTGCGGAGCCCGCGCGGTTCCGTCGCCGCTTGTGGCGGCGACCGGCCGTCCGCGGCACTCCCCCGCGCGATGCCCTAGCGGCACCGCGCGTCTCCGTCGTCCGTTCCGCGCCCTAACTTGACGACGATGACGGCGACGGTGACGGAGACGACGGAGAAACCAAAAACCCCAACAAAAGAACGACGGAAAAATCCCGAAAAAATTATAAAAATTATTTTACTAACCGAAGATCGACGGGAAGGTCGCCCAGTCGCGTTCTTGCCTTCGGTTCGATGTCCGGGAAGATCGGGCTCTTTCTCCTTCTCCTTTTCCTCCGGCTAGGGTTTCGTCTTTTCCCTTTTCTCTCTCTTTCTCTCCTCACCGGTTAGGGTTTTCTTTTTCTTTTCTTTTTCTTCCGATAATCGGGATCACTTATATAATCCCTATTATTTAAATGCATTTATTTAATTAATTTCCCCTTTAATTCGTACGTAAGAAATTCTATTTTCCGTCATCGGATAATTAATTAATTAATTAATTAATTAATTATCCCCTACGAGATAACCCACCTTACCTCCAACGGGTGCAAGATATTTTGCGCGGATTTCGATGCATGACTAATCACCACATCGCTAAGAATTCCGTTCCGGGAGATCCCGACATCGGATTTCAGATCCGATCGCACCGTCGGTCATCATTTTCCGCGCTCTATCGCAGAATAATACCAACACCACACACCGGCCAACTTTTAGAAATTAAATAATTTTATTTCACTTAAAGGCTTAAATAATTACATGTGAGTTAAAAATACCCCTAAGGGCCGGATCACTACAGAAACAGAGCTTGGGCCCTCTAGGAAAATTGTTCCTCTCTCACTTCTCTCTCTACCCTAGAAATTTCAGAATTTTTGGAGTTACCGATAGCGAGTTATCTGCGACGCGGCGCACTGCGACGGTTTCCTTTTTCGGCCCATTTTCCGTCGCAGTTCCGTCGAAAATTCCTGTGCTCTAACCAGGAGGAATTTTTGAACGATTTTTGCGTCAGCGCGTTCCTAAGAGGTAAGGCTTCGATTTCCGTGTTGGCCACTTTGCTCCATTTCCCACTTTTGGCACAATTCCCGAGGCTTCTTTGACCCCCCTTTTTGCTATGGTAATTTTTGGACAGCATCGACTTCTCCGATTTTTATCTTGGCGTAGGAGCATCAGATCGAGGCGTTTAAGGAGTCGATTTCGATCTACTCGTCGCAAGGAACGCAACCGTAATTTTTCTGGATTTTTCTGAGCACTGTACAGAGGTGAAAAACTCCTCTTTTTCCGTGCTATTTGAAAAACAGCAAATATTATATTTTTGGGATTTGTATTTATACCGGGTGCGTTGTTATGTACAGCTATGCACTGATTTGCAGGATTTGAGGACTGTGGACAGCTAGGAGGCTTTTTGGGGTGTGGTTTGAGCTGCTCGAGGTGGGCGGTTGTTGCTTACCTCATTTTTGACTAACTCACTGGGATTACTAGAACTCCCTCTATTAAAAAGAGAATTAAATGTGACAATTGATGAGAACCATTGGGACGAACTCTCCTAAAATTTAATGTGACAATTGATGAGAACCATTGGGACGAACTCTCCTAAGATTTAATGTGACAATTAATGAGAACCATTGGGACGAACTCTCCTAAAAATAAATGTGACAATTGAGGAGAACCATACATATGACCCCACAGATAGCTTATTTTGGGACACTGTGGTTGGGACAAAGCTATAATCTTGCATGCAAATAACTTTTATATCAGTACAGCAAATCAATCTTTTAAAATAAATATTTGACACTATTTTACAGCATTTAAAATAAGACAGTTGCATGCATGACTGGACATCTAGTGAGGCCACTATTTACTGCTACACTATCATATTGGGACTTGACATATTTTATTGCTCTCCTTTGCATTCAGATGCTTGTCTGTAAGACCCGCTTAGTTTTTCTAATGGGGCAACCAGCGAAACTAAAACATTGTAAATTGAGTTATTTAATTTTTAATTATTTTTGGTGGGATCCGTCATGGGCTGCGGGAATTTTAGTGGGTAGAGCTCGCGGAGCCGAGAACGGCGGTGCGATCGGATCTGAATTCCGACTCCGGGAGCTCCCAGATTTAAATTCCGAAGTTTGGACCCTCGCTCGACGCTCCGGGATCCGTGCGATCAATCTACACGCTTTTCCGAGCATCTATTAGCCGCCAGATTTCACCCTATTAGGATTCGTACAATTAGGGATTTATTAGTCTTATGTTGTACATGAGCTATAAATACCCGCTCGGAACTAGGGTTTCCCACACACCCTTTTATTTTTTTCCCCTTCCTCCTCCTCGATCGAGCGGCTAGGGTTTCCAGGGAACGAGAAGAAGGAGAACGGCAACCCAACCTCTTTCACGTCCGCTCGGAATCCGCGATCCCGTACACCTCCCCTCGCTATCCAAGGTAACCACAAAAATTTATTTTATTGATTTTTAGATAAACAGGGAGGGGGCGTCGGATCGCCGGGCCGCCACCGCGGGGTGGGGCCGGGCGACGACAACGACGGACGCCGCCACCGCCGCCGACCCTCCCGTGCGGCGCACCGCCGCGCGGGGCCGCGCGCGGGCTGGCGTCCGCGCGGCATGCAGCCGCGCGGGGCCGCCCGCGGGCGGGGGCACCCGCGCGGTGCCGCGGGCGGGCTGGCGCCCGCGCGGCATGCAGCCGCGCGGGGCCGCCCGCGGGCGGGGGTACCCGCGCGGGGCCACGCGCGGGTTGGCGCCCGCGCGGCGCGGGGGCGCGCGCGGGGCCGCGCGCGGGCAGGCGCCCGAGCGGCCGTCGCCGCACGAGGCCGTGTGCCGCGCGGCGCATCGCTGTGCGGGGCCGCCGTGACACGGGCGACGCGACGCCACGGAATGTGGTCGGGGGACCGCGCGGGAAGGTCCGCGAATGTGCGCGCAAGGCACGGGTCGGTGCCGGGCAACGGTGGAAGCCGCACGAAGTCCGAGGGCCGCGTCAGGTCTCCCGCGGTTCTTACAATTTTAAAGACAGCTTTTAATTTCGGTTACTTAGTCTGAGCTTTCTGTGTTCCATCAGGAGAGCGGGACGACTTACGATCGACGGGCGTGAAGGACGGGATGAACCAACCTTCAGACTTTCCTTCAGGTGGGTAAAATTTCCAAAGGTGTATAGGAAAAGGTGTAAGTCATACATTATGCATGTTTGGGCAAGTACGGAGCTTAAATAACTGCGGTTTATGACACTAACCCCATTTATATACTGTACACATACTCGTGATAATTTAATCAACATGAGGCTCTTGTAGCTACACACAAACCGGCGGTTTGGCCACCGCAAGGGTGTGCTTTTCCGGAAAAGTGGTAAGGGTGACCCGTGTACCCCACGCAGAGGTGGCGTTAGGAATGGGGGGCCCCGCGGGTGGGGGGTGTGAGCGGTGATGCCGGGGCGGGTGCCCGGCGGCCGAGGCAGGGGCTCGGCAGGGGACACCGGGGTAGGCGCCCGGTGTGGGGGTCGGGGAAGGTGCCCGGTTTTGTTTGATTCAGGGTAGGTCAACTATGGCGTCGACCGTACGTGCGAGTCAAAGAGGGGTTGCTCCGGATGTTGTGGTTTGAGTTATTTTTGCTCTTATTGCATTCTGTACCTTTTATAGTCACTGACTTCCCACTCTGTGACAGGTCCGTCAGGGGGTGAGCGTAGGGACGCTAGTGAGGCCGCACGCGCGACGTTCAGAGGACCTTGAGTAGCACAGACTTGGTGGACTCATCTATTCCTTTTACTTTATTAGTTATGCTAGCTAGATGTGGTATGCGATACCCCTGTGGGATCGACGTGGATGTTGCCCCTTTTTCTTTTATGACTGATGCATGAGTGTGGACTTTCTTCCTCACTTTACTTTTGGCCGTTTTAAAATAAAAGCTTAAATCGTTTGCGAAAACTGCTTTCAAGAAATATGGGCGTCGGGTGGACGCCGCTTTCAAAACCCTGCGATGTTTTATCCTTTACAAACAGTTGGCCTCTTTTCAAATAGACTAGTATATGGGCGATGTGATTGTATGATGAATGCGCTTGTGCCTTGTACTATTGTGGTTAATGTTATATGTGTTGAAACATGTAGTCGGGACGCCGTGCATATGCAAAGGAGACTCCGCCCGTCAGCGGGGTGAATTTGCGTATGTGGCGGGTCTGTGCGCGCACCGGGGCGGATTCACAAACCAAAGAAAGACAAAAAAAAATATATACACCATTTTGGGAGCATAGGTGGCTCAAAACTTCCGCGCGTTAGAACCCCCGGGGCGTGACAGATTAAAATGGTATCAGAGAAATGAACCTTAACCACGATAGCCAGGGCCCAGCATCCACGGGGCGCAAGCACTCTAGCTAACGAACAATAAAGTAAGCGTCGCGCGAGTAGTATAGAACGTGAGTGTTCGTGGGGG
The DNA here is from genome assembly GCA_029168755.2 of Tillandsia fasciculata. NCBI lineage: Eukaryota > Viridiplantae > Streptophyta > Magnoliopsida > Poales > Bromeliaceae > Tillandsia > Tillandsia fasciculata. Next base: position 11,743,988 of record CM054930.1, read on the forward strand.
AGGGGTAGCTAGTGATCTCTGTACGTCTGAATCAAAGTGTTACTATAGGCCAGCCTAGAAGTAACTGGATTTATGCATGTGTCAGATCATGGCTAGAACCAGGTCTACCACGGAGGAAGCAGGGGCGGACGCAGCGGCGACGGCGGCCGCAGAGAACCAGCTCCTGAGACAACAATTATGGGAAATGGCCGAACAGATGGCAGCCCTCACCAGCCAAGTACGACAGCTGACCGAACGACAGCAGCAGCCAGCCGCGACGGTGGTGGTGACCCAGGGCCCTTCCCCAGGACAACCAGCTGCGGCAATGGAGCCGCCAAGGCCAGAGGCAGAGACGGGGGCCGCCCCAGGCCGGGGCGAGGTGCCCGCGGCACCACCCCAGCCGACGGTGCCAGAAATGGGCCCTATGCCGACGGTGGTGGGGACGACACCGGGGACCTCGACCGGAGGTGCAGCGGGGGAGACCTTGGTCGCACCCCCTCCTGCCGTGGACGTCGCGTCCGCGGGGGAAAGGACCGCCCAGCCGACTGAGCGGGAGCGGGTTCGAGCCAACCTGGCTGATTTCATGAAGTATGAACCGCCTGTGTTCGAAGGGGAATCGACGGACCCCTGGGTCGTAGAAAAGTGGGTCGACACGATGGAAAAATTATTCGAAGACCTGCTAATGGAAGATCACGAGCGAGTACCCCTAGCCGTCCACTTCCTGGAGGGGAATGCCCGCATTTGGTGGAAGATAGTGCGGCCCGACTCCGCGAAGGGTGCCGCCCTCCCCTCTTGGGCCACCTTCCAACGAGAACTGTTCGGGGCATTCTTCACTAATAGTGTCAAGAAGCAACTAGAGGATAATTTAAACCACATCCAGCAAGGCAACCGAACGGTCATGGAGTACCAAAGAGAGTTTGTGAGACTGGTCAACTGCGTCCCCTTCGTCATACGGGATGAGTCTCACAAGGCACAGTTGTTCGTGGACGGACTACGGAGCGACATTTTCCAAGTCGTTGAAGCAGCTGATTTACACACCTTTCAGAAGGTGGTCGACCGGGCCACCATCGTGGAGCGCGGCTTCGCTGTCACGCGCGCGCGAAAGGAGGGCCCCACCCAGCAGGAGGACAGGAAGCGATCCCAGCCGCCTTCTGGAGGCGGTTCGTCCGGTAGGAGCTAACCCTCCAAGCGGTGGAGGCCCCAACAGAGGGGCCGGAGCGCACCCACAGGAGGACAGAGAGCAGACGATCGGCCCTGCGTCATCTGCGGCGGGGCGCATCGGGTGACGGACTGTGCCAAGCGTCAAGACCACTGCTTCCGATGCGGCCAACGGGGGCACTTTCGTTACAACTGCCCCCTGAACCAGGGCGCCGCATCCTCTGCAGCATCCGCGCCAGCACCTCAGCCCGCAGGACAAGGCAAGGCCCCGGTGTCACCGGCCCCCAGGCCACCAGCGCCACGGCCGGCAGGGGATCGACCACCACAATCAGGAGGACGAGTCTACACGATGAACCCCCAGGAGGCGTACCCATCGGAGCACATTGTCGCAGGTATCACTCGCGCTTCTCTTTACCGTGCTAGAACCCTTTTCGATACCGGAGCAACCCTCTCGTTTATATCGCGTGATTTTGCCTTGACTCATGGTATCGAGGGGAGACCCCTCCCTAGTGTGTTGTCTGTCCAAACCGCGGGGGGATCTTTAGAGGCTTGCACCTTCATACCCTCCTGCCCAATAAAGATAGGGAGGTTGTCCTACCCCTGGGACTTAGTGGTTATCCCTTTGAAGGAGTACGATGTCATCCTAGGGATGGACTGGCTCACGTGGTACCAGGCAGTGATAGACTGTGAAAAACGCCAGGTACGACTAATGTACCCCGAGTTCCCGGAAATCGTGTACCTGGCGTGCAAAAGTGTCACCTTCTCCCCCGTCATTTCCGTGTCGCGTGCACGGAAGCTAATCGAGGGAGGGTGCGTGGCCTTTTTGGCGTCGGTAGACTTGGCCACGAAACCCTCTGAGGCACTTTCCGACATTCCGGTGGTGAGGGACTTTCCTGACGTTTTCCCCACCGAGTTACCCGGGATGCCTCCCGAGCGGGAGGTCACGTTCCCGATCGAGCTCCAACCTGACACACGGCCGATCACGAAAGCGCCGTACAGGATGGCCTTCGCAGAACTAAAGGAACTAAAGGCACAACTTGAGGACCTCCTAGACAAGGGATTTATCAGGCCGAGTGCGTCGCCTTGGGGCGCGCCGGTGCTCTTTGTGCGTAAAAAGGACGGAAGCCTGCGACTGTGCATCGACTACCGGGAGATTAACAAGGTCACGGTGAAGAACAAGTACCCTTTGCCAAGAATAGACGACCTCTTCGACCAGCTGAGGGGAGCGACCGTCTTTTCAAAGATCGACTTACAGTCTGGCTATCACCAGCTCAGAGTGCGGGATAAGGACATCCCGAAGACGGCCTTCCGGACCCGGTACGGCCACTACGAATTCACGGTTATGCCGTTCGGGCTCACCAACGCCCCAGCGGTGTTTATGGATATGATGAACCGAATCTTCCGGCCCTACCTGGATCGGTTTGTAGTGGTGTTCATTGACGACATCTTAATTTATTCACCAACTGATGGAGAGCACGAGGAGCATTTGCGAATTGTACTACAGACACTTAGAGAACAGAAGTTATTCGCCAAACTCAAAAAGTGCGAGTTTTGGCTGCGCGAAGTGGGATTTTTGGGACATATTATCTCTGCCGCCGGGCTCGCAGTGGACCCGAGGAAGGTGGAATCAGTAACCGATTGGCCCCAGCCGACCTCGGTGACGGAGGTCCGTAGCTTCCTAGGCCTGGCGGGATACTACAGACGCTTCGTCGAAGGTTTCTCGAAGATTGCGACCCCCCTGAACCACCTGACCCGCAAGGGGGAGAAATTCGTATGGACGGCCCAGTGCCAAGAGAGCTTTGAAGAACTCAAAAGGAGACTGACAAGAGCACCGATACTGGCGCTGCCGACGCCTGGGGAGGACTACGAGGTATACTGCGACGCCTCACGAATCGGATTGGGGGGCGTGCTGATGCAACAAGGGAAAGTGATAGCCTATGCCTCCCGGCAGCTCAAAGAATATGAACGAAATTACCTGATACACGACCTCGAGCTCGCCGCGGTCGTTTTCGTTCTAAAACTTTGGAGGCACTACCTCTATGGCGTCCACTGCAACGTATTCTCGGATCACCAAAGCCTCAAGTACCTCTTCACCCAAAAGGAATTAAACTTACGACAGAGGCGCTGGTTGGAGCTGTTGAAAGACTACGACCTTTCAATCCAGTACCATCCGGGAAAGGCAAACGTGGTCGCGGATGCCCTGAGTAGGAAGGGACGAGCAGAAGGAACAACGGCAAGGAAGATTACCCAGCAGGAAGATCTGATCGCTGAATTCTCACGATTACAGTTGGAAGTGGTACCGGCAGGGACGGTCGAGCAATTGACGGCCCTGGTGGTCGCGCCCACACTGATCGAAAGGATCCGAGAAGGGCAAAGGACCGACCCGCAACTACACCTGGAACAAACGAGAATCTCCTCTGAACCGGAGGGGGACTTTTCAGAAGGGACGGACGGAATACTCCGATTCCGAGGGCGGATATGCGTGCCCGATCTGCCAGATCTGAAGAAAGAAATCTTGACCGAAGCACATGGCGCCCCGTATGCGGTACACCCTGGGGGCACCAAAATGTACAGGGACCTCAGGCAGACCTTTTGGTGGCCAAAGATGAAGAGGGACGTGACACATTTCGTGGCACACTGTCTGGTCTGCCAGCAAGTAAAGGCGGAGCACCAACGGCCGGCGGGAATGCTGCAGCCCTTGCAAGTATCGGAGTGGAAGTGGGAACAAATTACTATGGACTTCGTCACCGGGCTCCCGCGGTCGCAACAAGGGCATGACGCCATCTGGGTCATTGTAGATCGGCTAACCAAGTCGGCTCATTTCTTGCCCGTCCACACGACCTGGACGCGCGATCGACTGGCCCAGGCCTACATCGGCGAAATTGTGAGACTACACGGGGTGCCAGCATCGATCACCTCGGACAGAGACACGAGGTTTGTCTCGAATTTTTGGCGGAGCTTGCAGCGGGCCTTGGGAACTAAATTGCACTTCAGCACCGCCTTCCACCCGCAGACGGACGGACAGTCCGAGCGGGTAATTCAAATCCTGGAGGACATGCTCCGAGCCTGCGTACTTGACTTTGGGGATGGATGGACGCGCCACCTACCTCTAGTGGAGTTCGCCTACAACAACAGCTACCAGGCTAGCATCCGTATGGCACCGTACGAAGCTCTGTACGGCAGACGCTGTAGGTCTCCGATCTGTTGGGACGATCTGGGGGAGCGAAAAATGTTAGGGCCGGATCTGGTGGCGAAAACCGAGGAAAAGGTGCGCCTCATCAGGTAGCGGCTGGTGACCGCCTAAAGTCGACTAAAGAGCTACGCGGATCAGAGGCGCCGCGATTTGGAATTCCAAGTGGGGAAGCACGTGTTGTTGCGGGTCTCACCGTCCAAAGGGGTGAGACGGTTCGGGCTGAGAGGCAAGTTGACCCCGCGCTACGTAGGGCCTTTCGAAATCCTTGAGCGCGTTGGGCCAGTGGCCTATCGCCTCGCCCTACCGCCCCACCTCGACCGGGTGCACGATGTTTACCACGTATCCATGCTCCGGAAGTACCTCCCCGACCCGTCACGGGTGCTCGACGTTGCCGCTGTCGAACTCAAAGATGACCTAAGCTACGAGGAAGTACCCGTGAGAATCCTAGCGCGGGAGGACAAAAAGTTGAGGAATCGGACCATTCCCTATGTGACGGTGTTGTGGAGCAACCAAGAGGAACGCGAAGCGACCTGGGAACCCGAATCAAAGATGAGGGAATACTACCCGGACCTGTTCACCGCGGACGAGAGTTAAGTTTCGAGGACGAAACTTGTTTTTAGTGGTGAGTGATGTAAGACCCGCTTAGTTTTTCTAATGGGGCATCCAGCGAAACCAAAACATTGTAAATTGAGTTATTTAATTTTTAATTATTTTTGGTATGATCCGTCATGGGCTGCGTGAATTTTAGTGGGTAGAGCTCGCGGAGCCGAGAACGGCGGTGCGATCGGATCTGAATTCCGACTCCGGGAGCTCCCAGATTTAAATTCCGAAGTTTGGACCCTCGCTCGACGCTCCGGGATCCGTGCGATCAATCTGCACGCTTTTCCGAGCATCTATTAGCCGCCAGATTTCTCCCTATTAGGATTCGTACAATTAGGGATTTATTAGTCTTATGTTGTACATGAGCTATAAATACCCGCTCGGAACTAGGGTTTCCCACACACCCTTTTATTTTTTTCCCCTTCCTCCTCCTCGACCGAGCGGCTAGGGTTTCCAGGGAACGAGAAGAAGGAGAACGGCAACCCAACCTCTTTCACGTCCGCTCGGAATCCGCGATCCCGTACACCTCCCCTCGCGATCCAAGGTAACCACAAAAATTTATTTTATTGATTTTTAGATAAACGGGGAGGGGGCGTCGGATCGCCGGGCCGCCACCGCGGGGTGGGGCCGGGCGACGACAACGACGGACGCCGCCACCGCCGCCGACCCTCCCGCGCGGCGAGCACCGCCGCGCGGGGCCGCCCGCGGGCTGGCGCCCGCGCGGCATGCAGCCGCGCGGGGCCGCCAGCGGGCGGGGGCACCCGCGCGGCGCACCGCCACGCGGGGCCGCACGCGGGCTAGCGCCCGCGCGGCATGCAGCCGCGCGGGGGTACCCACGCGGCGCACTGCCGCGCGGGGCCACGCGCGGTTGGCGCCCGCGCGGCGGACAGCCGCGCGGGGCCGCGCGCGGGCAGGCGTCCGCGCGGCCGTCGCCACACGAGGCCGTGTGCCGCGCGGCGCATCGCTGTGCGGGGCCGCCGTGACACGGGCGACGCGACGCCACGGCATGTGGTCGGGGGACCGCACGGGAAGGTCCGCGAATGTGCGCGCAAGGCACGGGTCGGTGCCGCGCAACGGTGGAAGCCGCACGAAGTCCGAGGGCCGCGTCAGGTCTCCCGCGGTTCTTACAATTTTAAAGACAGCTTTTAATTTCGGTTACTTAGTCTGAGCTTTCTGTGTTCCATCAGGAGAGCGGGACGACTTACGATCGACGGGTGTGAAGGACGGGACGAACCAACCTTCAGACTTTCCTTCAGGTGGGTAAAATTTCCAAAGGTGTATAGAAAAAGGTGTAAGTCATACATTATGCATGTTCGGGCAAGTACGGAGCTTAAATAACTGCGGTTTATGACACTAACCCCATTTATATACTGTACACATACTCGTGATAATTTAATCAACATTAGGCTCTTGTAGCTACACGCACACCGGCGGTTTGGCCACCGCAAGGGTGTGCTTTTCCGGAAAAGTGGTAAGGGTGACCCGTGTACCCCACGCAGAGGTGGCGTTAGGAATGGGGGGCCCCGCGGGTGGGGGGTGTGAGCGGTGATGCCGGGGCGGGTGCCCGGCGGCCGAGGCAGGGGCTCGGCAGGGGACACCAGGGTAGGCGCCCGGTGTGGGGGTCGGGGAAGGTGCCCGGTTTTGTTTGATTCAGGGTAGGTCAACTATGGCGTCGACCGTACGTGCGAGTCAAAGAGGGGTTGCTCCGGATGTTGTGGTTTGAGTTATTTTTGCCCTTATTGCATTCTGTACCTTTTATAGTCACTGACTTCCCACTCTGTGACAGGTCCGTCAGGGGGTGAGCGTAGGGACGCTAGTGAGGCCGCACGCGCGACGTTCAGAGGACCTTGAGTAGCACAGACTTGGTGGACTCATCTATTCCTTTTACTTTATTAGTTATGTTAGCTAGATGCGGTATGCGATACCCCTGTGGGATCGACGTGGATGTTGCCCCTTTTTCTTTTATGACTGATGCTTGAGTGTGGACTTTCTTCCTCACTTTACTTTTGGCCGTTTTAAAATAAAAGCTTAAATCGTTTGCGAAAACTGCTTTCAAGAAATATGGGCGTCGGGTGGACGCCGCTTTCAAAACCCTGCGATGTTTTATCCTTTACAAACAGTTGGCCTCTTTTCAAATAGACTAGTATATGGGCGATGTGATTGTATGATGAATGCGCTTGTGCCTTGTACTATTGTGGTTAATGTTATATGTGTTGAAACATGTAGTCGGGACGCCGTGCATATGCAAAGGAGACTCCGCCCGTCAGCGGGGTGAATTTGCGTATGTGGCGGGTCTGTGCGCGCACCGGGGCGGATTCCCAAACCAAAGAAAGACAAAAAAAATATATACACCATTTTGGGAGCATAGGTGGCTCAAAACTTCCGCGCGTTAGAACCCACGGGGCGTGACATTGTCGCTCGAGTATGAGCAGGGGTTTGGGATAGTGTAGCCGAGATTGTACTAGATTGTGGACTTGTGGGGTATTGCGGTGACTGCGGAAAGTAGGCGGTCGACCGGAGGTTTATCCTTGCATCTGATTGGGGTTGAGTCTGGTTTATTTTGTAGGTTTTTATAATGTAGGATCCACAAGGATCTAAATAGGTACTATCAAACACCTAGAGGGGGGTGAATAGGTGTAATATTTTAAAAACAAATCTCAGTGCAAAAATAAAAACCAATGCGGAAATAAAAAACAGCACACCGAGATTTACGTGGAAACTCCAATCCAGGAGAAAAACCATGGGACCAACACGCAATAACAATCCACTAAGAATTGAAGAATAACAAGGTGATTACCGACTCCACGGACTCGACCCCTCCTTCAAGTTCTTCGGACCTTGCGCTCCACCGATTGCACGTCCACTGCACACGTTCGAATCCACGAACGCCACTCGAATCCACGAGCACACGTTTCGAATCCACGAAACGCCTTCAACACACCGAATCCACGGTGCTACGTCGAATCCACGACGCAAACTCAGCCGGTAAGAATATTGGCTTCGATGGTGATCCTTTGCTTAGATTATCAATGAAGAACCATGGATGGAATCTCTAAGCAAAGATTAGATCAATTCGACAAAAGATATGTTCTTGAAAGAACCATCGAATTGACCTAAAAGAGGCTATAAAGAAGAACGATGAAAACCTAGCCTCTAGGGTTGCTCTCAAGTGTTTTATAAATTGATCGGTATTGATCCCCCGTTCTTGAGAAACCCTAAATGTCTATTTATAGGTTAGAAACCTTTGGAAAGAGATAAGAATCAAAAACTTACCTTATCTGAAATTTTACAGGACGACGATCCGGATCGGATTTACTGCGATCCGGATTGTCGTAACGAGAAAGACAATTCCAGAAAAACAAGGGTTCGGGATCCGGATTGAAATGTCCGATCCGGATCGTTCATGTATTTCAGCAAAATCCCATGTTCGGGATCCGGATCGGAAATGGCCTTTGATCCGGATTGGATTTGCCAATGAACTAGCACCCTTCAGGATCCGGATTGGATTGTCTGATCCGGATCCTGAACATGTCCCATGTCCAGTTTTTGATTTTTATGCAATAAGAAATTCATCCAAGTGTTTCTACACTATAAGAAGTATTCGGATCACCAAAAATATTTAGTTAAACGTACCTGATCAATCCGAATCCATTTTCCTTAAGATTGATGCAATTGATCCACAATTCTTCACCTTCAATCTTCAAGACTCAAAACACTGAGTGCCAACTTGAGCTCTTCTCTGAGTCTTCGATTGCTGATTGACAATTTGATCACTTCAAGACTCCGACTCAATTTACTGACTTGACTCACGAAATATGCCAACACCAAAATGCCGTAACAATCTCCCCCTTTGGCAATTTCGTGACAAAACCCAAAAATACATAAAAACGCTCAAGTCACTCATCTTAAACCAAAAAATCGAAATTCAATGTTATCACCAAAACATTGATTTTCTTTGCGTGAAAGATCCAATAAATACAAAATTACATTTGAACCAAACAGTCCTAGAACATACTCTATGACTTAGGACTTGGAGTCTTAAAGTGATGTAATTCCTGCAAAACAAAACTCCAAACAAAATCAAACGTTAGTCGTTAGAAATTAAAATCCTACATTTGATTCGTCCTTTTGGTTCTTTTGTTTTTCGGCTCTTTCAATCTTTTCTTTATCTCCCCCTATCTTGAGCATCTCTAACATGTTCTCCATGTTCTCCATGTTCTCCCCCTGTCTTGAGCATTTATGTTCTCCCCCTTTGTGATACGATCATTATTTTCTGTTCTCCCCCTTTTTGTCACAAATTGTCAAACAGTGAACATACTAGACAAAAGGAAATCACTAACAGCATTAGTTCATAGAGAAAGAGAGATAAAAGCTCAGTTCCGGTATATAACAAAAATGCAGATTGCGTACCGGTACCAGAAAGCAAAAATCAAATAATTTCTTGAAACAAATCCAGATTTTGGAATCTTTTCAAATACCGATTTGTATTCCATCAAGAAATCAATTTAAGTGCTTTAACCAATGAATTCACACAGATGCCATTCAATCCAATTAATTTCACAAAATTAAAAAGATTTACTCCTAAATCATGAAAAACAAAGATAAAACATTATAAACAGTTTTTCATGTTATATTCATCAAACACAAGTCATCAAAAATAATCTTGAGATCCAAACTCTATCAAGATGTAACGAATTTACAAAGATGACTTACGGAGATTTCCAAATGACATCAATCTTGAATTCTACCCTTTCTTGAGATTGAGGTGTATGATCCAAATTTCTTTCATCAGAATAATTTAGAAAAATTCCATAAAAATCAGAAAAAGTATGTAAGCACTTTAGCGCATCAACTTTAAACAAAAGTCATCGTTTCATGCAACAAGAAATAGATTATACCAAATCTATCAAAAATACTCAAAAATGAAACGAAAATTTATGAAAATTAAAACCCTTAAAGTTGAACAACTTCAATCACATCTAACATGATCTTATGCGTAATGCCTTTATCAAATCATCAATTTGGTAAAGAAAATGAAATACCAAGATCAATAGATGTTTGAAATCCCAGATAAGTTAGATAATATATCTAGACAATCTGTTGAAGAGAGTGGCTCTTTGAGCATCTTTTATTAAAAATCCCACCTTATACCAACCTTGAAATTTGACAGAGTCAAGTATTTCAACATGCATTTCATTTGATAAAAAAACTTTGCTTGGTATTCATGGGGTTTTTTTTTTTCCATGTGGTGGTAGTTTTCACACTCCTCATTGGGATGTAACTCTTTCCACATCTTTTGAGCATATTACTTTTCTTTGACTCCCCCTCAATTGGCTATCAATTATTTAATATATAAGGTATTCAACCAAAAATTGATCTCGCATTCATACTCGACTAAATAGTCAAATAAGATAATGACTATACCAAGAGATCATTGAGAGAGAAATTGACTTTGATCACTTAAAAGATGACTTAATTAACATAAATGATCATTGCAACATTGAAATATTATGATGTCAAAAGCATAATAAATTTCTAAATGCGTGAAAAGATGCAATTAAAGTCAATATAACTCACGCTCAATTAATGTCCTATGTACAAACATAGATGAAGAACAAAAACACACAAACAAAACCTAACCTAAGGATTGGTTTCAAAAAGGAGATCATTTCAAGGAAAGCATTCCAATTGCCTTACGCAAGTGAATAAATCGTTTTTGATCCAAAGGTTTTGTTAAAATATCAGCTAATTGATCTTCAGTTGAAATATATGAAAGTTGAAGAAAATTTGATTCAACTAGCTCTCTAAGAAAATGATATCTAAGTTCAATGTGTTTTGTTCTTGAGTGCAACACAGGATTTTTAGAAATGTTTATAGCACTTATGTTGTCACAAAAAATTCACACAACCGAGATAGATTAAGCATCTTAAGATCACACATGATTTCTAAAATTTGATGCTTATAACTATCAAAAACTCCTATAATGAAGTATCTTCATGATTATGATTATGGAGTAAAGTTGATAATCCATATAAAATTAATTTGGAGTGAATGAACGTGAAGCCCTTTTTATTCAATGCACTTGTTCAATAAAAACCCTTTTGTTCAAAAACAAAGTATAAAAACGAAGAGCATTGAAAAACATGTAATGCAGAGATTAAGAAAAATATGAAGGGAAAACCAATTAAAGCATTACACACAGTCATAAGCTATTTAGAACTTAAGACAAGGAAAGATATCACCTTTCCGAATCCAAAATCGCTGGATTTTGGGTTGTCTTGATTCGTTGTGGCCGGGGGTTGTCCGCTTTGACTGTTGATCCACCTTAGGTCTTTGCCTCGCAATGATCCACTTGTATGATTGATGTTGTGGCTCGAACCTTTGGTGGGTTGAGTGAACTCCATTGACTTGATGTGTCTTTTGATTCCGTTGAGTTCGCTCCGTAGATGAAGTTGCCGAAGGACTCTTCTTTCTCTTTTTCGGGCAATTCTTCACCAAATGTCCTTCAAGTCCACATAGGTGACAAGTTCTTCCTTTCAATTTCATTGTGGAACTTGAAGCATGCACAGTTTGGTCCTTTTTAAATCCCAAACCAACCTTGCTTGTTTGACCTAATCCGGACATACTTTCTAGTTCCTTGGAACCGGTTGAAAGCCTTTGTTTGTGTTCATGAACTTGCTTGGTCAAAGCTTGGTTGGTGACATGAATCTCCTCAAACTGCTTTTCAAGAAAACCAATCTTGTCCATATATGATTTTGCGTTTGTCTCCGATTGGTTTAACTTTTCCTGGAGGATTTTATTGTTATCCAATAATCGTCCTTGTTCCTCCTCGAGATCATGAAGTTTGATCTTTAAAGCTTGATTCTCGTCTTGAACCTCAAGTCGTTGCTTCCTCAACTTCTTGATATGCTTGGCCATCTTCTTTGATTCCGCAAGAAGTTGTTGGTATGCCTCAACGAGTTCTTCTTCGTCCGACTCCCCCTCACTTGATGACTCTCCGTCAGATGTTGATGTTTCATGCAAAATCAAAGGAATAGAGTCAGCGACTAAAGATGATAAGCAAAATTAGAAGAGGGAATTTGAGAGGCATGAAAAGCAACAACTTTTTCCTCTTCACTTGAGGTCGATTCATCGAAACTAGAATCGTCCCAAGTTTTCGCTTGCAAAGCCTTCTTTTTATATGATTTCTTAGAAGGACAATCCGTTGAAATATGGCCGTAGCCTTTGCATCGATAGCATCGGATTTCCCCTTCGAAATCATCTTTTTCTTTTTCTTTAGAAGGTTTTGCAACGCCTTTGAGTTTAGAGGATTTAGAACCCGATGATCCTTTAGATGGTTTCGTGGATGAAGATCCATCGGTTCGATTCTTCCAAAATTTCCGACGAAATTTCTTTGTGATCCGCGCCAATTGTTCTTCAAACTCGGCTAAAGAGATTTCATCGTCGGAACTTGATTCGCTATCTTCTTCCTTTGTTGATTTGAATGCAATACCTGTAAGCTTAGAAGAAGACTTGGAAGAAATTTGATTAGTAGGAAAAGTCATCTCATAAGTTTGTAAAGCACCTACTAATTCCTCTACACTCATCTCATCCGGATGACTAACGGTTTCAATGGCGGTAACCTTTGCCCTAAACCGTTCCGGAAGAGTCCGAAGAATCTTTCTTACAATTTTCGACTCCGGGATCTTTTCTCCTAAATTAGCACATGTATTAATTACATCTTGAAGTCTAGTGTAATAATCTGTAAACAATTCATGCTCTTCCATATGAATAGAGTCAAATTGACTTGTAAGCATCTGGAGCTTTTGAATTTTTACAAGATTAGTACCCTCATGTGTAATTTTGAGAATATCCCAAATTTCCTTCGCGGTTTCACACGCGGAAATTCGTGTAAACTCAGTCGAGGAAAGAGAATTATATAAAGCGTTCATACCTTTCCCATTGTAAGAAGATCTTTCGATTTCCTCTTTGGACCATCTAGAGCGAGGTTTTGGGGTAGTAGAATTTCCTACTTCCTCAACAGGATGCACCCAACCGTATTCAACGGTTTGCCAAACACGCTCATCAATAGAGATGAGAAAAGCTCTCATCCGCACTTTCCAATATGCATAATTGGTCCCATCAAAAAGAGGAGGTCTAAAAATATTACCACTTTCACCCGACATGATAGATAAACCTAAAACCCGCTCTGATACCAATTGTAGGTTTTTATTTAGGATCCACAAGGATCTAAATAGGTACTATCAAACACCTAGAGGGGGGTGAATAGGTGTAATATTTTAAAAACAAATCTCAGTGCAAAAATAAAAACCAATGCGGAAAATAAAAAACAACACACCGAGATTTACGTGGAAACTCCAATCCAGGAGAAAAACCACGGGACCAACACGCAATAACAATCCACTAAGAATTGAAGAATAACAAGGTGATTACCGACTCCACGGACTCGACCCCTCCTTCAACTTCTTCGGACCTTGCGCTCCACCGATTGCACGTCCACTGCACACGTTCGAATCCACGAACGCCACTCGAATCCACGAGCACACGTTTCGAATCCACGAAACGCCTTCAACACACCGAATCCACGGTGCCACGTCGAATCCACGACGCAAACTCAGCCGGTAAGAATATTGGCTTCGATGGTGATCCTTTGCTTAGATTATCAATGAAGAACCATGGAAGGAATCTCTAAGCAAAGATTAGATCAATTCGACAAAAGATATGTTCTTGAAAGAACCATCGAATTGACCTAAAAGAGGCTATAAAGAAGAACGATAAAAACCTAGCCTCTAGGGTTGCTCTCAAGTGTTTTATAAATTGATCGGTATTGCTCCCCCGTTCTTGAGAAACCCTAAATGTCTATTTATAGGTTAGAAACCTTTGGAAAGAGATAAGAATCAAAAACTTACCTTATCTGAAATTTTCAGGACGGCGATCCGGATCGGATTTACTGCGATCCGGATCGTCGTAACGAGATTGACAATTCCAGAAAAACAAGGGTTCGGGATCCGGATTGAAATGTCCGATCCGGATCGTTCATGTATTTCAGCAAAATCCCATGTTCGGGATCCGGATCGAAAATGGCCTTTGATCCGGATTGGATTTGCCAATGAACTAGCACCCTTCAGGATCCGGATTGGATTGTCTGATCCGGATCCTGAACATGTCCCATGTCCAGTTTTTGATTTTTATGCAATAAGAAATTCATCCAAGTGTTTCTACACTATAAGAAGTATTCGGATCACCAAAAATATTTAGTTAAACGTACCTGATCAATTTGAATCCATTTTCCTTGAGATTGATGCAATTGATCCACAATTCTTCACCTTCAATCTTCAAGACTCAAAACACTGAGTGCCAACTTGAGCTCTTCTCTGAGTCTTCGATTGCTGATTGACAATTTGATCACTTCAAGACTCCGACTCAATTTACTGACTTGACTCACGAAATATGCCAACACCAAAATGCCGTAACATATTTTTGCATCAGCTGGGGATCGGGCTTTTCTCTAGTGGATGTTTTTCCCACTTATTGAGTACTATGGCATCAGATCGGGCTTTTCTTTCGTGGATGGCTTTTCCCACTTTGATCATAGTCATGATCCAGTCCTGCTGTTTTACAGCACTTATGATACTTATTACTGAGATACTTTACTCGTGTGGGTCGCTCCCCTCGAGTGCCACTCCGGAGTGTGTTACAGACAGACTTTGAGTCCTTGAGACTCCTATCTCCTATCGGTGTTATGCGTTGGCCAGCATACCCGATTTGGCAAGGCACAGCAGGCAGTGCCAGTTTTACTGGTGGCACAAGATTGGGTTATTTGATCAGATACTGTTTTCCTGATGCATTCATACAATCATTTCTTTCGGTATTGCATTTAGAGGCATGCTAATAGTGGTAGTTCCCTATTTCAGTACCTTATTTACCTTACCACTTCACCTTTTCCCTTTGCCTCTAGTAGTCCTAGTGGGTCCGTCAGAGTTGAGGTTTTACCCACTAGGGGAGGCTACTGGTTTATCTGGTAGTTCTCACCCCCATTGTTGTTCCTCTTTTTCTTCTCCTCTATTTTGCAGAGTCGTCTGCGGGAGTTGCTGGGCCATCAGCGGCAGATCGAGGTAAGAGGATAGCAGACTAGCTAGATCGTCTGCCCCGACCATGAGAGTAGCTGGACTTATATTGTACCCCTTTTTATATCTCAGACTGTAGCACTTTACTTTGGGTCTGGTTTTAGCCAGCTAGTTGTACTATTTTGGTGAGCTAGGAGATTATTGTATTTATTACAGCTCTATTTTTAGTTCCAGTCTGAGATACTATGTGGTTCTTCTATTTCAGCTCTGTATTATGCTCTTTTATTATACATCTTATATCTGAGCAGGTTACCAGCGCTTCGTGTACGTGGGAAGTTCCGTGTGCACGGCGGATCTGTAGACGGACCCGGGGTCTGGTTTACACCCCGGGGCGTGACACTCTATGGATTGAAGGCCAGAATGCACCGTCTGCATCGACGCTACATCCATCAACTTCCAGGAGAGACACTACAGAAGCAAACGTATTGTCCTCAATTCGACAAGAACAGAGGAGATTATCTGTTGAACAAGAGAAATTGTCTATAAACCTCCAGCAGATTACCTCTGATCAACGAAAGATGAAAAGAAAGTGTGCCACAATATCAAAAATGCTTAAAGGAATTTTGAGGAAATTGGATTGTAGCAGTTCGGATAGTTCTGATTTGGCATGATCTAAACTCAGCCTTTAACTTTGTTTTGCAGGTTTCAAGTTTTTTTTTTTTTTTAGTTCTCAAATTTTTCTTGTTTTGAACTTTTAACTCTCCTTTTATTTTGTAATTTTGGCTTGATTTTGTGACAAAAAGGGGGAGAGAGAGAACGAACAATGATCGACTAGAACAATGATCGACTAATGGTTGTGAACTTTGAACTATGAAAGGTAAGTACAACTTCACCTTTGGTTTTAGTATATTGTGTTTTGCATGCATGCCTCGACTAACTATTCGACTAACTATTTGGGCATGTAATATAACTAACAAGTTGTTGTTGTTGACTAACAATTCTGTGACATTTGGATTTCTAATGTTTAGAAGATATGTCATTTTTTTTTTATTGTGATCTTATTACATATCTGAATTCATAAATGTCATGGTGAGTATAAACTCTATCTCTGTGTTTGGTTTTGAATGCTAAAATTCTTGAGGTATCTAACGATTTCGTTTGTCAAAAATGATTCATTTTTGCAGAGAGTACAGATGTCTAAGTCTAGAGTCTGTTCTAGGAGTTTATCTCATGTATTTATCTTTATTTGGATCTCCAATGTAAATTTTTGTTGTATGGCGATAGCAACAAAAATATCTTTTTGAATTTTCTTGAGTGGATTTGTGTTTTGTCACGAAACCGCCAAAGGGGGAGATTGTTAAGGAATTTGTGTTGGCGTATTTCGTGAAAATGGTTAAGTCTTGAAGATTGAAGATGAAGAAGTTTGGATCATATACCTCAATCTCAAGAAAGAAGAATTCAAAAGGATCAGGTACGTTTAACTAAATATTTTTGGTGATCCGAATACTTCTTATAGTGTAGAAACACTTGGATGAATTTTTAATTGCATAAAAATAAAAAACTGGACATGGGACATGTTCAGGATCCGGATCAGGCACTACAATCCGGATCCCGAACATAGGGTAGTTCATGTGCAATTCCAGTCCGGATCGTGGTTACTTCAGTTCGGACCCCGAACGTGGAATTTGCAGGAATTGCATGAACAGTCCGGACCGTGGGTATTTCAGTCCGGACCCCGAAGGTATGTTTTTCTGGAAATAGTCTGTTTAGCCACGACAGTCCGGATCGCCAAAATTCCAGTCCGGATCGCCGTCCTGAAAAATTCCAGAAAAGGTTAGTTTTTGATCCTTATCTTCTTCCAATGGTTTCTAACCTATAAATAGACCCTATGATTCATTTTCTAGGGTAGATCCGCAGAATCCAAAAAGAAGCCGTATAATCCAAAATACGGTCGATAAGAGAAAAATCCACATATAGAGAAGAAAGGAAATCAATAGATTTAATTCTATGTTTCTTCATCTATATTGATTAATTTGATTCTAGGTTTTCATACTCAGATTTTGAGTAGAATCAAATTAATGAATACTTAGATGGTATTTCCGATCTATTTCTAATCTAAGTATTCGGCGGATCATCACCACCCAAAAAACAACGATTTACCCAAAATCGGCGCGTGGACTCGCGTGGCCTTGTGGATTCAAGGTGCAACCGCTCTCGTGGATTCGGAGCGAGGTACGTTCGTGGATTCGAAGCGTGCTACTGGGTGAAGACCGTGGATTCGGTCGGACGTCGTGGATTCGACGTTGGACGCTGTGGATTCGGCGTTGGGCGCTAATCGTGGATTCGAGAAGCGTTGCGGAGCGAGCGGAGAAGATCTACTAGGAGCGTATGGAAAAGGTTGAGTCGTCTGTGAGTACGTTATATCACCTTGTACGTGTTTTAATTCTAGTGGATTTCGCCGTGTTATCGGTCCCGTGGTTTTTTACTCCGGTTTTGGAGTTTTTCCACGTAAAAATCTTGCGTGTTATTTTTCATTTTCCCATTGGATTTTATTGCGCAACGAGTTTTGAGTGTTTACTGTTTACACCTATTCACCCCCCTCTAGGTGTTTTTTCTCCTATTTAGATCCAATTAATACAACCCAAAAACATGAACCACATGACTGACTAAAAAGGAGAAAAGAAGTAAAGATGGTTTCTCCTAAGTCAAGTCCCGACATGATAGTATAGCAGAAAAAGATGGCCTATCTAGATGTCCATACAAGCATGTATTTGTCCTCAAGGAAGATAAAAGGTAATATAACAAATAGTAGCACCACATGCCAAAATCCACTAATCCGCTACACCCGTCCATAATCCATGGTCCGTCATAAATCATCAGAATGATATCCGAACATAGATATAGCATCCTACCCCATCGAGTAATCATATCATAAAAGACTATGTGCAACATGACATGCTAAAAGATCACTACTATAGTATGTCAATCTACATGATCTAGGCCATTCCTCAAGCTTCCATCTCGATGCTAGATATTGCACAATTAAACATGCATGCTAACAATTACATAGGGTAAATTCCTTTAGGTAAGCTTTTACTATTCATTATCATGGATATCCAAATCTTGCAAGTCCTCAATAATATTTAACATGAATATTAATCTTGCAATTCCCTTATACAATCATCCTTACTAGCTTACCTCTCAATAACATATAATGTACCCTAAACATGCATGCGTTTTAACATAAAGAATTAGAGAACCGTCCACCGGTTCTGGAGATGAAGCAACTCACCTGAAACGCTTTCCGCAGGCAAAGCCGAAGTCGGTGAAGTGCGTAGTCACACGCTAACCAACATCCGCTGAAACTGCACCCTCGGTACTCAGTCGCCCAAGCCTCTGCTCCAACCAACATCGTAACCACAACACTCTAATCAAATACCCCAAAACGCACCCGCTGTTTTGCAAAATAGCACAAAGAAGAGGGTTTTTCACCTGCGTGCAGCCTTCCGAAAAATCCAAAAAAATCACGGTTACGATCCTCGCGACGAGTAGATCCAAATCGAGTTTTATACACCCCGTTCCGACACCTGTAGGCCAAGATATAAATATAACAACGCGGTATGCCGAAATATCCACAAACAAAATCCTGTAGGAAACCAGTCCGAAAGAAGCATAATTATCACCTTCCAAGAGTCCTCCAAAAATTCCGATAAAAATATGGGTGCGTTCCTCTCGAAGCGTATATATCAATCGAGTCCTTAAACGCCTCATTCCGATGCTCGTAGACCGAGAAAATCCAACAATACTCCATCACTGTCCCGTACCTTACAGCAGTACAAAGGGTCACAGAAAAGCCTCGGGAACCGTGCCAAAAACCCAAAATGAGGCAAAGTGATCAACACAAAAATCGAAGACGTACCTCTCGTGAACGCACTGCCGCCAAAATCGGCTCAAAAGTTTATCGGGGTAGTCCAGGGGGTCTCTCGGACTGAAAAGCGACGGTAAAAGCAAAAATCCAAGGAGCGTCGATGTGCGCCGCGTCACAGAAAACGCCAATGTCGCGGCCTCCAAAAATATCCTAGATCCGTCGGAGAGTAGAGGACAAAGTGGTGAGGGCTCTGTTCAAAGGGGAGCTCCAGAAAATCTCCAAAACCCGCACAAGAGGGCACCCATAGCCTATTTATAGGCTGAAATCAAGACGAAAAATATATATTGGGGGACATTTTCCGGGCGCCCGAAAGTTTCGGGCGCCAACAGTAGCGCCAGATCCGACCGTCCATCCCGCGCCCGGATGCGCCTGATTGCGCCACGTCACCCACGAACAGGCGACAGCCGAATCCGCCACCCGCCATGCACCGCGTGGCCCGCGCCCCTGCTGACGCGTGGCGCGCACCCAGCGCCACCCGGTCAACGCCCGCCTGCCGCGCCCACGTGCGCGCCTGCCAGCGCCCCCCTGCCACTCACGCTTCCCGAGGCCTACCGCTCTGCTCCGTGGACCGCGCCTGCTGCTGTGATGACCTGGATCTCTGCAGAGCTGTGGTAGAGTCATTGGTGGCTACTGGAGGCCTACGTGGTGTGTTGGAGGTGTTTGGGGCATAATTGGACACAAGTGTTGGACCTCGAGCTTAAATGGATCACGTGGGTGATCGGTTGACCCCGTCGGATGTTTAGAGGTGGTTTCGCGCGAAACGGATATTAAAATTGGGCTCACCGCGAAATTTGGGCTAAGAACACCATTCCGGGTGCCTTCGGCAATTTTTAGAGTTGGAATTTGGCAAAACGGACATCAAATTCGGATTCAGCGCGCGAAAACGGTCAAAATGGACTACCCACTTGATATTTTTGCGCATGGGTTACTGTTCACGCCGGAACAGTGTTTCCGGCCGCCGGCGGGCGGCGGCGTGCAGCGGCGGAGCGCGGCGGCGTGCGGGCGCGGGCAGCGCGCGGGCGCGGGCAGGTGCGCGGTCCACGCGGCCGGCGTGCAACGGAAAGGGGGACACGTGGCAGATTTTCATTCGATGGTTCACTGGTCGCGGTCTACGAAGCGGAGTGAGTGTATGGTGCACCGGGCTTGGACACGTGGCAGGTTTCTATTGGTTCGGTCCACAGGGTTTCGTGCACCGGGTGCACTAGGCAGAGAGATGACACGTGGCGTCTCCCCATTGGTCGGGTTACTGTGCGGGCAGGGGGGGCAGCTGGCGCGACTGGCGCGGGCAAGGCGCGGTCGGGGCCACATGTCGCAACCTCATTGGATGGAGATGGTGTTTGCTGTTCGGTGGCCACGTGGCACCCAGTGACTGGTTGTTTTCGGTGTTTCCTGTTCGGCGGGACACAGAGGTAATTTTCCGAAAAGATTTTCTGGTTTTGGCTCTTTGTTTGCATCCGAGAGGGCTTCAATGGAGGATTTGGACCCATTGGAGCCCTCAGCTCGAGGGGGACTGAGAAGATGAAATCTTCTCCTAGAAGAGAGGAACACTCCTGTCAAGTTTGAGAATTTTTGGTGGCACGCACTTCGAGATTTCAGATTTTTCGGCGCGGCGCGACGCTAGTTCCTTTGTGATCCCTTTCGTCGCATTTCGGTGCGTGGACTCTCCCGAGCTACCCCGGCAGTATTTTCTGGTGATTCTTGCGCCATCGTCTTCACGACAGGTAGGTCTACGTTTCCCATGTTTATTGATTTTTCCCATTCCGAGCTTTTCATGGGTTTTTCGGATCATCTTGTGACCTCATTTGCTGGAGTGGAGTTTTGGACAGCTCTGCGGTATTTTGATGATATCTTCGCGCACAGGCATCGGATTGGGGTGATTTAAAAGGCATTTTCTATCTACACATCACGAGGAATATTCCCAAATTTTCTTGGAATTTTCTGAATTTTTTCCGAAGGTGAAAAGTCCTTGTTTACAGAACTTTGCGATTCAGATTTTGTGATTGGTTTGTTTCGGGGTGGTTCCCTTGCAGAATTTGTATCTCAGATAGGAAACTCGGTTTTGAACGTGCAGGTACTCATTTCGACCGGTTCGTCGCGAGGATCGTGACGGTATTTTTCTTGGAATTTTTCGAGCAGATCTCATAGGTGAAAAAGGTAAAACTGTGGACTATTGTGTTTGGGGACAGATTTTTGTGTGAGCATTGTTTGTTAATTGTGCATGTTTTTTTGGGGTGCTTTGTGCAGTGTTGTGGTGATTGCTTAGACCGGGCGTGGACTTCACTGTTGGGACCAGGATTTAGCGCTCGAGGTGGGTGGTTGTTATATCCCTCTTTTCTGATATACCCACTAGGAATATTAGAGAGATTCCCTCTACTGGACATATTGAATGGTCATCTAATGGACATGCTGTAGTGAACTGGAACTTGGTATATAAACAAAATATAAATAAAAATAGTATGAAATACTAATTTTATTGAGTTAGAAAAGTACAGGGTGACCTGGAAATGAATTGGGCCCAAATCGGGATTAAAATAAGATATCTAGAATCTTATGTGAGAAAGTGGGCCCAGATTGTAAGTGGAAAATTCACAGTCTCGAAAAATTCTGAGAAAATTACGGGAGCTCCGTAAATGTGTTTTAAGGCCACAGTAAAAGTTTCGCGTTGATCGGACACCCGGATAGTGAGAACGGGCTCCTCCAGCGAATTCGAATACAGTGGGACTTTGGGTTACCCAGAAGTGGTCCAAACTGAAAAGTTAAAGTACCACGAGGTAAATTAAGTTAAACTGTGGCTGCCCGTCAAATTTGAGCGTAAACGGGCGAGAAACGGGCAAGAACGGACGAAAACGGGCGAAACTGGGCTTGGGCCCAAGTTTCGGGCGCCCGAAAGTGGGAACCGGGCGCCCGGAAAGTACTGTAGCAAGTGGGCTTTTCGGGCTGCGGTGAACCGGGTTCGGGCACTGTAGCGAACCGGTTACTGTAGCAGCCCGATTCGGATTTCGATGCGCCCGGAAGTTACTGTGCGCGCCCGGAAATCTACTGTGGCACGGATCCCGAGGCAGTGGCACGGATCCCGAGGCAACGGGCACGGATCCTGAGGCAGTGGCACGGATCCCGAAGCAACGGGCGCGAATCCCGAGGCACGGCAGCGTGCGGCGCGCTGTGGCGCGCGGCCCGAGGCGCGCGGGGTAGGTGGGGAACGCCACGTGGCGTCTCCCCATTGGCCGCGGCGACCGAGGGCGCAGGCGTGCGCGGGGAAGGCGCGGCGGCCTGGCGCGGTGTCAGCGGGGGCAGGCCACGTGTCGGCCTCCCATAGGTCGGTAAGCGCGACGCGACGCGCTGACGCGACGCGTCACTGCGGCCGGCGTCAGCGGGAGCGTGGGTGCGGTCCACGTGGCGGCCTCTGATTGGTCGCCACATTTCGTTGATCGCGGTGCACGGGTCCAGGGACACGTGTCGTCCTCTGGTTGGCCGCGCGATGCTGACGTGGCGCCTCGCTGGCGCGGCATGCGCGCGTGGACCGCGGCGGGGTGACTACTGTAGCCGCCCGAAAGATTTCGGGCGCCCGAGAAGTGCGCCCAAAATCCGGGAAACGGCCTATAAAGGCCCGAAATGGCTCATTTTTCTCCTTTTTCTCCCTGTTGGCTTCACCCGAGCGTACCAGGAGAGGGAGAGGGCGATTTCGCCCGGGGTTTTCAAGGGCGCACGAGTGCGCCGTGGACTCCGTGGAGCGCACAAGATGTACCAAAGAGGCTAATGGGCGCGATGGACGTCACGGCATTGTCAAGGTAGGCCCATTTGTCGTTTTTGCGGTATTTTTGGCACAGTTTTAAGGTTTCCTTTTGGATTTTGGATTTGACCCCGTGCCCACGTGCGTGATAGGGACCCAACTTTTCTGTGCCGTTTTACTGCGCGAGTTTCGCGGGCGTCTTGGACGCGCCTCGTTTTGCGTGCAAACTCGCAAAGGACATGCACCGTTTTGCGTGCGGACTCGACGAACGTGCGCTGTTTTGGGCGCAAACTCGAAATACGTGTATCGTTTTACGTGCAACGTTGGGAAAGGAACATGCACCGTTTTGCGTGCGCATCCGAGGTACATGCTTCGTTTTGCGTGCCGATCGAATTAGCGTGCATCGTTTTGCGTGCTGTCCCTAATATGTTGCATCTTTTGTGTGCAGGATCATAGAAATGTGCACCGTTTTACGTGCAACCCTACGGTAAAACGTGCACCGTTTTGCGTGCAGATTTTAGGTACGTGCACCGTTTCGCGTGCGTTGGTGTTATCGCGCACCGTTTTGCATGCCGACCCTAATATTATGCATCGTTTCTCGTGCAGGATTAGAAAAGACGTGCACCGTTTTGCGTGCAACCCTACAGTCTGACGTGCACCGTTTTGCGTGCAGATTCGAGGTACGTGCACCGTTTCGCGCGAAGTTCGTGTTATCGCGCACCGTTTTGCGTGCCGACCCTAATGTTATGCATCGTTTCTCGTGCGGGGGTTAGAAAAGACGTGCACCGTTTTGCGTGCAACCTTAAGAGAAGCATGCTCCGTTTTGCGTGCAAATCCGTGGTGCGTGCACCGTTTTGCGTGCAGGTTGAATTGGCGCGCATCATTTTGCGTGCAGGTTAGAATGGCGCGCACCGTTTTGCGTGCGGGTTTTTAATAACTTGCATCGTTTTGCGTACAGGTCTAGAGGACGTGCATCGTTTTGCGTGCGTTCTCGAGGGATGTGCACCGTTTTGCGTGCAAGCTCGAGGAAATAAGTGGAATTGCGCGGAGACCAATTGCAAGTGTCTACAAGCAATTGGGGACACTACAAGGTGGGGAATTCTGCCGAAATTGGGTGACCTCTCCCCTTGCTCCTTTGCTTTTCGATTCGAAGCATGATAGTAGCCTGTTAGAGGCGTTAGGTAATTATGATTATGATTGCCTGCGTAGATGGATTCAGATGAAAAAGTGCAACTGTTGGTTGCCAGAGATAGAGGAATAGATGTGCATGTGTAAAAGGACACAGATGAAAAGTGCAACTGTTGGTTGCCAAAGATAGAGGATAGATTTGCATGCCTAGAGGATAAATATTATTTTTATGATGGATGTGAAAATAATTGCATGCATGAATGTGATTAGCCTTTATGATTGTTATCATGTTAGGGTATAACCCTAGGAATCATGTGACACAAGGAAAGGGAACATGTTGGTAGTAAGACTAGGAGAAAACCTAGTTTTAGGTTTCACTGAGTGACATCAAAACTTAGGAGCTTATTCTAGGATTGGACGAGTGGCATTGTCTTAGGTGATAACCTAAGGACACTGGATAGAGTGATCAACATAGAGTCAAGGACTCTAGGATGAGTATGACATTGAACTTAGGTAAAGAAAACCTAAGGTGATCTAGAGGAGTTCAAACTCACAGATAGGAAATTAGAGTCAGTGTAACTCTAAGATGAAAGTGGAACAGGAAATTAGAGTCAGTGCAACTCTAAGTTAAAAGTGGAATAGGAAAATAGAGTTAAGTTAACTCTAGGATTCAGTGAGGAATCAGGAAAGCGGGATAAGATCCCAAGGTTAAAGAATTAAACAAATATAACCCTAGAGAGTCATAGGGTGTCTGGGCAAATGGACAATAACTTTAACTTCAATTTGAGTTAAACAAAGAAAGTGAAATGTGTAAGAGTCCAGGAGACTCTCTGGTTACCCGTGTGGCAAGACCTAGGGTAAGGGATGAAAAAGCGGTTAATAAGCAAGACAAGCAAATTGCTTAAGATAAAGAAAATGAAAAGAGAATGTAAATGGCGCCTTCGAATTTGAGACTCGTCAAGTGGAGCAGGGCTCCCTGGGCAGTGACCCGTCGGACGAGGTACTTTCGAAAGGCTTAAAGTTAAAAGCAAGCTAAAAGTGGCTAAAGAGCATAAAGAGAATGTAAATGGCGCCTTCGAATTTGAGACTCGTCAAGTGGAGCAGGGCTCCCTGGGCAGTGAGTGACCCGTCGGACGAGGTACTTTCGAAAGGCTTAAAGTGAAAGTAAAGAGCTAAATGCTCAAAGAAAAGAGAAAGAGAATTGCCAGTGGCAAAATGGGAGCTATAAGCTCGAATAAGAAAGGAAAGCAAGTGTTCAAAGGCAAAGAGGCTAAGAACTAAAGTAAAAAGAAAAGAAAAGAAAGAAAATATAAAGATCCTACGGTGAAACCAGCCCATGTTGGAGGTACGGGCAGCATCCCTCTCCCGGGCAGTGACCCGTTCGGGACGTTTCTTCCGTAGGACGGGGTAACAAAAATATAAAAATAAAACGGGCGAACCTACGGTGAAACCAGCCCAGGTTGGAGGTACGGGCAGCATCCCTCTCCCGGGCAGTGACCCGTTCGGGACGTTTCTTCCGTAGGATGGGGTAACACTTGCGGGTGTTATCGGCAACCTTAGAAATCTTATCTTATGGTAGCAGGACTACCGGGCTGGGGCCCGTTGGATAAGAAATTTCTGAGGGTTAACTTGAACTAAAGCACCAGAATTTAAAGAATAAAGAGAAAATAGAGTGGCCAAGGTGGCCGGGTTAGTTGAACCCTGTATACAGCGGCATAGTGGCCGAGTTGGTGCTTAGCAGCCTAGTATGACTAGACAGAGTAGTGCTGGGTCGATGTGTATATACAGACAGTGATATATTATTTGCATAGCTGCATTTTGATTTCGAGGATTTTAGTTTCCTAGCACTATTATTTTTGCTTCCATTGGACCAAGTGGTGTAGGACACTTTTTCTCGGTGGTTGAACCCACTGGGAACTCTGTCGGAGTTCTCACACCCCTTGGGTGACCCCCCCCCACAGGTTCAGCTTTGGATGCAGCGGTCGAGACGGTTCAGATGCAGACGGCGAGGCATACGACAGGGGCAAGAGCCCAGCAGCATAGAGACCTAGAGGGTCTAGCAGAGGTATCCCTTTTATGTGTTTCTTGAGTGAACATTGTATGGTGAGGAATTTATGTAAAGGAATTGTAATAAATTTATTTGCAAGTTCAGAAATGTAAAGTGTAAGAAGTTTAGTTTATGGTTCACTCTTGTATGCTTTCATTTCCGCATTAACTGTATGTTATTGAATGAAAGTTTTAAATTTATAGTGATTTTTAGTACTCTGATATTGAGCTTCCGCATACACTTGTTGTGTTATTATGGATGTTACCGTTCCTTTCGGGTAGGAAAAGGCCTTACCCGATTGGCGGGTCTGTTGGCGTGCCCGAACCGTACAAATTGGCGGACTCGGGGCGTGACAGATTAGAGTGGTATCAGAGCCTAGGAATAGTCCTAGGTGGTTAGCAACCTTAGGGAGACCCTAGGGATTAGCACGAGAGAGTGTGTGGATTATTGGGCGAAAGTATTTGATTGGTTATTGCTGTTCCCAAAAAGGATGTTGGGACTGATCGAGGGCGACGAGCTTTCATTCTTCGGATATTACGTTGGCGGCCGACAACGTAATGTTGGAGATGAAAAGGAGTACCCTCCTATACTTTCGCATGATTGAGTCGACGAAGCCTTTTGTCAGTATATAGACTGCGCGTTGCTCAAATGGCTAAATTTGGGCTGGTTGTTTCGCTGTGGTGTGCGTATAAGCGATGACACCACATAGGGAGACACACCTGTTTTGACTCGAGTCACGAGAGGGTTCGGGGTCAAACGAGGTACACGAGCTGCGATAGCTGGTGACCGCACTTATTGGTGTGGTCCAGCAGCAGACCGATGCTCCTTGCCGATAAGCGGAAGTTTCCCGCCGGCAGGGAAGCGGATTACGACGCCTAGATGGGCGAGTGACATTATCCCAAGAAAAATGGGAAATAGATCAAGCTAAGAGACAACAGTAGAGAGTGTGGCAGGTGGCCGCCGAGCCTTTGTCGGCGCACCCTGCACCTTCTGTGAAAGATGCCGTAAGCTTGTGTCAGCTGGTTTGCCGGCAAAGTATAGTTGATGAGGTCCAGTGAGAGACCGACTCATGAAACGCTGGTGATCGCTTTGTTGCGAGAGCCAAGTTGCTGTGTCCTAAAGGTTAGGGCAAGAAAGACTTGTGGGCCTAGTGGCGAAAGTTCGCCCTGATAACGGTAGTGACCGTGTGGCCTATCATTGTGGCTAAATTGCCGCATTGTGGGGTTGGTAAGACCCGGGATAGGTTTCGAGATTCGAAAACCTCGCAAGTGAGCGGGAGTTTTGTGGCGCCGGTCTGATGGATCGGTGTAACGGCAAGGATTGCCACCGCTGGATTTGCGTGTTAATCACCGGAGTGGTGAACTGTTTTGTGGTGCCTCGACCCAGTTGGGAGAGTTGCACAAGAGCCGTAGGGGTGCTTAAGCAAATCGCTTAGCACTGGATTTTCGCGAGTTAGCGTGAGGGGCGTAGGACGCCCAACTGTTTGGGTGCTCATGGAGCACAGGTACCGTTTAGCCAGAGAGAGCTGATTAGGTGACACATTAGCCTTTGCCCAGTGTGGCCAGAGTTGATAGAGAGTTTGGGGTCGTGGATTGACGACTTGTTAGTTGGTTTTGCTCAGTGAGCATAGTGGTCGCGTGGCGACGATTAGCGGGTTCGCTTGGGGACGATCCGTGCCTGGACCATGTTTGTGGACTGTGGGCCTGTAGCCCAGTGGGCAGGCGCAGTCGGCTGTGAGAGACAGCGGCCCGAGACCTGATGGCGGGGCATGATAGAGATTTGGTCGGGACGGTAGTCCGAGCGATGACCCGGGAACGTGGAATGCCACGTGTGAGCCTTGAGGCTGTTAGTACACTGAGAGTGTGATATGACCAGGCCGTAGAGCTAGTGGTGATTGAGGTACTGTAGCTCCTAGTGGGAGCGTCTGGGTAGTAATCCTAAGTGTGGATCTATCCATATGACGATTGGGTCTGTGTGCTAGTGAGAGCCATTATACAGAGTTGGACTGGTTGGGCTATAGGCCCCTATTGGACCGTGGTCTGTGAACCTATTAGTAGTCCGAGATATCGGGTTAGCTGATAACCCGTGGACTTAGAGCGCTAGTAGCGTGTGAGATAGTTGAGGACTTGTGGATTGGCCTTTGCACTCCACATTAGGCAGCGGAGTGACCGGAAATGCGGTAAATGTAATTAGTTGCAGATGCAACCTCCTTGCGAAAGGTAAAGTGATGGCGGAATTAAAGTGAAGATTTCGCAAGAAAAGACTTGGTCATTCGTGGCAATTGAGAGAGCAAGTGCTCAAATGTGTCTCTCACCTACTTGGTGAAAGTGGCCAGACATCAGGTCTGAAATTGTCCCTGAGAAGAGATAGGGATTATGAATGGGTTGCTCGTGTAATTGTGGACGAGCAGGCAATGTGATGCCGGTCACGAGGTTCAGTGAGCCCAGTAGTGAGGGCAAGTTTTCCCCCTCTTGATCAAGTAGGAGTCGAGATGTGACTCAAGTTTCGAGGACGAAACTTATTTTAAGGAGGGTAGAATGTAGTGAACCGGAACTTGGTATATAAACAAAATATAAATAAAAATGGTATGAAATACTATTTTTATTGAGTTAGAAAAGTACAGGGTGACCTGGAAATGAATTGGGCCCAAATCGGGATTAAAATAAGATATCTAGAATCTTATGTGAGAAAGTGGGCCCAGATTGTAAGTGGAAAATTCACAGTCTCGGAAAATTCCGAGAAAATTACGGGAGCTCCGTAAATATGTTTTAAGGCCACAGTAAAAGTTTCGCGTTGATCGGACACCCGGATAGTGAGAACGGGCTCCGCCAGCGAATTTGAATACAGTGGGACTTTGGGTGACCCAGAAGTGGTCCAAACTGAAAAGTTAAAGTACCATGAGGTAAATTAAGTTAAACTGTGGCTGCCCGTCAAATTTGAGCGTAAACGGGCGAGAAACGGGCAAGAACGGACGAAAACGGGCGAAACTGGGCTTGGGCCCAAGTTTCGGGCGCCCGAAAGTGGGAACCGGGCGCCCGGAAAGTACTGTAGCAAGTGGGTTTTCGGGCTGCAGCGAACCGGGTTCGGGCACTGTAGCGAACCGGTTACTGTAGCAGCCCGGTTCGGATTTCGATGCGCCCGAAAGTTACTGTGCGCGCCCGAAATCTACTGTGGCACGGATCCCGAGGCAGTGGCACGGATCCCGAGGCAAGGGCACGGATCCCGAGGCAGTTGGCACGGATCCCGAGGCAACGGGCGCGAATCCCGAGGCACGGCAGCGCGCGCGAGCGCGCTGTGGCGCGCGGCCCGAGGCGCGCGTGGTAGGTGGGGAACGCCACGTGGCGTCTCCCCATTGGACGCGACGACCGAGGGGCAGGCGTGCGCGGGGAAGGCGCGGCGGCCCTGGCGCGGTGTCAGCGGGGGCAGGCCACGTGTCGGCCTCCCATTGGTCGGTCAGCGCGACGCGACGCGTGACTGCGGCCGGCGTCAGCGGGAGCGTGGGTGCGGTCCACGTGGCGGCCTCTGATTGGCCGCCGCATTTCGTTGGTCGCGGTGCACGGGTCCAGGGACACGTGTCGTCCTCTGGTTGGCCGAGCGATGCTGACGTGGCGCCTCGCTGGCGCGGCGTGGCGCGTGGACCGCGGCGGGTGACTACTGTAGCCGCCCGAAAGATTTCGGGCGCCCGAAAAGTGCGCCCGAAATCCGGAAACGGCCTATAAAGGCCCGAAATGGCTCATTTTTCTCCTTTTCTCCCTTTTGGCTTCACCCGAGCGTACCAGGAGAGGGAGAGGGCGATTTCGCCCGGGGTTTTCGAGGGCGCACGAGCGCGCCGTGGACTCCGTGGAGCGCGCAAGATGTCCAAAGAGGCTAATGGACGCGATGGACGTCACGGCATTGTCGAGGTAGGCCCGTTTGTCGTTTTTGCGGTATTTTTGGCACAGTTTTAAGGTTTCCTTTTGGATTTTGGATTTGACCCCTTTGCCCACGTGCATGTTAGGGACCCAACTTTTCTGTGCCGTTTTACTGCGCGAGTTTTGCGGGCGTTTTGGACGCGCCTCGTTTTGCGTGCCGCTCGTGGGAGACATGCACCGTTTTGCGTGCGGACTCGACGAACGTGCACTGTTTTGGGCGCAAACTCGAAATACGTGCACCGTTTTACGTGCAACGTTGGGAAAGGAACGTGCACCGTTTTGCGTGCCATCCGAGGTACGTGCTCCGTTTTGCGTGCCGATTGGATTAGCGTGCACCGTTTTGCGTGCTGTCTCTAATATGTTGCATCTTTTGTGTGCAGGATCATAAAATGTGCACCGTTTTGCGTGCAACCCTACAGTAAAACGTGCACCGTTTTGCGTGCAGATTTGAGGTACGTGCACCGTTTTGCGTGCAGTTCGTGTTATCGCGCATCGTTTTGCGTGCCGACCCTAATATTATGCATCGTTTTTCGTGCAGGGTTAGAAAGACGTGCACCGTTTTGCGTGCAACCCTACAGTCAGACGTGCACCGTTTTGCGTGCAGACGAGGTACGTGCACCGTTTCGCGTGCAGTTCGTGTTGTCGCGCACCGTTTTGCGTGCCGTCCCTAATATTATGCATCGTTTTGCGTGCAGGGTTAGAAAAGACGTGCACCGTTTTGCGTGCAACCTTAAGAGAAGCATGCCCGTTTTGCGTGCAGATTCGAGGTACGTGCACCGTTTTGCGTGCAGGTTGAATTGGCGCGCATCGTTTGCGTGCAGGTTAGAATGGCGCGCATCGTTTTGCGTGCGGGTTTTTAATAACGTGCACCATTTTGCGTGCAGGTCTAGAGGACGTGCATCGTTTTGCGTGCGGACTCGAGGGATGTGCACCGTTTTGCGTACAAGCTCAAGGAAACAAGTGGAATCGCACGGAGACCAATTGCTAGTGTCTACAAGCAATTGGGGACACCACAAGGTGGGGAATTCTGCCGAAATTGGGTGACCTCTCCCCTTGCTCCTTTGCTTTTCGAACTCGAAGCATGATAGTAGCCTGTTAGAGGCGTTAGGTAATTATGATTAAGATTGCCTGTGTAGATGGGTTCAGATAAAAAGTGCAACTGTTGGTTGCCAGAGATAGAGGATTAGATGTACATGTGCAAATGGACACAGAGGAAAAGTGCAACTGTTGGTTGCCAAAGATAGAGGATAGATTTGCATGCCTAGAGGATAAATATTATTTTTATGATGGATGTGAAAATAATTGCATGCATGAATGTGATTAGCCTTTATGATTGTGATCATGTTAGGGTATAACCCTAGGAATCATGTGACATAAGGAAAGGGAACATGTTGGTAGTAAGACTAGGAGAAAACCTAGTTTAGGTTTCACTGAGTGACATCAAAACTTAGGAGTTATCCTAGGATTGGACGAGTGGCATTGTCTTAGGTGATAACCTAAGGACACTGGATAGAGTGATCAACATAGAGTCAAGGACTCTAGGATGAGTATGACATTGAACTTAGGTAAAGAAAACCTAAGGTGATCTAGAGAGTTCAAACTCACAGATAGGAAATTAGAGTCAGTGTAACTCTAAGATGAAAGTGGAACAGGAAATTAGAGTCAGTGCAACTCTAAGTTAAAAGTGGAATAGGAAAATAGAGTTAAGTTAACTCTAGGATTCAGTGAGGAATCAGGAAAGCGGGATAAGATCCCAAGGTTAAAGAATTAAACAAATATAACCCTAGAGAGTCATAGGGTGTCTGGGCAAATGGACAATAACTTTAACTTCAATTTGAGTTAAACAAAGAAAGTGAAATGTGTAAGAGTCCAGGAGACTCTCTGGTTACCCGTGTGGCAAGACCTAGGGTAAGGGATGAAAAAGTGGTTAATAAGCAAGACAAGCAAATTGCTTAAGATAAAGAAAATGAAAAGAGAATGTAAATGGCGCCTTCGAATTTGAGACTCGTCAAGTGGAGCAGGGCTCCCTGGGCAGTGACCCGTCGGACGAGGTACTTTCGAAAGGCTTAAAGTTAAAAGCAAGCTAAAAGTGGCTAAAGAGCATAAAGAGAATGTAAATGGCGCCTTCGAATTTGAGACTCGTCAAGTGGAGCAGGACTCCCTGGGCAGTGACCCGTCGGACGAGGTACTTTCGAAAGGCTTAAAGTGAAAGTAAAGAGCTAAATGCTCAAAGAAAAGAGAAAGAGAATTGCCAGTGGCAAAATGGGAGCTATAAGCTCGAATAAGAAAGGAAAGCAAGTGTTCAAAGGCAAAGAGGCTAAGAACTAAAGTAAAAAGAAAAGAAAGAAAGAAAATATAAAGATCCTACGGTGAAACCAGCCCATGTTGGAGGTACGGGCAGCATCCCTCTCCCGGGCAGTGACCCGTTCGGGACGTTTCTTCCGTAGGACGGGGTAACAAAAATATAAAAATAAAACGGGCGAACCTACGGTGAAACCAGCCCAGGTTGGAGGTACGGGCAGCATCCCTCTCCCGGGCAGTGACCCGTTCGGGACGTTTCTTCCGTAGGATGGGGTAACACTTGCGGGTGTTATCGGCAACCTTAGAAATCTTATCTTATGGTAGCAGGACTACCGGGCTGGGGCCCGTTGGATAAGAAATTTCTGAGGGTTAACTTGAACTAAAGCACCAGAATTTAAAGAATAAAGAGAAAATAGAGTGGCCAAGATGGCCGGGTTAGTTGAACCCTGTATGCAGCGGCATAGTGGCCGAGTTGGTGCTTAGTAGCCTAGTATGACTAGACAGAGTAGTGCTGGGTCGATGTGTATATACAGACGGTGATATATTATTTTGCATAGCTGCATTTTGATTTCGAGGACTTTAGTTTCCTAGCACTATTATTATTGCTTCCATTGGACCAAGTGGTGTAGGACACTTTTTCTCGGTGGTTGAACCCACTGGGAACTCTGTCGGAGTTCTCACACCCCTTGGGTGACCCCCCCCCACAGGTTCAGGTATGGATGCAGCGGTCGAGACGGTTCAGATGCAGACGGCGAGGCATACGACAGGGGCAAGAGCCCAGCAGCATAGAGACCTAGAGGGTCTAGCAGAGGTATCCCTTTTATGTGTTTCTTGAGTGAACATTGTATGGTGAGGAATTTATGTAAAGGAATTGTAATAAATTTATTTGCAAGTTCAAAAATGTAAAGTGTAAGAAGTTTAGTTTATGGTTCACTCTTGTATGCTTTCATTTCCGCATTAACTGTATGTTATTGAATGAAAGTTTTAAATTTATAGTGATTTTTAATACTCTGATATTGAGCTTCCGCATACACTTGTTGTGTGATTATGGATGTTACCGTTCCTTTCGGGTAGGAAAAGGCCTTACCCGATTGGCGGGTCTGTTGGCGTGCCCGAACCGTACAAATTGGCGGACTCGGGGCGTGACACATGCATACTTAACTAAAATAATTGTGAGCCTATCATATGGAAAACACTATATTGGAAACTTGATAGTGGTTGAAACTTATACATGCTTGCATGGACATCATTTTAGCATTTAACCTTGCATGGGGGATGTACTTTCATGTTGGGATATTGTGAAACGTCTTGTGGGAGGGTACCACTTGAGGATCTTTTGGACATGCACGGGTGGATGGTTTATGTGAGGATGATTAGCAGATTATAGACATGTGTGGTTGGATTATGATTTAGCATGATGATTATACCCAGGTGGAGGTATTAATTGATACACATGTGGAGCCACTATTCGTCACTCTCCCTTCTTTCTGTCATGAGTAGATAGGCTTGCTTTTATGGATATCTAGTTAGACCATTTTTGATCGCTACACTATATGTTGGGACTTGACTTCGGAGAAACTCTATTTGTTTCTTCTCTCCCTATTCCTTAGACAGGTGGCTCCTTGTTGCTCGGGCTTGAGCACGGGTTGGCATAGTGTAGCCGGGGCCTGGATTTTAGCTTCTGGGGTATTGCCGCTACCGCGGATAGTAGGCGGTTGACCGGATGTCTGATGGGGGACATGATTGTGATTATGGGTGTTGTTGTGAACCCCTTACTTTTGATTACCCGCTACGCATTGGAGTAGCTTCTTTGGTAAAAAGGCTAAATGCACTTTAGAGGTGACAACGACAGGCTTAATTGAGATTAAAACGGATACTGTTAGAACTTGCTTGAATGGGGGTTATAATTGTAGAGCAGTAACATCATGTTAAAAGATAAGGCTAATTAATAAATTGTGGGCTTTGAGTTTGTGACATAGGCAGGCACAGGCTATCTCATATTTACTATTCTCATACTATTGTCTACATGCTCTAACATTATAAAGGATATCGACATCTGTTTTATTTTATGGCATCCTGAGACATTTGCATGCTTGTATGGTCACCTAGATAGGCCACCTTTCT
Source organism: Tillandsia fasciculata (assembly GCA_029168755.2). Classification (NCBI taxonomy): domain Eukaryota; kingdom Viridiplantae; phylum Streptophyta; class Magnoliopsida; order Poales; family Bromeliaceae; genus Tillandsia; species Tillandsia fasciculata. Next base: position 11,778,154 of record CM054930.1, read on the forward strand.
CTGCTACACTATCATGCTGGAATTGACATAGGAGAAACCTTTTTATTATTCTTTTCTCCTTTCATTTGAGGCTCAGGGTATTTGCAGCTCGTGCGCGAGCAGGGGGTTTGGGATAGTGTAGTCAGGTTCTTGGGTTTTGGGACAGGCAGGGCTTGATGGCAGGTTATTGCAGCAACTGCGGATCTTGGGCGGTTGACCGGAGATTGCTTATGCATCAGATTGGGTATCAGGTCTCTAGTGGATGGAGTTTTCCGCTATTTATTTATCTTGCATCAGGTTGAGATCGGGTTTTTCTTTAGTGGATGGGTTTTCCCACTTTGATCAGAGTCATGATCCAGTCCTGCTGATTTATGATACTTATGTTACTGGATACTGAGATACTTTACTCGTGTGGGTCGCTCCCCTCGAGTGCCACTCCGGAGTGCGCGGCAGATAGGCTTCGAGTCCTTGAGACTCTCATCCCCTATCGGTGTTATGCGTTGGCCAGCATACCCGATTTGGCAGGCACAGCAGGCAGTACCAGTGTTTACTGGTGGTCAGATTGGGTTTATTCAGGCAGGCATTTGTATTCTGATGCATACATTCAGCTATTCCTTTAGCTCAGTATTTAGAGGCATACTAATGGTAGCTTTTCGTCAGTAGTCATATTCATAGCATACCACCTTCATTTCCTTTGCCTCTGGTAGACCTAGTGGGCGTGTCAGAGTTGAGGTTTTACCCACTAGGGGATGCTACTGGTTTACTAGTAGTTCTCACCCCCATTCTTCTTTTCTCTGTTTCTTCTCCCTTGTTTTGCAGTGTCTTTTGCGGGTGCTGCTGGGTTTTCAGCGGCGGGTCGAGAAGAGAGGACGGTTGAGTAGATAGACCTCGAGACAGGATGAGCGAGTTAGCTGGACTGTTGGTGTACCCATGTTTCCTCAAACGATTGTACTTTTACTTTGGGACTGGCTTTGGCGAGCAGGTTGTATTTATTTTGGTGAGCTGGGAGAGACAGATGTATCATTTTTACAGATGTATCATTAGTTTTAGTTCAGCTCTGTTTTTATTGCTCATTTCTTATTATCTCTTTTATATCTGAGCAGGTTTGGCGCTTCGTGTACGCGGAAAATACCGCGTGCACGGCAGATCTGTGGACGGGCCCGGGTTCTGGTTTACACCCGGGGCGTGACAGCTGCGCCAGCCACTGCCCTGCTGCCACGCATCCAAAGCGAACCAATAGAAAAACGCGACGTGGCACACTCCTCTCGCTGCACCGCGCTAGTCCGCGCTCCTGCCCGCGCCTGCTCCCATGGGCCAGGCCTATTGCGCCGTGACCCCCGCTCCGCCATGTGGCGTACGGCACCAACAGGAAGCCGCCACGTGGCACACTCCTCGGTCCACCGATCCACCGTGCACCCAAAAACACTAGAAAACTTCCGGGTGTCCATTTTCAGACGTCCGAACTCAGAAAAATACAACCAAGTAGTCGATTTCCGTCGTTTTCGCGCGCTGAGTCCAAATCCGATGTCCGTTTTGCCCAATTCTACTTCTAAAATTCGGCGGGGCAATCCAATCCACTCGTGATCCATTTTCTCACACTGAGTCCATCACTTGTGTCCAATTTGCGCATAAACACCTCCAATACTCAACATAAACCTCCAGAAGCTGCTGATCCAACAGTAATCCTATCGCGGGGATTCGGGTCCTCACAGAAAATGAATTAAGTTTACCTATTTGGGTGTTTTCGACAAAAAAATAGAAATGGTTCAGCGCAATACGGAGACCGCGGTTGGATTCAGCACGGAAAAATGTTTAAAAAGGGCTATTTGGAAATTTTCTGGTGAATTCTACTTCAAAAATGGACTCAGTGCGCGAAAATGCTAAAAATTGGATTTTTCCAGGCTTACTAGGCTTTAGGGCCGATTTCCACAGTGGGCCGGTCCACGGCCCACTGCGTGTGCACCGGGCCCAGCGAACCGCGGTGAATGCCAGGTGGCAGTGCCTGGTTGGTCGGCGCACTGTGTGCGGGCAGCGGGGTTGGCGCACGATTGGCAGGGGGCAGCGGACCGTACGGCATGACTGGCGCGAGGCGGCGCACGCGGGCGCCGCGTGGCGGCCCGTGGTTGGCGAGCGCCTACCACTCGCGCACGCGGGGCCGCCACATGGCGTAGCCCGGTTGGCGTGCCCGCGCTATTGCCCGGGGTGGGACACGCGGCGCACCTGGGTGATTCCGGGCGCTGCGGAAGCTGTTTCGTGTTTGGTGCCCGAAAGATTCAAGCGCCCAAAAATGCACCACAAACCCGCAGATTGGAATTTTTTTTTGGATTTTGCCAATAAATAGGCCATTCTCTCCCCCTTTTTTCAGTTTTTGGAGGTTTCTCGTGAGGGCTGTTTGGCTGAGGTTGTTCCTCATTAAGTCTTCTACTTCTCCAAGGATCTGGGGCATTTTAGGAGGCCGCGGCATCGACGTTTTCCCCGACTCGGCGCACTTCGACACTTCTCTGATTGCAGCTTTTTCTGTCAATGCTCTGTCCGCGGGCTCCCCTGAGTTGACCCAAGGGAGTTTTTAGTCGATTCTTGCGATAATGTTTCCACGAGAGGTAGGTCTTTGATTTCTGTGTGTGCCGCTCCTCTCTATTTTGAGTTTTTATGGGACTTTTCGGAGCTTCTTTGGACCGCATTTTCTGCGGCAATATCCTGGACAGTGGTGGAGTAATCTTGCATTTTCTCAGCTTACAGTTGTTGGAACTAGGACTTTAAGCTCTTAATTGACATCTACACTTCGAGGGGAACGCAACCGTATTTTTTTTTGGATTTTTTTGAGGACACCTCGCAGGTGAGAATTTTCGTTTTTGGGGACTATTGAACTGAACAGTAAAATGCAGATTTTGTGTTGGTAATTTTTGTGGCATTCGGCTTGTGTTACAGTTTTCGCTCAGATTTTGGAGTTTCGCGGGGAAAGGGGAAGTTTAAACTTATCGTCATGATTGAGGTGAGCATTTTTCTTTTTGGTCCCGGACAAAAATTACACTCGGATTAGCTTTTACACTCGAGCGACGCGCTCGCTGATTTTTGCCGAACTTATTGGATAGCACTTCAGTGTTTTGCTTGCTGCCGCCGATCCGGGAGAAGTTTTTAGGAGTTCTTGGATTCGTTGGAACCGTAAGAGCTGGGGGAATGTGCACGCCAAATTTTAGCCTGAACGGATTTCGGATCTACGCGTTCCAGGTAGGTTGTTGAGCATCTCTTTCTACGGCTTACTCACTAGGACTATTAGAGTGATCCACGACACACTGTTTATTGTTTCGCCACCCCATTGTAGATCGTGCATGAATATATTATTCCGATTATTCCTTAGCCTATCTATGTGAGACTGGTACACTATGATGATTTATTATGGACATGTGTAGTTGGTTAGTGATTATGACACGTTGATCTATTCCTATGTGTAATCGGTTATTCGTTGGGACAATATGATCTATCCTATGTGAGGTTACTATTTGATGCTCTTCATTTTATTTTACATGAGAACAATTGCATGTTTGTATGGACATTTGGATAGGCCACCTTTTATCGCTACACTATCATATTAGGACTTGACTTAGGAGAAATCATGATTGTTCATTTTTCTCCTTTTTACTTAGATATGTGATTCATGTTGCTCCGGTGCGAGCAAGGGCTTGGGATAGTGTAGTCTGTTGGTTTTTAATATAAGGATCCACAAGGATCTAAATAGGTACTATCAAACACCTAGAGGGGGGTGAATAGGTGTAATATTTAAAAAATAAATCTCAGTGCAAAATAAAAACCAATGCGGAAAATAAAAACAGCACACCGAGATTTACGTGGAAACTCCAATCCAGGAGAAAAACCACGGGACCAACACGCAATAACAATCCACTAAGAATTGAAGAATAACAAGGTGATTACCGACTCCACGGACTCGACCCCTCCTTCAACTTCTTCGGATCTTGCGCTCCACCGATTGCACGTCCACTGCACACGTTCGAATCCACGAACGCCACTCGAATCCACGAGCACACGTTTCGAATCCACGAAACGCCTTCAACACACCGAATCCACGATGCCACGTCGAATCCACGACGCAAACTCAGCCGAAAGAATATTGGCTTCGATGGTGATCCTTTGCTTAGATTATCATTGAAGAACCGTAGAAGAAATCTCTAAGCAAAGACTAGATCAATTCGACAAAAGATAGATCTTGGAAGAACCGTCGAATTGACCTAAAAGAGGCTATAAAGAAGAACGGTAAAAACCTAGCCTCCAGGGTTGCTCACGAGTGTTTTCTTAATTAATCGGTCTTGATCCCCCCTTTTTGAGAAACCCTAAATGTCTATTTATAGTTTAGAAACCTTTGGAAAGAGATAAGAATCAAAAACTTACCTTATCTGGAATTTTTCAGGACGGCGATCCGGATCGGATTACTGCGATCCGGATCGTCGTAACGTGATAGACAATTCCAGAAAACCAAGGGTTCGGGATCCGGATTGCAAGGCCCGATCCGGATCGTTCATGCAATTCAGCAAAATCCCATGTTCGGGATCCGGATCGGAATGGCCTTGGATCCGGATTGGATTTGCCAATGAACAATCACCCTTCGGGATCCGGATTGGACTGTCTGATCCGGATCCTGAACATGTCCCATGTCCAGTTTTTGATTTTTATGCAATTAAAAATTCAACCAAGTGTTTCTACACTATAACAAGTATTCGGATCACCAAAATTATTTAGTTAAACGTACCTGATCAATTTGAATCCATTTTCTTGAAGATTGATGTAATTGATCCACAATTCTTCACCTTCAATCTTCAAGACTCAAAACACTGAGTGTCAACTTGAGCTCTTGTTGAATCTTCTCTAAGTCTTCGATTGCTGATTGACAATTTGATCACTTCAAGACTCCGACTCAACTCACTGACTTGACTCACGAAATATGCCAACACCAAAATGCCGTAACAATCTCCCCCTTTGGCAATTTCGTGACAAAACCCAAAAATACATAAAAACGCTCAAGTCACTCATCTTAAACCAAAAAATTCGAAATTCAATGTCATCACCAAAACATTGATTTTCTTTGCGTGAAAGATCCAATAAATACAAAATTACATTTGAACCAAACAGTCCTAGAACATACTCTATGACTTAGGACTTGGAGTCTTAAAGTGATGTAATTCCTGCAAAACAAAACTCCAAACAAAATCAAACGTTAGTCGTTAGAAATTAAAATCCTACATTTGATTCGTCCTTTTGGTTCTTTTGTTTTTCGGCTCTTTCAATCTTTTCTTTATCTCCCCCTATCTTGAGCATCTCTAACATGTTCTCCATGTTCTCCATGTTCTCCCCCTTTGTGATACGATCATTATTTTCTGTTCTCCCCCTTTTTTGTTTGTCCTTCCTATCTCGATGATCTCATCTCCGTCATTTCTCTTCTCCCCCTTTTTGTCACAAATTGTCAAACAGTGAACATACTAGACAAAAGGAAATCTAACAACATTAGTTCATAGAGAAAGAGAGATAAAAGCTCAGTTCCGGTATATAACAAAAATGCAGATTGCGTACCGGTACCAGAAAGCAAAAATCAAATAATTTCTTGAAACAAATCCAGATTTTGGAATCTTTTCAAATACCGATTTGTATTCCATCAAGAAATCAATTTAAGTGCTTTAAACAATGAATTCACACAGATGCCATTCAATCCAATTAATTTCACAAAATTAAAAAGATTTACTCCTAAATCATGAAAAACAAAGATAAAACATTATAAACAGTTTTTCATGTTATATTCATCAAACACAAGTCATCAAAAATAATCTTGAGATCCAAACTCTATCAAGATGTAACGGATTTACAAAGATGACTTACGGAGATTTCCAAATGACATCAATCTTGAATTCTACCCTTTCTTGAGATTGAGGTGTATGATCCAAATTTCTTTCATCAGAATAATTTAGAAAAATTCCATAAAAATCAGAAAGAGTATGTAAGCACTTTAGCGCATCAACTTTAAACAAAAGTCATCGTTTCATGCAACAAGAAATAGATTATACCAAATCTATCAAAAATACTCAAAAATGAAACGAAAATTTATGAAAATTAAAACCCTTAAAGTTGAACAACTTCAATCACATCTAACATGATCTTATGCGTAATGCCTTTATCAAATCATCAATTTGGTAAAGAAAATGAAATACCAAGATCAATAGATGTTTGAAATCCCAGATAAGTTAGATAATATATCTAGACAATCTGTTGAAGAGAGTGGCTCTTTGAGCATCTTTCATTAAAAATCCCACCTTATACCAACCTTGAAATTTGACAGAGTCAAGTATTTCAATCATGCATTTTATTAATCAAAATTGACAAAACCATGCTTGGTATTCATGTGGTAGCTGCACACAGTACTCGGACGACCGAGGTGGTAGCTCTTTCCTCCATGTGGTGGTAGTTTTCACACTCCTCATTGGGATGTAACTCTTTCCACATCTTTTGAGCATTTTACTTTTCTTTGACTCCCCCTCAATTGGCTATCAATTATTTAATATATAAGGTATTCAACCAAAAATTGATCTCGCATTCATACTCGACTAAATAGTCAAATAAGATAATGACTATACCAAGAGATCATTGAGAGAGAAATTGACTTTGATCACTTAAAAGATGACTTAATTAACATAAATGATCATTGCAACATCGAAATATTATGATGTCAAAAGCATAATAGATTTCTAAATGCGTGAAAAGATGCAATTAAAGTCAATATAATCAATGCTCAATTAATGTCCTATGTACAAACATAGATGAAGAACAAAAACACAAAACAAAACCTAACCTAAGGATTGGTTTCAAAAAGGAGATCATTTCAAGGAAAGCATTCCAATTGCCTTACGCAAGTGAATAAATCGTTTTTGATCCAAAGGTTTTGTTAAAATGTCAGCTAATTGATCTTCAGTTGAAATATATGAAAGTTGAAGAATATTTGATTCAACTAGCTCTCTAAGAAAATGATATCTAAGTTCAATGTGTTTTGTTCTTGAGTGCAACACAGGATTTTTAGAAATGTTTATAGCACTTATGTTGTCACAAAGAATTCACACAACCGAGATAGATTAAGCATCTAAAGATCACACATGATTTCTAAAATTTGATGCTTATAACTATCAAAAACTCCTATAATGAAGTATCTTCAAGATTATGATTATGGAGTAAAGTTGATAATCCATATAAAATTAATTTGGAGTGAATGAACGTGAAGCCCTTTTTATTCAATGCACTTGTTCAATAAAAACCCTTTTGTTCAAAAACAAAGTATAAAAACAAAGAGCATTGAAAAACATGTAATGCAGAGATTAAGAAAAATATGAAAGGAAAACCAATCAAAGCATTACATACAGTCATAAGCTATTTAGAACTTAAGACAAGGAAAGATATCACCTTTCCGAATCCAAAATCGCTGGATTTTGGGTTGTCTTGATTCGTTGTGGCCGGGGGTTGTCCGCTTTGACTGTTGATCCACCTTAGGTCTTTGCCTCGCAATGATCCACTTGTATGATTGATGTTGTGGCTCGGACCTTTGGTGGGTTGAGTGAACTCCTTTGACTTGATGTGTCTTTTGATTCCGTTGAGTCCGCTCCGTAGATGAAGTTGCCGAAGGACTTTTCTTTCTCTTTTTCGGGCAATTCTTCACCAAATGTCCTTCAAGTCCACATAGGTGACAAGTTCTTTCTTTCAATTTTATTGTGGAACTTGAAGCCTTCACAGTTTGGTTCTTTTTAAATCCCAAACCAACCTTGCTTGTTTGACCTAATCCGGACATACTTTCTAGTTTCTTGGAACCGGTTGAAAGCCTTTGTATGTCGGATTTGAGTTCATGAACTTGCTTGGTCAAAGCTTGGTTGGTGACATGAATTTCTTCAAACTGCTTTTCAAGAAAACCAATCTTGTCCATATATGATTTTGCGTTCGTCTCCGATTGGTTTAACTTTTCTTGGAGGATTTTATTGTTATCCAATAACCGTCCTTGTTCCTCCTCGAGATCATGAAGTTTGATCTTTAAAGCTTGATTCTCGTCTTGAACCTCAAGTCGTTGCTTCCTCAACTTCTTGATATGCTTGGCCATCTTCTTTGATTCCGCAAGAAGTTGTTGGTATGCCTCAACGAGTTCTTCTTCGTCCGACTCCCCCTCACTTGATGACTCTCCTCCGGATGTTGATGTTTCATGCAAAATCAAAGGAATAGAGTCAGTGACTAAAGATGATAAGCACAAATTAGAAGAGGGAATTTGAGAGGCATGAAAAGCAACAATTTTTTCTTTTTCCTCTTCACTTGAGGTCGATTCATCGAAACTAGAATCGTCCCAAGTTTTTGCTTGCAAAGCCTTCTTTTTGTATGATTTCTTAGAAGGACAATCCGTTGAAATATGGCCGTAGCCTTTGCATCGATAGCATCGGATTTCCCCTTCGAAATCATCTTTTTCTTTTTCTTTAGAAGGTTTTGCAACGCCTTTGAGTTTAGAGGATTTAGAACCCGATGATCCTTTAGATGGTTTCGTGGATGAAGATCCATCGGTTCGATTCTTCCAAAATTTCCGACGAAATTTCTTTGTGATCCGCGCCAATTGTTCTTCAAAATCGGCAAAAGAGATTTCATCGTCGGAACTCGATTCGCCATCTTCTTCCTTTGTTGATTTGAATGCAATACCTGTAAGCTTAGAAGAAGACTTGGAAGAAATTTGATTAGTAGGAAAAGTCATCTCATAAGTTTGTAAAGCACCTACTAATTCCTCTACACTCATCTCATCCGGATGACTAACGGTTTCAATGGCGGTAACCTTTGCCCTAAACCGTTCCGGAAGAGTCCGAAGAATCTTTCTTACAATTTTCGACTCCGGGATCTTTTCTCCTAAATTAGCACATGTATTAATTACATCTTGAAGTCTAGTGTAATAATCTGTAAACAATTCATGCTCTTCCATATGAATAGAGTCAAATTGACTTGTAAGCATCTGGAGCTTTTGAATTTTTACAAGATTAGTACCCTCATGTGTAATTTTGAGAATATCCCAAATTTCCTTCGCGGTTTCACACGCGGAAATTCGTGTAAACTCAGTCGAGGAAAGAGAATTATATAAAGCGTTCATACCTTTCCCATTGTAAGAAGATCTTTCGATTTCCTCTTTAGACCATCTAGAGCGAGGTTTTGGGGTAGTAGAATTTCCTACTTCCTCAACAGGATGCACCCAACCGTATTCAACGGTTTGCCAAACACGCTCATCAATTGAGATGAGAAAAGCTCTCATCCGCACTTTCCAATATGCATAATTGGTCCCATCAAAAAGAGGAGGTCTAAAAATATTACCACTTTCACCCGACATGATAGATAAACCTAAAACCCGCTCTGATACCAATTGTTGGTTTTTAATATAAGGATCCACAAGGATCTAAATAGGTACTATCAAACACCTAGAGGGGGGTGAATAGGTGTAATATTTAAAAAACAAATCTCAGTGCAAAATAAAAACCAATGCGGAAAATAAAAACAACACACCGAGATTTACGTGGAAACTCCAATCCAGGAGAAAAACCACGGGACCAACACGCAATAACAATCCACTAAGAATTGAAGAATAACAAGGTGATTACCGACTCCACGGACTCGAACCCCTCCTTCAACTTCTTCGGACCTTGCGCTCCACCGATTGCACGTCCACTGCACACGTTCGAATCCACGAACGCCACTCGAATCCACGAGCACACGTTTCGAATCCACGAAACGCCTTCAACACACCGAATCCACGATGCCACGTCGAATCCACGACGCAAACTCAGCCGAAAGAATATTGGCTTCGATGGTGATCCTTTGCTTAGATTATCATTGAAGAACCGTAGAAGAAATCTCTAAGCAAAGATTAGATCAATTCGACAAAAGATAGATCTTGGAAGAACCGTCGAATTGACCTAAAAGAGGCTATAAAGAAGAACGGTAAAAACCTAGCCTCTAGGGTTGCTCTCAAGTGTTTTCTTAATTATCGGTCTTGATCCCCCCTTTTTGAGAAACCCTAAATGTCTATTTATAGTTTAGAAACCTTTGGAAAGAGATAAGAATCAAAAACTTACCTTATCTGGAATTTTTCAGGACGGCGATCCGGATCGGGATTACTGTGATCCGGATCGTCGTAACGTGATAGACAGTTTCCAGAAAACCAAGGGTTCGGGATCCGGATTGCAAGGTCCGATCCGGATCGTTCATGCAATTCAGCAAAATCCCATGTTCGGGATCCGGATCGGAATGGCCTAGGATCCGGATTGAAATTGCCAATGAACAATCACCCTTCGGGATCCGGATTGCACTGCCTGATCCGGATCCTGAACATGTCCCATGTCCAGTTTTTGATTTTTATGCAATTAAAAATTCAACCAAGTGTTTCTACACTATAACAAGTATTCGGATCACCAAAATTATTTAGTTAAACGTACCTGATCAATCCGAATCCATTTTCTTTAAGATTGATGCAATTGATCCACAATTTTTCACCTTCAATCTTCAAGACTCAAAACACTGAGTGTCAACTTGAGCTCTTGTTGAATCTTCTCTAAGTCTTCGATTGCTGATTGACAATTTGATCACTTCAAGACTCCGACTCAACTCACTGACTTGACTTACGAAATATGCCAGCACCAAAATGCCGTAACATAGTCGAGATTATCGAGTCTGGGAGAGATTGTACCAGATTGTGGACTTGTGGGGTGTTGCGGCAACTGCGGATATTGGGCAGTTGATCGGATGTCGATTATTGTACCAGATTAGGGACTTGTCGGGTGTTGCGGCAACTGCGGATATTGGGCGGTTAACTGGATGTCGATCTTTGCATCAGATTGGGGTTGGGCTTTCATTAGTGGACGAAGTTTCCCACTTTGAGCATGGTCGTGACTAAGTCCTGCTGTATTGAGATACTTGTGACATGGTTACTTTACTCGTGTGGGTCGTTCCCCTCGAGTGCCACTCTAGAGTAGACGTTATGGCTGAGCCGTGTGCCGGTCAGTTGGTTACTTTGAGATCGAGCAGTGTGCCGATCAGTTACTGGGTTCTTCAGTTCGACGGCAGAGCAGGCAGTACCGGGTTTCATACCGGTCCATTTGATTGGGTTTATATTGATAGATATTGTTCACTGATGCATGCATACAACCTTTTTATTTGGTACTGCTTAGAGGCATTGTAGTGGTAGTTTTCCTTATCAGCAGACTATTTTTAGCTTACCACTTTACTTTCTTTCTTGCTTCTGGTAGACTTGGTGGGTACGTCAGAGTTTGAGGATTTACCCACTGAGGGCTACTGGTTTACTAGTAGTTCTCACACCTGTCGGAGATTTTTTCCCCTCTTTTTTCTTTCCTCTATGTTTTGCAGAGTTTTCTGGGGGAGTTACTGGTCCTTCGGCCGCTATTCGAGGCGAGGGAGTCGCGAGCTAGATCCCTACCTGTCCATGGAGTGTAGCTGTACCCCCTGGTTGGAGCTTTTTTTGTATTGTCAGCTGGATTATTGTATAGTTTACTATTTTGGAGAGCTTTCCTGTATTTGTGAGAGACTGATGTACTATTGTTTTAGTTTACCTCCCTTTTGGGTTTTTAGATGCTGTATCCAAGAATAATGCATGGTGATTATTTATATTTGGGAGACGGATCTTGTACTTATTCCTATTGTACAGTGGTTTGGATTTTATTTCACAGCAGCTTATTTTCTGCTCTGATATTTATATAGCTGTATTACTATCTTTTGTAGGTTTGACACTACGCCTATGCGGGATTTCCTGTATGGGTGGCTGATCTGTTGGCGAGCCCGGGTTGTAGATTCAACCCCGAGGCGTGACACCGAAATTTGCTAGAATTTCGGGAAACCTGCCAAACGACCGACTACGGCCCAAATAGCATCTATGAGTTTCCAAATGTGAAGAAACTTCACACCCTGCCCCGGAATGATCTATTTGACATGTCCGGGCAGCCAATGACCATTTTGTAATCATTTGTGCTAAATCGAGGTCATAATTACCAACGTAGTCCCCCGAAAAGCCGATTTTGGCTTCGAGAGCTACCGACGTGAAACGAAGGTCACTAGACCAGCCAGGACAGTGCTGGAACAGCTAGGGATACCTGGCAGTGATAACTCATCATCTGATATCCCCTAAAAGCGCAATTTGCGCGGAAACGCTGATAAACCAGCAATTTAGCCAATTTCTGGTTCGGGGATCGATATCCGCTCATCAGAAGCCATCGGATCTCCAACGAAAGGTTTAGAATCATGGGCACACAGCCCAAGACAATCCATGATGTCATAATCATATTTAGACCCTAGGGTTCCATAAAATTATACAATTACATGTATATTATTATGTTTTCGACTCGATTACAAAATTTGGGCATATTCAAGTTGAACCGAAGGCACTAGTGAATGGGCCTTCATGCACTGAACGTCATTCTCGCTGTTTGGGAGTGGCACGAAGCCCGAGAATAGCAATGGCTCAAGTATAAACATGCAACATAGGCCACTTATGTCATTCTCATACAATTACTCAACCAAATACAAGTTTGAGGAGAGCATCATGCTTAGTAGGGTCAGAGAAGTCAAGGGCTTACCTTCGGGATGTTGTGTGTGAATGGTGATTAGGAGGTCAGAAGGGCAGTGGATAAGGTCTTGGTGCAAAAGAAATCCCAAAAGAAGGAGACCGACCTCAATTCAAAAATAAGGAAGAAGATAGATAGTCTCCTTTCCTAGCTTCGCGCGGCCAATGCAGACCACCTCACCCCTCGGGCTCGACTTCTAGCTGAATGAGGGAGTCGCAGGAAGGGTCTGGCGAAATCCCCAGGGCTCTTGTGCTTCCTCTTCACCTCTTTCAGATGCAAGAGACAAAGAAGCCTCCCTCTCTCTCCCTGTGAATTCAAATGGAGAGAAGAGGTTGGAGATGGCCAAGTTCCAAGGCAGAGGATGAGGGGGATGTGGGGAGAAGGCTGCGGAGTCCTTTCCCCCATGTGTGCAGCTGTTGCAACCAACTCGGGTAAGTTGGTTGCATAAATGCAAAGGAACCCTCCACCTCTTCCTCCTTTAATCCAAGTCCTCCTCCTATAGCTCCAACTTGTAGAGAAGACCCTCCACAAGAGAGCTCCTGCGATTTGATCCATAAAAGAAATAAGCATTCTTAGGACTTTATCGTAAATTTTATTGTATTTCACACTTTTTGTGGCATTCGGGTCGTCAAACAAAAAAACAGACTTCGCCATGTCGATCGGCTCGTCGAGACCTATCAAGTAGCGATCTTAGTTCCTCGAGTTTAGGTCCGGATAAATTCCAATTCCATCTTTTATAGTGGAAATTATGATTTGGCACATTTTTCGAGGCATTGGAGTCGTCAGACTGAAAAAAAGAATCGGCCATGACGTCCGTATCGACAAAACCCTTCAAGTGGTGATTTTGGTTTGTTGATATTAAATCCAAATAATTCGTAATTTCATCTTACTTCGGTGGTGTTTATAGTTCGACACACATTTCGACTGCGCCATTGCGCTCAGAATGGCGAGACCGATCAAATCAATTATTTGAACTTTCGAATTCGAACTCCGAACAGTGGAGTTGGCAGACTTCTAATCGAAAGTCGAGAAAAATCGGAGGTCACTATTCACTTAAGTCATCCACTATTACACTGTAACTTCTTATACAGTCATCGTAGCCCACTAAAACCTTTTTGAACATGATTTCTTTATTGATTTTGAATTTGAATTTCTCAAACATTACATCTGTTTACACAGAAAGGGCTAAATTTGAGGCATCGCCGATGGTTGGAGTTATTGAAGCACTATGATGTGGATATTCTTTATCATCCCGGCAAGGCTAATGTAGTAGCAGATGCATTGAGCCAGAGAGCAGTGCAAAACTTGACTATGATGATCACAGACCAGGCGCCACTACTTGTGGAGATGAGACGGCTCGAGCTTGAGGTTGTGTCCCCAGAGGTCTCTACTAGACTGCCATCTATGGTCGTGCACAGTCCACTCTGCTAGACGGGATCAGAGAGAGACAGAGTGAGGACCCCTACTTGATGAGGATTAGAGACCAGATTCAGAGTGATCAGATAGGGGACTTTTCAGTGGATACATCGGGAGTACTGAGGTACAGGAAACGAGCATGTGTGCCAATGGATTCTGAGATCAGAGAGCAGATTTTGATGGCGGTGTTAGTTATATGCCCTATAAGCCAATTGGTGACAGAACTATAGGGTTTGTATCTTTATATCTTTCATTAAATTAATAAATTGGTATTTATTCATTCGTATTATTGTCAAGTATATATATATATATATATATATATATATATATGAATCGTCCTTAGAATTAATGGTAAAAGAATCATATTCCTAAGATGTTAGGAATTTAAGACATAAATTCTTTTGTAATTAATTATTAAATGCTCCTGATCATAGGATTATCACGAGGGCGGTGATAAATCCGGTAAGGTCAGTGTATATTGTGCTTTCCTTATAGGATGACGAGTCTTAAGTCATTAGTGTGGTGACACTAGAGCAAGTATACAGGTGAATGTTGGAGAACATTTTCACTGAGCGTGACCAATCATGAACAATCACATGGATATCTACTCACTCGTCAGTGAATTGTTCCATGTTGTAGTGGTGTGAGTTATCCTTTGACCTGAGGCACCACAGTTATCTTACGTATGGGTTATTGTATTTTTGACTGTGTAAATACTTTATACCCTAATCATGGGTTAAAGTCAACATATGTTGGCTACAGTGGGTCATGCGTAAAGATAGGTGTGTGTCAAGATGGAATCTATCACCCTCGGTAGAGAGGTAACTATCCTATAACTCTATATGATTACTTCATATGATTTCTCATATGATTCTCTTTATGATTACTCCCACTTATATGATTTCTCATATGATTCTCTGTTCTTTAAGATATAAAAGCCCTTGGCCAAGGCAAGTGTGATTTTATGAAAAGGAGTTTTCATATATCGGGTAATGATCAAATAAGATAGGATAGTTACCTCTCTACCGAAGGTGATAGATTCCATCTTGACACACACCTATCTTTACGCATGACCCACTGTAGCCAACATATGTTGACTTTAACCCATGATTAGGGTATAAAGTATTTACACAGTCAAAAATACAATAACCCATACGTAAGATAACTGTGGTGCCTCAGGTCAAAGGATAACTCACACCACTACAACATGGAACAATTCACTGACGAGTGAGTAGATATCCATGTGATTGTTCATGATTGGTCACGCTTAGTGAAAATGTTCTCCAACATTCACCTGTATACTTGCTCTAGTGTCACCACACTAATGACTTAAGACTCGTCATCCTATAAGGAAAGCACAATATACACTGACCTTACCGGATTTATCACCGCCCTCGTGATAATCCTATGATCAAGAGCATTTAATAATTAATTACAAAAGAATACATGTCTTAAATTCCTAACATCTTAGGAATATGATTCTTTTACCATTAATTCTAAGGACGATTCATATATATATATATATATATATATATATATATATATATAATATATATATATATATATATATATATATACTTGACAATAATACGAATGAATAAATGCCAATTTATTAATTTAATGAAAGATATAAAGATACAAACCCTATAGTTCTGTCACCAATTGGCTTATAGGGCATATAACTAACAATCTCCCACTTGCACTAAAGCCAATCACCCATATAGCGTAGACCCATTTTCTCAAGATGGCCTTCCAGCTTTTGTTGAGTGAGTGCTTTGGTTAGTGGGTCTGCTACATTGTCAGCAGAAGCAACCTTTTGTATGAGTATTTCATTCCTTTCAATATAATCTCTGATTATATGATATCGCTGTTCAATATGCTTGGATTTCTGATGAGATCTTGGCTCCTTAGCTAATGCTATGGCGCTATTATTGTCACAGAAAAGCGGCGTTGGTTTCTTAATAGCTGGAATCACACCGAGTTCTGCAACGAACTTTCTGATCCAAACACATTCCTTTGAGGCTTCTGATGCAGCAATATATTCTGCCTCCATGTTGGAATCGGCAGTCGTTGCTTGTTTGGAACTTTTCCAAATAATGGATCCTCCATTACATATGAATAAATACCCTGATGTAGATTTTCTATCATCAACATCTGACATAAAATCAGAATCTGTGAAGCCTTCTAGCTTCAACTCACCACCTCCAAAGACTAGGCACATATCCTTGGTTCTTCTTAAATACTTAAGGATATTTTTAACTGCAACCCAGTGTTCCATACCCGGGTTAGATTGATATCTACTTGTGACACTCACAGCTTGTGCGATATCAGGTCTCGTACATAGCATTGCATACATTAGACTCCCAACAGCTGAAGCATATGGAATTCTATTCATACATTCTCTTTCCTCAGGTGTTTTAGGACACATCTTCTTGGAAAGATAGATTCCATGTCTGAGAGGTAATAGACCTCTTTTGGAATTTTCCATACCGAATCTCTTCAGTACTTCCTCTATGTACATTCTTTGAGATAGGCCAAGCAACCGTCTAGACCTGTCTCTATAGACCTTTATACCTAAAATATAGGATGCATCGCCTAAGTCTTTCATGGAGAAATTTTGAGATAGCCACAATTTGACCGATGACATCATCCCAATGTCATTCCCAATTAAAAGTATATCATCCACATACAATATGAGAAATGTGACAGCACTCCCACTAGTCTTTTTGTACACACATGGTTCTTCCTCGTTTCTGGTGAAATCAAACGATTTGATTGCATCATTAAAACGAGTGTTCCAACTCCGAGATGCTTGCTTTAATCCATATATGGATCTCTGAAGCTTGCACACTTTATGATTATCATTGCTAGAGGTGAAACCTTGAGGCTGTTCCATATATATGTCTTCCTCAAGATATCCATTAAGGAAAGCAGTTTTTACATCCATCTGCCATATTTCATAATCATAATGTGCAGCTATAGCTAGTAAGGTTCGAATGGATTTTAACATGGCCACTGGCGAGAAGGTCTCCTGATAATCAATACCTTCTCGTTGACTATAACCTTTCGCCACAAGCCTTGCTTTATAGGTCTCAACCTTTCCATTTGAACCAATTTTTTTCTTGAAGATCCATTTACATCCCATGGGTACTATACCCACTGGTAAATCTTCTAGAGTCCAAACCTTATTGGAATACATAGAGTCCATTTCAGACTTCATAGCTTCCTTCCATCTCTCAGAGTCGATGTCTAACATCGCCTCTTTATAGCTAGTAGGATCATGTCTATGATCTTTATCTCCCATTAAGAACATTTCTTTTACCTTCTCAACGACAAATCCTAAATATCTGTCTGGAGGTTGGAACTCTACTAGATCTTCGAAGTGGTTGTATGTACAATGGTTCTGATTGAGTAGAGATTTTTGGTCGATTATTATAGATTTGTTGCTCATTAGAGACATTCTCATTGAGCTCTATTTTCCTCCCACTACCTCCTTCTTGAATGAATAGTTTCTCAAGAAAAGAGGCATGCCGACTCACAATAATATTTTGATCCTGGGGAAAATAGAAATAGTATCCCAATGATTCTTTGGGATAACCAATGAATCTACCTTTATCCGACCTTGCTTCCAATTTGTCTGTCTTCAGCTTCTTAACAAAAGCCGGACATCCCCAAATCTTGAGATGACCAAGAGTTGGCTTTCTACTATACCAAATCTCATATGGAGTGGTAGAAACAGATTTGGAAGGTACTCTATTTAAAATATATGCAGCAGTGAGGAGAGCATACCCCCAAAGTGACATAGGCAAATCAGTGAAACTCATCATGGATCGCACCATATCTAATAAAGTGCGATTCCTCCGTTCAGATACTCCATTAAGTTCCGGAGTGCCGGGAGGAGTCCATTGAGAGATAATGCCATTTTCCTTGAGGTAGTTTAGAAAGTCTGTACTTAAGTACTCTCCTCCTCGATCTGATCGAAGAATTTTTATAAACTTTCCAGTTTGTTTTTCAACTTCATGTCTAAACTCTTTGAACTTTTCAAAGGCTTCAGATTTTTGTCTCATCAAGTAGACATACCCATACCGTGAATAATCATCAGTAAAGGTGATGAAGTAAACATAACCACCCCTGGCTTGTACATCAAATGGTCCACATACATCAGTATGCACCAGGGCAAGTATATTAGTGGCTCTTTCTCCTTGCCCAACAAAGGGTAATTTGGTCATCTTTCCTTGAAGACATGATTCACAAGTCGGATATGGCTCGCAAGCCAATGAGCTCAAGAGCCCATCTTTCACCAATTTGTTAATCCTATCTTCACTGATATGACCTAATCTAAGATGCCACATATACTTGTGATCTACCTCTTCTCTAGGTCTTTTAGATCCTACGGCATTCATTTCCTGCTCAACTGTATTTACACTTGCATCCATATGTAAGTGATATAACTTGTCAATCATTGTTCCATAGCCTATCAATTTGTTTCTCAAATAAATTAAGCAAGTATTTATTTTAAAAATAAATTTGCAACCAATCATTGATAATGAAGAAACAGAAATTAAGTTTCTACTAGCATTAGGAACATAAAGACAATCTTTTAATTCTAAAATTATGCCTGACGGTAATAGTATAGGATAGGTCCCTACGGCTAATGCAGCAACTTTTGCTCCATTACCCACTCGTAGGGTGATTTCTCCTTCCTTCAGCCTTCTACTTTGTTTTAAACCCTGCATCGAGGTGCACAAGTGAGAAGTGCATGCAGAATCAATTATCCAAGTGGTAGTAGAACATACCGACAGACTAGTTTCAATAATGAGCAGGTCGGACTTACCTTCAGAAGGATTGTCCTTTGCCTTATTCTTTAGGCTAGCAAGGTATTCGGGGCAGTTCCTTTTCCAATGGCCATCTTTATTACAATGGAAACATTTTCCTGTAATGACCTTCTTAGAAACTTGTCTTTTGATATTACCCTTTGGCTTCTTGCTAGGTTTCTTATTTCTCCATTTAGACTTTCTCTTGGAGGAAGAAGCCCGTTCCATAGCCAAGATTGTCCCTTTGTTACCTTTTATTGTTCCCTCTGCTGTCACTAGCATATTCAAGAGCTCAGAGAGGGTGCACTGAATCTTATTCATTTGAAAATTCATGACGAACTGCGAAAGTGAGTCAGGTAAGGACTGCAGAATTAAATCTGTCTGCAAGTCTGCATCCATCCGTAAGCCGAGCTTCTCAAGCTCGATCCTCAATATCTTCAATCATTTTCAAACAATGATGATTAACTGATTGGCCTTCAGACATTCTTGCTCGAAATAACCGCTTTGATATCTCATATCGAGTAGAGCGGCTTTGTTCACTATACAGTTCCTGTAGGTGAAGTAGAATGGCTGATGCACTGTCCATGTGCTCATGTTGGCGTTGCAACTCGTTGCTCATCGATGCCAACATGTAGCACCTGACTCTATTATCGTCATCTATCCATTTTTCATATGCAGCTCTCTGCTGCTCATTATCATCAGTTGGAAGTTCAGGAGCAGGAGTGGTCAAAATATAGGCAATTTTCTCGGAGTTGAGAACAATTCTCAAGTTCCGTAGCCAATCAGAAAAATTAGGACCGGTCAAACGGTTGGCATCAAGAATTTTAGTGAGAGGGTTAGAGGCAGCCATATTCTGCAAAAGGTAAAGATATTCAATAAGTTATATATCTTTCATTATTCCATTTGATTATGGACTTTTAATCAAATGGTATCTCCCACTAAATTTTATGAATTTTTCACACTCCTTTAGTGAAGAAACAGAAACCTCTTAAATTGGTTTCTAGTGGGAATTGCGCTCTCACCGATTTTTGTAAATTACCTCACCTAACAGTTATTGGTAATTAGTAATTCGATGAGTGGACAACTCTTGTCCAATGTTTCAAAAACATATTGCAATCTTTCTTTAGCCTCTAGGACATAAAAGCCTCACCTAACAGTTATTGGCCTCACATCCTAGTTAAGTTTGACCTACCGTTCAATATATGAATAAAATTAATATTAAACCCTCACCTAACAGTTATCGGGTATAATAATAATTTTACCATATAACATCAAATGTTGTTAAGGTGGTTACGCTTTCTTCGTGCAAGTAGCCCATGTAACCATGCGTACTACTTAACCCTAAGAAAAACGCCCACACCTTACAACGGTAGAAGGCTACGATAGAGTGTTCACAACACTCTTCTTTACAACTTAATATTATTTGTTATTATTCCAATCTCATCAGATCTTATTTTCAAATTGCATCCAATGCAATTATATTTTTCATCTAATATAAATTTATATTAAAAGCTGATGATAAAGTTAGTCCAAATCACATGATGAAATCTGATCATAGCATCTCATGCCCCATCATATGTAATTTTAATTAATATGTTAATATAACCTTAATACGTTAATTGATTAAGTTAAATGCAATTAAAACCTTTCTATTAATTACATATTAACTTAATTACTTAACCATCATAAAATTAAATAATAATAATAATAACAGTATATCAATTATATACATGTGTGGTCCCAATTATTATCATCACAAATTATTTTCATACATCACATGTATGAAATATAAATTTTTTAAAATCATGCATAGGCATTCGCATTAGGGTTAACTCATATAACCTTAAATCAAAATCAACAATATGAATAATTTTTGTGGCTGCACGAGGGTGGCTCTGATACCACTGTAAGAAAACGGATGCGCGTGTATGCGCATTTAATGCAGCGGAAATAAATTTTATGATCATAAATATGATCTAATCAAATATACCTTTCGCCTTGTCTTTAAATAGAGACATTCCTCAATGATATGAAATCATGAGTGACATGAAGTAAAGTGTGAGAGAAAGGAAACAACTTCTAATCATATAGAGTTCTCTTTAATCATGAGATAGAACTCTTCCTATAATCATTGGTCTCTATATTATAGTTAATTCTCTTAAAATTGCTAGCACAATTTGAGAATTAATTATTCTCCACATTGATACAAGAAATCACGAAAGGAGTTTCGAGATTATATTGTGTGAAGCACAGATCCCGGAGCAGCCTTGTGTGGATACACATAGAGGTCGGACAGTTGTGCGCCTCAAAGGACCGGAAGTTCAGATCCGATATCAACCGACAAATAATTTCGGTAATCAACAAAGGTTGAAATTCTAACCCTTCTTCTAATTAGATTAGAATAATAATTTTTGTGTGTCTCACGAGATGATCTTGTAACATATTTATATATATACAGTAATATCATAAATGTTATGATGTTAAGGTATATTTGATTAGATCATATTTATGATCATAAAATTTATTTCCGCTGCATTAAATGCGCATACACGCGCATCCGTTTTCTTACAGGCGGCCCATTATACACCTTATACCATTCATCCTAATGGGACTAAGATGTATAAGGACCTTATAACAACCCGGCCCACTAGCAATAATAACTCGTTGGGCCCACACTACAGCCCAAAATGCTTTAGTCCGGTTATTATTACTAGTGTCCATGTCTCATATAAACCCAATCACAATTCCATCTACATCCGATGTGGGACTATTGGGGGCGTCACAGACTCCCCCCGTTTAGGCCTGACGTCCTCGTCAGCCCAAACACACACACAACAGCCCAAGATCACCAGGCGATGTGAGACTTGTCTCGCTAGCCCTGTCATCTAGACACAGGCTCAGCCGAGACTCGCCGCACACTTCCGGCTGGTTATTGGCTCTGATACCAAATGTAATGACCCGACTCACTAGCAATAATAACTCGTTGGGCCCACACTACAGCCCAAAATGCTAAAGTCCGGTTATTATTACTAGTGTCCATGTCTCATATAAACCCAATCACAATTCCATCCACATCCAATGTGGGACTATTGGGGGCGTCACAGACCTCAAGACACACTGCAGGTGGAATGGAATGAAGAGGGACATTGGGAGATTTATGGCTCAATGTTTAACTTGTCAGCAAGTGAAAGCAGAGCATCCAGTGTGGGTTATGGGATAATGGATCTAAATATGAAAAAAATCACCTAGAGGGGGGGGGTGAATAGGTGTAAACAATAAAACTAAAAAATCTTCGCATAAAAATAATCCAATGCGAAAAATAAATAAAGTATGCAAGATTTTACGTGAAAAACTCCATCACCGAAGTAAAAAAACCACGAGACCGATCACACGGTGAAATCCACTAAGATTAAACACGTGCAAGGTGATATAATGCACACACACGACTCAACCTTTTCCATACGCTCCGAGTATATCTTCTCCGCAATCCACAACGCACCTCGAATCCATGAAGGCATCACGATTTCGAATCCACGAAGCCTAACTTCAAATCCACGAAGTCTTCAACCGAATCCACGGTCACCAGTGAAGCATGCCGAATCCATGAACACGCCTAACTTCGAACCCACGAAGTCGTTCACCTTGAATCCACAAGGCCACGCGAATCCGCGCGCCGATTCTCCTTACGAAAATCATTGTTTGTTTATTGGGGGTGACGATATTTGAATACTTAGATCAATATAGATAGACTAGGAAACGCACCTCGAATCCACGAAGGCGTCACGACTTCGAATCCACGAAGCCTAACTTCAAATCCATGAAGTCTTCAACCGAATCCACGGTCACCAATGAAGCATGCCGAATCCACGAACACGCCTAACTTCGAACCCACGAAGTCGTTCACCTTAAATCCATAAGGCCACGCGAATCCACGCGCCGATTCTCCTTACGAAGATCGTTGTTTGTTTATTGGTGGTGACGATATTTGAATACTTAGATTAATATAGATAGACTAGGAAAGAACATCTAAGTATTCATCGATTTGATTCTTCGAAAGAAAAGAGATTGAAAAAACCTCGAATCAAACCGATAAATATAGAGAAAGAAAACCTAAAATAAAACGGTGTTTACCTTTTCTTCTCTATACGTGGATTACCTTTTTCTTACCTTTGATCCCTTTTTGGGATACTCTAAAAGATGATATTAAGGTTTATTTATAGGTTAGAAATATTTTGGAAAGAGATAAGAATCAAAAACTGACTTAACTGATTTTTTTTCGCATGGTAGTCCGGACTAGAATTAGGTTGATCCGGACTGTCGTCTTTTTCAAGAAAATTTCCTGAAAAAAGGTTCGGAGTCCGGACTGGAATTTTTGATCTGGAATGATTCATGCAGTTTATCAAAAACAATGTTCGGGGTCCGGACTGGATAGAGGTTGATCCGGACTGGAATTTCGCATAAACCAAATCATGTTCGGGGTCCAGACTAGATGTGGCTGATCCGGATCTGTCCTGTTTTGATTTTTATGCAATAAAAATTATTCTAAGTGTTTCTAAACTATAAGAATGTATTCAAATCATCAAAAATATTTAATTTAACGTACCTGATCATTTTGAATCCATATTTCTTAAAATTGATGTATGTGATCGACAATTCTTCAACTTCAATCTTCAAGACTCAAAACATTTCACGAAATACGTCAATACAAAAATCCTTAACAATCTCACCCTTTGGCGGTTTCGTGACAAAACAAATAATCCACAAAAATTAAATCAAAAATGATTTTTGTTGCTATCACCATACAACAAAAATACACATGAATGATTCAAAAATGAATACAAGATTTAACTCCTAAAACAAACTCTAGACTTAGACATAACCGAGGAGTTGTCAAATCTTGTTCTCTCTGCAAAATAAAATTCTTGACAAAAAAAAAAAAAAAGTAAATACCTCAAGAATTTAAATCAGTAAATAACCAGAATCTGATATGCACAAATATAGACAATCAAAATTTACATATCTACATGTATCATTAAAGTATCAGATGTCATAGATCAGATCCAAGGTAAGATAATAACAAGTTCAAAGTAGTAGTTGACATACTTCACCAAGTCACTTGTTAGAAATATTACATGCCCAAATAGTTAACAAATAGTTAGTCTAGGCACGTAGTTAGTTCAGTTCAGTTTTACTTACCTTCCATCACTCCCCCTTTTTGTCACAAATCAAGCCAAAATAAAAGAAGGGATGTGATAAACTAAAGTTCTAATGCATGAAAAAAAATTGCAACTGATAGTAAATGCATGCAAAAGTAGAAAAAATTAAAAAAAAAAAAACTTCACTCTGAGTCGGAATCCTCAGAACTGCTGCATCCAAGTTTGGCGAAGATCTTCTTGACAAGTTTTGTCAATGTTGAGTATTTCTTCTGCAAGTCCTGCTGAACCGCCATTATCCTTTGCAAGTCACCGGAGATGCGCTCTTGTTCGAGGGTGATTCGCTCTTGTTCCGACGAGAGCCGTTGTTGCTCTCGATAGATAGAAATAACAGAGGCTTCATCCTCTGAGGTCTCAAAAAATGTAGGTCCTGAGGCTGCTGCACGTACTGTTGCTGCTGGTGCTGTTGGTTGTGCTGTTGCTGCTGTAGATGCTGCTTGAGAGAAGGTCGAAGGTTTCTTGCTTCGAGGTGGGGTCGGGGTTTCATCCGGTTGACGAGGAAGTGACTTCACAATGGTAGAGTCATTAATTGTCCCCAACTATGCATATAAGTTGACGAACGAATGTCCACGTCAAACTTCCTTAAAATTCGAATAATGATCATTGGAAACGGAAGTCACTCTGTTGGATGTGGATGCTCCACATACCTCGCCATCCTTGACCAGATAAGATAAGGAATATTGATATTCAAACCTCGAGCTGCCGTTGAATGTCCCAAAAGATAAAGATACAACATTCTATCCCAACGCAAGACCTTTGTTTGCATGTTCGGCAAGATATTGTAATAAACAATGAAATTCAGAAATCGGTATTTAGGTTTGAGTTCTTTGGATAATACCGAGTTTCCAGCCGAGCGCGTGTCGAGTATACATATGCCATCCACCACAGTCCTCCATGCAATCGACGAAGAAATCTGACCCTTCAAGTAATGTGTCCCGACAAGTTGAGAAGGCATACCCAATACTTCTCCAATCAATTGAGGAGTAATGGTAAGCTCTTTGTTCAGGACCGAAATGCGAAACTTCATAGGTCCGCCCTCATTTTCTTGAAGCTGCTGTGCACAAGAATAAAAAATCCTTATCAAACGAAGACAATATCCAGAAGACTCTAGAAAGTGGCAAATATGAAAAAAAATTGGCTTTATCAAACAAAATTCCAAAAGATGCCGAACGATCTCGAAGAGCCGCGACATTTACATGTCGTTCGCCAATGCACTCTCGGTTCTCAAAAGCTTTCATCCTATCTGAGTTGATTTGGACAACATCTTCTTCAACATGAGATTGCTCGCTGACAAGTGGTTCCTCGATCTCAATTCCACGAGATCGTCCTCGTTTTCTTGCAACACTTTTTCTCTTCATTGAGATTGGTTCCATTGGGGCTCCCTTTTCCTGCAGCAGTTGGAGGTGTAGACTTGGCTTTTCCAGAAGCTGGCACTTTGCCCTTTGAAACAGACAATGCCTTCGCTGCTGCTGTTTCTTTCGCTCCTTTTACTGTCTTCTCCCAATCCTCGAATTCGGTTTCCGAGCCATCCAATGGTACGAGCTCGGGTTCTCCTTGATTCTTTTTCGCTCGCTTCAATTTGTTGGTCACACGAGTGCTGAGTAGTGATAAACACAATTATTCATTCAAGTACCATCTTGAAACGTTTTAAAAAAATATATGTCATGTGAGCAAGAACTCAAATACATGGAAAATTTTGTTTAATTCCAAAAATTTGAAAAATTGTATCCAAACAATCCTTATCACATGTAGAAGCTAGGAATCAAGAGAGATTAGCAAAAGAAATTTTAAAAATAGATCAATCCCATGATTTTCGAAAATTCCAAAAATATACCCTAAAACTGAAATTTCAGAAATCAAAGCCTAAAAATCCGTTTAGAAATTAACAAACAATCATAGAAAGGTTTCTTAGGCATCCAGAGTTCAATTTATGCAAGAAATTTCAGAGAAAAACATCAAATAATGAATTCGGGGCAAAAACCTCATCTCGTTTTGAAGAAAATAGCACTAATAGTGAAAAATTCGAGATTTTGATTTAAATACTTACTTGGATTGAGTCAAGAGAAATCCAAAAGCCCTTGATTCTAGAGAAAGAAACACAGGAAACCAAAAATGAAAACTTGGAGTGAATGAAAAATCTAAAACCCCTTTAGTTTTGATATAAGCCCTAGCCGCGGTCCGGATCGGCTTCGCGCTGAAAATCTCATCGTTCGGGATCCGGACTGATTCATCTAGTCCGGACTGCCTGCAATTTTTTCTTCAAAAAAATTCATAAAAATTTCAGAAAATTCAAAAAAATTATGTAAGCATTCTTGCATATCAACTTTATACAAAAAGTATCATTTCATATAAAAAAAAAAATATTATGAGAAATCTATCAAAATATCTCAAGTAAAGAAACGAAAATTTATAAAATTTATAACCTCTAAAGTTGATCAAGTTCAAAATATCAGTCACGATCTAGTGAGTAATGATTTTATCGAATCATCAATTGAGCAAAGAAAATGAAGCACAAAGATCGATAGATGTTTGAAATCCCAAATATGTCAAATAATATTATCTAGTCAATCAATTTAAGGAGTGGCTCTTTGAGCATCTTTTAATCTAAAATCCCACCTTATACCAACCTTGAAATTTGACAGACTCAAGTATTCCAAAAGGCATTTTATCAAATAAACAGTAACACAATGCTTGGTAAACATGTGGTAACTGCACACAGTATTCGGACGACCGAGGTGGTAGCTCTTTCCTCCATGTGGTGGTAGTTTTCACACTCTTCTAAGGGATGTAACTCTTTCCACATCTTTTGAGCGTGAAAAATTTTAATAAACTTCCCTTCAATTGGCTATCAATTATGTGAGATAATAAGTATTCAACCAAAAATTTGTGATGATCCGGACTCCCGCAGGAACTGTACAACATTAAACAGTGACTGCGGGGAGCTTGTACAGTGCATCGGAGCTTGTAGAATTGAAATTGGATATTTAAAATAGACTTGGCGCGAAAATCGGAGCAAACGGGAATTTCCGGGAGCTTTCGGCAAAATTTCGGATGAGAATTTGGCGAAACGGACGGCGGATTTGGACTCAGCACGCGAAAACGATCGAAACGGTATATTCGCTTTATTTTTTCGGCACTTGGTACTGTTCACCGGAACAGTAACCGCCGGCCGGAATTACTGTTCCAGCCGCCGGCGGCAACCGGCGAGCGGCGGCGGGCGGCGGCGCACGGCGGCGGGCAGCGGCGGCACAGCGGCGGAATGCGGAGGCGCGCGGCGCGGGCAAGCGCGGGCAGGCGCGGGCAGGCGCGGGCAGGGGTCCTGGTGCGCGGTCCACAGGCCTGGCGTGCACCGGGAGCACCGAACCCTGCATCTGCCACGTGGCAGCTCCTGATTGGCTGGCCGGCTTCTAGAAGCACGTGGGAAGGTGACACGTGGCAGCACCCCGTTGGCTGACAGGATCCGGAAGACCCGGAGCGCGGTCCGACCACGTGCACCACGTGGACACGTGGCGAGATCTGAGTGGCCTTGCACATGCTGTTTGCTGTTATGTGGACACGTGGCGCATTATGGATGGCCAATTTTGGTGTTTCCTGTTCGGATCTGGATCCCGTGTGGGAATATTCCCTTTGGCCCATTATAAATAGAGGTTCCCTCCCCCTCTCATTTGTGCCTCGTTTGCGTGCTCTAGAGAGAGAATCAGAGAAAGTGTCCTCTACAAAAAATTTTCCTCTCTCTCTCCTCTCTCTCTCTCTCTAAAAACTCAGAATTTTGGGAGTTACAGATAGTGAGTTATCTGCGACGCAGCGCACTGCGACAATTTTCTTTTTAGGCCCATTTCCCGTCGCAGTTCCGTCGAAAATTCACTGCGGGCTAACCGGGTGGAATTTTTGGACGATTTTTGCGGCAGCGCGACCGTAAGAGGTAAGGCTTCGATTTCCGTGTTGATCATTTTGCTCCGTTTCGTACTTTTGGCATGATTCCCGAGTCCTCTTTGACCCCCCTTTTTGCTGTGGAAATTTCTGGACAGCGTCAACTTCTCCGATTTTTATCTTGGCGTAGGAACGTCAGATCGAGGCGTTCAATGAGTCGATTTTGATCTACTCTTCGCGAGGAACGCAACCGTGATTTTTCTGGGATTTTAGGAGCTCATTTTAGAGGTGAAAAACTCCTCTTTTCCCGTGCTGTTTGAAAAACAGCAAATATTGTGCTTTTTGGGAGTTCTATTGAACAGCTGTGCGCTGATTTGCAGGAATTGAGGACTGTGGACAACCAGGAGACTACCTGGGGTGTTGATTGAGCTGCTCGAGGTGGGCGGTTGTTGCTTACCTCATTTTTGACAAGTTCACTGGGATTACTAGAAATCTCCTAAAATAATGTGACAATTGATGAGAACCATTGGGACAAACGAACAGGACAAACTAACAGGACAATTGATGAGAACTATTGGGACAAACTAATATGACAATTAATGAGAACTATTGGGACGAACTAATATGATAATTAATGAGAACTATTGGGACGAACTAACATGACAATTGATGAGAACTATTGGGACGAACTAATGTGACAATTGATGAGAACCGCTGGGACGAACTCTCCTAAAATTTAATATGACCCCACAGATTATATGATGACTTATATTGGGACACTATGATTGGGACGAAGGCTATAATCTCGCATGCAAATAATTTTTCCAGTAAATCAATCTTCTTTTAAAACAAATATCTAACACCTTTCTACAGTTTTTGAAAAGTGCAAATGCATGCTTGCTGGGACATCTAGTTAGCCCTATTTAATGCTACACTATCATATGGGGATTTGTACATGTTTCATTGTTGTCCTTTGCATCCAGATGCTTGTTGCTCAAGTATGAGCAGGGGTTTGGGGTAGTGTAGTCGAGATTGCATTAGATTGTGGATTTGTGGGGTATTGCGGTGACCGCGGACAGTAGGCGGTCGACCAGATATTTATCCTTGCATCAGATTGGGGTTGAGTCTGGTTTATTTTTGCATCAGCTGGGGATGGGGTTTTCTGTAGTGGACGGAGTTTCCCACTTTGATCATAGTCATGATCCAGTCCTGCTATATTGTGATACTTGTGAGACATGTGCTACAGAGATACTGTGATACTGATGACAGAGATATTTGCGATACTGATGACAGAGATACTTTACTCGTGTGGGTCGCTCCCCTCGAGTGCCACTCCGGAGGTAGGCTTTCTTTTCGGACCCAGCCTTGTGTGCCGGTCTGATACTTATTTTGGGATGCGAGCCGTGCGGGCCGATCCCGCGGTTTCGAGCCTTGTGTGCAGATTCCGCTGAGCAGGCAACACCAGTTGTTACTGGTATCCAGATTGGGTTTATTTGGACAGATACTGTTTCTGATGCATGCATACAGTTTTGACAGTATAGTAGTGGTAGTTTACCTGTTTCAGCATCTTATGTATTTTACCACTTCCCCTGTTCCCTTTTGCCTCTAGTAGTCCTAGTGGGTGCGTCAGAGTTGAGGTTTTACCCACTAGGGGAGGCTGCTGGTTTATCTGGTAGTTCTCACCCCCCATTATTATTTTCTGTCTTTTCCCTTCCCCTTTATTTTTGCAGAGTCGTCTGTGGGAGCTGCTGGGCCATTAGCGGCAGATCGAGGTAAGAAGATAGCGGACTAGCTAGATCGTCTGCCCCGACCATGAGAGTAGCTGGACTTATATTGTACCCCTTTTTATCTCAGACTGTAGCACTTTTATTTTGGATCTGGCTCTGGCCAGCTGGGTGTATTATTTTGGTGAGCTGGGAGATTATTGTATTATTACAGCTTGTACCTTATCAGTCTGGGATTATTATGTTTAGTTCAGCTCTGCTTTATGCTCTGTTATGGTATATTATATCTGAGCAGATTACCAGCGCTTCGTGTACGCGGGAAATCCCGTGTGCATGGCGGATCTGTTGGCGAGCCCGGGTTCCGGGGCGTGACAAAATTATTCTCGTGTTCATACTTATTTCAATTATCAAATAAAATAAAAATAATACCAAGAGATGATTGAGGTATTGACTTTGATCAATTAAAGATGAAATAAATGATATAAATGATCATTGCATCAAATAAATTATAATGATATCCAAATCATAATAAATTTCTCAAGATATGAAAGGATGCAATTAAAGTCAATTATACTAATGCTTAGTTAATGTTTTAGACTGCATTTTAACAAACAAAAAGAATAGAAACACAAAACAAAACCTAACCTAAGCAATGGTTTAAAGAAAGGTTATTTCAAATAAAGCATACCAATTGCTTTTCGCAAATGAATAAAACATTTTTCATCCAAAGGTTTTGTTAAAATATCGGCTAATTGATCATCAGTTGAAACATAAGCAATTTGCAATGTATTTGATTCAACTAGCACTCTTAAGAAATGATATCTAAGTTCAATGTGTTTTGTTCTAGAGTGCAACACAAGGTTTTTAGAAATGTTAATGGCACTGTGTTGTCACACAAAATTGTTACCGAGTTGCAGAAATGCGGAAGTCGCTCAACACACTTTTCATCCAAATCAATTGAGTTGAACAACTTCCCACATGAAATATATCCGCTTCGGCAGTCGAGAGTGCAATGCAGTTCTGCTTTTTACTATGCCATGCAACAAGACAATGGCCAAGATAAAAACATGCACCACTCGTGCTCTTTCGATCATCCACTGATCCAGCCCAATCGGCATCTGAATATCCTATAATATCCAG
The DNA here is from genome assembly GCA_029168755.2 of Tillandsia fasciculata. NCBI lineage: Eukaryota > Viridiplantae > Streptophyta > Magnoliopsida > Poales > Bromeliaceae > Tillandsia > Tillandsia fasciculata. The sequence continues at coordinate 11,808,942 of CM054930.1, forward strand.
AGATGTCCCATAGGATACCAAATTCCGAAATTGATTGTACCTTTGACGTACCGGATGATCCTTTTCACCGCTTTCAGGTGAACCTCCTTCGGTGCTGATTGATATCTCGCACAAATCCCAACACTGAAAGATATATCCGGGCGACTAGCCGTGAGGTAGAGTAGACTTCCAATCATACTTCGATAAAGTTTCTCGTCTACATTCTCACGTGAGATTCACTTCCTAATCCCTTATTGCTAGTTCCCATTGGAGTCGGAAAATCTTTAGAATTTTCTAATCCAAATTTCTTGACCAACTCCTTCGCATACTTGGATTGACACAAATGAATACCATCTTCACATTGTTTAACTTGCAATCCAAGAAAATACGTAAGCTCGCCCATCATGGACATCTCAAATTCGCTTTCCATGGTCTCAGCGAATTTTGAAGCATCATTATCTCTTGTTGCTCCAAACACAATGTCATCGACATAGATTTGTGCCACAATGAAATTGTCCTGATAATGCTTCACAAAGAGAGTCCTATCAGCTCCCCCTCGAGTATAGCCCTTTTCCAAAAGGTGCTTTGTCAACCTTTCGTACCATGCTCGCGGTGCTTGTTTTAGACCGTAAAGAGCCTTTTTCAATTGAAAAACATGGTTAGGTAGTTTATGATTAATGAAACCTTTCGGTTGAGCCACATAAACTTCCTCATTTAAAAAACCATTTAAAAATGCGCTCTTAACGTCCATTTGAAAAAAAATTATTTTAAAATGACAAGCAATTGCAAAAGGATACGAATGGACTCGAGTCTAGCTACAGGGGCGAAAGTTTCATCAAAGTCTATACCTTCTACTTGTGAATAGCCCTGAGCAACTAAACTTGCTTTGTTCCGATGATGGTAATGTCTTCATTTTTCTTGTTCTTGAAAATCCATTTAGTACCAATCACATTGTGTTGCTTCGGGGGCTTCGTTAATTCCCAGACTTTGTTCCGCTCAAATTGATGGAGCTCTTCCTGCATTGCTTCAATCCAATGATCATCTTGAAGAGCTTCATCAATATTCTTTGGTTCGATCCAAGGAGACGTAGCAAGCAATCCACAAACCAATTGTCTCCGAGTTCTAACTCCTTCTTGAGGATCTCCAATGTTGTTCGATTCGGGATGATCCTTGGAGATTCGAAGCGTTTGAGGTAACGGAGTACTCGGGGAATTTACGATGATTCCTGCACATTAGATGAACTAGAAGAACCATTAGATGCATCAAAATTTTCAGAAGATTTATCATGCAAAGATGCAACATCATTAGCAGGAAATTCATCATCAAGAGACATATCAGGAGTAGATTTATCAGAAGAAAAATGAAAAGCTTCATCTACTTTAACATTGATAGATTCTATCATCGTTTAGATTCAAGGTTAAATACTTGATATGCTCTACTGTTTGTAGAATAACCCATAAAAATTCCTTCGTCACTTCGAGAGTCGAATTTTCCAAGATTCTCACGATCGCGTAAAATGTAACAACGACTCCCGAAGATATACTTGATGCTCGGTTTTCTATTAAACCATAGTTCATATGGCGTATTTAAAGTGTCACACCCCGGGGTCGAAACTGCGACCCGGTCTCGCCAACAGATCCGCCGTCTATACAAAACCCCGCATAGGCGAAGCGTCAAACCTATAAGAAAAGGTGCTACAGCTAACAGATATCAGAGCTATAAATAAAAAATCTGCTGTAAAACTAAAACCAACCACTATACAACTGGAAATAATAATAACAATGTCCATCTCCCAAAAAGATAATCATACAATATCCTCAAATACAAAACCCAGAACTCAATAGGGAGGTATCTCCAATAAAACATCAGTGTGCGGGCTCTCAATACATATCATATTCTCACTACATCAGTCTCTCAAAAAGGAGAAATAAAATAACTAATCTACTGAAGATCTCCTCTGAAGGGGTACCGCTACTCTCCAACGACGGGTAGGGATCTAGCTCGCGACTCCCTCGCCTCGATCAACAATCGCAAAATCAGCAACACCCGCTAAGACTCTGCAAAACAAAGGAGAGAAAAGAAAGGGAGGAGGAAAACCCCCAACGGGTGTGAGAACTACACAAAAAAAGGAGTTCTCAGTGGGGCCCGCCACAGGCCCGACGATCTGCCCACTAAGTCTACTAGAGGCATAAGATAACCAATGCAGTCTAACCAATGTGATAGCAAAAACTCAATGCCTGTCTGACCCCCACGCTCTAGAGGGGAACTCCCCAACGCTCTAGAGGGGAACTCGAGGGGAGCTACCCACATGAGGAAAGCATCTATAATTCTTAAATCATTAACTTTTTACCTAATAAACAGTAATAAAAAAAATTTTTTCATTCGAATTTTAATTCAACTAAGAATCAATTATGAATAGAGCAATGCTTTAATTTTTGATGAAATTGTACATTTCATGTTCACACCATATAGTTTTATCCAAGGGGATTAATGGTTGATAGGATATATTTTCTCCTATAAAAAAAATCAAATCAGCTAAAATTTTTATTAAAAATTTTTTATATTATTTAAAATAATATTTATATTTTTAATTTTACCATAAAAATTCTATTATTATTTTGGGTTAATTGCATACGGCTCCCTGTAAACATGTCGAATAGCAGATATATCCCTACAAAGTTCAACTTTTCATATTATCCTTCAAAAGTCCAACGTTATTCATATATATCCTTCCGGTTTATTATCGTTAGTTCACTGTTTATTTTTTAACAGATTATATGTGAAATGACAGTTTTGTCCTTTCAAAAATATCCCTCTAAAAAATAGTGCAGAAATATCTGAAAGGGTAAAAAGATAAATTTACCTCACTAACTAACCAAGATTAAGTATTTAACCTATGGTTAACTAGATTTTTCTAACAGAGATAGACGACAGGGATATATATGAATAACGTTAGATTTTTGAAGAGATAAATATGAAAAGTTGAATTTTGTAGGAATATATCTGCTATTCGATATGTTTATAGGGAGCCGTATGCAATTAACCCTATTATTTTTTAAAAAATATTTATTTTTATTCAATTATTTTTGTATCAACTTAATATATAATAGAACAATATCAAAAAAATATAAAATTTAATTTTTATATATTTTAAATAGTCTAAATTATATTTCACATTGTTGATTATAAATTTCGATGTCTCTTTATCGAAAACAAATTGATAATAATAAAACTCCGTTCGCTAATAATATTCTAACCCAATTCTATTTATATATATTATTTACTTATTTTCGTCAGGAAAGAGTGAGTAGGGTGAGATCGTGTTTCGTTTATTTATTTTTTATTTCTCGAGTTGCAAAAGTGAACTGGTAGGCTTGTTCATTTATAAACGATTCGAGCAAATTTTGAGTTGAACACAAATTAGCCGGATGGACAGCCCTATTATTCCCTGCCAATAACAGTATGCTCAATGAGTAAGCAAACATTTTTTTGATGTGCAAAAAAAGGTTTCGTTATTGTTGGGGCTGAAATGCACCGAGGACCGTTGACCAGGTCCGGTCCGCTTACAGTCTTCGAGTTAACTCTCTGGGTATGATACGATGCGTACAAACGATTAGGCTGAGAAAGAATTCACTTGACCAGATTTTTCTCAATCCAACTTTCAATAGAGTTCGGCCTAGAGGAGCTGAACTAGAATTTAAAAACAAGGATTAATACGGCCGAAAGCTGATTGCTAAAAAAAATTATAAATGCGGGTATGAAAAGCTAATTAGGACTACTCCTAGGAACGATTACAATTAGAACTATTTTTAAGAAAATTGTAAGGAAAAATGTAAAGAAAGCTGTAGATGCGGGTATGAAAAGCTAGTTAGGAAAGCGGTAAACTTAGTCTAGAAAAACTGTAAATGCAGGTATTGAAGGTATTGAAAAGTAGGGATGGTCACTAGCTTACGAGGTTGTAAGATCCTTTTTCTTTGATGGTTTGATTATTTATAATCGCTCGAACCAGATGTATGATCGTCGTTTTAGATGATCGGAGTAACTTAAGGGATATCATCGTGTATCTCTCAACTACTTTCTTTTGAGTTGGTTTTCCTCGGTTCGATAGTAGTTCTTCTTCGTCCACGTTCATCCCCTGAGATTGTCGTGCCGAGACGCAATTCTCGGCACTTTTCGATGCCGGGCGTCGCTTGCTATTTCAAAGTCAGTTATGTGATTCGCGCCCCAGATATCGTGCCTTGTATCTTCAGGATCTTTCTTTTTACGGCTTGAGCAACCGATAGTCGATATTGATCCCGCTTCTTGTTATCTTTCGGCTGAGACGATCTGATGGTTTACCTTCAGCCGAGGTCGGTCTTGGTTAAGACGTGAGTTCCTTTTCGTCGACTAATTTTTCTATTGGCTGCTAGTCTCAGCTGATAGTCTGTGCCACATGTCGATTCCCCATTTAGCTACAGCGCGTTTCCACGCGCGTGGTGACAATTTTGACCACAACAGGTATATCCAAACATGTCTGGTGGGACCGATCATTTCTAGTGCAAATGGTAAAGAATTTAGTGATTCCGACTATTCAAGATTATGAATTTGAAGTTTAATTATTTCACATTTTTAATTAATTTTTTTTTAAAATAAATAAATAAATAATATGGTAACAAATATAGCTAGTGTTATGGTCGGTTCTGCTATGCATTCACTAATAGTGGTAGCAAACATAGAACAATTTAGTACGGTTGAGAAAAATAATGGCATTTTTAATTTGTGAATTATCAAAGTCTAACTAAGAAATCTTACGCATCATCGATTTGCTGTTGTCTTCCCAATTTGTTTTGGCATTGGCTTACGCAAATAATTGAAGATTCTCAAAATTGGCGATTATCAAAAGTATGTTTCTTTGTTTGGGTGTGGAAAAAAGTTTTCTTAAAAAAAAAAAATTATAATTTTTTTATAATTTTTCGTTCGTATGATTTAAAAAAATAATTTTTTTGAATTTTTTTTTTTTTAGATTTTAGAGGAAACTAGTGTTTTAGTTTATATACAAATATATTAAAAAACAAAAATATTAGTTATTTTATAAAATTTGATTTTTTTTTTTTTAAATAACTGGTGTTTTTGGAACCAAACCGGCGAAATTTTTTTAAACTATTATAATGAAACGTGGTCTTTGGTCTAATTTGACCGAATTTTCATCTCCGAATCCCACTTGATGGTCTT
>CM054930.1:11814231-11839633 GCA_029168755.2 Tillandsia fasciculata
TTAATAATTTTGGCATGAGGTATATTTTACTTATTTTGCTTTGAGGACAAAAGCATGCTTGTATGAACATATAGCTAGGCCACCTTTTACTGCTACACTTTCATGTTGGGATATGACTTAGGAGAAACCATGTTTGTTCTTCTCCTTTCTTTCTAGATACTAGATTCGCGTTGCTCGGGTTCGAGCAGGGATTTGGGATAGTGTAGCTTGGGTCCCAGTGTCGGGGACAGGTTGTGCCGGATTGTGATAGGTTGTGGTTCATGGGGTATTGCGGCAGCCGCGGACATTGGGCGGTTGACCAGAGATTGTTTATGCATCAGATTGGGTATCAGGCTTCTCTAGTGGTTGGAGTTTTCCACTTATTGTTTCCAGTTATTTCAGTTGGGGATCGGGTTTCCCTTTTTGTGGAGGGTATTTCCATTTGATCATGGTCTTGACCAGTCCTGCTATACAGTGATACTGATACAGTGATACTTGATACAGTGATGCGTGATACAGTGATACTTTACTCGTGTGGGTCGCTCCCCTCGAGTGCCACTCCGGAGTAGGCTTTCCACGGTGCAGAGCGCCGGGCACCATGCTGGGTTCTTTAGTTCGACAGCAGAGCAGGCAGTACCAGTGTTTACTGGGTTCTTGGCTTCCAGAACCGTTTGGGGTTTGACGGTGGTCCCGTGGTCGTTGTGAGTTCCTTGACCATTGTGTGAGAGGTTGAGCATCTTGAGTCTATCCGTTTTGAGAGAGAGAGGGCATGGATTTGACTATAGCCTGCATGAGCCACTACTCGATAGCGAGTTAGTCCGTTTGGACGCCCTACGTAATTCCTGCCCGTCAGCGGGAGGTGGTTGTAGGTGGGCGCAGGTTTGACTGGACCCGATGTGGCAGTTAGCTCGATTGGGTCGATTGAGCACCTCGTGTGCGAGTGTCGCATATCTTGATCAGAGTTTCCCCATTGGAGCATTTAGATAGAGGCATGGTAGCTGTAGGGTGTCTCCAGCTTCTTCTTTAGTTTTACTGCATTGGTTATCGTTTGCCTCTTGTGGTCTTGGTGGGCAGATCGTCGGGCCTAGCGGCGATACCCACTGAGAGCTCCCTTATGCGTAGTTCTCACGCCCATTTGGGAGGTTTTCCCCCTTTTTTGTCCTTTCTCTTCTTTGTTTTGCAGAGTCTTAGCGGGTGTCGCCGTTCTGTGGTTGCTGTTCGTGGTGAGTGAGTAGCGAGCTAGATCCAGACCCATCTTTGGAGAGTAGCGGTACCCCCCTTTTTGAGGAGATCTTCAGTATAGTCGGTAGATCGGTATTTATTTTCTCTTTTGAGAGATTGATGTAGTGAGGATATGATGTATTGAGAGCTTGTACACTGATGTTTTATTTGAGTTATCTCCCCGTTGAGCTATGAGTTTTGTATTCGAGGTTATTGTATGATTATCATCTTTGGGAGATGGACCTTGTTGTTTTATCTTCAGTTGTACAGTGGTTGATGTTATCTCTACAGCAGTTTTATCTTTTAGCTCTGATATCTGCTTAGCTGTAGCTCTTTTTGCAGGTAGGACGCTTCGCCTATGCGGGTTTGGCATAGGTGGCGGATCTGTTGGCGAGCCCGGGTCGCAGTTTCGACCCCGGGGCGTGACAGATTAAGTTGGTATCAGAGCTTAGGGATAGGTCATGGTGGACTTAGAAACCCTAGGCTTGTGGTTGGACCCTAGGATGACTTCGTGAGAGTTGTGACTTGTAGCGAGAGTCCTGATTGAGTCTTGCTCCTCTCCCAAGGGACGGGAGGGGTGATTGGCATGTTTATTCTCCTAAGTAGTTATGTTGGCTACAGACAACATAACGCTGTGGAAAGGGGTAACATGCTCTAGACTTTCGCCGGATTGGGTCGAGCGTTGTTGTGTGCTGATTTGTGGTTTCGTCGTGGCGAGCGGTGTCTCCCCGACGCTGGGTTTGGGACCCTTGTGCATCCTGTCATGGCAGTTGAGCTTGAGCGGTTGGTTTTGGGCCGGATACCCGGATTGAGGTCAAAGAGTTCCGGACCCAGATGACAGGATTGTTAGAAGCGTATCAGCGATGGAGTGAGCAGCTAGCTTGGTGACACAGTTGTCAGAGCAGTGGGCAGCCGACAGTGCTTTCTTTCCGAGACCTCCAGGATGTAGTATCCTCAGCGGCAGGGACTTCTGTAGTGCCAATGGAGCGAGTGGCCCCCTCCGTGCCAATGTTTAGTGCCAAGGCACTGAGGCAGGGTGGATGGTTGACAGCAGGGAAGCTGTGGGGCATGTTTGATTAAGTGAGCCAGACTGGCAGATGAACCACCCCGACTCGTAAGATTGAGCTTGGAGCCTTGGAGGCAGAGTCGTGGTTGGGGGTGATGGAGTGATCAATTGAGAGCCTCCCTGTGTTAGAGAGTTCATGCAGCTGTTGAACTGGCGCTCCAGGTTTCAAGGGACGAGGCACATAGGATAGGTGAGACTGGGAGTGGATTGCGCCAGGATACTTTTTAGTTTATTCGGTCCCTCCTGTTCGGATTTTGGATTGTGGATGCCTCGACGGAGTAGGCATTGCAATTGGAGCTGGACACTGCAGTTCCTTGGATGGTGGATATCCTTGTGGATGGTTAATGTAAAGCTTACCCAAGGGAATGTTACCCTTTGTGATTGATAGCATGCATATTTGGGGTATAATGTATGTGATTGAGGGATGAGCTTAGTAAGGATAATTGTATTTGGAATTGCGTGAATTATAGGTGTTTTGTCTTGGCGGTTGCATTAATGGATTTCTGAGATGTTGGAGATCGGGTGGACCCCGATGGCAGTATCAGCATCTATCAGAGTAGCGCAGTGGTAGCGTGGTTTGGCTATCTACGGAAGACCGTATCCGTCACCGCAGTGTGAGCGGAGACAAAGGTTGTGCTCCCTTTTGTGTTTGGTTCGTATGCTTTCGGGCAGACTGAGCGACAACCGCTTTCATCATGTGGATGAGTTGTGCCGCCTGGTTGGAGGGTGCCACGGCAGTGGATCGGGTTGTTGCAGGTGTGATTTCCTCATAGCAGTCGGAGTTAGTGCACTTTGCATTCCGGCATGGACTAGAGGCAGAGTTGTTACCACGCGCACTAGAGGTACAGGTTACCATTGGTGTTGTGCATATGAAGGAAGCTTGTGGATTATGTCCAGTGTCGTTTAGACCATGAGTTATACCGGCAAACCTATTGTTATGGGTGGCAGTTCGATGTTTTGACCCAGTGCTTGGGATTGGTTGGCACAGCACCACTGGATGGTTCGGTGTGGAGAGAGTGATGATTGTGACTTTTGCGGGGCAGACAAAGGAGGCTTGTTATATAGAGACTGTTCGAGCACACGGGTTATAGCGACAGTGTGAGAGGAGCTATTGGCGGCACCGGGACCAAAGGATATTACCATCACCGCGAAATCCCGGGTGTGAGTCCACTCGAGTCGACGATTATGCCGCCTGTTAGGGAGTTTGAGATTGCGGTTGACGTGGTTCTGGAGACTGCGCCAACCTCAATAGCACCGCTGGGACATTACCTGTAAGAGCTGGGAGAGTTGATCGCACCGGTACCGGGGTCTGTTGGATCGAGGGTCTGTTTGACCTAGTGCCACGTCGTTGATACACGACGGTGAGAGCCCTTTGGGTTTGGAGCCCAGGCAGGTCCAGGCATTATTTAGAATCTTTTGATGGAGCTATGTTCCGGCAGTTTTTGTATGATGCCTGCACCAATATGGAATTTCAACTGAGGGCTTTGTCTAGATGGTGTTCAGGACACGGTAGGGGCATTAAGAGTATAGTGAAGCCAATGGAATGACTAATGCCCTGTTGCCTCTAAGATTGAGGAATTCTATATTTCAGTTGGCCTTGAACGGTTTGTTAGCGGCATCCTCCAGGGATATTTTAGTTTTACCCCCCTCCCTGAATGATTTAGAGCTTGTGCAGCATTTGTCGATGGTGTGTCAAGATCTGTGAGGATGGAGCCTTATGCCAAGTCGTTGTGGTACAAGTTTTAGCTTCGAGAGCATATCTTCCTGGATTACTTATTCAAGCCGTAGGGGCGGCGGTGGAAATCCGGCCAAAATGGATGCTATTTAAGACTGGCCGAGATCGACGGGTATTGTTGGGGTGAGGAGCTTGTGGACCGGATAGTGCCAGCAGAGCTTGATGAGCGGGTGATGAGATTGGTACCAGCGCCGATTCTAACCTAGTCAGTGGTGCGAGATGGATTTGCGAGTTATTGTGATACCTCCCGTAGTGGCTGAAGAGCTACCATTGGAAATTGTTGGGCATCCAGTATCACCCCGACGGAGCCACTATGGTGGCGGATACCTGGAGCAGAATAGCTATTTGGGAGTCGAGTTTGACGGTTCCATAGCTGGCGCTGTGTGGGGCCATTCTAGTGTGCAGGGTTTGAGTTGTGTCCCAGAGGATCCCTTTTGATGAAAGGCTGCGGCTGAGCAATCCTCTTGGGTGGTTGAGATTTGAGGGTGATTGAGTGTGAACCCCTGCTTGTTAGGGCCTCTTTTTCTGTGCAGGTGTTTGTGTGGATGTGTTTCGGGTCGCTTGGGTTGAGTTGGCTCTTAGGAGTGTTGTTTGAGCGTGTTGCTCGGGCTATTTGTTCCTTTCCCCCGTTTTTGGTTGGAGTTTTTGAGGTTTTCTGCGTCTCAGCTCAGGAGTGTTATGCTTTGGACCCCTCGCCCGTGATTGACTCGTTCTTTTTGAGGTCTGTGAGAGTTTGGAGTACGAGGGACGCCCGTTGTGAATTCCGGCTCGTGAGGTGAGGGAATTGCGCAATCGGGCTATGCCGTTCTGGTTGTTGCTGATGTTGTTGCTGTGGAGTAATCACGGGGAGTGATTGGTGACTTGGGTTCTGGGGTACGGCGATGTGGAGTATTGACCCTTGGTTTCTGAGACTCCTTTGGAGTTGCTTTAGTTTCGAGGACGAAACTTTCTTTTAGTGGGGGAGGATGTGGTGACCCGGATCTCTGCAGGGCTTCTATAGTGTGACCAGCAGCTTCTGGAAGCCTACGTGGCATGTCGGCGGTGTTCGCGCGCCTATTTGGACACAAGAGATGGACTCGGGGCTTAAAATGGATCACGTGGTAATCGGGGGACCCCGTTGGATGTTTAGAAGAGTTTGCGCGCAAAATGGATATCAAATTTAGGCTCAGCGCGAAATTCGGATTAAAAATACCTTTTCGGGAGCCTCCGGTAATTTATAGGATTGGAATTTGGCGAAACGGACGCCGGATTTGGAATCAGCGCGCGAAAACGGTCAAGATGGGCTATTTACTTGTATTTTTCGGAGCTTGCTACAGTAATTTCACTGTTCACTGCCGGAACAGTGTTTCCGGCGATCGCCGGCGGCGGCGGGCAGCGGCGGATGGCGGCGGCGCAGGCTCGGGCAGGCGGCGGGCGGCCGCGGGCAGGCGCTCAGGGGCGCGGGCAGGCGCGTGGGGGCGCAGTCAGGTGCGCGGTCCACGCGGCCGTCGTGCACCGGAGGAAGGGACACGTGGCAGGTTCTTACTGGTCGGTGTTGTGGTCTGGGTTCACGGAGCAGGCTGGTAGTGCACGGTGGACCGGCTGGGGACACGTGGCATGTATCTACTGGTTCGGTGCATTGAAATTGCATACACCGGGCGCAGCAGGCGAAGGGTCTGCTACGTGGCGCCTCCCCATTGGTCGGGGTACTGTGCGCGGCAGGCGGGGCGACGTGCGCTGGCAGGCGGGCAGGTGGCCGTACCGGCGGGCAGGTGGCCGTACGCGCGGGTCAGCCGGGGCGACGTGCGCGGGGCAGGCGCGGTCAACGCCACGTGGCGGAGCGCGGGACGCCGGTTTTGGTGTCGCTTGTTTGGGCGACACGTGGCGGGCGCAGGGGCGGGTCGGACGAAGCTGGGATCCCGTCCGACCGCGCGTATTGGGCTGGGCCGCACTGTGCGCGCCCAAAAGTCGCGGGCCGGGCCGCACTGTGCGCGCCCGAAAGTTTTCGGGCGCCCGGAAAACCGGACAAATCCGTCATTTTGGCATTTGTTTTCTTCAGCCTATTTAAAGGCAGCCCGAGCCCTCTTTTCTGGCATTTTACTCTCAGCCTTGCAAGATCTGCCCGAGCACCCTTAAGAAGATTTGTTCCTCTCTAAGTTCTGGATCATCCTGCAGCATTCTGGGATTTTTGGGTGCACGCATCCCGAGGTTCTAGATTTTTCGGCGCGACGCGACGTTGCATTTCCTGTGTTCCCCTTCGTCGCAGCAGCAGTGTTTTGGCTCCCCTGGGCTACCCCGAGATCCTTTTTCTGTGATTCTTGCGCCGACAGACTCCTAAGAGGTAGGGCTTCATCTTTCGTTTTGATCGCGCTTTCCCATTTTGAATGTTTGGCACGGATCCCGAGGCAAAGCAGTGACCCTTTTTCTGTGTGGATTTGTGAGACAGCGGCAGGGTATTTCGGCCATATCTTCGCGCACGAGCGTCAGACGGAGACGTGCTTATACAACTTTTTCATCTACGGATCGCAAGGAACGCGCTCGTATTTTTCTTGGAATTTCTTGAGATTTATTTTGAGGTGAAAATCACTGTTTTCTCAGTGTACAGTGTGCAGTTTTTCTTCACAGTTTGTTGCTCGGATTACCACCTTGCCGAATTTATATCTTGACTTACCGAACTCAGATTTGGGCGTGCAAGCTACCGTTGCGAAGCTATCGACGCGAGGATCGCCGTGATATTTTTCTGGGAATTTTCTGGGCACTTTCTGCAGGTGATAATTTAACAGTTTTGGGACAGATATTGTATGTGATTATAAGAGCAATATTTGGGAGCCTAAGTGTATTTAGTGGACCTTGTATTGTGCCAGGAGTGTTACAGGTGTGCTGAACTTGTTGGATCAAGGGATTGGAATTTTTGGGTATTATCAGCTGTACGAATTTGGACAGTCAGCACTTCAGGTGGGTGCCTTATTCTCGGAACCGGTGGACGGTTCTCTAAATTGTTATATGTTAGCATTGCATGCAGGTGTACGGTACAATAGCTGGGATTGATCGGTAAGTTTGACAATGAGGATCTTATGGAAATGGCAAGTGAATTACTCATAGTATGACAATGGTATAAATCAAATATTCATGTTGATGAATAGTGGAAGCCTACCTAAGACAAGGTTACCATATATGATTAATTATTTTGCCTTTTTAGCACATAACCTTTTATGAGGCCGGTTTATGCAATGGGATAGGATTATGTAGTTATGTGCAGGTTCTGCTCTGAGGAGCCATTATGGATTGAGGACTATGGACAGGTATGGTCATTAAGAATTTTGGCATGAGGTATATTTTTACTTATTTTGCTTTGAGGACAAAAGCATGCTTGTATGGACATATAGCTAGGCCACCTTTTACTGCTACACTTTCATGTTGGGATATGACTTAGGAGAAACCATGTTTGTTCTTCTCCTTTCTTTCTAGATACTAGATTCGCGTTGCTCGGGTTCGAGCAGGGATTTGGGATAGTGTAGCTGGGGTCCCAGTGTCGGGGACAGGTTGTGCCGGATTGTGATAGGTTGTGGTTCATGGGGTATTGCGGCAGCCGCGGACATTGGGCGGTTGACCGGAGATTGTTTATGCATCAGATTGGGTATCAGGCTTCTCTAGTGGTTGGAGTTTTCCACTTATTATTTCCAGTTATTTCAGTTGGGGATCGGGTTTCCCTTTTTGTGGAGGGTATTTCCCATTTGATCATGGTCTTGACCCAGTCCTGCTATACAGTGATACCTGATACAGTGATACTTGATACAGTGATGCGTGATACAGTGATACTTTACTCGTGTGGGTCGCTCCCCTCGAGTGCCACTCCGGAGTAGGCTTTCCACGGTGTAGAGCGCCGGGCACCATGCTAGGTTCTTGAGTTCGACAGCAGAGCAGGCAGTACCAGTGTTTACTGGTGACATCAGATTGGGTTTATTATAGATATTTACTTTATTGTTGCACTCGTGTCAGGGGGACTGAGTGGAGTCTAGCGGCTGTGTGTAGACCAGTGCTAGTGTTGTTGGGAACCGTTTGGGGTTTGACGGTGGTCCCGTGGTCGTTGTGAGTTCCTTGACCATTGTGTGAGAGGTTGAGCATCTTGAGTCTATCCGTTTTGAGAGAGAGAGGGCATGGATTTGACTATAGCCTGCATGAGCCACTACTCGATAGCGAGTTAGTCCGTTTGGACGCCCTACGTAATTCCTGCCCGTCAGCGGGAGGTGGTTGTAGGTGGGCGCAGGTTTGACTGGACCCGATGTGGCAGTTAGCTCGATTGGGTCGATTGAGCACCTCGTGTGCGAGTGTCGCATATCTTGATCAGAGTTTCCCCATTGGAGCATTTAGATAGAGGCATGGTAGCTGTAGGGTGTCTCCAGCTTCTTCTTTCAGTTTTACTGCATTGGTTATCGTTTGCCTCTTGTGGTCTTGGTGGGCAGATCGTCGGGCCTAGCGGCGATACCCACTGAGAGCTCCCTTATGCGTAGTTCTCACGCCCATTTGGGGGGTTTTCCCCCTTTTTTGTCCTTTCTCTCCTTTGTTTTGCAGAGTCTTAGCGGGTGTTGCCGTTCTGTGGTTGCTGTTCGTGGTGAGGGAGTAGCGAGCTAGATCCAGACCCATCTTTGGAGAGTAGCGGTACCCCCCCCTTTTTGAGGAGATCTTCAGTATAGTCGGTAGATCGGTATTTATTTTCTCTTTTGAGAGATTGATGTAGTGAGGATATGATGTATTGAGAGCTTGTACACTGATGTTTTATTTGAGTTATCTCCCCGTTGAGCTATGAGTTTTGTATTCGAGGTTATTGTATGATTATCATCTTTGGGAGATGGACCTTGTTGTTTTATCTTCAGTTGTACAGTGGTTGATGTTATCTCTACAGCAGTTTTATCTTTTAGCTCTGATATCTGTTTAGCTGTAGCTCTTTTTGCAGGTAGGACGCTTCGCCTATGCGGGTTTGGCATAGGTGGCGGATCTGTTGGCGAGCCCGGGTCGCAGTTTCGACCCCGGGGCGTGACAATCAAGCCCAGCCTGTCCCAAAATCCCCAGCAACCTGACTACACTATCCCAGCCCCCGCTCGAACCTGAGCATGCTATCCCTGAAGTCTAAATAATAGGAGAAAGAAATAAAAGCATGGTTTCTCCTAAGTCAAATCCCAAAAGATAGTGTATCAGTAAATAGTGGCTTAGTTATATGACCATTTAAGCATGCAATTGTCCCAGTATTTTAATCTATTTCACATGAATAGTTAAGCTAAAGCAACGAGTGCCAACACTAATGTCTCAACTTGATGATCCCTATTTGCATTACTAATTGCTAATCTACAGCTGATCATGTTGTCCCGGATAATTAAATAATTAAACAGAAGTGATCATGATACAATACTCATGCCCAAATACCATTATCTCAGTTACAAGGATAAACTGTCAATTATTTAATCCCAGTTTGCATGCAAGGTTATTAACAGTAAGTTTGGCCTTTTCTAACATCGGGATACTCTGATGTTCCTAGTGAGCATACCAAAGGAGAGGGATACAACAACCACCCACCTGAAGAGCTGACTGTCCAAGTCCTACAGCTGAAAATACCAAAAAATCCAAATCTCCAACTCCAATGGGTCCAGCAATATCCGCAAACTCTCCTGGGTACAACACAAAGTTCACAATTACACTTAAATCCCAAAAACTGACCACGCAAACACATACAGAAAATCAGTCCCAAAGATGCCCTTATTTCACCTGCTAAAAGTGCCCAGAAAATTCCAATAAAAATATCACAGCGATCGTCGCGTCGAGACCTTCGAAACGGGTATCTGCACGTCCAAAACCGAGCCCCGTAGGCCAAGTTACAAATTCCACAGTACAGGTACGCAAATACTCACAACCACACAACTGTAAACTTTTGCACCGATAAAAGGGGAATAGTATACCTCCGTGAAGGTCTCGGTAAAAATCCAAGAAAAATACGATGATGATCCTCGCGTCGAGTAGATGAAAAATGAGTACAGGCTCGTCTCGATCCGACGCTCGAGCGCGAAGAATAAAATCCGGCAAGGTGCTGCTATCAAGAGAGAAATCCTATAGCAATGGGGGTTAAAAATGTACCAGGAACCCCTAGAAGAGCTCGGATCTAAAGAAAGTGGTCAACACGAAAAACATAGGCCTACCTCTCATGGATCCAACGCCATGAAAATCGTCTAAAAATACCTTCGGGGTAGCTCTGTAGACCTCCCAGACTGAAGTACGACGAAAACGGGCCTCCAACTGTAAATCGTCGCTCTGCGCTACGATGCCGAAATCGTCAACGCCGCAGCCTCCAAAAATTCCAGGCTTCCTCCACAAGATGCACAACAAGGTGAGCAACAACTTTGATGAAGGGTGCTGAGGCTAAATGGCTCGGAAAAAGCCTTAAAAGCAAGAGAGAATGGCCTATTTATAGGTCCAACCCGCAGGAAATCCAAAAAAAGCTCTTATTGGGCTTTTGGGCCCAATTTTCGGGCGCCCGAAAGATTCGGGCTGCTACAATGTTGGGCCCGGCCCAACACTGTTTGCGCCCGAATCCACCTGGTGATGCCACGTGGCCCGCCAAACAGCGAACAGCTGTGCGGGCCACCCAGATCCGGCCACGTGGCCCCCCTCCGCACAGAATGGCGGTTGGCGCCCTCCAATCAGGCGGCGCCACGTGTCAGCCGGGGAACCCGCCGACCGGTCGCCCGCCCATGCCGGTCGCACGGCGTGGCCCCCTCGTGCGCACGCGCCCCGAGGCGTCGGCCAGCTCCCCCGTGCACCGCGCCCGGTGCACCCACGAATCAAAAAGTGACACGTGTCCCCTACACCCGGTCCACTCATCCCGCTTTGGAATTTTGTGGACCGCGCCGCGTGCACCGACCAACCGGAGGCTGCCACGTGTCCCCCGCCTTGGTCCATGCACCGCCGCGCACAACCGGTAGACCGCGCGCCTTGAGCCCGCCAATCAGGCGGTGCCACGTGTCCCTGCGCCGGGTCTGTGCACCCAGCCACGCTACTCTATGGACTGCGCCCCGTAAACCGGCCAATGACAGGCCGCCATGTGGCACGCCGGCGGTCTACGGCCCCTCCCATGCACCAAAATCCAATAAAAACTTTCGGGAGTCCGTTTTTGGGCATTCAGACTCAGAATCAAACAAGCAAATAGCCGTTTTCAAGCATTTTTCCGTGCTGAATCCATTTCCGACCTCTGTTTGGCTTAAATCTTTTTAAAAATTTCGGCAAACCTAGCCGAAGGCCAACACAGCTAAAAATACCTCACAGGGTCCATCTGTGGCATCCCTTTGATGCACCATGGGCCAAATACACCATCACTAGGTGTTCTAACAGTGGATTCACCGAAAAAAGGCTGCATGGGAACCTGGGCCACTACATCCTCCCCCACTAAAAGGAA
Source organism: Tillandsia fasciculata (assembly GCA_029168755.2). NCBI lineage: Eukaryota > Viridiplantae > Streptophyta > Magnoliopsida > Poales > Bromeliaceae > Tillandsia > Tillandsia fasciculata. Next base: position 11,825,653 of record CM054930.1, read on the forward strand.
GTTTCATCCCCGAAACAAAGAAAGCAAAACAGACGTACCTCAACCGGAAGTCTTGAACAGAAAGGGGTAGGTATCTCTCATCTCTGTCTCCAGCTCCTAAGTAGCCTCTCGCTCCTCGTGATTGCTCCACAAGATCTTCACATGCGGAATGGCCCGGTTGCGCAATTCCCTCACCTCACGAGCAAGAATTCGCAACGGGCGCTCCTCATACCCCAAGTCCTCGCCGATCTCCAAAGATGTGAAGTCAATCACGTACGACGGGTCAAAAACATATCTCCTCAGAGCTGAGACGTGGAAAACATCGTGAACTCCGGCCAAACGTGGAGGTAGGGCAACTCTGTAAGCCACAGGGCCAACTCTGTCAAGTACCTCGAAGGGTCCAATAAAGCGGGGACTGAGCTTCCCACGCACTCTAAATCTCCGGACCCCTTTCGAAGGTGAGACCTTCAAGAAGACATGATCACCAACCTGAAACTCTAGGTCTCGCCGTCGAGTATCAGCGTAGCTCCTCTGACGACTCTAGGCTGTCTCAAGATGTCGGCGAATTACTCTGACTTTCTCCTTAGCCTCCAAAAGTAAATCCGGTCCCAAAGTCCTCCTCTCAGCCACGTCACTCCAATATAAGGGCGACCGACACTTGCGTCCATACAACGCCTCAAACGGAGCCATCTGAATGCTCGCCTGATAGCTGTTGTTGTATACAAACTCAACCAATGGTAAGTGTCGGTACCACCCTTCTCCAAAATCCATAACGCACGCTCTCAACATATCCTCGAAGGTCTGTACGGTGCGCTCGGACTGGCTATCAGTCTGTGGGTGGAAAGCAGTGCTAAACCTGAGCTGGGTCCCCAAAGCTGACTGTAAACTCCCCCAAAAGCGTGACACAAACCTCGGGTCCCTATCTGATACGATCGAAGCGGGTACACCGTGTAGCCTCACTACCTCATCCAAATACAACTGTGCCAGACGTTCCAACGACCAAGTCATCTGAACAGGCAAGAAATGTGCAGACTTGGTGAGTCTATCCATAATAACCCAAATCGCATCTGCTCCACTCTGCGCCCTCGGCAGTCTAGTAACAAAATCCATAGTAATGTGGTCCCACTTCCACTCGGGAATTGGAAGACTTGCAACTTGCCAACAGGAACCCGGTGCTCTGCTTTCACTTGTTGGCAAGTTAAACAGTGAGCCACAAATCTCCCAATGTCCAGCTTCATTTCGGGCCACCAAAAATGTGCCTTGAGGTCCTTATACATCTTAGTACCACCAGGATGAATGTTATAAGGTGTATAATGGGCCTCCCTCAAAATCTGGTCTCTGATCTCAGAATCCGTAGGCACACATACTCGGTCCCTGTACCGCAGTACTCCCGAGCTATCCACAGAAAATGTTGGGTTGTATTAATTGGATCTAAATAGGGAAAAAAACACCTAAAGGGGGGTGAATAGGTGTAAACAGTAAACACTCAAAAATCGTTGCGTAATAAAACCCAATGCGGAAATGAAAGATAACACGCAAGATTTTTACGTGGAAAAACTCCAAAACCGGAGTAAAAAAACCACGGGACCGATAACACGGCGAAATCCACTAGAATTAAAACACGTACAAGGTGATGTAACGCACTCACAGACGACTCAACCTTTTCCATACGCTCCTAGTAGATCTTCTCCGCTCGCTCCGCAACGCTTCTCGAATCCACGATCCGCGCCCAACGCCGAATCCACAGCGTCCAACGTCGAGTCCACGACGTCCGACCGAATCCACGGTCTTCACCCAGTAGCACGCTTCGAATCCACGAACGTACCTCGCTCCGAATCCACGAGAGCGGTTGCACCTTGAATCCACAAGGCCACGCGAGTCCACGCGCCGATTTTGGGAAAATCGTTGTTTTTGGGTGGTGATGATCCGCCGAATACTTAGATTAGAAATAGATCGGAAATACCATCTAAGTATTCATTAATTTGATTCTACTCAAAATCTGAGTATGAAAACCTAGAATCAAATTAATCAATATAGATGAAGAAACATAGAATTAAATCTATTGATTTCCTTTCTTCTCTATATGTGGATTTTTCTTTCGACCGTATTTTGGATTATTCGGCTTCTTTTTGGATTATACGGATTACCCTAGAAAATGAATCATAGGGTCTATTTATAGGTTAGAAACCATTGGAAGAAGATAAGGATCAAAAACTAACCTTTTCTGGAATTTTTCAGGACGGCGATCCGGACTGAAATTTTGGCGATCCGGACTGTCGTAGCTAAACAGACGATTTCCAGAAAAACATACCTTCGGGATCCGGACTGAAATCCCCGATCCGGATCGTTCATACAATTCCTGCAAATTCCACGTTCGGGATCCGGACTGAAGTAACCACGATCCGGACTGGAATTGCGCATGAACTACCCTATGTTCGGGATCCGGATTGTAGTGCCTGATCCGGATCCTGAACATGTCCCATGTCCAGTTTTTGATTTTTATGCAATTAAAAATTCTTCCAAGTGTTTCTACACTATAAGAAGTATTCGGATCACCAAAAATATTTAGTTAAACGTACCTGATCCTTTTGAATTCTTCTTTTTTGAGATTGAGGTATATGATCCAAACTTGTTCATCTTCAATCTTCAAGACTTATCCATTTTCACGAAATACGCCAACACAAATTCCTTAACAATCTCCCCCTTTGGCGGTTTCGTGACAAAACACAAATCCACTCAAGAAAATTCAAAAAGTTATTTTTGTTGCTATCACCATACAACAAAAATTTACAATGGAGATCCAAAAAAGATAAATACATGAGATAAACTCCTAGAACAGACTCTAGACTTAGACATCTGTACTCTCTGCAAAAATGAATCATTCTTGACAAACGAAATTGTTAGATACCTCAAGAATTTTAGCATTCAAAACCAAACACAGAGATAGAGTTTATACTCACCATGACATTTATGAATTCAGATATGTAATAAGATCACAATCAAAAAACGATATATCTTCTAAACATTAGAAATCCAAATGTCACAGAATTGTTAGTCAACAATAACAACTTGTTAGTTATATTACATGCCCAAATAGTTAGTCGAATAGTTAGTCGAGGCATGCATGCAAAACACAATATACTAAAACCAAAGTTGAAGTTGTACTTACCTTTCATAGTTCAAAGTTCACAACCATTAGTCGATCATTCAAAGTTCACAACCATTAGTCGATCATTGTTCTAGTCGATCATTGTTCCTTCTCTCTCCCCCTTTTTGTCACAAAATCAAGCCAAGATTACAAAATAAAAGGAGAGTTAAAAGTTCAAAACAAGAAAAATTTGAGAACTAAACAAAAAAACTTGAAACCTGCAAAACAAAGTTAAAGATCAATCATCGGACTCTGAATCCTCAGAGGGACTACAGCCCATTTTCGAGAACATCTTTTTCATCAACTTTTTCATCGAAGAGAACTTCTTAGTTAAGGTGATCTGGGCTGCTGTAATGAGTTCAAGTTCATCTGAAATTCTCTTCTGCTCCTTCGTAATTTGTTCTTGCTCAAAGGATAAGCGTTGTTGTTCCTTATAAATTGATGTGACTGATGCTTCATCCTCTGGTGCGGGTGCTGGCCGTGACGGTGATACGGAAGTGCCGACGCAGGGTCTCGTTCCGCATGGAGGAGTCGGAGTGACATGAGGCAGCTTATGAAGGGACTTAACAATGGTGGACTCATTGATCATGCCTAAACAGTGTTGATAAGTTGTCGAACTGATATCAACCTGAAATTTCTTTAAAATCCTCATAATGATCAATGGAAAAGGGAGTCTTTCGGTAGGATGAGGATGCTCAACGTATCTTGTCATCCTATTCCAAATAATATATGGAATATTCATATTTAATCCCATTGCCTCTGATGGATGTCCTAGGAGATACAAAAACAACATTCGATCCCATCTCAAAACCTTCGTTTGCATGTTTGGAAGAATATTGTAACATGTGATGAAGTTTAGGAACCGGTACTCAAGACGGAGTTGTTTGGACTTGACAGATTTCTTCGTTGACTGAGTGCCTTCCAAACATATTCCCCTTATAACCATTTGCCACATTGTGTTCGTCAAACTCCTTCCAGTCAAGTAGTTAATTCCTGACCTGCTAGCTTGCATCCCTAAGACCTCCCCAATTAGTTGTGGAGTTATTTTAAGCCTTGTTCCTTGAATGTTTGTATAAAACTGCATAGAACCGTCTTCATTCTCCTGAAGGTGTCGTGCGTTTGTGTAGAAGATCCTCACTCGATGCAAACAATAACCAAGCATTTCTGGGAATCTGCATACTTGAAGAAGGTTGGCTTGTTCAATTAACTTACCAAACTCCGGGGAGTGGTCTCGAAGAGCACCAACGTTAACATGCCTTTCGCCGATGCATTCTCTGTTCTCAAACGCCCTTAGACGGTCTGTATTAACAGAGACTTGCTCCTCACGGGGTGGAGAATCAGGAGCTATTGGTTCATTAATTTCAACCCCTCGTGCTCGTCCAAACCGTCGAGCCAGTCTTTTTCTTTTCATCGAGATAGATGATGATGTCATTGGTGCTTTACCTTTATCCACAGTAGTCTTTCCTTTTGGTGAATCAGGGGTCTTCCCCGTCGACTTAATAGGCGTTGTTTCATCGTCCATCAATTCGTCCCAGTTCACCTCTTCTTTTTCAGATTCAGTCTCTGAGTCGTTAACAAGAACACACTCCCCTTTTCGAAGAGTTTTCTTTGCTCTTTTCAATTTATTCGTCGCCCTAGTGTGAACCATAGCAGTTAGAAGAAAGATTATCCAGGTGATCACTATCTCTGCTATCTTTTGTGAAAAAGAGAATCCTATGAGCAACAACTCAAGAACACGAAAAAAATATTAATTTTTAAAAATTTGAAAAATTGTACCCAAACAATCATTATCGTGTAGAGAGACTAGGAATCAAATTAGTTTTGCAAAAAGAATTTTAAAAATAGATCAATTCCATGATTTTCAAAAATTCTCATTATATGCCCTAAAACCGAAATTTTAGAAATCGAAGCCTAAAAATTCGTTAATCAAGAGAAAACCTAGCATATAATCAAAACTAATCTACCCAGAGTTCTTATTTCAAAAGAAATTTGATCAAAAACCAATCTCAAACGAAAAAGATACAAATTTTTCTTCACGTTTTGAGCAAAAAAGAGAAAAACTGTGAAAAACCGAGGTTTTGATCAAGAAAACTCACTTTGAATCAAAGAACTTGAGTTGGAAAGGCTCCAAATTGGTTGTTTTCTAGAGAGAGAGGCTCTGGAGACTTAGGAACAAAAGATTGAAGTAAAAAGAAATCAAAACCCTTTTGTTCTATATAAAACCCTAGCCGCGGTCCGGACTGCCTCAAGAATCCAGTCCGGATCGGCTACCCGCAGGAATTCCTGCGTTCGGGATCCGGATCGGATTGTCCAGTCCGGATCTGCTTCAAACCTTTTCTTCAGAAAAATTCAGAAAAATTCCAGAAAATCCAGAAAAAGATTGTAAGCACTTTTGTGTATCAACTTTAAATGAAAATCATCGTTTCATATAAAAAGAAATAGATTATGCAAAATCTATCAAAAATATCCAAATAATGAAACGAAAATTTATAAAAATTAAATCCCTTAAAGTTGAACAACTTCAATTACATCTATCATGATCTTATGAGTAATGCCTTTATCAAATCATCAATTTGGTAAAGAAAATGAAATACCAAGATCAATAGATGTTTGAAATCCCAAATAAGTTAGATAATATATCTAGACAATCTGTTGAAGAGAGTGGCTCTTTGAGCATCTTTCATTAAAATTCCCACCTTATACCAACCTTGAAATTTGACAGAGTCAAGTATTTCAATATGCATTTTATTTAATCAACTTGAAAAACCATGCTTGGTATACATGTGGTAGCTGCACACAGTACTCGAACGACCGAGGTGGTAGCTCTTTCCTCCATGTGGTGGTAGTTTTCACACTCCTCATTGGGATGTAACTCTTTCCACATCTTTTGAGCATAACAATTTCATTGACTCCCCCTCAATTGGCTATCAATTATTTAATATATAAAGTATTCAACCAAAAATTGATCTCGATTTCATACTCGACTAATTGTCAAATAAGATAATGACTATACCAAGAGATCATTGAGAGAGAAATTGACTTTGATCACTTAAAAGATGACTTAATTGACATAAATGATCATTGCATCATTGAATTATTATGATATCAAAAGCATAATAAATTTCTAAATATATAAAAGGATGCAGTTAAAGTCAATATAACTAATGCTCAATTAATGTTCTATGTACAAACATAGATAAAGAACAAAAACACAAAACAAAACCTAACCTAAGCAATGGTTTCAAAAAGAAGTTATTTCAAGGAAAGCATTCCTATTGCCTTACACAAATGAATAAATCGTTTTTGATCCAAAGGTTTTGTTAAAATGTCAGCTAATTGATCTTCAGTTGAAATATATGAAAGTTGAAGAATGTTTGATTCAACTAGCTCTCTAAGAAAATGATATCTAAGTTCAATGTGTTTTGTTCTAGAGTGCAACACAGGGTTTTTGGAAATGTTAATAGCACTAGTGTTGTCACAAAGAATTGTTACCGAAGTTGCTGAAATTCGGAAGTCGCTCAACACACTTTTCATCCAAATGAGTTGGGTTGAACAACTACCCGCTGAAATATATTCCGCTTCGGCAGTCGAGAGTGCAATGCAGTTTTGCTTTTTACTATGCCATGCAACAAGGCAATGGCCAAGATAGAAGCATGCACCACTCGTACTCTTCCGATCATCCACAGATCCAGCCCAATCGGCATCTGAATATCCAACAATGTCTAGACTTGTTCCCATAGGATACCAGATTCCGAAATTGATTGTTCCTTTAATGTACCGGATGATCCTTTTCACCGCTTTCAGGTGAACCTCCTTTGGTGCTGATTGGTATCTCGCGCAAATCCCAACACTAAAGGATATATCCGGGCGACTAGCCGTGAGATAAAGTAGACTTCCAATCATACTTCGATAAAGTTTCTCGTCTACATTCTCACTAAGTGATTCACTTCCAATCCCTTATGGCTAGTTCCCATTGGAGTCGGAAAATCTTTAGAATTTTCTAAATCAAACTTTTTGACCAACTCCATTGCATACTTGGATTGACACAGATGAATGCCTTCATCGTTTTGTTTAACTTGTAATCCAAGAAAATATGTCAATTCGCCCATCATGGACATCTCAAATTCGCTTTCCATGGTTTCAGCGAATTTAGAAGCATCATTATCTCTCGTTGCACCAAATACAATGTCATCGACATAGATTTGTGCTACAATGAAATTATTTTGATAATGCTTCACAAAGAGAGTCCTGTCAGCTCCCCCTCGAGTATAGCCCTTTTCCAAAAGGTGCTTTGTCAACCTTTCGTACCATGCTCGCGGTGCTTGTTTCAGACCGTAAAGAGCCTTTTTCAAACGAAAAACATGGTTAGGTAGTTTATGGTCCACAAAACCTTTCGGTTGAGCCACATAAACTTCCTCATTTAAAAACCCATTTAAAAAGGCGCTCTTAACGTCCATTTGAAATAATTTATTTTAAAATGACAAGCTATCGCAAATAAGATACGAATGGACTCGAGTCTAGCTACAGGGGCGAAAGTTTCATCAAAGTCTATACCTTCTACTTGAGAATAGCCTTGAGCAACTAGACTTGCTTTGTTCCTGATGATGGTACCATCCTCATTTTTCTTGTTCTTGAAAATCCATTTGGTACCTATCACATTGTGTTGCTTCGGAGGCTTCGTTAATTCCCAGACTTTGTTTCGCTCGAATTGATGGAGCTCTTCCTGCATTGCTTCAATCCAGTAGTCATCCTGAAGAGCTTCATCGACATTCTTTGGTTCGATCAAGGATACGTAGCATGCGAATCCGCAAACCAATTGTCTCCGAGTTCTAACTCCTTCTTGTGGGTCTCCAATAATGTTCGATTCAGGATGATCCTTGGAGATGCGTAACGTTTGAGGTAACGGAGTACTCGGAGGTACATGAGATGATTCCTGCACATCAGATAAACTTGAAGAACCGTTAGATGCATCAATATTATCGAAAGAATTGTTATGAGAAGATGCATTAGCAGGTGTATCATCATCAAGAGAGATATCGAGGGTAGATTTTTCAGATGCAAAGTGAAAAGCTTCATCTACTTTAACATTTATCGATTCTACGATCGTCTTAGATTCCAAGTTAAAACTCGATATGCTCTACTGTTTGTAGAATAACCCAAGAAAATCCCTTCGTCACTTCGAGAGTCAAATTTTCCAAGATTTTCGCGGTCACGTAAAATGTAACACCGACTCCCAAAGATACGAAAATATTTGATATTTGGTTTTCTACAAAACCATAGTTCATATGGTGTATTTAAAGTCCCCGGGCGCAAATACACTCGATTAATTACATAGACAGCAGTGTTCACCGCTTCAGCCCAAAAATATAACGGTAAATTCCGGCTATGAAGCATAACACGTGCCATCTCCTGTACGACCCTGTTTTTGCGCTCGACTACACCATTCTGTTGAGGTGTATAGGGTGCTGAGAATTCATGTTTAATGCCGTTAGAAGTGCAAAAATCAATGAATTTAGAATTTATGAATTCTCCACCTCTATCACTTCTAACACGAGTAATCTTTTCATTCTTTTCAATCATAATACGATGGCAAATCTCATGAAAAGAATCAAAAGTATCAGCTTTCTCTTTTAAAAATGCTACCCAAGATATCTAGAGAAATCATCAACCAATAGAAAAATATACCATTTACCTCCCAAAGATGGTTGACGAGTTGGCCCCATTAAATCCATGTGCAAAAGTTCCAAAGGCCGTTTTGTACCAATGTGGTTCAAGTTCTTGTGTGCAGTCCTTGACTGTTTTCCCTTTTGGCAACCGCCACACACAATGTTTTGTTTAAAAGAAAGTTTAGGAACCCCCTTGACCACATCTTTATTTGAAATTCTAGCAAGTTCCTTAAAATTTATGTGACCTAGCCTTTCATGCCAAAGTGTTTCATTATTCAAAGAAGCTAGGTTACAATTTTCAGAAATTTTATTAGGAACTACATAACAATTGTTTTCTGATCTAACCCCTTTTAAAAAGAAACATGGTCCTTATCAGTTACAATACATTATCAGATGAAAAATTAACTGAAAAACCATTGTCACAAAGTTGACTTATGCTTATGAGGTTAGTCTTAAGGCCTTCAACAAATAAACATTGTTCAAAACCGGGCCATCTGGAATAGCTATTGTTCCCTTTCCAACAATTTTGGAAGACCGACCGTCTCCGAAAACTACAAGTCCTCCGGAGATTTTCTCAAATGTTTGAAAACAGTTTTTGTCACCGGTCATATGACGGGAACACCCGCTATCCAGATACCAAGACGAATTATCATATGCATGCAAGGAAATATGAATAACAAGACAAGGGAAGATTTCACCTTTGCGCACCCAAACCTTTTTGGACTGCGTCGGTAATGATCGTGAAGTTATTCTCCTAGGTGAAAGCGTCTTGTTTGATTGATTGCTGCTCCTTGATGACGTCGTCTTGAGCGGTGAACTACCAAGGCTCTTTTCCTTTGAAAAATTTGCTTTTGATTTCCGAGGAATCACCCTTTTGGTAGTTGTTGCAAGAGGTGCTTGAGTTGTCGTTTGGCTCCCATCTTGCAATTTCTCCTTATGTGCCCTGAAAACCACAACGAAAACATACCTTTGTCTTGACGATCCCGAAGAGGATGAAGTAGGCTTGTTGTCGTTGTTTGTCGTGAATTCCGGTGTCGGAGGAGGAGATACCGACTGAGGCACAAAAACTGTCCACTCGAACTTGGACTGTCTCCAGTTTGAGTGTATCCGAGGCCGAACTTATTTGTTTGACCAAGACCAAGAAGCTTGTCCAACTTACTCCTTCCAGAAGAAAATCGCTTTAAATCATCCTTGAGTTGGAAAATGGTCTTCGTCATTTCCATTTTTTCCTGTCGAGCCTCGCCGTAGAGCTTCAAGAAGTAATTCGCTTTATCCACCAGTTTTACATGTTCCTTCTCGAAATGCTCATTTTCTCTTGAAGGGAAACATTTGTCTTGATCAGTTATCCCTTTCCACTTCAAGAGCGTTTGAGAGAGAAGTTGCCCTTTTTACTTCTTCTTCGAGATCCTGCAATCTCCCTCTCAAACTCCTGTTTTGCTTTGCCAATTTCTTTGAATCCCTCAAAAGTTTATGGTAGGCAAGAGCAAAATCTTCACCTTCAGAATTACTCGATTCGTCGTCCGTTGCATTCTTTTCAACATGGGAGGAGTTGGACAATGAATCGGATGTACTTGCCATTAAGCACATGAAGGGTGAAGATGTGGACGCGTGGAACGCTGTCGCGTTGTCTTCTTCATCACTTGAAGATGACTCATTTGACGTTGAGTTGTCATCCCAAGTGACGACTTGCATCGCCTTCTTCTTTGCCGGATTCTTGTTGGGACACTCCGTTGCAATGTGGCCGTAGCCTCGACATTTGAAGCACTGTACTTGTCCCTCTGAACTTTTCTTATCCTTTGAGAAGTTCTCTTGCTTTCTTGACTTGTAGCTTGAAGAACCCTTGCCTTTCTTCGACTTTCCGAAGGATGGAGTTTTGCTTGAATTACCCCTTCGAAAGTTGCGGCGAAACTTCCTTGTCAAGAGAGCGAGCTGCTTCTCAAAGTCCTCCATAGATAGGTTCTCGTCATCGTCCGAGGAGGATGAATCCGCGTCTTCTTCTTTAGTTGATTTCAATGCATAACCTGAAGACTTAGAAGAGGATGCTTTTCCAGAAGAATAGTTAGTAGGAAATGTCATTTCATAAGTTTGTAATGCACCAACTAATTCTTCTACACGCATTTCGTCCGGGTGTTTAATTGTTTCAATGGCTGCGACCTTGGGGCGAAATCGTTCAGGAAGAGTTCTTAAAATTTTTCTTACAACTTTAAATTCTGGAATCTTCTCTCCCAAGTTAGCACATGAGTTCACGATGTCTTGCAATCGTGTGTAATAGTCTGTGAAAGATTCATTTTCTGCCATAGAAATAGAGTCAAACTTGCTCGTAAGCATTTGCAGTTTCTGAATCTTCCTCAGTGTTTTCCCTCATGCGTAACTTGAAGAACATCCCAGATTTCTTTCGCAGTCTCACATGCCGAGAAGCGATGAACTTGTTTGGACTTAGAGTGGATTTGGGAGAAAGCCTGACATTCGGCTGCCATTTGCCTAATTTTAGGAGTGGAATCAGGCTAAACGGAGGCCGTATTGGATTCAGCGCGGAAAAACGCTTGAAAATGGCTACTTATTTATTTTGGAGTCCGGATGCCCAAAAACGGACCCCCGGAAGTTTTCTGCGCAAAATGGTGCATGGGGGACCTGTGGACCGGCCGGGGACACGTGGTGCCTCCTTATTGGGCCGGCGCGCCACTCTCGGTCCACGGAATGGACCGCCGGTGCACGGTGCACCGGCGGGCCACGTGGCGGGCTCCCGTTGGACCGGCGCAGCACGCGCGGCGCATGGAGCAAGCGCGGGCAGCGCGGGCAGGTCGGGCAAGCTGGGGCAGCGGCGCGGCGCACGGTGCACCGGGGCGCGCCACGTGGCGGCCCCGGGTTGGCGCGCGTACGTGCGCGCGGCGCACCCGCAGGCGCGCGCCTGCGGCCGTACGCGCACGCGCTGCAGGCGTGCAGGCGGCGCGCAGCGGCCGCCGGCGGCCGTGTCGGGCGGGAAAAGCGGGGGGCACGTGGCGCCCCGCCATTGGCGGGCGCCACCCACCCCGCCGCCCCCGCAGGGGGCACGTGGCCGCGCCCGGTTCGCCGGGCGCGCTGTCCCCTGTGCGGGGGACACGTGTCGGGCGTCCAAGCCGGTCGGACCAAAAATCGGTCCGACCGGGATCCCGTGCGGGATGGGCCGCAAGCTGGGCCGGGCTACTGTGCGGGCCCGAAATCGGGCCCAATAGATTCGGGCGCCCGAATCTTGGGACACAATGGGTATTTTCCCATTTGTTTCAATGGGCCTATAAATAGCCCTCCCCGCTCCTCCTTTTCTGCTCTTTTCCGAGAGATAGAGAGAGAAAGAGAGGAAGTGCATTGAAGAGAAGTTGTTCCCCACTGATTTTTCTACCTCGTGGTGCGTTCCCAGGTTTTCTGGAAGATCGACAGCGGCGATCCGGATTTTTCAGTGCGCCTCGGTTTTCCCCCATTTCGGCCCGTTATCGTCGCATTTCAGTCCGAGGAGTTTCCTGCGCAGTACAGGAGTCCTATTTCGACGATTTCTTCGCCAGTGTGTTCCTAAGAGGTAGGGCTTCGTTTTCCGTGTTGATGGTTTCTCTGGATTCCGATTCCTTGGCACGATTCCCGAGGTGTTTTGACCCCCTATTTTGCTGTTTGGATTTTTGGACAGCAGCGACTTCGACGAATTGTTTCTCAGCGTAGGAATATCAAATCGAGGCGATTCAAGAGTCGATTTTGGGCTATTTTTCGTGAGAAACGCAATCGTGATTTTTTTGGGATTTTAGGAGCTCGGGACAGAGGTGAAATTCCTCGTTTTGTGTGCTGATTGTAAAAACAGCAATTATGTGTTTGGAACTTGTAGTTTTTACACCATGTACCCTTATGTGATGTTGTAGGATATTGTTTCAGCTGACGGTGTACTTAGTGGACAGCGGGTATTTTCTGGGTGTTTTGTGCACGCTTTTCGAGGTGGGTGGTTGCGTTTCCCTCTTTGTTGACTTGCACACTAGGAATAAAAGAGTTTCCCAATTATACATGTGATAGATAACTTGTGGTATATGAACCTATTGCATTGGGCCCCCCTAAATTAATTGTAGCTTCTATGTGATAAATCTGGGACAATAAAGTTGGACAATTGCTATATCTTGAATCGCATGCAAATAAGTAACCCAATATTATTTTAAAATGATCCTTCACATGAAACCTTGGTCCTTTTTAAATGCTTTTAAAAGAGAACACTTGCATGCTTATTGGACAACTAGTTAAGCCACTATTTTACTGCAGCACTATATTATGGGATTTGACTTAGGAGAAAACATGTGTTATTGTTATTCTTCTCTATCGATGCATGATGCTCGAGTCTGATCGGGATTTTGAGATAGTGTAGTTGGATCTTGAGTCTGGGACAGTTTAGACTCTTCTTGGGGATTGTGGGGTATAGTGGCAACCGCGGATGTTAGGCGGTTGACCAGATGTTTTTACCTTATCAGATTGGGGTCTATGGGTTCAGCGGTGACCGCGGATTTTGGGCGGTTGACCGGATGTTATTATCACATCAGATTGGGGATCGGGGTTGCATTAGTGGATGGAGTATTCCCACTTTGATCATGGTCATGATCCAGTCCTGCTATTGTGAGACATCGGTTACAGAGATGATTGATACAGAGATACTTTACTCGTGTGGGTCGCTCCCCTCGAGTGCCACTCCGGAGTAGGCTTTTAGACCGTGATGGGTGCCGGTCAGTTGGTGAGTTGTGAGTGATGACAGAGCAGGCAGTGCCAGATATTTCTGGCCCACTGATTGGGTTCTTGGGCAGTCAGCTTTATAGTTGCATATATACAGTCATCTTTTGGCACTGCATTTAGAGGCATAGTAGTGGTAGTTTCTTTTCAGCAGTCTTTATTGCATACCACTGTTCTTTCCTTTTTGCCTCTTTATTCCTAGTGGGTGCGTCAGCATCAGAGGTTTTACCCACTAGGGGAGGCTACTGGTTTATCTAGTAGTTCTCACCCCCATTGTTGTTTTCTTGTCCTTTTCCCTTTGTTTTGCAGAGTCGACTGTGGGAGCTGCTGGGCCTTCAGCGGCAGATCGAGGTAAGAGGATCGCCGACTAGCTAGATCGTCTACCCCGACTGTGAGAGTAGCTAGACTTTACTGTACTCCCCTTTTGTATCTCAGACTATAGTAGTTTACTTTTGGACTG
>CM054930.1:11839733-11928255 GCA_029168755.2 Tillandsia fasciculata
GATCCCGAACCTAGTTTTACCTGTTTTCTTCTTCGAATCCGGGATCAGAATTGCAATCCGGATCCCGAACATTGGTTTTTTTCTGGTAAACCTGTATGAACGATCCGGATCGGACTTTCGATCCGGATCCCGAACATCAATTTTCTGGAAACTCGTCTTTTGTGCTTCTGCAATCCGGGATCGTGACTTTTGCCAATCCGGATCGCCGCGGTAAAACTTTCCAGAAAAGTTGTTTTTGATCCGAATATTCTTCCTAGGGTTTCTAACCTATAAATAGCCCTTCCATTTCATTTCTAGGGCATCCGCAATAGAAAGGCAGAAAAATATAGCCGAAAAGAAAAATCCACATATATAGAGAAGAACGGAAATCATTAGATCTATTCTATGGTTCTTCATCTATATTGATTGATTTGATTCTAGGTTTTCCATACTCACATCTTGAGTTGAATCAAATCAATGAATACTTAGATGGTATTTCCGATCTATCTTTAATCTAAGTATTCGGCGGATCATCACCACCCAAACAAACAACGATTTACCCCAAAATCGGCGCGTGGACTCGCGTGGCCTTGTGGATTCAAGGTGCAATCGCTCTCGTGGATTCGGAGCGAGGTGCGTTCGTGGATTCGAAGCGTGCCATTGGGTGAAGACCGTGGATTCGGTTGGACGTCGTGGACTCGACGTTGGACGCTGTGGATTCAGCGTTGGGCGCGGATCGTGGATTCGAGAAGCGTCGTGGAGCGAGCGGGAAGATCTACTAGGAGCGTATGGTAAAGGTTGAGTCGTCTGTGAGTACGTTATATCACCTTGTACGTGTGTTAATTCTAGTGGATTTCGCCGTGTTATCGGTCCCGTGGTTTTTTACTCCGGTTTGGAGTTTTTCCACGTAAAAATCTTGCGTGTTCTTTTATTTTTCCGCATTGGGTTTTATGCGCAAATGATTTTTTGAGTGTTTATTGTTTACACCTATTCACCCCCCTCTAGGTGTTTTTTTCCCTATTTAGATCCTTATTAACCTAAACCCAACAAGTGGTATCAGAGCGGGAATAGGGTTGTAAACAATGGTTGAAGGTGGAAACATCAATCGACCCCCTTTCTTTGATGGAACAAATTATGCGTACTGGAAAGTACGGATGAAAGCTTTTTAATTTCCATCGACGAAAGGGTGTGGCAATCAATTGAATTAGGATGGTCTAATCCAACTGAAATTTTAGATGATGTTCGCACCTTAAAACCTAGGTCGAAATGGACCAAGGAAGAGATAGACTTATCTTCTTACAATGGCAAAGGGATTAATGCTCTATTTAATGCTTTGTCACAAACTGAGTTCTCTCGCGTCTCGGCATGTGAGACTGCGAAAGAAATCTGGGATGTTCTTCAAGTTACGCATGAGGGAACTAACTTAGTGAAGATTCAGAAACTGCAAATGCTCACGAGCAAGTTTGACTCTATCTCTATGGCAGAGAATGAATCTTTCACTGACTATTACACACGATTGCAAGACATCGTAAACTCATGTGCTAACTTGGGAGAGAAGATTCCAGAATTTAAAGTTGTAAGAAAAATTCTAAGAACTCTTCCTGAACGATTTCGCCCGAAGGTCGCAGCCATTGAAACAATTAAACACCCGGACGAAATGCGTGTAGAAGAATTAGTAGGTGCTTTACAAACTTATGAAATGACTTTTCCTACTAACTATTCTTCTGGAAAGGCATCCTCTTCTAAGTCTTCAGGTTACGCATTGAAATCAACTAAAGAAGAAGACGCGGATTCATCCTCCTCGGACGACGACGAGAACCTTTCTATGGAGGACTTTGAGAAGCAGCTCGCTCTCTTGACAAGGAAGTTTCGCCGCAACTTTCGAAGGGGAAATTCAAGCAAAACTCCATCCTTCGGAAAGTCGAAGAAAGGCAAGGGTTCTTCAAGCTACAAGTCAAGAAAGCAAGAGAACTTCTCAAAGGATAAGAAAAGTTCTGAGGGACAAGTTCAGTGTTCAAATGTCGAGGCTACGGCCACATTGCAACGGAATGTCCCAACAAGAATCCGGCAAAGAAGAAGCGATGCAAGTCGTTACTTGGGATGACAACTCCACGTCAAATGAGTCATCCTCAAGTGATGAAGAAGACAACGCGACAGCTTTCCACGCGTCCACTACATCTTCACCCTTCATGTGCTTAATGGCAAGTACATCCGTCACTGTCCAACTCCACTGTTGAAAAGATTGCAACGGACGATGAATCAGATGATTCGGAAGGTGAAGATTTTGTTTTAGCCTACCATAAGCTTTTGAGGGATTCAAAGAAACTGGCTAAGCAAAACAAGGGGTTGAAAGGGAGATTGCAGGATCTTGAAGAAGAAGTAAAAAGAGTAACCTCTCTCTCAACCGATCTTGAAGTGGAAAGGGATAATCTGATTAAAACAAATGTTTCCCTTCAAGAGTCCAATGAGCAATTCGAGAAGAATTATATGGATATGGTGAACAAAGCGAATTACTTCTTGAAGCTCAACGGCGAGGCTCGACAGGAAAAATTGGAAATGACGGAGACCATACGCCAACTAAAGGATGACTTACAGAGATTTTCTTCTGGAAGGAGTAAGTTGGACAGACTTCTTGGTCTCGGTCAAAGAAATAAGTTCGGCCTCGGATACACTCAAACTGGAGACATTCCAAGTTCGAGTGGGACAGTATTTGTGCCTCAGTCGGTATCTCCTCCTCCGACACCGGTGTTCACGACAAGCAACGACAACAAACTACTACTACATCCTCCTCGGAATCGACAAGAATCAAGGTATGTTTTCGTTGTGGCATTTCAGGGCACATAAGAAGAAATTGCAAGATGGAAGCCAAACGCACACCTCAAGCACATCTTGCAATGACTACCAAAAGGCTATTCCTCGGAAAACAACTGCAATCAATTGAAGGAAAAGAGCCTTGGTAGTACACCGCTCAAGACGACATCATCAAGGAGCAGCAATTCTTCAAGCAAGACGCTCTCACCTAGGAAATCAACTTCACGACCATTACCGACGCACTTCAAAAAGGTTTGGGTGCGCAAAGGTGAAATCTTTCCCTGTCTTGCTACCAATGTTTCCTTGCATGCATATGATAGTTCGTCTTGGTACTGGATAGCGGGTGTTCCCGTCATATGACCGGCGATAAAAACTGTTTTCAAACATTTGAGAAAAACTCCGGAGGACTTGTTGTTTTCGGAGATGGTCGGTCTTCCAAAATTGTTGGAAAGGGAACGGTAGCTATTCCAGATGGCCCGGTTCTAGATAATGTGTTATTTGTTCATGGCCTTAAGACTAACCTCATAAGCATAAGTCAACTGTGTGATAGTGGTTATTCAGTTAATTTTTCATCTGATAAATGCACTGTAACTGACATGAACCATGCTTTCTTTTTAAAGGGGGTTAGATCAGAAAACAACTGTTATGTAGTTCCTTCTAAGATTTCTGAAAAATGTAACCTAGCATCTTTGAAAAATGAAACACTTTGGCATGAAAGGCTAGGTCACATAAACTTTAAGGAACTTGCTAGAATTTCAAATAAAGATGTGGTCAAGGGGGTTCCGAAACTTTCTTTTGAACAAAACCTTGTGTGTGGCGGTTGCCAAAAGGGAAAACAGTCTAGGACTGCACACAAGAACTTGAACCACATAGGTACAAAACGGCCTTTGGAACTTTTGCATATGGACTTAATGGGGCCAACTCGTCAACCATCTCTGGGAGGTAAATGGTATATTTTCTTGTTGGTTGATGATTTTTCTAGATATACTTGGGTAGCTTTTTAAAAGAAAAAGCTGATACCTTTGATTCTTTTCTCGAAATCTGCAATCGTATTATGATTGAAAAGAATGAAAGGATTACTCGAGTTAGGAGTGATAGAGGTGGGGAATTCATAAATTCCAAATTCATTGATTTTTGCACTTCTAATGGCATTAAACATGAATTCTCCGCACCTTACACACCTCAACAAAATGGTGTAGTCGAGCGCAAAAACAGGGTCGTACAGGAAATGGCACGTGTTATGCTTCACAGCCGGAACTTACCTTTATATTTTTGGGCTGAAGCGGTGAACACTGCTGTTTATGTTATCAATCGCGTGTATTTGCGCCCGGGGACTTTGAATACACCATATGAACTTTGGTTTTGTAGAAAACCTAACATCAAATATTTTCGCATCTTTGGGAGTCGGTGTTTTATTTTACGTGATCGTGAGAATCTTGGAAAATTTGACTCTCGAAGTGACGAAGGGATTTTCTTAGGTTATTCTACAAACAGCAGAGCATATCGAGTTTTTAACTTAGAATCTAAGACGATCGTAGAATCGATAAATGTTAAGGTAGATGAAGCTTTTCATTTGAATCTGAAAAATCTACCCTCGATATCTCTCTTGATGATGATACACCTGCTAATGCATCTTCTTCTAACAATTCTTTCGATAATAATGTTGATGCATCTAACGGTTCTTCAAGCTTATCTGATGTGCAGGAATCATCTCGTGTACCTCCGCCTACTCCTCTACCTCAAACGTTACGCATCTCCAAGGATCACCCTGAATCGAACATAATTGGAGATCCACAAGAAGGAGTTAGAACACGGAGACAATTGGTTTGCGGATTTGCATGCTATGTATCTCAAATCGAACCAAGGAATGTTGATGAAGCTCTCCAAGATGATTACTGGATTAAAGCAATGCAGGAAGAGCTCCATCAATTCGAGCGAAACAAAGTCTGGGAATTGACGAAGCCTCCGAAGCAACACAATGTGATAGGTACCAAATGGATCTTCAAGAACAAGAAAAACGAAGAAGGTACTATCATCAGGAACAAAGCAAGGTTAGTTGCTCAAGGCTATTCTCAAGTAGAAGGTATAGACTTTGATGAAACTTTCGCCCCTGTAGCTAGACTCGAGTCCATTCGTATATTGTTTGCGATCGCTTGTCATTTTAAAATCAAATTATTTCAAATGGACGTTAAGAGCGCCTTTTTAAATGGATTTTTAAATGAGGAAGTTTATGTAGCTCAACCGAAAGGTTTTGTGGATCATAAACTACCTAACCATGTTTTTCGACTGAAAAAGGCTCTTTACGGTCTGAAACAAGCACCGCGAGCATGGTACGAAAGGTTGACAAAGCACCTTTTGGAAAAGGGCTACACTCGAGGGGGAGCTGACAGGACTCTCTTTGTGAAGCATTATCAAAACAATTTCATAGTTGCTCAAATCTATGTCGATGACATTGTTTTTGGAGCAACAAGAGATAATGATGCTTCTAAATTCGCGGAGACCATGGAAAGCGAATTTGAGATGTCCATGATGGGCGAATTGAATTATTTTCTTGGATTACAAGTTAAACAAACGATGAAGGAATTCACTTGTGTCAATCCAAGTATGCACTGGAGTTGGTCAAAAAGTTTGATCTTGAAAATTCTAAAGATTTTCCGACTCCAATGGGAACTAGCCATAAGGGACTTGGAAGTGAATCACAAAGTGAGAATGTAGACGAGAAACTGTACCGCAGTATGATTGGAAGTCTACTATATCTCACGGCTAGTCGCCCGGATATATCCTTCAGTGTTGGGATTTGTGCGAGATATCAATCAGCACCGAAGGAGGTTCACCTGAAAGCGGTGAAACGGATCATCCGGTATATCAAAGGTACAATCAATTTCGGAATTTGGTATCCTATGGGAACGACTTTGGATATTGTTGGATACTCAGATGCCGATTGGGCTGGATCGGTGGATGACCGGAAAAGCACGAGTGGTGCATGCTTCTATCTTGGCCACTGCCTTGTTGCATGGCACAGTAAAAAGCAGAACTGCATAGCACTCTCGACTGCCGAAGCGGAGTACATTTCTGCAGGAAGTTGTTCAACCCAATTGATTTGGATGAAGAGCGTGTTGAGCGATTTCCGGATTTCAACATCTTCGGTAACCATTTTATGTGACAACACTAGTGCTATTAACATTTCTAAAAACCCTGTGTTGCACTCTAGAACAAAACATATTGAACTTAGATATCATTTTCTTAGAGAGCTAGTTGAATCAAACATTCTTCAACTGTCATATATTTCAACTGAGGATCAATTAGCTGATATCTTAACAAAACCTTTGGATCAAAAACGTTTTATTCACTTGCGTAAAGCAATTGGCATGCTTTCCTTGAAATAAACTCTTTTGAAACCTTTGCTTAGATTAGGTTTTGTTTTGTTCTTGTTTTTGTTTTGTTCTTTATCTATGTTTGTACATAGCACATTAATTGAGCATAAATCATAATTGACTTTAATTGCATCCTTTTATGCATTTAGAAATTTATTATGTTTTGATGTCATAATATTTCAATGTTGCAATGATCATTTACGTTAATTAAACCATCTTTTGTGATCAAAGTCAATTTCTCTCTCAATGATCTCTTGGTATAGTCATTATCATATTTGATTGCTTAGTCGAGTATGAATTCGAGATCAATGGTTTGGTTGAATACCTTATATATTAAATAATTGATAGCCAATTGAGGGGGAGTCAATGAAATGTGAAATGCTCAAAAGATGTGGAAAGAGTTACATCCCAATGAGGAGTGTGAAAACTACCACCACATGGAGAAAATGAAAGAAAAAGATACTCCATGAATGAAAAGCAAATTTTTGTTTTGAAAATGTTGATGAAATTCATATTGAAATACTTGACTCAGTCGTATTTCATGGTTGGTATAAGGTGGGATTTTTTTAAAGATGCTCAAAGAGCCACTCCTTCAACAGATTGTCTAGATATATTATCTAACTTATCTGGGATTTCAAACATCTATTGATCTTGGTACTTCATTTTCTTTACTGAAATTGATGATTTGATAAAGACATTACACATAAGATCAGGATAGATGTAATTGAAGTTGTTCAACTTTAAGTGTTTTAACTTTCGTAAATCTTCGTTTCATTTTTGGATATTTTTGATAGATTTTGCATAATCTATTTCTTGTTGTATGAAACGATGCCATTTGTTTAAAGTTGACATGGTAAAGTGCTTACATACTTTTTCTGGATTTTATTGAATTTTTCTAAATTTTCTGAAGAAAAAGGTGTAGCCGATCCGGATCGGGGCAAGTGATCCGGATCCCGAACGCAGGATTTTTCCTGCGGGTAGCCGATCCGGATCACATTCTCGGCCGATCCGGATCACGGCTAGGGTTTTATATAGAAACATACAGATTCTTGATTTCTTTACCCTAATCTCTGGTTTTCAAGCCTCTAGAGTCTCTCTCTCTAGATTTCTTGCTTCTTGGTGCTTCAAAACTCAAAGTTCTTCGGATTCAAGTAAGTTTTCATGATCAAAACTCGGTTTTTATGGTTTTTCACCAAACGTGAGTTGAAATCTTGGATCTTTTTCGTTTGTGAATGGTTTTTGATCAAATTTCTTTTGAAATAAGAACTCTGGGTCAATTAGTTTTGCTTTTATGCTGGGATTCTACTTGATTAACGAGTTTTTAGGCTTCGATTTCTAAAAATTCGGTTTTAGGGCATAAAAGAGGAATTTTTGTAAATCATGGAATTGATCTATTTTTAAAATTCTTTTTGGAAAACTAATTTGATTCTTGGCTTCTCTACATGATTATGATTGTCTAGGTACAATGTTTCAAATTTTTCAAAATTGACAATTTTTCATATGTTCTTGAGTTGGTTCTGCACAGGACACTTTTCGAAACTCAAAGCACTAGACTCAATGGCCTTCTCCTGGTTGATTCTGTTACTAGTCACAATGCCCAGGAAGTTCATCTGTTAAAAAGGAACCAGGCGTCTCAACTCGGGACGAACCGAAAGAAGCTAATGAGGACAGCTCAGACTACGATGAAGAAGAATGGGACGAATTCTTCAAGGATGTTCAGCGAAAAATTGATGAAGAGGACAGGAAATTCAACAAAGGAAAAAGACTTATGAAATCTGCCTCCACAACCAAACAATATACAAGAAGAAGGAATGTTCAAAGAAGTATGAGCCAGCAGAGTGGGCCTCTCACCAGAGCACGCTCACTTTCGGGAATTCTGCAAACTGAATCTCCATGGACTGCAGGACAAGATGCACCATCTGCATCTAGACAGCGTTCATCTCACTCAAAGACACAGACAACTGAGACAGAGATTTTGGAATCGATTCGTCAGGAACAACAAAGAATCTCTGCTACACATGAGAGAATATCGAGAGAGCTTCAGCAGATCTCTTCTGAACACAAGAAGATCAAGAAAAAGTACTCAAACCTTACGAATTTGCTTAAGGGGATTTTGAGCAAGCTGAGCTGTACTAGTTCAGATTCTTCAGACTGAGCAGCATCTTCTACCTTAGCTCTTAGTTCAGTTTTTCTCTCATCACGAATTAAATCTGAACAAGCGAATGACTTTCTACAAGATTTGCACAGTTCGGACGACACTTGATTCTGAGACTGATCATTTTTGACTAATTCTCTTTCTTTTCCTCTTGTGCAGTTTTTAGTCTAATTGATTCTTTTAGATTAGTTCTCAGTTTGTGCATATTTTTAGAACTTTATGTCTTTATTTACTCTCCTTACATATTGTAGCTTTGCTACGTTTTGGCTTGTTTTGTGACAAAAAGGGGGAGAGAGTTAGAGAAAACAATGAACAATGATTATGAATCTCAAGAATCAAGGTAAGTATGGTAAGTATGAATCTCAACTCAACTTTGGTTTTTCTTTTGTGATTTGTGACATGCTTCTATACTAACTATTCGACTAACTATTTGGGCATGTAATATGACTAACAAGTTGATGTTGGACTAACATACTTTGACATTTGGTTTTCGACTGTTTAGAAGATATGTTGGTTTTAACTATGATTTTCTTACATATCTGAATTTTTCAAATGTCATGATGAGACTAAACTCTATCTCTGTATTTGGTTTTGTATGTTCCAATTCTTGAGGTATCTAACGAATTTGTTTGTCAAGAATGTTTTCTGTGTACAGAGATTACAGATGTCTAAGTCTAGAGTCTGTTCTAGGAGTTTATCTCATATTTTTAATTTCTGGAACTCTTTTGTAAATTTTTGTTGTATGGTGATAGCAACAAAAATATCTTTTTGAATTTTCTTTGTGGATTTGTGTTTTGTCACGAAACCGCCAAAGGGGGAGATTGTTACGGAATTTGAGTTGGCGTATTTCGTGAATGTGTTAAGTCTTGAAGATTGAAGATGAAGAAACTTTGGATCGTATACCTCAATCTCAAGAAAGAAGAATTCAAAAGGATCAGGTACGTTTAACTAAATAATTTTGATGATCCGAATACTTCTTATAGTGTAGAAACACCTGGAAGAGGTTTTAATTGCTTATTCATCAAAAACTGGACATGGGACATGTTCAGGATCCGGATCGTGGCTTTCAATCCGGATCCCGAAAGGTGTTTGTTCATACACTGGTTCAATCCGGATCGCAGCATCTCTGATCCGGATCCCGAACACTAGTTTTACCTGTTTGCTTCTTCGATCCGGATCAGGAATTGCAATCCGGATCCCGAACATGTTTTTCTGGTAAAACTGTATGAACGATCCGGATCGTGGCTTTCGATCCGGATCCCGAACATCAATTTTCTGGAAACCGTCTTTTGTGCTTCTGCAATCCGGATCGTGTTTGCAATCCGGATCGCCGTCGGTAAAACTTTCCAGAAAAGTTTGTTTTTGATCCGAATATTCTTCCTAGGGTTTCTAACCTATAAATAGCCCTACCATTTCATTTCTAGGGCATCCGCAATAGAACGGCTGATTGAGAAAAGATAGCCGAAAAGAAAAATCCACATATATAGAGAAGAACGGAAATCATTAGATCTATTTAATGGTTCTTCATCTATATTGATTAGTTTGATTCTAGGTTTTCATACTCATATCTTGAGTTGAATCAAACTAATGAATACTTAGATGGCATTTCCGATCTATCTTTAATCTAAGTATTCGGCGGATCATCACCACCCAAACAAACAACGATTTATCCCCAAAATCGGCGCGTGGACTAGCGTGGCCTTGTGGATTCAAGGTGTTATCGCTCTCGTGGATTCGGAGCGAGGTGCGTTCGTGGATTCGAAGCGTGCCATTGGGTGAAGACCGTGGATTCGGTTGGACGTCGTGGACTCGACGTTGGACGCTGTGGATTCAGCGTTGGGCGCGGATCGTGGATTCGAGAAGCGTCGTGGAGCGAGCGGGAAGATCTACTAGGAGCGTATGGTAAGAGGTTGAGTCGTCAGTGTAGGATCCCTGAACAGCATGCAGCTTTTTCCCGTGAATCCACTGTTTAGACACCTGTTGATGGTGTATCTGGCCCATAGTGCATCGAAGGGATGCCACAGATGGACCCTGTGAGCTTTGGTTAGCTGTTTTGGCCTTCGGCTGCTTTTGCCGAATTTTAGAAAAGGATTTAGGCCAAACGGAGGTTGGATTTGGATTCAGCGCGGAAAAACACTTGTGATTGGCTTTTTGTTTGCCCAATTCTGAGTCCGGATGTCCAAAAGCGGACTCCCGGAAGTTTTGACAGTTTTGGCGCTTGCGGGAGCCTCCGGCAAATTTTGGAGGCGGAATTTGGCAAAACGGACCTCGTTTTTGGAATCAGCGCGCGAAAACGGTCAAGATGGGCTATTTACTTGTCATTTTTGAGCTTGCGGGTACTGTTCATGCCGGAACAGTGTCGCCGGCGATCGCCGGCGGCGGCGGGCAGCGCCGGCGGGGGCGGCGCGGCCTCGGGCAGGCGGCAGGCGGCGGCACAGGGCGCGGGCAGGGCGCGGGCAGGCGCGCGGTCCACCGCGCGGGGCGTGCACCGGAGGCGGGCCACGTGGCGCTTTCCGGTTGGCCGGTGCAGCAGGCGCGGTCCACTGAATTTGGGCCGGGTGCACGGTGGACCGGGTGGACACGTGGCGGCTCGGGATTTGCGGGTCTTGGTGCACGCGGTCCACGCGAGCAGTGGAAACTGACCGGGGCAGGTGGCCGTACGACCCGGGTCAGCCGGGGACGTGCGCGGTGCACGGCGCACCGTGCGCGGTGCACGGCCTGTCGGGGCCACGTGGCGCGCCCCCGTTGGCTGGCGCAGGTGCGCCGGGTGCAGCGGGGTCCGCGGGCCCGTTGGGCTGGGCTACGTGGCCGGCCCAGGGGATTTCGGGCGTGAACAGTAACGGGCCGGCCCGTTACTGTAGCAGCCCGAAATCCGGAATGCGCCCGGACCAGGGACATGGAGGGAATTAAGTGATTTGTTTTTCAGCCTATATAAATAGTGCAATCCGAGCCTCCTTCTTTCTCCCTTATCTCCCAAACCGAGCCTTTTCAGCCCAAGCACATTTCAAGCAAAAATCTTCATCTCTAAGTCCTGGATCTCCCTGCCAAGTTTCAAGAGTTTTGGAGGCACGAATCCCGAGGTTCCCCATTTTACGGTGCGGCGCGACGTTGCTTCCTTGTGTTCTTCTTCGGCGCAGCGATCGTATTTTTGGTCCCCTGGGCTACCCCGACATCATTTTCCTGTGATTCTTGCACCAGTGGACTCCTAAGAGGTAGGACTTCATCTTTCGTTTTGGTCGCGCTTTCCCGTTTCGAGGTTTTGGCACGGTTTTCGAGGCAGTAAGTGACCCTTTTTTCTGAATGGAATTCCTTGACAGCAGCGGAGTGTTTCGGCTATATCTTTGCGCACGAGCGTCCGACGGAAACGAGCCTATACAACTTTTTCATCTACGGATCGCAAGGAACGCGCTCGTATTTTTATTGGATTTTTGTGAATTTTCTTTCGAGGTGAGAATTAATGATTTCTCTGTGAACAGTAATCAGCCCTTAATCCAGATTATTGTATGAGAGTGCTCTCTTGCCGAATTTTTATCTGGACTTACCGAACTCCGATTTGGACGTGCAAGGTACCGTTTCGAAGCTATCGACGCAAGGATCGCCGTGATATTTTTATTGGAATTTTCTGGGCAATTTCTGCAGGTGATAATTAAGCAATCCTGAATTCGAGGTTGTATGTGATTAAGTGCTGAATTTGGGAGTCTAGTGTAATTAGTGGATTTCTTGATGTACCAGGAATGTTGCGGGTGTGCTAAAATTGTGGGAGCGAGGATTTGGAGTTTTTGGGTATTTCCAGCTGTACGGATTGGGACAGTCGCACTTCAGGTGGGTGGTTGCTTTACTCCTCTTTTCTGATATACCCACTAGGAATATTAGAGAGATCTTCTCTATTGGACATTTTGAATGCTCACTTAGTAGACATGCATGTTTAACTAAAATAATTACGAGCCTATCATCTGGAAAACACTGTATGATTATCCTGTTAGTGGTTGGTACTAATTGAGGATTTCATGACATGCGTAGGTGGATAATGATGCTTTATCATGGGAAATGGATATTAGACATGTGTGGTTGGATAATGTTTTAGCATGATGGTTTTATCTATGCGGAATTATTAATTGTTACACATGTGGAACCACTGTTGAACACCTTTTCCTTTATTTCTTTGAGAACACTTGCATGCTTGTTTGGACATCTAGGTAGGCCATCTTTATCGCTACACTTTCATGATGGAACTTGACTTAGGAGAAACCATGTTTGATTTCTTTTCTCCTTCTTAATTAGACCTTTGAGTCTGGTTGCTCGGGTTCGAGCAGGGGTTCGGGATAGTGTAGCGAGGACCTGAGGGTTAGTGACAGGTTGTGTTTGATTATGGGTTGCGGGATTATAGCGGCTACCGCGGACAGTAGGCGGTTGACCGGATGTCGGATGTGGGACATGATTGTGATTGTGGGTATTGCGGCGATCGCGGATTTTGGGCGATCGACCGGATGTTCATTTGTGCATCAGATTGGGGGATCTGTGTTTCTTTTAGTGGGGGGTGTGTTCCACTGGGGCTTTGCAGTTGTGATCTATTCCTGCTTTTGGTACTTATCTTACCGGCGCGGTTATTGCCCGGTAGTGTTTTGATATGGATTTTACCGGCGCGGTTATTGCCCGGTAGTGCTTTCCTCGAGTTCCCCTCCGGAGGCCGGGGTCGGACAGTTATTGACGGTTTTGCTATCACATCGGCGCGGCTTATTTGCCCGATGATGAGGGCGGCGGCAGGAGCTTTGCTATCACATCGGCGCGGCTTACTTGCCCGATGATGAGGGCGGTACAGATAGGGTTAATCTGGGACGGTTGGTTATGGTGGATATGGTTATTTTAGTCTAGGACTGTATTCGAGGGGCATAGTAGTGGTAGTTTCATTTCTTCAGCAGTCATTATTTCTTACCACTCTTCTTTTCCCTTTTTGCCTCTGGTAGACCTAGTGGGTATGTCTGAGTTTGAGGTTTTACCCACTAGGGGAGGCTACTGTTTATAGTAGTTCTCACCCCATTCTTCTTTCTCTTTTCTTCTCCTTTGTTTTGCAGAACCTTCTGCGGGTGCTGCTGGGCTTACAGCGGCGGATCGAGGAGAGAGGACGACTGAGTAGCTAGACAGTGGACCCGACAGTGAGTTAGCCAGACTTGTACCTTTCAGGCATCTTATCTCAGACTGTTGTACTTTTACTTTTGGGGTCTGGCTTCTGCCAGCTGTTTGTATTATAGTGGTGAGCTGGGAGAGACATCTGTATTCTATTTTACTGTTGTACTTTTTACTTCCAGCTTCTGTCTGAGATACAGTAGTTTTAGTTTAGCTCTGATTATTATTATGCTCTTTTATTGCTATTTCATATCTGAGCAGGTTACCAGCGCTTCGTGTACATGGAAAATTCTGTGTGCACGGCGGATCTGTTGGCGGGCCCGGGTTCTGGTTTACACCCGGGGCGTGACAGTCAGTGAGTACGCTATATCACCTTGTACGTGTGTCAATTCTAGTGGATTTCGCCGTGTTATCGGTCCCGTGGTTTTTTACTCCGGTTTGGAGTTTTTCCACGTAAAAATCTTGTGTGTTCTTTTATTTTTCCGCATTGGGTTTTATCGCACAATGATTTTTTGAGTGTTTATTGTTTACACCTATTCACCCCCCTCTAGGTGTTTTTTCCCCTATTAGATCCTTATTAACCTAAACCCAACAGTAGGATCATGTCTATGATCTTTATCTCCCATTAAGAACATTTCTTTTACCTTCTCAACGACAAATCCTAAATATCTGTCTGGAGGTTGGAACTCTACTAGATCTTCGAAGTGGTTGTATGTACAATGGTTCTGATTGAGTAGAGATTTTTGGTCGATTATTATAGATTTGTTGCTCATTAGAGACATTCTCATTGAGCTCTATTTTCCTCCCACTACCTCATTCTTGAATGAATAGTTTCTCAAGAAAAGAGGCATGCCGACTCACAATAATATTTTGATCCTGGGGAAAATAGAAATAGTATCCCAATGATTCTTTGGGATAACCAATGAATCTACCTTTATCCGACCTTGCTTCCAATTTGTCTGTCTTCAGCTTCTTAACAAAAGCCGGACATCCCCAAATCTTGAGATGACCAAGAGTTGGCTTTCTACTATACCAAATCTCATATGGAGTGGTAGAAACAGATTTGGAAGGTACTCTATTTAAAATATATGCAGCAGTGAGGAGAGCATACCCCCCAAAGTGACATAGGCAAATCAGTGAAACTCATCATGGATCGCACCATATCTAATAAAGTGCAATTCCTCCGTTCAGATACTCCATTAAGTTCCGGAGTGCCGGGAGGAGTCCATTGAGAGATAATGCCATTTTCCTTGAGGTAGTTTAGAAAGTCTGTACTTAAGTACTCTCCTCCTCGATCTGATCGAAGAATTTTTATAAACTTTCCAGTTTGTTTTTCAACTTCATGTCTAAACTCTTTGAACTTTTCAAAGGCTTCAGATTTTTGTCTCATCAAGTAGACATACCCATACCGTGAATAATCATCAGTAAAGGTGATGAAGTAAACATAACCACCCCTGGCTTGTACATCAAATGGTCCACATACATCAGTATGCACCAGGGCAAGTATATTAGTGGCTCTTTCTCCTTGCCCAACAAAGGGTAATTTGGTCATCTTTCCTTGAAGACATGATTCACAAGTCGGATATGGCTCGCAAGCCAATGAGCTCAAGAGCCCATCTTTCACCAATTTGTTAATCCTATCTTCACTGATATGACCTAATCTAAGATGCCACATATACTTGTGATCTACCTCTTCTCTAGGTCTTTTAGATCCTACGGCATTCATTTCCTGCTCAACTGTATTTACACTTGCATCCATATGTAAGTGATATAACTTGTCAATCATTGTTCCATAGCCTATCAATTTGTTTCTCAAATAAATTAAGCAAGTATTTATTTTAAAAATAAATTTGCAACCAATCATTGATAATGAAGAAACAGAAATTAAGTTTCTACTAGCATTAGGAACATAAAGACAATCTTTTAATTCTAAAATTATGCCTGACGGTAATAGTATAGGATAGGTCCCTACGGCTAATGCAGCAACTTTTGCTCCATTACCCACTCGTAGGGTGATTTCTCCTTCCTTCAGCCTTCTACTTTGTTTTAAACCCTGCATCGAGGTGCACAAGTGAGAAGTGCATGCAGAATCAATTATCCAAGTGGTAGTAGAACATACCGACAGACTAGTTTCAATAATGAGCAGGTCGGACTTACCTTCAGAAGGATTGTCCTTTGCCTTATTCTTTAGGCTAGCAAGGTATTCGGGGCAGTTCCTTTTCCAATGGCCATCTTTATTACAATGGAAACATTTTCCTGTAATGACCTTCTTAGAAACTTGTCTTTTGATATTACCCTTTGGCTTCTTGCTAGGTTTCTTATTTCTCCATTTAGACTTTCTCTTGGAGGAAGAAGCCCGTTCCATAGCCAAGATTGTCCCTTTGTTACCTTTTATTGTTCCCTCTGCTGTCACTAGCATATTCAAGAGCTCAGAGAGGGTGCACTGAATCTTATTCATTTGAAAATTCATGACGAACTGCGAAAGTGAGTCAGGTAAGGACTGCAGAATTAAATCTGTCTGCAAGTCTGCATCCATCCGTAAGCCGAGCTTCTCAAGCTCGATCCTCAATATCTTCAATCATTTTCAAACAATGATGATTAACTGATTGGCCTTCAGACATTCTTGCTCGAAATAACCGCTTTGATATCTCATATCGAGTAGAGCGGCTTTGTTCACTATACAGTTCCTGTAGGTGAAGTAGAATGGCTGATGCACTGTCCATGTGCTCATGTTGGCGTTGCAACTCGTTGCTCATCGATGCCAACATGTAGCACCTGACTCTATTATCGTCATCTATCCATTTTTCATATGCAGCTCTCTGCTGCTCATTATCATCAGTTGGAAGTTCAGGAGCAGGAGTGGTCAAAATATAGGCAATTTTCTCGGAGTTGAGAACAATTCTCAAGTTCCGTAGCCAATCAGAAAAATTAGGACCGGTCAAACGGTTGGCATCAAGAATTTTAGTGAGAGGGTTAGAGGCAGCCATATTCTGCAAAAGGTAAAGATATTCAATAAGTTATATATCTTTCATTATTCCATTTGATTATGGACTTTTAATCAAATGGTATCTCCCACTAAATTTTATGAATTTTTCACACTCCTTTAGTGAAGAAACAGAAACCTCTTAAATTGGTTTCTAGTGGGAATTGCGCTCTCACCGATTTTTGTAAATTACCTCACCTAACAGTTATTGGTAATTAGTAATTCGATGAGTGGACAACTCTTGTCCAATGTTTCAAAAACATATTGCAATCTTTCTTTAGCCTCTAGGACATAAAAGCCTCACCTAACAGTTATTGGCCTCACATCCTAGTTAAGTTTGACCTACCGTTCAATATATGAATAAAATTAATATTAAACCCTCACCTAACAGTTATCGGGTATAATAATAATTTTACCATATAACATCAAATGTTGTTAAGGTGGTTACGCTTTCTTCGTGCAAGTAGCCCATGTAACCATGCGTACTACTTAACCCTAAGAAAAACGCCCACACCTTACAACGGTAGAAGGCTACGATAGAGTGTTCACAACACTCTTCTTTACAACTTAATATTATTTGTTATTATTCCAATCTCATCAGATCTTATTTTCAAATTGCATCCAATGCAATTATATTTTTCATCTAATATAAATTTATATTAAAAGCTGATGATAAAGTTAGTCCAAATCACATGATGAAATCTGATCATAGCATCTCATGCCCCATCATATGTAATTTTAATTAATATGTTAATATAACCTTAATACGTTAATTGATTAAGTTAAATGCAATTAAAACCTTTCTATTAATTACATATTAACTTAATTACTTAACCATCATAAAATTAAATAATAATAATAATAACAGTATATCAATTATATACATGTGTGGTCTCAATTATTATCATCACAAATTATTTTCATACATCACATGTATGAAATATAAATTTTTTAAAATCATGCATAGGCATTCGCATTAGGGTTAACTCATATAACCTTAAATCAAAATCAACAATATGAATAATTTTTGTGGCTGCACGAGGGTGGCTCTGATACCACTGTAAGAAAACGGATGCGCGTGTATGCGTATTTAATGCAGCGGAAATAAATTTTATGATCATAAATATGATCTAATCAAATATACCTTTCGCCTTGTCTTTAAATAGAGACATTCCTCAATGATATGAAATCATGAGTGACATGAAGTAAAGTGTGAGAGAAAGGAAACAACTTCTAATCATATAGAGTTCTCTTTAATCATGAGATAGAACTCTTCCTATAATCATTGGTCTCTATATTATAGTTAATTCTCTTGAAATTGCTAGCACAATTTGAGAATTAATTATTCTCCACATTGATACAAGAAATCACGAAAGGAGTTTCGAGATTATATTGTGTGAAGCACAGATCCCGGAGCAGCCTTGTGTGGATACACATAGAGGTCGGACAGTTGTGCGCCTCAAAGGACCGGAAGTTCAGATCCGATATCAACCGACAAATAATTTCGGTAATCAACAAAGGTTGAAATTCTAACCCTTCTTCTAATTAGATTAGAATAATAATTTTTGTGTGTCTCACGAGATGATCTTGTAACATATTTATATATATACAGTAATATCATAAATGTTATGATGTTAAGGTATATTTGATTAGATCATATTTATGATCATAAAATTTATTTCCGCTGCATTAAATGCGCATACACGCGCATCCGTTTTCTTACAGGCGGCCCATTATACACCTTATACCATTCATCCTAATGGGACTAAGATGTATAAGGACCTTATAACAACCCGGCCCACTAGCAATAATAACTCGTTGGGCCCACACTACAGCCCAAAATGCTTTAGTCCGGTTATTATTACTAGTGTCCATGTCTCATATAAACCCAATCACAATTCCATCTACATCCGATGTGGGACTATTGGGGGCGTCACAGACTCCCCCGTTTAGGCCTGACGTCCTCGTCAGCCCAAACACACACACAACAGCCCAAGATCACCAGGCGATGTGAGACTTGTCTCGCTAGCCCTGTCATCTAGACACAGGCTCAGCCGAGACTCGCCGCACACTTCCGGCTGGTTATTGGCTCTGATACCAAATGTAATGACCCGACTCACTAGCAATAATAACTCGTTGGGCCCACACTACAGCCCAAAATGCTAAAGTCCGGTTATTATTACTAGTGTCCATGTCTCATATAAACCCAATCACAATTCCATCCACATCCAATGTGGGACTATTGGGGGCGTCACAGACCTCAAGACACACTGCAGGTGGAATGGAATGAAGAGGGACATTGGGAGATTTATGGCTCAATGTTTAACTTGTCAGCAAGTGAAAGCAGAGCATCCAGTGTGGGTTATGGGATAATGGATCTAAATATGAAAAAAATCACCTAGAGGGGGGGGGTGAATAGGTGTAAACAATAAAACTAAAAAATCTTCGCATAAAAATAATCCAATGCGAAAATAAATAAAGTATGCAAGATTTTACGTGAAAAACTCCATCACCGAAGTAAAAAAACCACGAGACCGATCACACGGTGAAATCCACTAAGATTAAACACGTGCAAGGTGATATAATGCACACACACGACTCAACCTTTTCCATACGCTCCGAGTATATCTTCTCCACAATCCACAACGCACCTCGAATCCATGAAGGCATCACGATTTCGAATCCACGAAGCCTAACTTCAAATCCACGAAGTCTTCAACCGAATCCACGGTCACCAATGAAGCATGCCGAATCCATGAACACGCATAACTTCGAACCCACGAAGTCGTTCACCTTGAATCCACAAGGCCACGCGAATCCGCGCGCCGATTCTCCTTACGAAAATCATTGTTTGTTTATTGGGGGTGACGATATTTGAATACTTAGATCAATATAGATAGACTAGGAAACGCACCTCGAATCCACGAAGGCGTCACGACTTCGAATCCACGAAGCCTAACTTCAAATCCATGAAGTCTTCAACCGAATCCACGGTCACCAATGAAGCATGCCGAATCCACGAACACGCCTAACTTCGAACCCACGAAGTCGTTCACCTTAAATCCATAAGGCCACGCGAATCCACGCGCCGATTCTCCTTACGAAGATCGTTGTTTGTTTATTGGTGGTGACGATATTTGAATACTTAGATTAATATAGATAGACTAGGAAACAACATCTAAGTATTCATCGATTTGATTCTTCGAAAGAAAAGAGATTGAAAAAACCTCGAATCAAACCGATAAATATAGAGAAAGAAAACCTAAAATAAAACGGTGTTTACCTTTTCTTCTCTATACGTGGATTACCTTTTTCTTACCTTTGATCCCTTTTTGGGATACTCTAAAAGATGATATTAAGGTTTATTTATAGGTTAGAAATATTTTGGAAAGAGATAAGAATCAAAAACTGACTTAACTGATTTTTTTTCGCATGGTAGTCCGGACTAGAATTAGGTTGATCCGGACTGTCGTCTTTTTCAAAAAAATTTCCTGAAAAAAGGTTCGGAGTCCGGACTGGAATTTTTGATCTGGAATGATTCATGCAGTTTATCAAAAACAATGTTCGGGGTCCGGACTGGATAGAGGTTGATCCGGACTGGAATTTCGCATAAACCAAATCATGTTCGGGGTCCAGACTAGATGTGGCTGATCCGAATCCGTCCTGTTTTGATTTTTATGCAATAAAAATTATTCTAAGTGTTTCTAAACTATAAGAATGTATTCAAATCATCAAAAATATTTAATTTAACGTACCTGATCATTTTGAATCCATATTTCTTAAAATTGATGTATGTGATCGACAATTCTTCAACTTCAATCTTCAAGACTCAAAACATTTCACGAAAT
This sequence comes from Tillandsia fasciculata, assembly GCA_029168755.2. NCBI lineage: Eukaryota > Viridiplantae > Streptophyta > Magnoliopsida > Poales > Bromeliaceae > Tillandsia > Tillandsia fasciculata. Next base: position 11,860,008 of record CM054930.1, read on the forward strand.
ACGTCAATACAAAAATCCTTAACAATCTCACCCTTTGGCGGTTTCGTGACAAAACAAATAATCCACAAAAATTAAATCAAAAATGATTTTTGTTGCTATCACCATACAACAAAAATACACATGAATGATTCAAAAATGAATACAAGATTTAACTCCTAAAACAAACTCTAGACTTAGACATAACCGAGGAGTTGTCAAATCTTGTTCTCTCTGCAAAATAAAATTCTTGACAAAAAAAAAAAAAAAGTAAATACCTCAAGAATTTAAATCAGTAAATAACCAGAATCTGATATGCACAAATATAGACAATCAAAATTTACATATCTACATGTATCATTAAAGTATCAGATGTCATAGATCAGATCCAAGGTAAGATAATAACAAGTTCAAAGTAGTAGTTGACATACTTCACCAAGTCACTTGTTAGAAATATTACATGCCCAAATAGTTAACAAATAGTTAGTCTAGGCACGTAGTTAGTTCAGTTCAGTTTTACTTACCTTCCATCACTCCCCCTTTTTGTCACAAATCAAGCCAAAATAAAAGAAGGGATGTGATAAAATAAAGTTCTAATGCATGAAAAAAAATTGCAACTGATAGTAAATGCATGCAAAAGAAGAAAAAATTAAAAAAAAAAAAAACTTCACTCTGAGTCGGAATCCTCAGAACTGCTGCATCCAAGTTTGGCGAAGATCTTCTTGACAAGTTTTGTCAATGTTGAGTATTTCTTCTGCAAGTCCTGCTGAACCGCCATTATCCTTTGCAAGTCACCGGAGATGCGCTCTTGTTCGAGGGTGATTCGCTCTTGTTCCGACGAGAGCCGTTGTTGCTCTCGATAGATAGAAATAACAGAGGCTTCATCCTCTGAGGTCTCAAAAAATGTAGGTCCTGAGGCTGCTGCACGTACTGTTGCTGCTGGTGCTGTTGGTTGTGCTGTTGCTGCTGTAGATGCTGCTTGAGAGAAGGTCGAAGGTTTCTTGCTTCGAGGTGGGGTCGGGGTTTCATCCGGTTGACGAGGAAGTGACTTCACAATGGTAGAGTCATTAATTGTCCCCAACTATGCATATAAGTTGACGAACGAATGTCCACGTCAAACTTCCTTAAAATTCGAATAATGATCATTGGAAACGGAAGTCACTCTGTTGGATGTGGATGCTCCACATACCTCGCCATCCTTGACCAGATAAGATAAGGAATATTGATATTCAAACCTCGAGCTGCCGTTGAATGTCCCAAAAGATAAAGATACAACATTCTATCCCAACGCAAGACCTTTGTTTGCATGTTCGGCAAGATATTGTAATAAACAATGAAATTCAGAAATCGGTATTTAGGTTTGAGTTCTTTGGATAATACCGAGTTTCCAGCCGAGCGCGTGTCGAGTATACATATGCCATCCACCACAGTCCTCCATGCAATCGACGAAGAAATCTGACCCTTCAAGTAATGTGTCCCGACAAGTTGAGAAGGCATACCCAATACTTCTCCAATCAATTGAGGAGTAATGGTAAGCTCTTTGTTCAGGACCGAAATGCGAAACTTCATAGGTCCGCCCTCATTTTCTTGAAGCTGCTGTGCACAAGAATAAAAAATCCTTATCAAACGAAGACAATATCCAGAAGACTCTAGAAAGTGGCAAATATGAAAAAAAATTGGCTTTATCAAACAAAATTCCAAAAGATGCCGAACGATCTCGAAGAGCCGCGACATTTACATGTCGTTCGCCAATGCACTCTCGGTTCTCAAAAGCTTTCATCCTATCTGAGTTGATTTGGACAACATCTTCTTCAACATGAGATTGCTCGCTGACAAGTGGTTCCTCGATCTCAATTCCACGAGATCGTCCTCGTTTTCTTGCAACACTTTTTCTCTTCATTGAGATTGGTTCCATTGGGGCTCCCTTTTCCTGCAGCAGTTGGAGGTGTAGACTTGGCTTTTCCAGAAGCTGGCACTTTGCCCTTTGAAACAGACAATGCCTTCGCTGCTGCTGTTTCTTTCGCTCCTTTTACTGTCTTCTCCCAATCCTCGAATTCGGTTTCCGAGCCATCCAATGGTACGAGCTCGGGTTCTCCTTGATTCTTTTTCGCTCGCTTCAATTTGTTGGTCACACGAGTGCTGAGTAGTGATAAACACAATTATTCATTCAAGTACCATCTTGAAACGTTTTAAAAAAATATATGTCATGTGAGCAAGAACTCAAATACATGGAAAATTTTGTTTAATTCCAAAAATTTGAAAAATTGTATCCAAACAATCCTTATCACATGTAGAAGCTAGGAATCAAGAGAGATTAGCAAAAGAAATTTTAAAAATAGATCAATCCCATGATTTTCGAAAATTCCAAAAATATACCCTAAAACTGAAATTTCAGAAATCAAAGCCTAAAAATCCGTTTAGAAATTAACAAACAATCATAGAAAGGTTTCTTAGGCATCCAGAGTTCAATTTATGCAAGAAATTTCAGAGAAAAACATCAAATAATGAATTCGGGGCAAAAACCTCATCTCGTTTTGAAGAAAATAGCACTAATAGTGAAAAATTCGAGATTTTGATTTAAATACTTACTTGGATTGAGTCAAGAGAAATCCAAAAGCCCTTGATTCTAGAGAAAGAAACACAGGAAACCAAAAATGAAAACTTGGAGTGAATGAAAAATCTAAAACCCCTTTAGTTTTGATATAAGCCCTAGCCGCGGTCCGGATCGGCTTCGCGCTGAAAATCTCATCGTTCGGGATCCGGACTGATTCATCTAGTCCGGACTGCCTGCAATTTTTTCTTCAAAAAAATTCATAAAAATTTCAGAAAATTCAAAAAAATTATGTAAGCATTCTTGCATATCAACTTTATACAAAAAGTATCATTTCATATAAAAAAAAAAATATTATGAGAAATCTATCAAAATATCTCAAGTAAAGAAACGAAAATTTATAAAATTTATAACCTCTAAAGTTGATCAAGTTCAAAATATCAGTCACGATCTAGTGAGTAATGATTTTATCGAATCATCAATTGAGCAAAGAAAATGAAGCACAAAGATCGATAGATGTTTGAAATCCCAAATATGTCAAATAATATTATCTAGTCAATCAATTTAAGGAGTGGCTCTTTGAGCATCTTTTAATCTAAAATCCCACCTTATACCAACCTTGAAATTTGACAGACTCAAGTATTCCAAAAGGCATTTTATCAAATAAACAGTAACACAATGCTTGGTAAACATGTGGTAACTGCACACAGTATTCGGACGACCGAGGTGGTAGCTCTTTCCTCCATGTGGTGGTAGTTTTCACACTCTTCTAAGGGATGTAACTCTTTCCACATCTTTTGAGCGTGAAAAATTTTAATAAACTTCCCTTCAATTGGCTATCAATTATGTGAGATAATAAGTATTCAACCAAAAATTTGTGATGATCCGGACTCCCGCAGGAACTGTACAACATTAAACAGTGACTGCGGGGAGCTTGTACAGTGCATCGGAGCTTGTAGAATTGAAATTGGATATTTAAAATAGACTTGGCGCGAAAATCGGAGCAAACGGGAATTTCCGGGAGCTTTCGGCAAAATTTCGGATGAGAATTTGGCGAAACGGACGGCGGATTTGGACTCAGCACGCGAAAACGATCGAAACGGTATATTCGCTTTATTTTTTCGGCACTTGGTACTGTTCACCGGAACAGTAACCGCCGGCCGGAATTACTGTTCCAGCCGCCGGCGGCAACCGGCGAGCGGCGGCGGGCGGCGGCGCACGGCGGCGGGCAGCGGCGGCACAGCGGCGGAATGCGGAGGCGCGCGGCGCGGGCAAGCGCGGGCAGGCGCGGGCAGGCGCGGGCAGGGGTCCTGGTGCGCGGTCCACAGGCCTGGCGTGCACCGGGAGCACCGAACCCTGCATCTGCCACGTGGCAGCTCCTGATTGGCTGGCCGGCTTCTAGAAGCACGTGGGAAGGTGACACGTGGCAGCACCCCGTTGGCTGACAGGATCCGGAAGACCCGGAGCGCGGTCCGACCACGTGCACCACGTGGACACGTGGCGAGATCTGAGTGGCCTTGCACATGCTGTTTGCTGTTATGTGGACACGTGGCGCATTATGGATGGCCAATTTTGGTGTTTCCTGTTCGGAATCTGGATCCCGTGTGGGAATATTCCCTTTGGCCCATTATAAATAGAGGTTCCCTCCCCCTCTCATTTGTGCCTCGTTTTGCGTGCTCTAGAGAGAGAATCAGAGAAAGTGTCCTCTACAAAAAATTTTCCTCTCTCTCTCCTCTCTCTCTCTCTCTAAAAACTCAGAATTTTGGGAGTTACAGATAGTGAGTTATCTGCGACGCAGCGCACTGCGACAATTTTCTTTTTAGGCCCATTTCCCGTCGCAGTTCCGTCGAAAATTCACTGCGGGCTAACCGGGTGGAATTTTTGGACGATTTTTGCGGCAGCGCGACCGTAAGAGGTAAGACTTCGATTTCCGTGTTGATCATTTTGCTCCGTTTCGTACTTTTGGCATGATTCCCGAGTCCTCTTTGACCCCCCTTTTTGCTGTGGAAATTTCTGGACAGCGTCAACTTCTCTGATTTTTATCTTGGCGTAGGAGCATCAGATCGAGGCGTTCAATGAGTCGATTTTGATCTACTCTTCGCGAGGAACGCAACCGTGATTTTTCTGGGATTTTAGGAGCTCATTTTAGAGGTGAAAAACTCCTCTTTTCCCGTGCTGTTTGAAAAACAGCAAATATTGTGCTTTTTGGGAGTTCTATTGAACAGCTGTGCGCTGATTTGCAGGAATTGAGGACTGTGGACAACCAGGAGACTACCTGGGGTGTTGATTGAGCTGCTCGAGGTGGGCGGTTGTTGCTTACCTCATTTTTGACAAGCTCACTGGGATTACTAGAAATCCCCTAAAATAATGTGACAATTGATGAGAACCATTGGGACAAACTAACAGGACAAACTAACAGGACAATTGATGAGAACTATTGGGACAAACTAATATGACAATTAATGAGAACTATTGGGACGAACTAATATGATAATTAATGAGAACTATTGGGACGAACTAACATGACAATTGATGAGAACTATTGGGACGAACTAATGTGACAATTGATGAGAACCGCTGGGACGAACTCTCCTAAAATTTAATATGACCCCACAGATTATATGATGACTTATATTGGAACACTATGATTGGGACGAAGGCTATAATCTCGCATGCAAATAATTTTTCCAGTAAATCAATCTTCTTTTAAAACAAATATCTAACACCTTTCTACAGTTTTTTGAAAAGTGCAAATGCATGCTTGCTGGGACATCTAGTTAGCCCTATTTAATGCTACACTATCATATGGGGATTTGTACATGTTTCATTGTTGTCCTTTGCATCCAGATGCTTGTTGCTCAAGTATGAGCAGGGGTTTGGGGTAGTGTAGTCGAGATTGCATTAGATTGTGGATTTGTGGGGTATTGCGGTGACCGCGGACAGTAGGCGGTCGACCAGATATTTATCCTTGCATCAGATTGGGGTTGAGTCTGGTTTATTTTTGCATCAGCTGGGGATGGGGTTTTCTGTAGTGGACGGAGTTTCCCACTTTGATCATAGTCATGATCCAGTCCTGCTATATTGTGATACTTGTGAGACATGTGCTACAGAGATACTGTGATACTGATGACAGAGATATTTGCGATACTGATGACAGAGATACTTTACTCGTGTGGGTCGCTCCCCTCGAGTGCCACTCCGGAGGTAGGCTTTCTTTTCGGACCCAGCCTTGTGTGCCGGTCTGATACTTATTTTGGGATGCGAGCCGTGCGGGCCGATCCCGCGGTTTCGAGCCTTGTGTGCAGATTCCGCTGAGCAGGCAACACCAGTTGTTACTGGTATCCAGATTGGGTTTATTTGGACAGATACTGTTTCTGATGCATGCATACAGTTTTGACAGTATAGTAGTGGTAGTTTACCTGTTTCAGCATCTTATGTATTTTACCACTTCCCCTGTTCCCTTTTGCCTCTAGTAGTCCTAGTGGGTGCGTCAGAGTTGAGGTTTTACCCACTAGGGGAGGCTGCTGGTTTATCTGGTAGTTCTCACCCCCCATTATTATTTTCTGTCTTTTCCCTTCCCCTTTATTTTTGCAGAGTCGTCTGTGGGAGCTGCTGGGCCATTAGCGGCAGATCGAGGTAAGAAGATAGCGGACTAGCTAGATCGTCTGCCCCGACCATGAGAGTAGCTGGACTTATATTGTACCCCTTTTTATCTCAGACTGTAGCACTTTTATTTTGGATCTGGCTCTGGCCAGCTGGGTGTATTATTTTGGTGAGCTGGGAGATTATTGTATTATTACAGCTTGTACCTTATCAGTCTGGGATTATTATGTTTAGTTCAGCTCTGCTTTATGCTCTGTTATGGTATATTATATCTGAGCAGATTACCAGCGCTTCGTGTACGCGGGAAATCCCGTGTGCATGGCGGATCTGTTGGCGAGCCCGGGTTCCGGGGCGTGACAAAATTATTCTCGTGTTCATACTTATTTCAATTATCAAATAAAATAAAAATAATACCAAGAGATGATTGAGGTATTGACTTTGATCAATTAAAGATGAAATAAATGATATAAATGATCATTGCATCAAATAAATTATAATGATATCCAAATCATAATAAATTTCTCAAGATATGAAAGGATGCATTTAAAGTCAATTATACTAATGCTTAGTTAATGTTTTAGACTGCATTTTAACAAACAAAAAGAATAGAAACACAAACAAAACCTAACCTAAGCAATGGTTTAAGAGAAACGGTTATTTCAAATAAAGCATACCAATTGCTTTTCACAAATGAATAAAACATTTTTCATCCAAAGGTTTTGTTAAAATATCGGCTAATTGATCATCAGTTGAAACATAAGCAATTTGCAATGTATTTGATTCAACTAGCACTCTTAAGAAATGATATCTCAATTCAATGTGTTTTGTTCTAGAGTGCAACACAAGGTTTTTAGAAATGTTAATGGCACTGCTGTTGTCACACAAAATTGTTACCGAGTTCGCAGGAATGCGGAAGTCACTCAATACATTTTTCATCCAGATCAATTGAGTTGAGCAACTTCCCACATAAATATATTCCACCTCGACAGTCGACAGAGCAATGCAGTTCTGTTTTTTACTATGCCATGCAACCAGACAATGGCCAAGATAAAAACATGCACCACTCGTGCTCTTTCGATCATCCACTGATCCAGCCCAATCGGCATCTGAATATCCTATAATATCGAGAGATGTGCCCATAGGATACCAAATTCCGAAATTGATTATACTTTTGACGTACCAGATGATCCTTTTCACCGCTTTCAGGTGAATTTCCTTCGGTGCTGATTGATATCTCGCACAAATCCCAACACTGAAAGAAATATCTGGGCGACTAGTAGTAAGGTAGAGTAGACTTCCAATCATACTTCTATAAAGTTTCTCGTCTACACTTTCTCCGTGAGATTCACTTCCTAATCCTTTATTGCTAGTTCCCATAGGAGTCGCATAGTCTTTAGAATCTTCTAATCCGAATTTCTTAGCCAACTCCTTCGCATACTTGGATTGACACAAATGAATACCATCTTCACATTGTTTAACCTGCAATCCAAGAAAATACGTAAGCTCGCTCATCATAGACATCTCAAATTCGCTTTCTATTGTCTCAGCGAATTTTGAAGCATCGTTGTTTCTTGTGGCTCCAAACACGATGTCATCCATATAGATTTGTGCCACAATGAAGTTATCCTGAGAGTGCTTCACAAAGAGTGTCCTATCGGCTCCCCCTCGAGTATAGCCCTTTTCCAAAAGATATTTCGTTAATCTTTCGTACCATGCTCGCGGTGCTTGTTTTAGTCCGTAAAGAGCATTTTTCAATTGGAAAACATGGTTTGGGAATTTATGATTAATGAAACCTTTCGATTAAGCCACATAAACTTTCTCATTTAGAAAACTATTTAAAAATGCAATCTTCTTGTCCATTTGAAAAAAAATTATTTTAAAGTGACAAGCAATTGCGAAAAGGATACGAATGGACTCGAGACGGGCAACTGGGACGAAAGTCTCATCAAAGTCTATACCTTCAACTTGTGAATAGCCCTGAGCAACCAAACGCGCTTTGTTCCGTATAATGGTAATGTCTTCATTTTTCTTATTCTTGAAAATTCATTTAGTACCAATGATGTTCTGTTGCTTAGGGGGCTTCTTTAATTTCCAGACTTTGTTCCTTTCAAATTGATTAAGCTCTTCTTGCATTGCTTCAATCCAATGATCGTCTTGAAGAGCTTCATCAATATTCTTTGGTTCATCCAAGGAGACGTAGCAAGCGACTCCACATTCCAACTTCCTCCGAGTTCTAACTCCTTCTTGAGGATCTCCAATGTTGTTTGATTCGGGATGGCCCTTGGAGATTCGAAGCATTTGAGATAACGGAGTACTCGGGGAATTTACGATGATTCCTGCATATTAGATGAACTAGAAGAACCATAAGATGCATCAAAATTTTCAGAAGATTTATCATGCAAAGATGCAACATCATTAGCAGGAAATTCATCATCAAGAGACATATCAGGAGTAAATTTATCAAAAGAAAAATGAAAAGCTTCATCTACTTTAACATTGATAGATTCTATCATCGTTTTAGATTCAAGGTTAAATACTTGATATGCTCTACTGTTTGTAGAATAACCCATAAAAATTCCTTCGTCACTACGAGAGTCGAATTTTCCAAGATTCTCACGATCGCGTAAAATGTAGCAACGACTCCCGAAGATATACTTGATGCTCGGTTTTCTATTAAACCATAGCTCATATGGCGTATTTAAAGTGTCACACCCCGGGGTCGAAACTGCGACCCGGTCTCGCCAACAGATCCGCCGTCTATACAAAACCCCGCATAGGCGAAGCGTCAAACCTATAAGAAAAGGTGCTACAGCTAACAGATATCAGAGCTATAAATAAAAAATCTGCTGTAAAACTAAAACCAACCACTATACAACTGGAAATAATAATAACAATGTCCATCTCCCAAAAAGATAATCATACAATATCCTCAAATACAAAACCCAGAACTCAATAGGGAGGTATCTCCAATAAAACATCAGTGTGCGGGCTCTCAATACATATCATATCCTCACTACATCAGTCTCTCAAAAGAGGAAAATAAAATAACTAATCTACTGAAGATCTCCTCTGAAGGGGTACCGCTACTCTCCAACGACGGGTAGGGATCTAGCTCGCGACTCCCTCGCCTCGATCAACAATCGCAAAATCAGCAACACCCGCTAAGACTCTGCAAAACAAAGGAGAGAAAAGAAAGGGAGGAGGAAAACCCCCAACGGGTGTGAGAACTACACAAAAAAAGGAGTTCTCAGTGGGGCCCGCCACCAGGCCCGACGATCTGCCCACTAAGTCTACTAGAGGCATAAGATAACCAATGCAGTCTAACCAATATGATAGCAAAAACTCAATGCCTGTCTGACCCCCACGCTCTAGAGGGGAACTCCCCAACGCTCTAGAGGGGAACTCGAGGGGAGCTACCCACATGAGGAAAGCATCTATAATTCTTAAATCATTAACTTTTTACCTAATAAACAGTAATAAAAAAATATTTTTTCATTCGAATTTTAATTCAACTAAGAATCAATTATGAATAGAGCAATGCTTTAATTTTTGATGAAATTGTACATTTCATGTTCACACCATATAGTTTTATCCAAGGGGATTAATGGTTGATAGGATATATTTTCTCCTATAAAAAAAATCAAATCAGCTAAAATTTTTATTAAAATTTTTTATATTATTTAAAATAATATTTATATTTTTAATTTTACCATAAAAATTCTATTATTATTTTGGGTTAATTGCATACGGCTCCCTGTAAACATGTCGAATAGCAGATATATCCCTACAAAGTTCAACTTTTCATATTTATCCTTCAAAAGTCCAACGTTATTCATATATATCCTTCCGGTTTATTATCGTTAGTTCACTGTTTATTTTTTAACAGATTATATGTGAAATGACAGTTTTGTCCTTTCAAAAATATCCCTCTAAAAAATAGTGCAGAAATATTTGAAAGGGTAAAAAGATAAATTTACCTCACTAACTAACCAAGATTAAGTATTTAACCTATGGTTAACTAGATTTTTCTAACAGAGATAGACGACAGGGATATATATGAATAACGTTAGATTTTTGAAGAGATAAATATGAAAAGTTGAATTTTGTAGGAATATATCTGCTATTCGATATGTTTATAGGGAGCCGTATGCAATTAACCCTATTATTTTTTAAAAAATATTTATTTTTAGTCAATTATTTTTGTATCAACTTAATATATAATAGAACAATATCAAAAAAATATAAAATTTAATTTTTATATATTTTAAATAGTCTAAATTATATTTCACATTGTTGATTATAAATTTCGATGTCTCTTTATCGAAAACAAATTGATAATAATAAAACTCCGTTCGCTAATAATATTCTAACCCAATTCTATTTATATATATTATTTACTTATTTTCGTCAGGAAAGAGTGAGTAGGGTGAGATCGTGTTTCGTTTATTTATTTTTTATTTCTCGAGTTGCAAAAGTGAACTGGTAGGCTTGTTCATTTATAAACGATTCGAGCAAATTTTGAGTTGAACACAAATTAGCCGGATGGACAGCCCTATTATTCCCTGCCAATAACAGTATGCTCAATGAGTAAGCAACATTTTTTTGATGTGCAAAAAAAGGTTTCGTTATTGTTGGGGCTGAAATGCACCGAGGACCGTTGACCAGGTCCGGTCCGCTTACAGTCTTCGAGTTAACTCTCTGGGTATGATACGATGCGTACAAACGATTAGGCTGAGAAAGAATTCACTTGACCAGATTTTTCTCAATCCAACTTTCAATAGAGTTCGGCCTAGAGGAGCTGAACTAGAATTTAAAAACAAGGATTAATACGGCCGAAAGCTGATTGCTAAAAAAAATTATAAATGCGGGTATGAAAAGCTAATTAGGACTACTCCTAGGAACGATTACAATTAGAACTATTTTTAAGAAAATTGTAAGGAAAAATGTAAAGAAAGCTGTAGATGCGGGTATGAAAGCTAGTTAGGAAAGCGGTAAACTTAGTCTAGAAAAACTGTAAATGCAGGTATTGAAGGTATTGAAAAGTAGGGATGGTCACTAGCTTACGAGGTTGTAAGATCCTTTTTCTTTGATGGTTTGATTATTTATAATCGCTCGAACCAGATGTATGATCGTCGTTTTAGATGATCGGAGTAACTTAAGGGATATCATCGTGTATCTCTCAACTACTTTCTTTTGAGTTGGTTTTCCTCGGTTCGATAGTAGTTCTTCTTCGTCCACGTTCATCCCCTGAGATTGTCGTGCCGAGACGCAATTCTCGGCACTTTTCGATGCCGGGCGTCGCTTGCTATTTCAAAGTCAGTTATGTGATTCGCGCCCCAGATATCGTGCCTTGTATCTTCAGGATCTTTCTTTTTACGGCTTGAGCAACCGATAGTCGATATTGATCCCGCTTCTTGTTATCTTTCGGCTGAGACGATCTGATGGTTTACCTTCAGCCGAGGTCGGTCTTGGTTAAGACGTGAGTTCCTTTTCGTCGACTAATTTTTCTATTGGCTGCTAGTCTCAGCTGATAGTCTGTGCCACGTGTCGATTCCCCATTTAGCTACAGCGCGTTTCCACGCGCGTGGTGACAATTTTGACCACAACAGGTATATCCAAACATGTCTGGTGGGACCGATCATTTCTAGTGCAAATGGTAAAGAATTTAGTGATTCCGACTATTCAAGATTATGAATTTGAAGTTTAATTATTTCACATTTTTAATTAATTTTTTTTTAAAATAAATAAATAAATAATATGGTAACAAATATAGCTAGTGTTATGGTCGGTTCTGCTATGCATTCACTAATAGTGGTAGCAAACATAGAACAATTTAGTACGGTTGAGAAAAATAATGGCATTTTTAATTTGTGAATTATCAAAGTCTAACTAAGAAATCTTACGCATCATCGATTTGCTGTTGTCTTCCCAATTTGTTTTGGCATTGGCTTACGCAAATAATTGAAGATTCTCAAAATTGGCAATTATCAAAAGTATGTTTCTTTGTTTGGGTGTGGAAAAAAGTTTTCTTAAAAAAAAAAAATTTATAATTTTTTTATAATTTTTCGTTCGTATGATTTAAAAAAATAATTTTTTTGAATTTTTTTTTTTTAGATTTTAGAGGAAACTAGTGTTTTAGTTTATATACAAATATATTAAAAAACAAAAATATTAGTTATTTTATAAAATTTGATTTTTTTTTTTTTTAAATAACTGGTGTTTTTGGAACCAAACCGGCGAAATTTTTTTAAACTATTATAATGAAACGTGGTCTTTGGTCTAATTTGACCGAATTTTCATCTCCGAATCCCACTTGATGGTCTTTGGTCTAATTTGACCGAATTTTCATCTCCGAATCCCACTTGAATTTGATTTTATATATATATATATATATATATATATATATATATATATATATATATATATATATATATATATATTTGGATCTGATGAGATCGGTCAAACTAGTTGTATTTTACTTTATCATCTCGGATCTAAAAAAAAAATTACTATATATCAGTTACACCATATCATTTATATCCGATCAATTATGTTTTTTTCAACATAAAAGCAAAAAAATATTTTTCAAAAATTTATAATATGATGGATATGTAGTAGTCCAGGATTTCGTACAGTTTTTCCCGTGAATTCTTGGGGTGAAACACCTATCATTGGTGTATTAGGCCCACAGAGCATCAAAGGGATGCTACGGATGGACACAGTGTGGTATTTACTGTTGGTTTGGCCTTCGGCTGTATTTGCCGAATTTTAGAGAAGGCTTTGGGCCACACGGAGGCCGTATTTGGATTCAGCGCGGAAAAACGCTTGAAAACGGCTGTTTATTTATATTTTTCGGAGTCCGGATGCCCAAAAACGGACCCCCGGAAGTTTTCTGCGCAAAATGGTGCACGGGGGGAGCTGTGGACCGGCCGGGGACACGTGGCGGCCTCTGATTGGGCCGGCGCACGCCTTCCGCTCCACGGAAAGGGCCGCCGGTGCACGGTGGACCGGCGGGCCACGTGGCGGCACGCGGTTGGCCCGGTGCATTGCGCGCGGCGCACGGGGGCAGGCGCGGGCAGCTTGGGCAGGCCGGGCAGGTGCGGAGCGTGCGCGGTGCACGGTGGACCGGGGCGCGCCACGTGGCGGCCCCGGATTGGCCGGTCCATGTGCGCGTGGCGCACGCAGCACGGCGCGGCTGCGGCCGTACGCGCACGTCGGCGGCGCGCTGGCCGACCGGCGCCGTGTCGGGCGGGGCGGCGCACGCGGCGCCACGTGTCGCCGCACCATAGGCGGCCGCCGCCCACCGCGCCGCTGATTGGGGGGGGACGCGTGGCGCTTCCCCGCTGGGCCCGCACGGCTGCCGCCTGTTTGGCGGACACGTGTCGGGCCCTGGGGCGGGTCGAACGTGCGGTGGCGTGCGGCCGGATCGGGTGCGCGAGCAGGCTTGGGCCGGGCCGCACTGTGCGCGCCCGGAAACGGCTGGGCCGGGCCGCACTATGCGCGCCCGGAAACGGCTGGGCCGGGCCGCACTGTGCGCGCCCGAATTGGGCCGGGCCGCACTGTTTGCGCCCGGAACCGGGGACATATTGGCAATTATCCCAATTGTTCTATTGGGCCTATAAATAGGCCTCCCCTCCCTTCTTTTGTTCTATTTTCCGAGAGATAGAGAGAGAACCAGTGGAAGGAACCTTAAGAGAAGTTTTTCATCTCCTTATTTTCTACCTCGTGGTGCGTTCCCAGATTTTTCGGAAGCTCGACAACGACGATCCGGATTTTACAGTGTGCCTCGGTTTTCCCCCATTTTAGGCTCGTTATCGTCGCATTTCAGTCCGAGGAGTCCCCTGCGCAGTACAGGAGTCCTTTTTCGACGATTTCTTCGCCGCTGTGTTCCTAAGAGGTAGGGCCTCGTTTTCTGTGTTGGTGGTTTTTCTGAATTCCGATTCCTTGGCACGATTCCCGAGGTGTTTTGACCCCCTCTTTTGCTGTTTGGATGTTTGGACAGCGGCAACTTCGACGAATTATTTCTTGGGGTAGGAATGTCAGATCGAGGCAATTTAACAGTCGATTTTGGGCTACTTTTCGCGAGGAACGCAACCGTGATTTTTCTGAGATTTTTGGAGCTCGGAACAGAGGTGAAATTCCTTGTTTTGCGTGCTGATTATAAAAACAGCAAAAATAGGTTTTGGGACTTGCATTTTTACACCGTGTGTAATGTGTGATGTTGTAGGACACAGTTTTCGGCAGATTGCATTTTTAGAGGACAGCAGACAGCGGGATATTTCTTGGGGTGTTGTGCACGCTTTTCGAGGTGGGCGGTTGTGTTTCCCTCTTTGTTGACATGCTCACTAGGAGTATTAGAGTTCCCCAATTTTATATGTGACAACTAGCTATTAGTATGTGAACCTGTTGCAATGCCTCCTAATTTAATTGAAAGTCTTTATGTGATAAATTGGGACAATAATGTTGGGCAATTGCTATATCGTAACCCCACATGCAAATAAGTATCACACTAATGTTTTAAAATAATTCCTTGCAATAAACCTTGCCACTTTTCTAAAGCTTTTTAAAAGGACAATTGCATGCTTACCTGGACACCTAGTTAGGCCACTGTTTACTGCTGCACTACATTATTGGACTTGACTTAGGAGAAAACATGTGTTATCGTTCTTCTTCTCTATCGATGCATGATGCTCGAGTCTGATTGGGATTTTGGGATAGTGCAGTATGGACCTCGAATCTGGGATGGTTTAGACTCGTCTTGGGGATTGTGGGGCTTAGTGGCAACCGCGGAGGTTAGGCGGTTGGCCAGATGCTTTTATTTTATCAGATTGGGATTTATGGGTTCAGCGGCGACCGTGGATTTTGGGCGGTTGACCGGATGTCATTATCACATCAGATTGGGGATCGGGATTGCATTAGTGGATGGAGTTTCCCACTTTGATCATAGTCTTGACCCAGTCCTGCTATTGTGAGACATTGGTTACAGAGATACTTGATACAGAGATACTTTACTCGTGTGGGTCGCTCCCCTCGAGTGCCACTCCGGAGCAGGCTTTTTGACCGTGACGGGTGCCGGTCAGTTGATGAGTTGCGAGTGATGACAGAGCAGGCAGTGCCAGTATTTCCTGGCCCTTTGATTGGGTTTCTTTGGGCAGTTAGCTTTATAGTTGCATATATACAGTTATCTTTTTGGCACTGCATTTAGAGGCATAGTAGTGGTAGTTTCCTTTTTCAGCAGTCTTTATTGCATACCACTGTTCTTTCCTTTTTGCCTCTTATAGTCCTAGTGGGTTTGTCAGCATTTGAGGTTTTACCCACTAGGGGAGGCTACTGCTTTATCTGGTAGTTCTCACCCCCATTGTTGTTTTCTGTCTTCTCCCATTTGTTTTGCAGAGTCATCTGCGGGAGCTGCTGGGCCATCAGCGGCTGATCGAGGTAAGAGGATTGCGGACTAGCTAGATCATCTACCCCGACTGTGAGAGTAGCTGGACTTTTATTGTACCCCTTTTGTATCTCAGACTACAGTAGTTTACTTTTGGGACTGGCTTTAGCTAGCTGTTTGTATTTTGTCTAGTGAGCTGGGAGTTTATTGTACTTTATTTCAGCTTGTATCTTATTTCTAGTCTGAGATTACTTATAGTTCTTTTAGTTCAGCTCTGTTTATACTCTTTTATTGTATATCTTATATCTGAGCAGGTTACCAGCGCTTCGTGTACATGAAAAATTTTGTGTGCACGGCGGATCTGTTGGCGAGCCCGGGTTCTGGTTTACACCCGGGGCGTGACAGGATAAATTTTAAAATAATAATAATAATTTAATTAGTTGAAAAATATCATATTAGTAATATGACTGTTGTATTCTATTTTTTTTTTTTTATTTCAGAAAATATTGCAAAACACATAATGTTGGTAAGAGTGTGTTGTTCCTGTCAATCTCCTGAACTCCTCCCCAGTTTTCTTTGCTCCTATTAGAAGTTTGGATTTATCCTGTATCCTCTCTCTTGATACTTTGATGAGGTGGCCCAATGAGGAGGGGAGGGAGAGAGTGCTCATATCTGCTCAAATTTGTCCAGGGGAGGAAAAGAGAGAGAGAAAGAGAGAGGAAGAAGAAAGGCAAGGGAGTGGAGAGTGAGGTAGGAGGGGGTGTAGCAAATGAATACCAGCCACTCGCATAAGCAGCTTCGTGTCAGTGCCCTTCCCTCCCCTCCCCAACTCCCCATTTATGGGCTCACTGTGATATCATATTCCCACAAAACCATCCCCCCACTATAAGACCACTAAATTCTTTATCCTCCCTCTTCTCACTCATTCTTTTCCCCTCCACAAACCCACTTCCCCATTTCCTCTCTCTCTCTATCTATCTCTCTTCCTTTGGGTTCTCCCAGATTGAGGCCTTTGACTCTCTCACTACTAAGTTTGAAGCTCCTTCCCATGGCTCTCTCCGCATTCTCTTTTCCTGGGTATGTTCTTGGTGTAAATGCTACAGATCCCCAAAAGGCCACCTCTCTCTCTTCCCAGTTGCTTGGTGGAGTCGATTTCCAATGCCACAAGCATCAAAACAAGCTTCCCAAGGTTGTTTTTGCTTCATCTCTCTATTTTAATGTTTTTAATTATATTCTTGAACTTGGTTTCCTGTAGTCACAAGAGAGACATTAGAGTCAATTCTAAACTTCGTGGGTTTGATTCCGGCCTTTATCATTTAACGGGTTAAATTCCTGCGTTATATTCTAATTATGTTGAGTTTCTATTTTCTATCTCACTTGTCAATTTCATGTCAATTCTATGTGTCTGTTTTCTATCATATCGATCTTTTGGATAATAAATGTATGTTTATGCTTCTTTTTTTTTTCTCTAATCCCTTTAATCATTCTTGCTTAAGTTTCTGCTTATTCAGTTGAAATTGTAGGATAAAATTCTAGCATTTTAAACATCCTTTTGCTGAAACAATTGTATGGTAACCCCTGTTAATGCCTGATGAAAAGCTCGGTTATTGAGAATAATATTCAGGTCCAATTGAATATATTAAAATTTAACAATTGATTGAACAACATGGTAGATGAAAGAAAAACTTCTTTTTTCTTTTTTCTTTTTTTTTTTCTTTCTTCAATTTTTTGTTCTGGTTTTGTAGCCTAGGAGAAAGCCATGTGTTTGTGCATCACTATCAGAGGCAGGAAATTACCATGCACAAAGGCCACCAACTCCTCTGCTGGACACAATCAATTACCCAATTCATATGAAGAACCTCTCTATCAAGGTGCACTCTCCTCATGTCCAATGAAATGCATCAAATAGTGATAATACCAAACTAGTTTGAGCTTTGTGGTGCTGAAGTTGTTGCATGCTCGTTCGTATTAATCCATTGTAGGAGCTTAAACAGCTAGCCGATGAGCTCCGTTCCGATGTTATCTTCAATGTATCAAAGACCGGGGGTCACCTCGGCTCGAGTCTTGGTGTGATTGAGTTAACAGTGGCCCTCCATTATGTCTTCAATGCTCCCCAGGACAAGATTCTATGGGATGTCGGTCACCAGGTTTGGCTCTTTCTCTTTCTTTCATTTTACTGAAAGTCTCCATTTACGATATGTTAGCTAACGCTAATAGATGACATGACTGTTAATGGAAGATTTTAGCAATTCTGGAGAAAATGTAACGATGAATTCTTAAATTTGTTTTCTGTGCAGTCGTATCCGCACAAAATCTTGACAGGAAGACGGGACAAGATGCCAACAATTAGACAGACTAATGGGTTGTCGGGATTTACCAAACGTTCGGAGAGTGAATATGATTCCTTTGGTACTGGTCACAGTTCAACCAGTATTTCGGCAGCTCTTGGTAACACCACTTTCCCTTTTCTCTTCCCTATTTACATTTTGACAGCCTAAGGACCTATCTTGCCTGCCTGGAGCTTCTTTAGAAGTGCAATTCAAATAGAGCTCTTCCTGAGAAAGCAGAAGCAGCTTTTTCGTCAAAATATCCTAACAAAAGCTTCAAGTTCCACTACTTTTGGGCCCAAGCATATTTTAGCTTTTCAGTGTAGAGGAAGCTTAAGACCTTTTGTTTGGTAACTGCCTAATTGCTATTTCTTGGAGTAGAGAAGTTGTTCCACAAGCGAGACACAAAGAACTCACCTTGTGTGTTACATTCAAAAAAAAAAAAGAAAAAAAGAGGCACTAAAAATAAAGAACAGAAAACTCTGAATAAATCGAGCTAACATTTCATGTTGCCTATACTTATTGTTCCGTACAAATTAAAATTAAAGGTATTATGCTCTTTGTTCACTTGCCTTGATTTGAGCAGGAATGGCTGTGGGCAGGGACCTCATGGGAAGAAAGAACAATGTGATTGCAGTGATAGGAGACGGAGCCATGACAGCCGGGCAAGCTTATGAAGCCATGAACAATGCTGGCTATCTCGACTCCGATATGATTGTCATTCTGAATGATAACAAACAGGTGTCTCTGCCTACTGCAACCCTTGACGGACCAGTTCCGCCAGTTGGAGCTTTGAGCAGTGCGCTCAGTAGATTGCAGTCCAGCAGGCCTCTACGAGAGCTCAGGGAGGTGGCCAAGGTAATGTTGCAAGCATCGACCTTTATGAAATCTTCTTCCTGTATTTTCTAATATAAATAATTCACTTCTTGTGATATATTTCCTATAACTGTAGCAGTAAGATTTTGGATACTTGTTATAGGAATGAAATGGAATCTTGGATAGAATATTTTGATTACTTCTTTAATTGGAGCTTTATTCAATGATTTTGAACCAATGAAATGTTTTCGTAAAACTTGACAATGCCCCATTTTTTATGCTGAAATATAGTATTAAATTGTTGATAATTATCAAAACATACACCAGAAAAGCATGAAAAAATCCTATTGAATCCTAACTTTATTTGGTCCATAACACAATCTTTCCTCTTAATTCTTGGTAAATCACCTCATATTACTATCATAAGCACTACATGTTCAACGTCAATGATGATCCTACCAAAGGTTGTCCTTGCAACTCGTAGCAGTAGTAAAACCATGGAAAAATCATTTCAAGTAAAAACATTCATTTTGGATCAACCTTGTTCCATCTCCTGTTTCTTGGGCAAAATCTGAATCACATTTTTTGAAGTGCTTCAGGGAGTTACGAAGCAGATCGGTGGATCAATGCATGAATTGGCTGCCAAAGTTGACGAGTATGCTCGAGGAATGATCAGTGGGTCTGGTTCAACCTTGTTTGAAGAGCTCGGCCTCTATTATATTGGCCCGGTAGATGGCCACAACATGGATGACCTCATCACCATTCTAAAGGAGGTCAAAAGCACGAAAACAACTGGCCCAGTTCTTATCCATGTTGTAACTGAGAAAGGTCGAGGTTATCCCTATGCTGAAAAGGCCGCCGACAAATATCATGGTAATAACTTAAGGTCATGGAAACGCATCTATATTTCTTCTAAAAGAAGTTTGCAATAGTATCAAATTATCAATTTACAAAAATCCCTGCAAAATGAACTGAAATATTATGTGTGCACTTTGAAAGCTTAAAAAACTAATTTTTATAAGTTTTCTTTTTCTAATAAAGAACCAATTTCGTTCATAAGAACATTTTTTGTAAGAAACTGCACTTATGAGGGGCATGAGAATCAGATTTTAAAACGGTATACGTATTACATAGTTTTAGATATGTGGATATGCCCAATTTTCTAACTATCTCATAATAAAATGTAATTCACTGTTCAACAGGTGTGGCCAAGTTTGATCCAGCAACTGGAAAGCAATTCAAATCTAGCGTTAAGACCCAATCATATACCAACTACTTTGCCGAAGCTTTAGTAGCTGAGGCAGAGGCGGACAAAGATATAGTTGCGATTCATGCGGCAATGGGAGGAGGAACAGGCCTCAACTACTTCCTACGCCGCTTCCCAAATAGGTGCTTCGATGTCGGAATTGCTGAGCAGCATGCTGTCACCTTTGCAGCCGGTTTAGCTTGTGAAGGTCTTAAGCCGTTCTGCGCAATTTACTCGTCCTTCTTGCAAAGGGCTTATGATCAGGCATGTTATTTTCTTCATTTATTCTCTAACTTTTTTTTTTTTTTTCAAAATTAAAACATAGGGTGATTCTCCATGTATATTCATTGAAAAAGAAAGGATTACAAAAAGTAAAGTTAAACTCTTTGATATGCCACTGCAATTTTTTTTTTTTTTTTTTTTTTTTTTTTTTTTTTTTTTTTTTTACACATATATACATCCTGCAAAATCTGAATTTTCTTATGCTACAACATGTCTTTTTGCCAGGGGGTGGGGGCGGTGGGGGATGGGGTGGATTGGATGAGTCCCCAACTTAAGATGAGATTATTATTGTAATTAAAAAAAAAAAAAAAAAAACATTTTGAGAGGTATAAGTCAAAATATAGATTTTACATTGTTATGTATGTTGATTGGTAATTATCTTAGGAAAGCATGCATAAAAGCCACAAACTCATTTATTTATCTAAACCGCCTCCACATACTATTCTTTTCTTGAGCTAGTTGCCTTCTCTATAGTTTGGTATAGAAGTTTGGTAAAAATTCCTCTTATGGGATAATTATATATGTTTGATTTTACTAGTGTAGGTTATACATGATGTGGACCTCCAAAAACTCCCTGTAAGATTTGCTATGGACCGGGCTGGCCTTGTTGGTGCTGATGGGCCGACGCACTGTGGATCATTTGACGTGACATACATGGCATGTCTCCCGAATATGGTTGTCATGGCTCCTTCAGATGAGGCTGAACTTTTTCATATGGTGGCTACCGCAGCGGCCATCAATGATCGGCCATCCTGCATCCGTTATCCGCGAGGGAATGGTGTCGGTGTCCCCCTACCCCCAGGAAACAAGGGCGTCCCATTGGAGGTATTTCCTTGAAGTTCACACATTCTACTTAGTGCCTCTTTGGCTTTGTCCTTACTTCCGCCAGCTTCTATATTCCAAAAGGCAAAAGCTTCTAAAAAATAAGCATTGAACTAACTAGTATGGAGTTTTTGTTGTGGTAGGAATATAAGATGAATATTTGAGCTTCAAAAGTAGAAGCTCTAATTGGAAGCTTCTACTCTTTCTATAACGAAAATTTGTAGAGAAATTTTAGATGAAAGATCAATTAGTGTTTCTATAAATAGCTCTAATTATACAACACTTTTATACAAGCTCCGCATAGACCACATAGGCCCTTAGATTGTGTCTGAGCATTTGCGCAGCAAAATCACAACTAACAAGCATTTCCAGGTGGGCAATGGGAGGATACTCGTTGAGGGCGAGAGAGTGGCTCTTTTGGGGTATGGAACTGCAGTCCAAAGCTGCTTGGCTGCAGTATCTTTGTTAGAGAAGCACGGTCTTAAGATAACAGTGGCTGATGCAAGATTCTGCAAGCCGTTGGATCAGGCTCTCATCAGAAGCCTAGCTAAGTCACATGAGGTCCTTGTCACCATAGAAGAAGGGTCGATTGGCGGATTTGGTTCCCATGTTGCTCAGTTCTTGGCCCTTAATGGTCTTCTTGATGGTACAGTTAAGGTATGATCAAGCTCCTACTTCTCAAGATATATAGTTAAGAGTGAGTTGCATCAGGGCTCCCAAACTTTCAAGCATATTTATAACCTAGGAATGGATCGCTAACCTTTGAATTGTTTGAATTAGAGCTGCAGCACTTGAATTTTGTTGCAATCTTATCTGTGTGGTTAGATTTTTTTTCATCAAACTGGAAAGAAATATTGCTGAAATCATCATTTGAGTGCCACATGAGCGAATTTTTTAACTTCTCATGTGGAAATTATGTGGGCATCTATGTCCAATTCAACCAAATTACTGAAAGAAAAATAGTAATGCTGCCATGCAATGCAAATTTTTTAGGGAATAAATTGTAACAATTGAAGGCTGGAGACCTCTTGCGGAATTCGCTCATTTTACTGGCGTAAAAACTTAACTAATATATGTTTATATTTTTCAATGCAGTGGAGGCCAATGGTACTTCCAGATCGATACATCGAGCACGGATCACCTGCTGATCAACTAGCTGAAGCCGGCTTAACGCCTTTTCATATTGCAGCTACTGTTTTTAACATCCTCGGGCAGACGAGGGAGGCTCTTGAAATCATGTCATAGGCAAGTTACGCTGATAGAGAGAGAACTCTCCTGTAGAGACAGTGTGCACGCTCGTGCGCGCGCGTGTACTTTATCCTTCCTCTTAGCAGTGTAAAAACTTGATGTAAATTTGTGTAGAGTATTAAGCGATAGTAAAGCAGTTATGATAAACATTCCTTGGTAAATATAGTTGTTTTTGGTTGAAAAAGGCTTGATGTATAAATTACTAGGATAAAAGAATGGCAAAGAGATTAGGGTCTAGTTACGCTAACTATTTTTATGCTTTGGAAGCCTCAAGAATTTAAAAATATTTTTAATTTTTAAGCGATAGTAAAGCATCTATGATAAACATTCCTTGGTAAATATACTTATTTTTGGTTGAAAAAGGCTTGATGTATAAATTACTAGGATAAAAGAATGGCAAAGAGATTAGGGTCTAGTTACACTAACTATTTTTATGCTTTGGAAGCCTCAAGAATTTAAAAATATTTTTAATTTTTCATCCTTCAATGGTATAAAATTATGGCCAAAGGCATCATTAGCGTAGCATGTAACAGTATTGCAGAACAAGAATAGATTCGGAACATTTTATTGTATCTCACGGCACCTACTTCAATATATCTCTTTTGTTTTATTCTACTCAATCCAATTTGTAAAGCCAAAGAGGGCCCATAATATACTGTTGATTCAGAAGTTGGTTTGGCCTCACTCATCATAATCTTTCCCAGTTGATAAATACAGTAGCAACTTAAGCATCTAACTACCGAAGCCAGCCGTGTAATCCAGCTTCATACCCGTTAGTCTTGGAATATTTTAGAACAATTTTTCTATTTCCAGAAGCAATGATTATGCATTTAGCAAATAAAAGTCTAAGGCAAAATGGATGCTATTCGAGATTGGCCGTGACCGACACTGGATGCTATTCGAGATTGGCCGTGATCGACACTGTTTGTGAAGCGAGGAGCTTCTTGGACTGGGCAGTACCAGCAGAGCTTGACGAATGGATGTTGAGGCTGATACCAGCGCCGATTTTAGCATTGCCAGTGTTGGGTGTTGGATTTGCGAGTTTTAGTGATGTCTCCCTTAGGGGCTATGGAGTTACTGTTGGATTATTGTTGAGTACCCTGTATCACCCCGACAAGCCATGGTAGTGGCGGATACCTTGAGTGGGGGAGTTGTTTGGGGGTTGAGGTTGATGATTCCACAGTTGGCGCTGTATGGTGTTATTGAAGCTGCTAGGGCTTGAGGTTGTGTCCCTAGGGGTCGCGGTTGGATTATAGTTTTCGTTGTGCTGCCACAGCAGGAATAGCTTCAACACTTCTCTCCCTTTTTCACGTCTGTATGCCGAGGCTTGCGAACGAACCGAAAACTTCAAAAGGTTGCTCCAGAATGGAGACGATGTCGAAGCCTGTTCTTGTTTGATTGGGGTGAAGGCACTGGCCTTTCGAAATTTGCGGACCTTTCGCTATTGTCGGTGATTTTCTAAATTGAGAGTTGGGGTTGATGATATTCCTAATGTTGGGCTTTTCTCTTTCCTGTTTGGTTGCATGGGTGTGGTTTGGATCGTCCTGATTGAGTTGGTACGAAGGGTTTATTTTTTTTGGAGCTTGTTATTTTTTTCCCCTAGCTTTTTGTTGGAGTCCTTGAGGTTTTTTCCACGTCTCAGCTCAGGAGTGTTATACTTATGGATCCCTCGCCGTGATTGACTCGCCCCTTTTGAGATCTGTGAGTGTGTGGAGTACGAGAGACGCTCATTACGAATTCTGGCTCGTGAGTTGAGAGAATTGCGCAATTGGGCCATACCGTACCGGGTATTGTTGTTATTTTTGGAGTACTCACGGGGAGTGAGTGGTGACTTGGGAGCTGGAGACGGTGATGATGAGTACCTGCCCTTTATATTTATGACTCCTGTTTGAATTGTGTTAGTTTCGAGGACGAAACTTTATTTTAGTGGGGGAGGATGTGAGGACCCGGATCCCCGCGATGGATTACTGGTTGATCAGCAGCTTCTAGAGCCCCA
This sequence comes from Tillandsia fasciculata, assembly GCA_029168755.2. Classification (NCBI taxonomy): domain Eukaryota; kingdom Viridiplantae; phylum Streptophyta; class Magnoliopsida; order Poales; family Bromeliaceae; genus Tillandsia; species Tillandsia fasciculata. The sequence continues at coordinate 11,884,257 of CM054930.1, forward strand.
TGTTGGGTGATAGAGGTGTTTGCGCGTGTACTGGAACCAAGGATTTGACCCGGCAAGAAAAATGGATCAAGTTCACTTTTTCGGAAATTTTCAACAAATTTTAGAAGTGGAATTTGACAAAACGGACAGCGGATTTGGATTCAGCACGCGAAAACGATCGAAATGGACTATTTACTTGTATTTTTCGGAGCCCGAATACGAAAATACGGATTTCGAGGTGTTGGGTTACTGTTCCGGCCCGGCCGGGCATCGCCGGCGGCAGCGGGCAGCGGCGGAGTGCTGCTGCGCAGGCGCGGGCAGGCGCGCGGGCGCGGGCAGGCGTGCGGTGCAGCGCGGGAGAGTGCCACGTGGCATCTTCCTATTTGCTAAGGTCTGGACACCTGGCAACGTGGGATTGGTTGGTGTAGTGCGCGCGGTCCACGCGAGGAGCGGAGCTGGTGGCCGGGGCAGGTGGCCGTACTGGCGGGCAGGCGGCCGTACAGGCTGGTCAGCCGGGTGTCGTGCGCGGGGGCAGAGCTGTCGGTGCCACGTGGCGCCACCGCAGCGGCTGGCGCCGCTGTGCGCTGTGCGGCATGCCACGTGTCGCGTAGGGATTGGCGGCGCTCGCTGTTTGCTGTGCGGGGACACGTGGCGCTCCAGGGTTGATTCAGATGCTGATGGTTTTGTCACGCCCCGGGGGTTTTATTTTAGCGGAAACGGTACACAAAGATAAGCGTGAGGTGCGTACAAAAGTTTTTTCTTTAAAACCTCCTTCCCCGGCGCGTGCCCAGACCCGCCACATATACAGATTCACTCGAAAGTCGGGCAGAGTCTCCTCTGTATATGCACGGCGTCGCGGCTATTACAACCGTTAAACACAAGCAATCACTTCCAATTAATCACAACAGTTCGACGTAGCATGGTGCATGAAGACTAAACAATACCCGAGGCCAGTCAAGTTGAAAGTATAACTCACTGTTTTGAAACAGGCCCACACGGCCTTAGGTTTTGAAACCAGTTTACGAAGTCCTTTTTCTTTTGCTTCTGGTTGATTTGTTTAGAAAACGGCCAACCGGGAATAATAAAGGAAACAGAAATGCATAAAGGAAAAGAAAGTACTCAACATCCACACGACCCCACAAGGGTATCGAGAACCACACAATAACTTACAGTTCCGAATGAAATGCAGAGCAAGTAAATAAAACAGTATACTAGGGCCCCTCAGCCCGACTGCTGTACCACCTCGGCCTCACCGTCGCCTACCTCTACCCCCTGGAGGTACCTGTCACAGAGTGGGGTAGTCAGTGACACTATCATAAAAATAGTACTAAAGCAGTAAAGTAGTACCAAACCATAAGGTAAGACTAGCTGAAATAACCGCTCTACTCGTAACGGTAACTCGCAACCACCTGTACCACCTGTAACATCTGCAACCCCGGTAACACCTGTAACACCTGACCGCGTCGGGATCCAATCCCGCGGTCCCACACCTGACCTTATCGGGATCCAATCCCTATAGGTCCCACCGCTCGCACCTTCGTGCCTCAAACCCCACACCTACGGGGGCCCCACTACGTCACCTCGTGGGTAAACACGGGTCAAGACCGCCTTTCCGGAAAAGAGCACCCTTTGCGGTGGCCAAACCGCGGATGCGCGTGTCGCACTCGAGCATAGTAACAAAACACGGGTAATATAGTAAACATAGAGCCATCAGTGTTAGTACAGGTTAACATAATATTTAATATCCTCCCCGGAACACTAACATTACTAAACCTCGGGAGAAAAACCCACACTGTTTCAATCCAAGCACAAGGTCCATATAAAGTTTAGAACATCCCTTCTTTTTCTATATTTTCTTTTTCTCTTTGTTCTAAACGAGCACAGTCAAACAAGTATGCCTATCACCCTTCGATCTTTAACCCAAGTACGCACAAGATTGAACCCACCCAATTTAGTAGAATTAAAAGCAAGGACTGAAAGCAACAACCTACCTCTGTGTGAAGGAGAAGGCGTGCGGAATTCCAACTAAAATGCCTCGCTGTGTGCCCAGACTGCTACAATAAAATGATACTTGTTAAAAACGTCTTTTGTGGTTAAAAACACTCAAAAATGGTGCGAAACGGGCTAAAAACGAGCTCCTGGGCCCTTTTTTCTGGAAGCGGGTGCACGGGTCCAACCGTGGACCGGGTCCACGGCGGCGGCGGCATGGGCGTGGGCCGGAGCACGCGGCGCGGTGGACCCAGCACCGTCTTGGGCCGGGCCGCGCACGGGTGCGGGCGCGCGCCGGGTCCACGCCCCGCGTTGCGGTGGCGTACGCCGGGTGCACGCCCGGGCGTGCACCGCGCGGGCCCAGGCGCACCGGGCCATGCGCCGGGTGCGCGTCCCCGGGCCGCAAGGGCGTGCGCCGGGTGCACGCCGGCCCGTGGACCGCGCGGCCTGGCGTGCACCCGGTCCGTGCGCCGCCACGCGGCCGTAGGGCCGGTTGCACGCTGGCTCTGTGCCCCGAAGCCCAGCTCGGAAGCCCAATAACTCCGTTTCGGCCCTTTTTGGCCCCTTTTTCATCGTTTTGAGCGCCGTTTTCACCGTTTTGATCACCGTTTCTGCCGTTTTGTTAGCATGGCCACCCGGGGTCATTTAGGCCACCGTTCCGCCATGCCATGTGCTAGCTTTGCATGTCACCGTCACTCCGCGCCTTGACAAAATCGTAGGGGTCGCGCCGTCAGACCTTTTTCTCATTGTTTCCGCCGTCGGGGTTTTTTCAGTTTGTCCGCCGACATCCCGAATTGGCTATCAGATGAGGAAATTGGGTTTTCTGTGGATTTTCGATAACGGATTCGGTTTCCGATTGGGTTGCGATAACGTAGTCGCAGTCTGGTTGTTGTTAACCATCGATTTTACCGTTAGAGATCCGGTTTGATCCGCGTTTTACGGTTTTGATTTCCGGTTGGGTTTTGTTGATGCCTTTTGGTGCATTTTACTATTGTGAGGTATTTTGGCTTAGTTTTGGTTACGGTTCTCTCCGACATCGTGAGAGAGCCCCGAGCTCCGCCTTCGCCACCGAGAGGTCCACCGGTTGTACCCGAACAAGGTCGCGAAGACACCGAAGGGTTGTGCGGGGGCTTCGTTGTATCCGACGGGCGAGGTGGGTAACTAAACCAAGGTCAGGGACGTCGTTGAACGGCATGGTTCAACCCTCCTCATTCTTTTGTTGTTGTTTTCGATATCGCTATTTTAAAATGATAGAAAGAACGCTGTCAAGGTTATTGTGACGGAACGGTACATACATAAAGGACATTGTCACGGCTAATGTGACGGAACGATAAGTACGAGAGGGACAAGGACGGTTACTTGATTTATCGAATTATTTCATGAGTATGGGATCGTGAGGTGAACCGTAATTTATTTCACGAATATGGGATCATGAGAAGTACCGCATCTTATTTCACAAGTATGGGATCGTGCAAGGTATCGCAGGGTTGTACGCAACCAAGGAAGCGATAAACTCATGGCGCTATCGCGTACACCAGCAGTTTGGCCACTGCAATGGTGTACTTTTTCAGAGAAGTTGGTCCAAGGACCCGTGAACTCTACGTGGCGAATACGTAGGGGCCCACCGAAGGAACACGGGGTGGGTTGTAGAGCACCAAAGGATTGAGCAAGGTTATTCCTTAGGTCTGCAGACTAAGGGATGGTAATGGTGGAATGATTATTCTGGGTTACGGTTTGATGTCCTGTCTACTTTCTTGTACCTAACATTGATATATGATCATGGATATTCGTTTTGTCTTCCTATGTTTTTGGTCACTAACGTCCCACTATGTAATAGGTTCGGACGGGGACGGGGTAAAGGCTTTGGATGGGGAGTGATTCGGTTTGCGTTATTCCGGTGACATTCTATTCCTCCTTTTTATCATTATATTTGGTTGATACTATTTGCATGAGATGTTGTCACGCCCCGGGGGTTTAATGAAGCGAAAAATAGTGCAATAATTTTTATTTTTTTTTGAAAGGAACCTCCCACCGGTCACGTGCACAGACCCGCCACATACGTTAGCGTTCTCGGTCTTGCTAACTGGATCCCCCTAACATATGCACGGCGTACAAAAACCACAACTGTACTTTAACCACGCAAGTCAAGATGAAGACTAAAAGGGAAACTATTAAACATTCAACAATCACATTGACCAACGAAAGTTTGAAAGGATAAAGCCACGGGTTTGGAAAACGGCGTCCACACGACACCTGGTTTTTAAAACGTTTTCGCAATCTCTTTTCCGAACGGCATTACAACTTTGAAAGGATAAAACCACGGATTTGCAAAACGGTATCCACACGACACCTAATTTTTAAAACATTTTCGCAATCTCTTTTCCGAACGGCATTGCAACTTTGAAAGGATAAAACCACGGATTTGCAAAACGGTGTCCACACGACACCCAGTTTTTAAAATGATTTCACGATCTCTTTTCTGTATTTTAAAACGGTCGTCTAAAATGCATAACTAAGTGCATAAGTAAAACCGGTCAATCCCAATGTCACCAGTTCATCCCAACATCCACACCATCCACAAAAATATAGAGTCACAAGCACGAAGTCTAACCAACTGAAATAACAACTAAGTAAAAGGGAAGAAGTCACCAGCCAAGAATAAAGCTAAATTCTTCTAGTCACAGCCTCACTGTCGTCCCGGATCCCACCCCTGACCGAACCTGTCATAGTGTGGGAAGTCAGTGTCACGCCCCGAGTTTAAAAACCAGCGTCTAAATTTTTTTTTTTTTTTTTTTAAATCAGAGTTTGAAAACCAGCCATGGCGCAACAGACCGCCACATATATAGAAGAGTCCCAATCCCCCTTGGGATTGAGCCTTTTCTATATATGCACGGCTAACATGGCAAGCAACATCATAGTACCATCTAAACTACAACTAATTATTACAATACAATAAATAAATTACAACTCTTTTGATTACAATATTCTTTCCAACTTAACCTTTACTTTATTTACACGGCTGTCCAGGGTCGATCACCTATCTCGATACCTCACCAAACCGCCCCAATGTCTCAGCACCCGCTCGACCTGAAAAACAGTCACCCGAGGGTGTGAGACACACCGGAGTGTATCCCAGTGGGCACGACGAGCCGAGAAATAGCAGATCGTACCTACTGGTATACAATACTTGTCACGCCCCGAAATCCGGGCTCGTCTACAGATCCGCCGTGCACACGGAATTTTCCGCGTACACGAAGCGCTGGTAACCTGCTCAGATATAATATAACAATAAAAGAGCATAATACAGAGCTGAAATAGAAGAACTACATAGTATCTCAGACTGGGACTACAAATAAAACTGTAATAAGTACAATAATCTCCCAGCTCACCAAATAGTACAACCAGCTGGCGAGGGCCAGACCTAAAATGAAAGGAGAATACCATAGTCTGAGTAAAGGGTGCAGCATCTATCTACAGCTCTTTGTCTCACAGGAGATCTATCTATTCAGCGATCCCCTTACCTCGATCAGCTGCCGATGGCCTAGCAGCTCCCGCAGACGACTCTGCAAAATAAAGGAGGAGAAAGAAACAGAAAATAACAATGGGGGTGAGAACTACTAGATAAACCAGTAGCCTCCCCTAGTGGGTAAAAACCTCAACTCTGACGCACCCACTAGGACTACTAGAGGCAAAAGGGAAAAGGTGAAGTGGTAAGGCACATAAGATGCTGAAATAGAAAAACTACCACTACGATGCCTCTAATGCGATACTGGCTGTATGCATGCATTAGTAAACAGAAACTGTCCAAAATAACCCAATCCGTCATCTGATCCACGATCGGTACTGCCTGCTCCGCTCTCATCATCGGGCAAAAATCCGCGCCGATGTGATAGCAAAACTGTCAATAACTGTCTGGCCCCAGCCTCTAGAGTGGAACTCGAGGGGAGCGACCCACACGAGTAAAGTATCACCGGGCAACAACCGCGCCGGTATGTTAAGTCTCAAAAGCAGGACTGGATCATAACTATGATCAAAGTGGGAAAAACCATCCAATAAAGAAGCCTGATACCTAATCAGATGCAATAGTACTCAATAAGTGGGAAACATCATCCACTAGAGGAAACCCAATCCCCAGCTAATGCAAAATAAATCAGACTCAACCCCTATCTGATGCAAGGACAAACATCTGGTCGACCGCCCACTGTCCGCGGTCACCGTAATACCCCACAAGTCCACAATCTAATGCAATCTCGACTACACTATCCCAAACCCCTGCTCATACTTGAGCAACAAGCATCTGGATGCAAAGGACAACAATGAAACATGTTCAAATCCCAATATGATAGTGTAGCAATAAATAGGGTTAACTAGATGTCCAACCCAGCATGCAATTGTACTTTTCAAAAGCTGTGGAAAGGTGTTAAATATTAAAAGAAGATTAATTTACTGGAAAAATTATTTGCATGCGAAATTATAGCCTTTGTTCCAATCACAGTGTCCCGATATAAGTCATCATAAAATCTGTGGGGTCATATTAAATTTTAGAAGAGTTCGTCCCAGCGGTTCTCATCAATTGTCACATTAGTTCGTCCCAATAGTTCTCATCAATTGTCATATTAGTTCGTCCCAATAGTTCTCATTAATTGTCATATTAGTTCGTCCCAATAGTTCTCATTAATTGTCATATTAGTATGTCCCAATGGTTCTCATCAATTGTCCTGTTAGTTTGTTCTGTTAGTTTGTTCTGTTAGTTTGTCCCAATGGTTCTCATCAATTGTCACATTATTTTAGGGGATTTCTAGTAATCCCAGTGAGCTTGTCAAAAATGAGGTAAGCAACAACCGCCCACCTCGAACAGCTCAAACAACACCCCAGGTAGTCTCCTGGCAGTCCACAATTCTCCAATCCTGCAAATCAGTGCACAACTTTACATAACAATGCTCCCGGTATAAATTTAAATCCCAAAAAGTACAATATTTGCTGTTTTTCAAACAGCACGAGAAAAGAGGAATTTTTCACCTCTAAAATGAGCTCCTAAAATCCCAGAAAAATCACAGTTGCGTTCCTCGCGAAGAGTAGATCAAAATCGACTCTTTGAACGCCTCGATCTGATGCTCCTACGCCAAGATAAAAATCGGAGAAGTCGGTGCTGTCCAAAAATTTCCACAGTGAAAAGGGGGGTCAAAGAGGACTCAGGAAACGTGCCAAAAGTACGAAACAGAGCAAAATGATCAACACGGAAATCGAAGCCTTACCTCTTACGGTCGCGCTGCCGCAAAAATCGTCCAAAAATTCCACCCGGTTAGCCCGCAGTGAATTTTCGACGGAACTGCGACGGGAAATGGGCCTAAAAAGAAAATCATCGCAGTGCGCCGCGTCGCAGATATCTCACTATCTGTAACTCCAGAAATTCTGAGTTTTGGAGGAGAGAGAGAAGAGAGAGAGAGGAAGAAATTTTGTAGAGAGCTCCATCCTCAGATTCTCTCTCTAAGGGCTCGAAAATCGAGGTGCTAAGAGAGGGGGGTGGGGGACCTCTTATATAATGGGCCAAAGGGAATATTCCCACACGGGATCCGGATCCGAACAGGAAACACCGAAAATTGGCCAACCAAAACGCGCCACGTGTCCACAAAACAGGGAACAGCCTGTGCAGGACCACTCAGATTTCGCCACGTGGCCACGTGGTGCACATGGCCGGTCCGCGCTCCGGGTCTTCCGGAAGTTTGTCGGCCAATCAGGGTGCGCCACGTGTCAGCTGCCCACATGCCTTCTAGAAGCCGGCCATCCAATGGGGAAGCGACACGTGGCAAGGGGGGGGTGTTCGGTGCTCCCGGTGCACGCCAGGCCCATGGACCGCGCACCCGAGCGCCTGCCCGCGCCTGCCCGCGCCTGCCCGTGCCGCGCTCCCCCGCGCTCCGCCGCTGCGCCGCCGCTCGCCGGTCGCCGGAACAGTAATTCCGGCGCCCGGAGTTACTGTTCCGGCGTGAACAGTAACCTAGTGCCCAAAAATGAAGTGAATATACCATTTCGATCGTTTTCGCGCGCTGAGTCCAAATCCGACGTCCGTTTCGCCAAATTCTTATCCGAAATTTTGCCGAAAGCTCCCGGAAAATCCCATTTGCTCCGATTTTCGCGCAGAGTCTATATTAAATGTCCAATTTCAAATCTACAAGCTCTGTTTCACCGAATAAGCTCCACAGTCACTGTTTAATGTTGCACAGTTCCTGCGGGAGTCTGGATCATCACATCCTCCCCCACTAAAAAGAGTTTCGTCCTCGAAACGAGACTAAACAATAATACTCAGTCCGATTTCTCGAATAAGTAGGGGTGAGCATCCCTCATCTCCGACTCGAGCTCCCATGTAGTCTTGCGCTCGTCATGATTGCCCCGTTGGATTTTCACCTAAGGAATGGCCTGATACGCTCCAATACCTCAAAGGGTCCAATATATCGGGGCTAAGTTTCCCACGAATGCCGAATCTCCTAATTCCTTTGGACGGCGAGACTTTCAGAAATACATGATCTCCAACTTGAAATTCCAAGTCTCGTCGCCGAACATCGGCATAGCTCCTGCCGGCTTTGGGTGGTCTGAAGATACATCCGACTCGCTCGGATCTTCTCCTCTGCCTCTAACAATACGTCTGGTCCCAAGGTCCGCCTCTCGCCCCCGTCACTCTAATAAAAGGGGTGACCGACACTTGCGTCCATACAACGCTTCAAACGAAGTCATCTGAATGCTCGCTTGAAAACTGTTGTTGTACGCGAACTCAGCCGAGAGTAAGTGTCGAATCCACCCTCCGCCGAAATCCAAGATGTATGCTCTTAGCATACCCTCCAAGATCTGCATAATCCGCTCTGACTGCCCATCAGTCTGCGGAGGAAAAACCGTACTAAACCTGAGTTGAGTCCCCAAGGCTCAAATCTCGGGTCTCTAACGGATACAAAATAGAGGCGGGCACTTAGATAACCGCACCACCTCATTTAAGTACAGCTGGACAAGTGACTAAGTAATCTACACCAGCAAATGCATCCGCTCCTCCCAGGGCACCTGGTAATCCAATCCTCATGTCCACGGGCACAGATGCTCGATCCGAGTACCTCTGTACTCCTGAGGTTCCTAATAAAATCCCCCAAATGATCACTTTATCTAATTCCCGGTAATCCCTCACAATGCCGAAGTGAACCTACTTCCTACATCTCAAAAAGCACCGGCGCCCCGTAGGCCCCAAACTATGCTAGCCAAAAACAGTTCCGCACCCAAAGCGAAACATCCGCCTCGCTAGCGAAGTCAAAACTATAGAGGCAAAGAAAGCCCTGCGGCAACCCCGGCACACAGACCTCTCCTGGCCTGGCTCCCCAAAAGATCGTCCTCGCAGCACAATCAACTGTTGCGAAAAGGGATACTGAGCCAGCCAGTTTATCTATGTACTATGATCAAGTCCCGTAGCTGAGTCATGACCATTAGGTCTACTGGCACATTCCAGGACTCATCTGCACCGGTCAGGACCAACGACGCACCCCCATGCACTAAAAGATCGGGAATACGTACCTCCCGTGCATAAGGTGACCGTCCTACCCCTAACCCATGCAATGAAGTAAATGTACTCCTAACGCATATCTAGCATGCTCAAGTGCAATACAATGCAAAATCTAATGCCAAAAAGCAAAATAATAATAATACCTGCCACCACATGGTCGGCTGCTGCAAAGTCCTCCACCTGAGCAGCATAAACCCGATCGCTCTGAACCGGTGGCCGGTGATCAGCAGGGTAAAAAGATGGTGATCCGCTCGCTGGAGTATAAAGCCACTGAGCTGACGACCGCTGCTGAGATACGAAGGGAGCCGAAACTGAAGAAGGTGCTGCTGGGGTCGAAAAGGGGCATGAAGCTCGAACATGGCCTGACTGTCCACATTTATAACAACGACCCCACCTCTGATCACAGGTGTGTGACAAATGAGGTCCTCCACAGAATATACATCTGTCTCTATCGCGAAGCCGTGGCTGTCCCGACTGCTGCTGCTGATGTTGCGGGGGTCTCTGGGATCCACCAGGCCCTCGCTGCTCCGAACGTCCACGGCCCGTGAACTGAGGCGGTGGCGGTCGGGGCGGCCTCCAGGAACTGGCCTGTCCCCCGTCGTGCTGTGCTGGACGCTTTTTGTCAGAACTCTGAGCGACCAAGCCCCCACGTCTGGCAATGACGTGGTCTCCCCTTTCAACCCACTGTGCATGCTCTACTGCCTCCTCCAAGGTCTGCAGCCGCTGAGCGTGCACCAAAGTATAGGTTTCTGGGCGCAGGCCCGACTCAAAGAGCTCCACCTGGTGCGGTCCGTCCCTGGCGACATAGGGTACGCAGTTGAGCAACCGCGTGAACTCCTGAAAGTAGTCCAATGCTGTCCGGTCGCCTTGCTGAAGATTCTTCAAATCATCTTCTAGCTTTTTCTTCACACTTGTGGAAAAGTACGTATCCAGAATCATCTTCTTAAACTCTGCCCAGGGTAGCTGTCGCGTGATCTGAAACTCCAGAGGCTCTACTCGACGCCACCATGCATCAGCGTCCCCGTCTAAGCAGTGTACAGCCATGTGTACCCTGTACTTCTGGTCAATGAAGAAGTCTCGAAATAACTTCTCCATTGCCGACAGCCAAGTCCCGATCTCCCACGGCTGAGTATTCCGCCCTGAAAACCTAGGCGGTCCCCGCTTACAGAACTGAGTAAGTTTGTCAGCAATCTCCTGCTCCTCCGCAGGAGTCAATGGCCGGATTGCTCCCTGAGCAACAGGGGATGCCGTGGTCACCGGTCCAACTGGGCAAGCCACAGCAGGGGAGGGTGGTACGGGAGAACTTTCTGGGGGTGCAACAACAGGCTGCGCCCTCTGTTCTAACATCTGCGCCAGCCGACCTATGGCCTCCTCCTGACGCCGCACGGCCTCTGACATCTGGGCCATCAGAGCCTGAAGCTCCTGCACCTCACTCTGCTGGCCCTGCTCGGACTCCTCCGGCTCGGGCTCAGAGGAAGAAGGCTGCGAACGCGTCAACATTCTACGTCGCGGAGGCATCCTACCACAAGAAACTACACTCAGTATCATCACCCCACACGACCCAATCCAGCGAAAGTTAAAGACATTCTCCTATTTCTGTGACTTTATGTTGTCTGCAACCAACATAACTGTTCACCAGAAATTGGGTATGTCGGTCTCTCTTCACTCACTGGAAGAGTCAAATAACCCAACCACCAACTTTCGCCTAAGAACAGCACGTCTCTCATGCCCTATCATCCTAGGGTCTGCCAAAAGCCTAGGGTTTCCTAAGTCCCAACTGACCTATCCCTAAGCTCTGATACCAACTTAATCTGTCACGCCCCGGAATCCGGGCTCGTCTACAGATCCGCCGTGCACACGGAATTTTTCGCGTACACGAAGCGCTGGTAACCTGCTCAGATATAATATAACAATAAAAGAGCATAATACAGAGCTGAAATAGAAGAACTACATAGTATCTCAAACTGGGACTACAAATAAAACTGTAATAAGTACAATAATCTCCCAGCTCACCAAATAGTACAACCAGCTGGCGAGGGCCAGACCCAAAATGAAAGGAGAATACCATAGTCTGAGTAAAGGGTACAGCATCTATCTACAGCTCTCAGTCTCACAGGAGATCTATCTATTCAGCGATCCCCTTACCTCGATCAGCTGCCGATGGCCTAGCAGCTCCCGCAGACGACTCTGCAAAATAAAGGAGGAGAAAGAAACAGAAAATAACAATGGGGGTGAGAACTACTAGATAAACCAGTAGCCTCCCCTAGTGGGTAAAACCTCAACTCTGACGCACCCACTAGGACTACTAGAGGCAAAAGGGAAAAGGTGAAGTGGTAAGGCACATAAGATGCTGAAATAGAAAAACTACCACTACTATGCCTCTAATGCGGTACTGGCTGTATGCATGCATCAGTAAACAGAAACTGTCCAAAATAACCCAATCCGTCATCTGATCCACGATCGGTACTGCCTGCTCCGCTCTCATCATCGGGCAAAAATCCGCGCCGATGTGATAGCAAAACTGTCAATAACTGTCTGGCCCCAGCCTCTAGAGTGGAACTCGAGGGGAGCGACCCACACGAGTAAAGTATCACCGGGCAACAACCGCGCCGGTATGATAAGTCTCAAAAGCAGGACTGGATCATGACTATGATCAAAGTGGGAAAAACCATCCAATAAAGAAGCCTGATACCTAATCAGATGCAATAGTACTCAATAAGTGGGAAACATCATCCACTAGAGGAAACCCAATCCCCAGCTAATGCAAAATAAACCAGACTCAACCCCTATCTGATGCAAGGACAAACATCTGGTCGACCGCCCACTGTCCGCGGTCACCGTAATACCCCACAAGTCCACAATCTAATGCAATCTCGACTACACTATCCCAAACCCCTGCTCATACTTGAGCAACAAGCATCTGGATGCAAAGGACAACAATGAAACATGTTCAAATCCCAATATGATAGTGTAGCAATAAATAGGGTTAACTAGATGTCCAACACATGCATGCAACTGTCTTTTCAAAAGCTGTGGAAAGTGTCAAATATTAAAAGAAGATTGATTTACTGGAAAAATTATTTGCATGCGAGATTATAGCCTTTGTTCCAATCACAGTGTCCCGATATAAGTCATCATAAAATCTGTGGGGTCATATTAAATTTTAGAAGAGTTCGTCCCAGCGGTTCTCATCAATTGTCACATTAGTTCGTCCCAATAGTTCTCATCAATTGTCATATTAGTTCGTCCCAATAGTTCTCATTAATTGTCATATTAGTTCGTCCCAATAGTTCTCATTAATTGTCATATTAGTATGTCCCAATGGTTCTCATCAATTGTCCTGTTAGTTTGTCCTGTTAGTTAGTTCTGTTAGTTTGCCCCATGGTTCTCATCAATTGTCACATTATTTTAGGGGATTTCTAGTAATCCCAGTGAGCTTGTCAAAAATGAGGTAAGCAACAACCGCCCACCTCGAACAGCTCAAACAACACCCCAGGTAGTCTCCTGGCAGTCCACAGTTCTCCAATCCTGCAAATCAGTGCAAACTCATAACAATGCTCCCGGTATAAATTAAATCCCAAAAAGTACAATATTTGCTGTTTTTCAAACAGCACGAGAAAAGAGGAATTTTTCACCTCTAAAATGAGCTCCTAAAATCCCAGAAAAATCACGGTTGCGTTCCTCGCGAAGAGTAGATCAAAATCGACTCTTTGAACGCCTCGATCTGATGCTCCTACGCCAAGATAAAAATCGGAGAAGTCGGTGCTGTCCAAAAATTTCCACAGTGAAAAGGGGGGTCAAAGAGGACTCGGGAAACATGCCAAAAGTACGAAACAGAGCAAAATGATCAACACGGAAATCGAAGCCCTACCTCTTACGGTCGCGCTGCCACAAAAATCGTCCAAAAATTCCACCCGGTTAGCCCGCAGTGAATTTTCGACGGAACTGCGACGGGAAATGGGCCTAAAAAGAAAATCGTCGCAGTGCGCCGCGTCGCAGATATCTCACTATCTGTAACTCCAGAAATTCTGAGTTTTGGAGGAGAGAGAGAAGAGAGAGAGAGGAAGAAATTTCGTAGAGAGCTCCATCCTCAGATTCTCTCTCTAAGGGCTCGAAAATCGAGGTGCAAAGAGAGGGGGGTGGGGGACCTCTTATATAATGGGCCAAAGGGAATATTCCCACACGGGATCCGGATCCGAACAGGAAACACCGAAAATTGGCCAACCAAAACGCGCCACGTGTCCACAAAACAGGGAACAGCCTGTGCAGGACCACTCAGATTTCGCCACGTGGCCACGTGGTGCACATGGCCGGTCCGCGCTCCGGGTCTTCCGGAAGTTTGTCGGCCAATCAGGGTGCGCCACGTGTCAGCTGCCCACATGCCTTCTAGAAGCCGGCCATCCAATGGGGAAGCGACACGTGGCAAGGGGGGGTGTTCGGTGCTCCCGGTGCACGCCAGGCCCATGGACCGCGCAGCCGAGCGCCTGCCCGCGCCTGCCCGCGCCTGCCCCCGCCGCGCTCCCCCGCGCTCCGCCGCTGCGCCGCTGCCCGCCGCCGTGCGCCGCCGCCCGCCGCCGCTCGCCGGTCGCCGGAACAGTAATTCCGGCGCCCGGAGTTACTGTTCCGGCGTGAACAGTAACCTAGTGCCCAAAAATGAAGTGAATTTACCATTTCGATCGTTTTCGCGCGCTGAGTCCAAATCCGACGTCCGTTTCGCCAAATTCTTATCCGAAATTTTGCCGAAAGCTCCCGGAAAATCCCATTTGCTCCGATTTTCGTGCAGAGTCTATATTAAAAGTCCAATTTCAAATCTACAAGCTCTGTTTCACCGAATAAGCTCCACAGTCACTGTTTAATGTTGCACAGTTCCTGCGGGAGTCTGGATCATCACAATACTAGAGGATAGTAACAGATCATGGGTTAGGGTAAAGCAGATATATAACTGGTGCTGTAAAGAAAGCAAAACTCATAATCTGGATACAAGCATAGGAGATAATTTTAGCAGAATTTAAAACAGGACAAACATGTATCAGGATAATCAACGCATCAAGGAGTTAGGACAATCAGCAAGATAACAATGAAACTGTAATCAAAGGCATCACATAGAATCATATAAAGGTAGATAACTAGAAGCCAGATCAAAGAATTAAAGAAGCATGTTAAAGCAACTTAACAACACATGCATCAAATAAATGAAAACACAAAGACCCAATCACAAACTACCATATTGGCCTTCACAAGACCTCAGGCAAGGCTGCCCACCTGGCACCACCTGGTTGACATTCCCTCCTATGAGGGTCACGGGTTGCAACTGCTAACCACTTTACCGGTAAAGTACACCGCTACGGGTGATCGGTCCGCTGGTGTACGTGAAGAACAACGGTGCGGGCGAATCATATGCAAATGCTCAAACTGGCGGTCCACTGACCGAGTAATCAGCCAAAAGCCGGGAAATCCCCACTGGGATGCAAGGGCAAAATCAACTGAATCTCAACTCATATGCAAGATCAAGGCAAATCTCAACTCAGCATAAGCTCAACCGAAAAACTCAACTCAATCATGTAGACCAACCAAATGATACAAAACTAAACACATATTTTTAAGAAAAACTATTTTGAAAAATCCAAACCTCAAAGAGCGTTGCCCTCGTCCTATCAAACAAGAACAAACTCAGGCGACACTACGAAGCTTGGGTTTCCAAACCTCGCAGAGCAATGCCTTCGTCCTATCAAACAAGAACAGACTCCGGCGACCCTACGAAGCTCGGTAAAACATCAGTTAAATAAAACTATGTGCTCAGCAGTGTATCATTTGATCAACAAGACAAGCAGGTTCACCAATCAAACATGGAAATGTTCCAAGATAAGATATAAATATCAGAGGCACTATGAATAATCATGTAAGGCAGAATAGAACTGATAACAGGCATAGCTCAACACCAATCAGACAGACTAACCCCTTATGCAACTAAACACATGTTTTTAAGAAAACCTTTGAAAACAATAGGTTTTTGGGTCCCAACCCTCGTAGAGCATTGCCCTTGTCCTATCAAACAAGAACAGACTCAGGCTACCCTACAAGGCTTGGGAAAAAAAAATATTTATTTTAGAAGATCATGTATTTAGCAGCATAACAGGCGAACAACAAGGAAGCAGGCTCAACTATCAGATGACCAAACCGGCATGGCAATAAGTAGAGCAATAATATAACCACTGGAAACAACTAATCAGCATATATGGTAAAGATCACTAAAGAAGATCATAATCAGGCATTGGAGTGCAACTACGAAATGGCCAATCAGTCAAAGCAACTAACAGTAATATATATTGCAACCAAAGGCAGACAGGCTCAAGATAAACTAGGTTACCAAAAACAGGAGTCCAACCAATACCGTACACCGAGGGCCGAACTGATAAAGCCCGGACCGAAGATAACCCACCTGATAATGCGCAGGCGAACCTTCGACTCCAACTGGACGCTCGAAGACTGTGCCAACCTAGATCAAGATTATGTTATGTTATTTTTAAACTATTGTCGCTAACTTGATCTTTTTAATCACTTAGACATCCATGTCTGACGACAACACTTGGACCAATTTAATCTTATATTTATCTTTGGTAAAATTACCAAATCGCCCCTCCCGGGGATTCCCTTTTGGATTTCCGGGAGATCCAGGCTTTAAACTTAGCCGCTGGCTCAACCAGATTCTACTGGGACTCAACAGTCGGCTTGGTGAAACCGCCGTAATTTCTCAAATTACGCGATTGCCACCGGAACGCCGGAAAATCGACGATTTTGCCGATTCTCGGACCGATCTCCGATTTTCGCTCAACGGGAGCCGTTGGATTCCTAACGAAAAGTTTAGGAATCATTAAAGCAGTTTACTAAACAGTATACAATGTGGATTTTGCGTTTAGACCCCTAGGTTTCTTAATTTTATACTTTTAATGCCGTTTTGAGCGCTGTTTTTGCTCGTTCTTTCAAACCAGAAGTCCGATGACAGCGCCGTAAGTTTCAGCGTGTCCGTTATGACATGACGAAGCTCATGCTCACCATTTGGGAGCAGCACGAGACCCGAGGAAAACTTTGGCCCATAACATTCCTCTCTAACATAGCCAAAAAGAATTTTTGTTTCTCCGGGACTTCAAACACCAAATCTGACGCGAGCACCGCGTCCAGTGACCCCAAATTAGCTAGGAATACACTGTCGTGGCTTCGCTAACAGCCCGGAACTTAGTTTTGTTCCAACATTATTGTAAATGGTCGATTTCGCTGTATCTTTTAATCCGATCGTCAAACAGACGAACTTAGTATATGAAAGTGACTCTGGACAGTGCCAATACCCTAGGGCTCACCCTAGTTTCAGTCCAAAACTGATGGATCAACCAGATCCAAGTCCCTCGCTTTCTAACAATTCGACAATGCACCATACACACATCCACACAGATCTAATTTGATCTGAAGTGAGCACTGAGCTCAGGGGATGTTTTTAAACAACTTTCATATTTCACTCTAACCCTAATTCCAACTAAATCTTCATTGTGGCATTTTATCGAACACCTTGTTAGCACATTTTATTATCAAGCACCCCATGCTTGCTTCAAGCTTGATCTTTCCAAAGAGACAACCTGGGCTTATAAGATGGAAGGGAAACCTATTTAGGGTGGTTAGAAGGTACCTGGGTGTCCCTCCGGCGACCGGACGCGCCGGTGGTGGCCGGCGGTGGAGCTCGGGCTACCATCTTGGTGCAACAACAGAGATCATAACCTCCACGTTAAAACCCACATGCAACATGATAGGAAGCTTCTAAATGATCCAACGAACTCACCTGGGTCACTGGCCGGCGGCAGGAAGCGCCAGCGACGCGCGGCGGCGGAGCTCACCCGAGCTCGGTGAAGACAAAGATGCTCTAATGGCGGATTTTGATCCGGTACACTAGAGGCCCTCCAACTTGGACCAGATGACTCCACTTGGTGCTACGGAGCTTGCCAAGGCGGTGGCCGTCGGCGTGGGTGCACGGCGGCGCCGGACGGCGAGGCTCGGCCAAAACACTAATTAGCCCGGTTCTAGGGCAAGCTGGTACGACGTGGATCTTCAACCGATCATCTTGAAATTTGACTGAGAGGTTGCAGTCGTCGAGTAGACAAGATCCAACGGTCTTGATTATGGTTTCAACGGTCGGACAAATCCCCTAACCGGACCTTGGTTTTCCGGCGATAAGAGGCTCCCGCCGGCAACCAGGAGCACGGCGACGGCTCGGACTGCATGAGGATGATCCCCACGACGTCAGGAAGAACTACAAGGGTCTAGGGCCATTAAATAACAAAAATTTCCAACAACTCACCTCGCCGGAAAACTTGAAGAAAGAGATGGTGGCTCCGGCGGTGCGCGGCGACGGCGGCCGTCAGCTTCACCTCGGCTCGGTCGCAGTCAGTCCGAGAGGCACCCAGAAATGCTCATGCGCAAGGGGTGGCCCTCTCGTAGCTTCCCACTCCAAACCAACCGAGAACCACCCAATACTTGCGGTTTCTCTTGGCTGCTCCGGCGACGGGGACGGCGGCGGAGCATGGTGCGACAGTTGGGAGGAGAGGGGAGTGAAGCGTCGGTTTACCAAGGGCAGCATGGGGTGGCCTCAGGTGTGGGAGTCCAAGAGGCATCCTGATGCATGTACTTAAATGCATATTGTGACACTATGCATTTAAGTCCCTATCAGACTTTCCTTGTTGCCTTAAGTCCCTTACAACAACTACTCTCACATGTTAGTCCTTTACTAAAGAGCTGCACACTTTTCGAGGCACTAATTATTGAGTTTTCTCGCAAAATAGCGTGTTTTTCGCTGTATTTCACGCATTTCGAGGAGTTTCAGTCATCGAAACGAAAAACAGATTTCGCCATTGCGTCCGGCACGTCGAAATCTATAAGACAGCGATTTTTGTTTTCCGATGCGATGTCCAGATAAATTTTGGGTCTATAAAAACTGTCCAATTTTACAGTTTTCACGCTTTTCGAAATTCCAGAGTCTTCAAACGAAATTTTCGTCTGCGCCATTGCGTTCAGAACGTCGAAAATAGCTAGGATTGACTACTTATTCCGCTAAATTAGGGGTCCGGATGGTAAATCGGCCAACATTAGTTCTAGGGACAATTAAAATCCAGGGTTACTGTAGATGAACAGTAAGTGACTTAAGTCACTGTGCGCATAGGGCACTGTTCCATTGGTCGCAGCTAATTGCCCTCTTCTTCTTTGAATTTGGGAAGATCCGACCGTCAGATCGAAAAGTGCTGAATATAAAACTTGCTCAGTTCGACGAGACGATCGCAACGGTCAACTCGGATTTCCAAGATCATGTCCGGATTGGAAATTAGCCTTTTGCCTCGTAATTCGTGCAACTTGCACCCCGGCAATTGATCAAATAGATCAATTTAGATCTTTAGAATCTAACTCCGGCTAAAATTCCACTTTTATTTTATTTATTAAAAATAAAATATCCCGGATTACTACAGTCAGCGACACAAAGAGTAAGAGGTAATGTAAGATATGCAAGATGCTATAAATACTGGAAGTAAAGCAAACCGAAGACCACAGCATCCACACTCTCCCGCATGGATCAACAGTAACCCCCTGTAAATCGAAACAGTGTATGCAAAAGAAAACACCTTGCTCTCACCTCGTTGCTTTTAACCCCTCCACGGCACTTGTGCAGTACCTTAAGTAATCACGAGGGATCCCGACTACGTCACCTTGTGGGGTGCACGGGTCATCGTACCACCTTTTCGAAAAAGTACACCAGTGCGGTGGCCAAACCGCTGGTGTGCATGTAAGCAGCCATGAGCATAATGACCGAAGTCAATGTGTGATAATAGGGATACTCATGCAAAAAGGGGTTAGTCAAGATTCATTAGCACATCTACTTTACTCTTACGTATTACATATGAGACCACAACCAAAATACAAGAAAAAGGTACCCACCTGAAACGAAGATAAACGACCGCGCCCGCGACCCTCCAAAGCAAAAACACCACCCGCCGACCTAATAAAATATCCAAAACACCAATCAACATTTTACCCCCCCCAAACTGGCAAATTTAGTGGTCCCGACTGTTGTACCCAAAACCCCTTCTATCCCCAAAACAGAAACTGAAGAAAGACTCCGTGTCCAAAAATCACTCCGGTTGCAAAAACCGTACTTCCGACGCGGTCCAACTATCGACGAGGCAATTGACAGAAAACAGGTTCCAATTGTTGCCTTGATGAAGTCCGCGACGAAAAACAACCGAGTAGAGGCTCATCTGATGAAAAGCGAAAACAACTGCGTCGAGCGAACTGCACCGTCAAGCGGACTGCACCGTCAAGCGGACTGTACCGTCAAGCGGACTTCACCGTCTAGCCAAAAATCGTTGACGAAAATGCCAAGTAAAACCATCAAGAAAAATCTGTCAAGCCAAGACCGTCGAGCAAAATCGTTGATGAAAATGCAAAGTAAAACCATCAAAGAAAATCTGTCAAGCCAAAACCGTCGAGCAAAACCGTCGATGAAAACGCCAAGTAAATGGTCAAACAAAAACTGTCAAGCCAAAACCGTCGAGCAAAACCGTCGACGGCAGCAGCTCGACCCATGCGAACTTAGCGACGGTGCGGCAGCCCCGCGCGGGCACAACGCTGCGCGGGCGCGACAGCGGCGCGGCAGCCCCGCGCGGGCGCAGTCCCCCGCGAGCACGCGCTAGCAGCGCGCGCGGGCACAGGCAGCAGCATGCGCGGCTACTCCGCGCGGGCACGCGCAAGCAGTGCAGCACGGTAGCCCCGCGCGGGCATGGCAGCGGCGCGGCAGCCCCGCTCGGGCCCAGACCGGCGCGGGCACGCGCTAGCAGCGCGTGCGGACGCAGGCAGCAGCGCGCACGGGCGCAAGCAGCAGCGTGCGCGGTAACCCCGCGCGGGCCCAGCCCCGCGCGGGCACGCGCAAGCAGCGCAGCACGGTAGCCCCGCGCGGGCACGGCCCTGCGCGGGCACGGCAGCCCCGCGCTGTAATATCACAATTTTTCATGTAACGTTTTACCCTCATGCTAATAAACTTTAAGTTATGGGAAATTGAATTAATGGGTTTACTTAAGTTGATAATCCTGAGGTGCGGGTATTTTTCAGTGATAGAGCTCGAAAAACGGTGAACGGCGGTGCGACCGGATCCGGATTCCGACTTACGGATCCCCCAGAAAGGGGTTGTTAGGATTGCGGTAACCGGAATGTGCATCGAAATCCGTGCAAGTGATCATGCACGCTTTTCGAGGAGATAAGAAATTATCTCTAAGAAATTATCTCTAATAAATAAATAAATAATTAATTAATTAATTAGAGATTTAAATACCCGATGTGGATTTCGACGGTACGTACCAAGAAACAGATTCTACTTCTCTCGAAAAAGAAACACTAGCCGGAGAGAAAAGAAAGAAAGAGGAAAAAAAGGTGAAACCCTAACCGGAAGAAAAAGAGAAGAAAGAAGGAGAAAGCGGAGGGACCGATCATCCCCGACGAACGTGCCGAAGCCGGGAGCGTGAACAGATCGCCTTCTCCGACGAATCGCGGTAAGCGATGTTTCTTTTCGGTTTTCGTTTCGGAGTTTCATTGTCATTTTGGGTTGCCGTTTTGGTTACCCTTACCGCCGCCGCCGCGAAGCCCTAGGGCACCGCCGCCGCCGTCGCTGCCGCCGCAAAGCCCTAGTGCACGGCCGCCGCTGCACCACCCTAGGGCTGCAGCACGCGCGGCCGCGCAGCATGCGGCGCGCGGGCTGGCGCCCGCGCGGCCGCAGCGCGTGCCACGCGGGGCTGACGCCGCGCGGCCGCAACTTGCGCCGCGCGGGGCTGGCACCCACGCGGCCGCGGCACGCGCCGCGCCGGACTGGGGCCTGCGTGGTCGCGGCATGCACCGCGCAGGGTTAGCGCCCACGCGGCCGCATTTTGCGCCGTGCGGGGCTGGGGCCCGCGCGGCCGCGGCACGCACCGCGCGGGGTTAGCGCCCGCGCGGCCGCAGTTTGTGCCGCGCGGGGCTGGTGCACGCGCGGCCGCGGCACGCGCCGCGCGGGGCTAGGGCCCGCGCGGCCGCGGCATGCACCGCGTGGGGTTAGCGCCCGCGGGCCGCAGTTTGTGCCGCGCAAGGCTGGTGCCCGCGCAGGGCCGGTGCCCGTGTGGCCGCATCGCATGCAACAACGCGGGGGTGGCCGCGTCGCCCGTCGCGCGTTGTCGCCACCGCCGTGTAGAGTTGTTAGTAGTGTTTTTGGGTTTTTTGACTCGGTTTATCTATCGTTTATGTTTCCGATCTGACCGCGGTTCTTTTGGGGACTATTTTTAGGTCCGAGTGCCGATTGTGAGCGTAGTACGATCTCAGGTGTTCCGGTCAGCAGATTCGAGGTGGGTCCCTTTGGTTATTTTCGGTGTAATGTCGTTCCCGTGTATTTTGCTTGATAAAGTAGATATTTTGGTAAACTGTCTAACCCCATTGCATGTAAATCCCGTTTATTATTCTAACTGAGGCGACTGAGGTCGCAGTATTGTTTATATGCTCATATTGCTTACACGCACACCGGCGGTTTGGCCATCGCACAGGGTGTATTTTTTCGAAAAGATGGTAAGTTTACCCGTGTACCCCACGACTAATGATGATGGGGACCCCTCAAGGGAAGGCGACTGCTACTTGGGCAGTAGAGACGTTGGTGGCACCAAGAAATATATATATATATATATATATATATATATATATATATATATATATATATATATATATATAAATTGAGGTCATATATTTTTAAAAGTATCAAGTCATTGGTGCTTGTAGATTATGTGTGATTAGGATGATAGTGGGTCCCTTGGGTTAAGTGAGTGGTTGGTGGAATAGAATAATTTAGAGGACGAAATTAGTCAAAGATCTAACTCGTAGAAAACTTACAAGCACTAATTACTTGGTATTTGTACAAGCATAATAGCTGGGCTCTCTCTCTCTCTCTCTCTCTCTCTCTCTCTCTATATATATATATATATATATATATATAATGTACTTTGCACCTGTTGGCTAGAGGAACCCGTGAACAAATAATGCAATGTCGACCAGCAGCAGTTTAGCACAGAAATATCACAAGCTTGTACGTAAAAAAAAATAAAAAATAAAAAAAAATAAAAAAAATAAAATAAAAAAATAAAAATAAAAAAAATAGTGAGGAACTAAGCCAGAAAAATATGTGCAAGCAAAAACATGAGATCTCCAAACTTGATTATTCGGTTCATAGCACACTAGATTCTTCGATTCATAGGACGAAAATATTTTAAGCCTGAAATTAAAAAAAAAAAAAAAAACAGCAAAAAATTAAGTCGCAAAAAACTTGTACATTTAACAGCACAACTAAAAAAATTTATAATGAAATGTCAAATCTTAATTCGGTAGGTGTATGCACATGCACTTACACAAATAACTATAAAGAGATGACACAAAATAAGCAACAAATGCTGCTATAAGGTAATCTCTTAGGTACTGTTTGGTTGCAGGATAAAATGGAAATAGCCCATTTTATACTGCAAAATCATCCAAACAGTAAATATAAAGAGGAGTTTAAATTATTCTTCTCTTAACGGGTTATCCTAGGATAACCCGTTAAGAGCTATTCCCCACAACCAATAGAATTGGGTTATCCCATAGATTATCCCAGGGACATTGGATGGAAAGCTGTCTTCCCTTGAAAATATATGCGCCAGCTGGGCTGTGAGATGCGTGTACTCACATTTGATTATTACCGATTCAAAATCTGAAATATATGAATTTTTGATAAACTGGGTTTGTTTTAATCATTCTGTTAGGGCAATTTTATTTGCTATTAAGCTTCCTATAAATGCAACTTTTAGCTGTTTCTTCCATGTAATATATATTTTTTATTTTTGGCTCTTGTTGGCTGATGTGATTTTCAGATTGAGATTTATATACGGGTATTTGATAAACTTGGATTCCTTTCAATTTTGCTACTATAAAATTTTAAATATAAATCATGATCATCAGATTATCATTTTAAATTTCACTTAAAAAAATAAAAAGTTCACTTGCTGTTAATAAAAAATTGCTCTTATTAAAACTACTGAATTGCTGTTAATAAAAAGTTCATTTGCTGTTAATAAAAAATTACTGTTAAAACAAAAAAAAATTTCACTATTAAATTTCAGTAAATCAAAAAAAAACCCAAAATTTGAGTAAAATAAAAAATTTCAGCAAAACAAAACATTATTATTAACAAAAATTAAATTGTTATTAGTGAGTATTAAATTAACACAAAATGTAAACCAACCCAACATTTTATTCATGAGTTCACTCATGAAAAATGCTAAGGGCAAAATTGGCAATATAGAAAAATAACTACCATATATTTTCACTATTCTTGCTTATTCTAAAAAATGAACCAAACAGAATTTCAGCTTTTCATAAGAATAACAGCTTTACAAACCAAACATTATTTTTCTTTTATCCCTGACTATTCTGAAATAGCAAGCTATCTCAGATATAAAAAAATTTATCCCCAAGCTTATAATCCCGAACCAAACATAGCCTTAAGGTAATCAGCACAACTTGGACTTGTCTGACTCGGGAGCTATGCCTAGACTGTAGACTGAAAAATGTAATATCTTATTTGCATCTATATACCATATTTGAACTATGATGGGAATAAATATAGATCGTCCTAACTGACACGGTCCACATTATACACTCTTACTTAAGGACCCAAAGAAGCTCCGTGCATCCGACACATCCCACATTACATCCAACTAAGGTCACAAACAAGCTTTGAGTATGGAGAAGGACGATAATTTTCCTCAACTTCTTAAGAAAGCTTCGAAATAAATATAGATTGTGCCACCCGACACAACCCACATTACATTTTTATCTAAGGGCCCAAAAATGTTCCGAGTCTAACATTCAGTAACGAAGTCATATTAAGATCCAAGGTGTTATGGTTATCCTCAACTTTTTTTTTAATATCGCTCAATAATTTTTAATACTAATTTATTTTTTTTTCTCATTTTGATAATAATATTCTCGCTCAAACTTTTTAATATTTATTTAATAATTTTTTATACCAACATAATTTTTTTTTATTTTTTATTGTATATATTTTAAATAAGTGAAAATATATTAAAAGTCTCGTACTTAAAGTTATTTGAAATACATATCTTAACTTTAAATTTTTTATTTTATATTTTTTAAATTTCTAACTATTTTTGGTGAGCTATTTTATTTAACTAAATAAAATATTATACTAAATTGAATAGATCTTTTAGCTAAAATCATTGATCTAATTTCTAACTATTTTTAGTGAGCTATTTTATTTAACTAAATAAAATATTATACTAAATTGAATAGATTTTTTAGCTAAAGTAATTAATGTAATTGAATTAGGATTATATTTAGTAAAATTTTTAATTATTTAAATAAAATAATACAAATAAAATAATTAAATATTAAATATTTTTAAATTAAAAAAAAATTAATATTTTTATATTAATATTTAATTAATAATTTTTTAAAAATAATTGATGATGTACTAAAATTTTTATTTAAATATATTTTATTCCACTCAGAATTAAATTCTAACTTCATCCATTCTCAAATTACATCCTTATCTAAGGGCTCTATCATAGTCCCCGTTTGGTTATACAGTTGTACTCGCTTTTGTGGCGCACAACTGCTCGAAAGGATCCGCGGGTGCGGCCAAATAGACCGACAGTCAAATGGTTTTTTTTTATTAAAAAAAAAATATGATGCTGCCAATTTTAATTAATTTGCTAAAAATATGAGCAATTTAGATTTCACCCAACTGCGCTAAATATTATCGACTTATTTTTGAACCAATACCTCTGATTTAAAAAAATTAGAGAATATGGTGAGTATATATGATCCCTATACGTAGCACCTCTTTAGCTAATATTACCTGTACATGCTTTCCTTCGTACACTTTCTTTTATTCATTAATCATTCAACAAATATAAACTAAATTATTAGCCTAATTAATTTCCCTTATTAATCACATTTCTATATTAACAACCCTCATTATTAAAGCATCATCCCCCCCTCCCCGCTATCATCATTTATACCAATCCAACCAGGAGAAAACAAAACAAGAAAAGCACCTTACATGTACACACGTAACTTTCCACCCTACCTGATGAGTCCCCACCCGACCACTCAGCGATACCACCACTGGTGGTGTCTACGTCCCAGTCCCAGTCCCAGTCCCAGTCGCTCCTGATCCTGACCAGTGCTCTTTTATAACCTTACCATCCGCCCCTGGCTCGCCCCGCGCCGCCGCAATTGCCTTCGTCCCCGCCAATCCTGACCACCGCCCTCCATAGCCTCCCCATCTCTGCGAACACATCCTCCGTCGGCAGCTCGAAGCGGCAGCACGGGCAGGTGTTCCGCTTTTGCAGCCACGCCAGCACGCACCCCCAGTGGAATCGGTGGCCGCACGGGAGCTCGCACACTTCCCGCCCCACCGTCATCTCCTCTCTGCACACCGCGCACTCTCTGTTACCTTCATCGTCCTCCTCGCCGCTGTACTCCACCGACGGCAGTGCCACCACTGCCGCCACTGCCGCCCTCGCCCCTCCTCCCATTTTTCCTCCTCCGTTGCTGCTTCCCGCGATCTATAAAATATAAAATATTAAAAAATCGTTCTTTGTGCCACACCTAAAACTTAGGAAATAAATAAACAAGTATTTTCACATTATACCGGATCAGGAGATCTTAAATTCCGTCCACAAGTATTTTTTATAAATTTTTTTTTTAATTATCCATCTTTTGAATTTTAAAAAAAAATAAAATTTTATGAATTTTTTTTTCCATATTTTATAAAAAACTAGTATTTCTATTTTTCTAAAAAAAAAAAAAATTAGAAGAATAACAAAAATACTAGTTTTTAATAAAATATGAATTTTTTTTTTTAAAAAAAATACTTATTTTCTTTCAAACGGATAAAAAAATTTATTTTTTCTTAATTTTTTTTTCTTTTATATTTTAACTTTTCTGAGAATCTAGATGGTTCCTAATGAGTTTTTTCTTCTTTTTCCCTTTTTTAAGAGGAAAATGATTGTTTCTTGGTGGAATATATAAAATAACACGAAATAATTCGTTCTAGCTTAAAAACTTAAGGTAATAACAAACAGTATTAAAATATATTTAACAAAAGTACCTGAAGGAAGCGGGGGCACTTGGCGGCGAGGTCGACGTAGGGGCTGAGGACGGCCCAGGCGGAGTCGCCGAGGGCGGCGGGGCTGAGGGCGGAGGAGAGGACGTGGGCGGCGACGGCGGATCGCCAGTCGATGATTGGGTGAGGGTAGGAGTGAGGGTGGGGGTGGTAGGAGTCGCACATGGCCATGAGGAGGAGCGCGACGTCGAGGTCGTGGAGGCGGAGGCGGTGGAGGAGGGGGAGGAGATGGAGAGGAGGAGGCGGAGGGAGCGGAGGAGGAGGCGGGCGAGGAGGAGGGCTTTGAGCTGGAGTGGGAGGGAGCGGAGGCGGGAGAGGGCGCGGGAGAAGTGGGAGGGTGAGAGGAGGAGGAGGGTGAGGCGGGAGCGGAGGAGGCGGAGGTCGGAAGCGACGGAGGAGGCCAGGGTCGAGAAGGAGGAGGGCGGGAGTGAGAGCAAGAATGCCATCAGCACGTCTGAGGCTGACGACGACGACGACGACGACGATGACGATGACGAGGAGGAGGAGGACATGGAGGGATAGGACTCGTTCATGGGGATTACTGGCGGCAGGTACTTGTGGAGATCGTATGTGGGTACTCAGGAGTACAGGCAGAGATCACAGGAGGAATGTGGAGTGGAGTGGAGTGGACTAATCAGGTTGGGGTTGGGGTTGGGGTTGGTGTTATTTCCCAGTGTACTGCTAGCCGTGAGCTTCACTCCAAAACCGACGTAGGATGTAAATCTTATATTTCATAATTTTTTTTTAAAAAAATTATGAAATATAGATTTTTATAAAAATATTAAATAGTAGAATGACTTTTAAAAATTTTAAGTGATGAAATTTATTTCTTTAAATATTTTATAACTTTACCTTTAATAAAATTATTAATTTTTTTAACAGAGAATGAGTAAAATGACTATTTAACTTATTCTTACAAATTTATTCATGCAAAAAGACTATCATTTTTTTCTCTGTTTTTTTTTTCTTCGCCTACGTACCGTATTTTATTTTTAATTTTTATGGCAACCAAAAGCCTTGTCTCTATTATTGTCGTCACTGTGGCAGGTCTTGCTATTGCCATAAATAAAAAATTAAATAAATAGTAAAAATTAATATTAAAATATAAAATATATGTATAATTAAAAAGTAAAAAGTCAATTTATTATTTGTTAACTCTGGTTAACTTTTTTTAATACATAATTATCTAAATTTTATTAACGGGAGGAAAGATTTATTCGCAAACGAAAAAATTATTGAAGAAATAAATTTGATAATGTAAATTTTATAAAAATATATTTATCATTTAATATTTTGATAGCAAGTTATATATAATTATTTTTTAAAAAAATTTACTAAACTATTTTTATTAAATTCATTAATAAATTTTGTTGTCAAAAGTGAAATAATTAACAGCTAAACACTAATAAAGTAATTAAATTTAACAATTTTTTTAACAAAAGTAACTAAAGTAAGTATTGATGGAGTTAGAATATTTTTTGAGGCATCAAATCTTTTGATGATTATAAATTTTGGGCCCATGAACAAAGCGGATCAAAAGAGAATTAGACAGCTATATATATATGAATTAAAAAAAAAAAATTAAATAAAAAAGGATTCAGTGAGATTTGAGCTTGAGCTTTTCCATGTTATCCCGTACCAAAGAATAGTTTGCCCTTCTTTAGTAAATGATTGGCTTATTTTAGCTTGCTAAAAATATAGTTAAATAAGTTTAACTTTTTATTAATAGTTAGAAACTAAAGTGTTGGATTATGTAAAATCATATTTCGAGTCGATATCATGATACTCAACTTTGCGATTGGTTGAATATATTGAATTTGATCCTAATTTGATCCCAATCTTGTTCCTAAATATTGAAGATGAATTTAGAATATTTTAAAGTGAATCGGAGATTCGGATGGACGGTAGAGATCGTTTTCTATTAGAATTAGATTTTTAGAGTTATATTAATTCTTATAATTCATCTTTTATTTTTTAGAGGTTCATTGAAAAAAAAATCCTAATCGAGAGAAAAAACGTGGAGAGCCTCCGTGAGAGTGTTTCTTGTAATCCAATTTTAGTCTCATACTTTTGTGTCGTATATTAATCGAAAAACGCATTGAGGTGGTCTTGCCCGTGGACGTAGGTCGACATATTATTCGCTGAACGACGTAAATCTTGTGTCCTTATATTTTCTTATTCGTTTTATTTGTTTAGTTATTCTCGTGCTTATTTTCTACGATCGTTCTCGTTTACTTTCATCTACGAAAGATTTTGTTTCCGCTGCGCTCGTGTATTGTGTGGGTTGAGGTGTTTTGATTAAAAATGCTTTTGGGATCGCCCTGCAAAGAAATGAGAATAAGCCGGAAGGAATGACGGATAAACAATTTGAAGAGAATGACAAGATGGCTTTGTCAAACCTATATTTAGCATTGGATGATTCGGTGCTATTCAATGTTGGATTATGTAAAATCATATTTCGAGTCGATATCATGATACTCAACTTCGCGATTGGTTGAATATATTGAATTTGATCCTAATTTGATCCCAATCTTGTTCCTAAATATTGAAGATGAATTTAGAATATTTTAAAGTGAATCGGAGATTCGGATGGACGGTAGAGATCGTTTTCTATTAGAATTAGATTTTTAGAGTTATATTAATTCTTATAATTCATCTTTTATTTTTTAGAGGTTCATTGAAAAAAAATTCTAATCGAGAGAAAAAACGTGGAGAGCCTCCGTGAGAGTGTTTCTTGTAATCCAATTTTAGTCTCATACTTTTGTGTCGTATATTAATTGAAAAACGCATTGAGGTGGTCTTGCCCGTGGACGTAGGTCGACATATTGTTCGCTGAACGACGTAAATCTTGTGTCCTTGTGTTTTCTTATTCGTTTTATTTGTTTAGTTATTCTCGTGCTTATTTTCTACGATCGTTCTCATTTACTTTCATCTACGAAAGATTTTGTTTCCGCTGCACTCGTGTATTGTGTGGGTTGAGGTGTGCTCAGTAACCCCACGGCCGGTCCCCTTTCAATTGGTATCAGAGCGTTTGGTTTTCCGTAATTCATTGACCGTGAAATGATGGCGGAAAAAGTTTCAGCAACAAAATATGAGATTTCTCGGTTTGATGAAGCGAACTTTGCATTGTGAAAACTAAAAATACAAGCAGTTTTGATTAAAAATGCTTTTGGGATCGCCCTGCAAAGAAATGAGAATAAGCCGGAAGGAATGACGGATAAACAATTTGAAGAGAATGACAAGATGGCTTTGTCAAACCGATATTTAGCATTGGATGATTCGGTGCTATTCAATGTGGAGACCGAGACTACCGCAAAAGGAATTTGGGATAAATTGAAAATTCTCTATGAAGGAAAGTTATTGGTGAACAAAATCTTCTTAAGGCGACAATTGTACAATCTAAAGATGAAGGACGGGGCACCGGTACAAGAACATCTAAGTACTTATCGTGAGCAAACTCGCTGTCCTAGACGTGAGAATCAATGAAGAAGAAAAGGCAAGTATTTTACTTTGCTCGATACCGAAAACTTGGGATAATTTGATTATGAACTTGAGTCATGTTGAAACCCTTAAGATGGAGTCGGTTGTTGCATCATTACTTACCGAAGAGATGAGGCGAAAGTCTAGTCAAGAAAGTTCTTCGGGGGAGGCTATGATAGCACGGGGAAGATCTTTCGAGAGGGAGCATTGTAACGACCCGGCCCACTAGCAATAATAACTCGTTGGGCCCAAATCACAGCCCAAAATGCTTAAGCCTAGTTATTATTACTAGTTTCCATGTGTGACACCCCCGGAATTTGGATTAGTCCTCTATATAAATGATATAATAGGACTAAAATCTCTAACCCGGCTATAGCATTTTGGATGATAGCAAGATCCAAGAGGAACATGAGAGTTAAGCGTGCTAGAGCTAGAGTAGTTCTAGGATGGGTGACCCCCTGGGAAGTGGGGCGTCACAGTTGGTATCAGAGCCATTCACCAGCCGGAAATGTGAGATGAGTCTCGGCTGAGCCAGGGTTATATAGCGGGTAGAGCGAGGCTCCCCGGCTAATGACCGTTGTGAGTGGAGTGCAGCTCCTCACAAGGTCGGCTAAGGCTAGCGAGACGAGTCTCACATCGCCTGGTGCTTGTGAGTGTGCTTGAGCCTGACGTGGACGTCAGGGCTTAAAGGGGGGAAGAATGTGACACCCCCGAAATTTGGATTAGTCCTCTATATAAATGATATAATAGGACTAAAATCTCTAACCCGGCTATAGCATTTTGGATGATAGCAAGATCCAAGAGGAACATGAGAGTTAAGCGTGCTAGAGCTAGAGTAGTTCTAGGATGGGTGACCCCCTGGGAAGTGGGGCGTCACACCATGTCTCATATAAACCCAATCACAATTCCATCCACATCCGATGTGGGACTATTGAGAGCGTCACAGACTCCCCCCGTTTAAACCTGACGTCCTCGTCAGCCCAAACACACACACAGCAGCCCAAGATCACCAGGCGATGTGAGACTCGTCTCGCCAGCCCTGTCATCTAGATACAGGCTCAGCCGAAACTCACTCCACACTTCCGGCTAGTTATTGGTTCTGATACCAAATGTAACGACCCGGCCCACTAGCAATAATAACTCGTTGGGCCCAAATCACAGCCCAAAATACTTAAGCCCAGTTATTATTACTAGTGCCCATGTCTCATATAAACCCAATCACAATTCCATCCACATCCGATGTGGGACTATTGAGAGCGTCACAAGCATGGTGATCGAGGAAAGTCGAGAACAAAATCTAAGGGCAAAAAGAAAGTAAAGTGCTGGAATTGTGAAAAGTTGGGGCACGTGAAGAAAGATTGTCGGGTTAAAGGAGTTGATGGTAAATCCGATTCAAATAATTTTTAAGGTAATATAGTCGAAGCGGATGCTAAGTCGGCTAGTTCGGACGACGGAGATGCGTTAGTCGCATTGGATAGATCCGAGCTTATTTATCATTGGATCTTGGATTCGGCGGCATCGTTCCACATGACTCACTATAGGAAGTGGTTTTATTCTTATAAGTTACGGGATGGTGAAGTTATCTATTTGGGTGACAATACGGTATGTCCGGTGATTGGAGTGAAAGACGTTCAGATCAAGATATTTGATGGTGTTATTCGGACGGTTTCTAATATTCGACATGTTCCTGCACTTCGGAAAAGTCTTATATCACTTGAAAATTTTTGCAAATAAGGGATTAAATTTATCGGCGAGAAAGATCACTTGAAGGTATGTCAATGTTGTTTGGTGTTGATGAAAGGAAAGCAAGTAGGTGGTCTTTATAGATTAGTGGGCGAGACTCAAGTGGGAGAAGCGGTTGTTGCAAGCGCAAAGGTTGAGTCTTCAACGATGTGGTATCGCCGTTTAGAACACATGAGCGAGCGCGGATTACAGGTATTATCCAACCGTGAACTTCTTTTAGGTTACAAGTCTGCGCCATTAGATTTTTGTGAAGATTTCATCTACGGAAAGCAACGAAGATTGTCTTTTTCTCTATCACATCAAAGAAGTAAGAAGCATCTCGAGTTGATTTATTCAGATACTTGGAGTCGCCCGATACTTCATTGGGCGGATGTTCTAACTTCGTTTCATTCATTGATGATTACTCTCAGAAGGCTTGGGTGTATATTCTAAAGCGAAAGTCCGATACATTTAAGACTTTTAAAAAGTTCAAAACTCATGTGGAGAATGAAAAGGATTTAAAAATTAAGTGCCTACGTTCTGATAACGGATGGGAGTATTGTTCAAGAAAATTTGATGAGTTTTGTAATGAGCATGGAATTAAGCAGCATCTCATGGTACCCCGGTACACCGCAACAAAACGGTGTAGCGGAGAGGTTAAATAGAACACTCATGGAGAGGTTCGTAGCATGTTGAGTACTTCAAAACTTGACAAGAGATTTTGGGTGGAAGCTATGAGCACGGCTTGTTATTTGATTAATCGAGCGCCGACAAAATCACTTGGTTTGGAAATTCCTGAAGAAGTCTAGAGCGGCAAGTCCGTTGATTACTTCTATCTTCGTGTCTTTGGATGTGATGCTTATGCATGGATACCGAAGGAGAAAAGGTCAAAATTGGATACGAACTCTCAGAGGTATATATTTCTTGGCTATGCGAAAGGTATTAAGGGGTATCGATTGTGGGACCCTACTATCCATAAAATAGTCGTAAGTCGTGACGTTGTCTTCAATGAAGGGTCCTTTTCAGGCACCAATGAAAAGCAAGATGATGATGCTATGATTTCAATTGAGCTCTTTGAAGCGTGTGATAAGGTGCAAGTCGAGCAAGCACAGCAAGACGATGAAGTGGTTTATAATGAACCAGACTTGGAATCTCCGCAATCATTCGAAGATACAAATTCACCGGTAGAATCGCCAGCGGATTCCGGGCATCCTAGGAGGGTCATTAGACCTCCTGCAAGGTATAATGACTATATCACTTCATTTATTCCTTCTTCTAACCATGTTAGTGCATATGTTGTTTTGGCGGAGGAATATGAGCCGACTTCGTATAAGGAGGCTTGAGAGTCGACCAATGCTGGGAAGTGGCAATGCGCGATGGAGGAGGAGATGGAGTCAATTCGGAAGAACATGTCACGCCCCGGGGGTTCGAACGCGCGGAAGAGGGGCCACCAATGCCCCTAAATCGACTAAGTAATTTTTTTTTGAAATCAATCTCCCCGGCGCGTGCCCAGACCCGCCGCATATGCAAATTCACTCTGCAAACGGGCAGAGTCTCCTTTGTATATGCACGGCGTCTTCACTACAGAATGTAACACAAAGTCTTTAACCACACTAGTTGGAGTCTCAAACACAAACAATCATTCATTTCACATGATCTACTAGTTTCAACATTCAACACAAAGGCCGTCGTTTTGAAAGGATAAATAATCACAAGGTTTTGAAAGTGGCGCCCACCCGACGCCGTTGTTTTAGAAAAAGCTGTTTTCAAATCCACATAAATCCTCAGAGGTTTGAAAGCGGCACCCACCCGATGCCGAAATTTGTAAAACTAGTTCGAAACCACATAATTTCCATAAGGTTTTAAAATCCGGTGCCCACACGACACCCACGGTTTAAAAACGGTTTTCGCAAACGGTTTTCTTTGCTTTTCGTTGTTTTAAAACGGCCAAGTAAGAAAAGAGTAACATTCACTTGCATATCTCAAAGAAAGAAAAGGGCAACATCCACTTCGACCCCACAGGGGTGTCGCAATCCACAAATAACTAACTGAAATAATAAAGGGAAAAGGAAAAAGGAGTCACTGTGTCTGAAGCCTCTACTGTCAGTACAGCGCCCTCACGACCTCACCGTTGCCCTAGCACTCGCCCCTGGACGAACCTGTCACGAAGTGGGAAGTCAGTGACTGGAAATAGTAATATAAGCAAAAGGCTAAAACATAGCAAACCACTGCAACCGGAGCAACCGTCTCTCTCAAACACCGCCTACACTAGTCATACCCTGTATCATAGCAAAAGCCGGGCACCCTTCCCGACCACCGCACCGGACCCCTACCCCGGTGCCACCTGCCGAGCACCTGCCTCGGCCGCCGAGCACCTACCTCGACATCACCGCTCACACCCCCCACCTAAGAGGGCCCCCATTCCTAACGCCACCATTGCGTGGGGTACACGGGTCAACGTACCACTTTTCCGGAAAAGCACACCCTGGCGGAGGCCAATCCGCCGGTGTGCGTGTAGCAAAAACCGAGCCTCAGATCGATAATAAGCAGGATGATAATAAGACAGGGTTAGTACAAAAATACGAGAGAGAAGATCTACTATCCACCTTGCCCCGAACATACTATTTCTATTGATGAAATCCTATCCCCACCGTTCCCGGGAATGTACCCACCTCGTGCGTGTCGTCCTGCGCTCGGCTCGTCCGTGTCCGCGCACCCGTCGTCAACGACGTACCGCACTCCTGGAGGAACAAGGATATGTCAAGACCAAGGGACTCGAAAACCCACACCAACCTCGGACTTCGCGCGGCGGGGTCCCCCGCACAGCACCAACCTATGCGGTGCGCCGTTCGTCTGCGGTACGCCCCAACGGCCCCGACCCGTTGTGGCGGCCCGACGGTGCGATCGCTGCGCAGCAAGCGGCCCGCGGGTGGCCCGCGCTGCGCCCCGCCTGCATGCGGCCCGCGCGGCCCCCGCCCGCGCGGTGCCTGCGTGCGGGCGGCGCCCGCACTGCGCGCTGCCGCGCGGCGCCCCGCCTGCATGCGGCCCGCGCGGCCCCGCGCGGTGCTGCGTGCGGGCGGCGCCCGCGCTGCGCGCTGCGCGCGGCGCCCCGCCTGCACGCGGCCCGCGCGGCCCTGCCCGCGCGGTGCCTGCGTGCGGGCGGCGCCCGCGCTGCGCGCTGCGCGCGGCGCCGCCTGCACGCGGCCCGCGGCCCCTGCCCGCGCGGTGCCTGCGTGCGGGCGGCGCCCGCGCTGCGCGCTGCGCGCGGCGCCCCGCCTGCATGCGGCCCGCGCGGCCCCTGCCCGCGCGGTGCCTGCGTGCGGGCGCCCGCGCGCGCGCTGCCGCGCGGCGCCCGCCTGCATGCGGCCCGCGCGGCCCCTGCCCGCGCGGCGCCTGCGCAGCGCGCTGCCGCGCGGCGCCCCGCCTGCATGCGGCCCGCGCGGCCCCGCCCGCGCGGTGCCTGCATGCGGCGGGCGCCTGCGCAGCGCGCTGCCGCGCGGCGCCCCGCCTGCATGCGGCCCGCGCGGCCCCCCTGCCGCGCGGTGCCTGTATGCAGGCGGCGCCCGCGCAGCGCGCTGCCGCCCGGTGCCCGCCTGCATGCGGCCCGCGCGGCCCCCTGCCGCGCGGTGCCTGCATGCGGGCGGCGCCCGCGCAGCGCGCTGCCGCGCGGCGCCCCGCCGGCATGCGGCCCGCGCGGGCCCCTGCCGCGCGGTGCCTGCATGCAGGCGGCGCCCGCGCAGCGCGCTGCCGCGCGGTGCCCCGCCTGCATGCGGCCCGCGCGGCCCCCTGCCGCGCGGTGCCTGCATGCGGGCGGCGCCCGCGCAGCGCGCTGCGCGCGGCGCCCCGCCGGCATGCGGCCCGCGCGGCCCCCTGCCGCGCGGTGCCTGCATGCGGGTGGCGCCCGCGTGGCGCGCCTGCCGCGCGGTGCCCCGCCTGCATGCGGCCCGCGCGGCCCCCTGCCGCGCGGTGCCTGCATGCGGGCGGCGCCCGCGCAGCGCGCTGCCGCGCGGCGCCCCGCCGGCATGCGGCCCGCGCGGCCTGCGCGGGCGGCGCCTGCATGCGGGCGGCGCCCGCGCGGCGCGCCTGCCGCGCGGCGCCCCGCCCGCAGGCGGCCCGCGGCGGCGGCGGCGGCGACGGCGACGGCGGCCCCCGATTGCTCCCCAAAGCCGGAAAACGGCCCCTCCCCTTTACCGTGATCTACGAAATCAAGAACTCCGGAAAGAATAAAACCGTACCTTGGTTTGCGAGGAGAAAAGGGAGAAGAGGGATGTCCGCCCGTTCGATCCACCCACGTCCGAGTCCTCGGTCAACCCCCCGATCTCTTTTCTTTCTTACTTTTTTGTCTCCACCTTGCCGTCGGCTACGAGAGGGAAAGCGGAAGAAGGGAGGAAAAGGAAAACCCTAAGTCCCTTCTTTTCTCTCGAATAAAAATATCTCGAGCCGTGCGGATCCAACACGGATCCCGGGGCACCTACCAGGGGGGTCCAAACTTTGAAAATTTATTCTGGATGAACCGGGAGTCGGAATCCAGAACCGGTCGCGTCCCCGTGCTCCGTTTCGCGAACCCTACCGTCTAAAAATGTCCGCGAGCCCCGACGGGCAGCCTGGAAAAACCCACAAAATCAGGCCCTAAGTCGAACCGTCAAAAGAAAAGGCGAACGGAAAGGTCAAAGGAAAGGCCGGGTCTTACACCACTCACCGCTAAAAACGAGTTTCGTCCTCGAAACTCAACTCTCACCCGCGGCGAAGAGGTCCGGGTAGCACTCCCTCATCTTTGACTCTGGTTCCCAAGTTGCCTCACGTTCTTCCTGATTGCTCCAGAGCACCTTCACGTAGGGAATTGTCCGGCTTCGTAACTTTTTGTCTTCTCGTGCTAGAATCCGCACCGGCACTTCCTCGAAACTTAGGTCCTCCTTAAGCTCAATTGCAGAGACGTCGAGCACTCGCGATGGATCGGGGAGATACTTCCGAAGCATGGACACGTGGAACACGTCATGAACTCGGTCAAGGTTCGGCGGTAGGGCGAGGCGGTAGGCCACCGGGCCGATGCGCTCCAGAATTTCGAACGGCCCCACATACCGTGGACTCAACTTGCCCCTCAACCCAAACCGCTTCACCCCTTTTGACGGCGAAACCCGCAATAACACATGCTCCCCCACCTGGAATTCCAAGTCGCGGCGCCTCCGATCTGCGTAGCTCTTTTGCCGGCTCTGGGCGGTCGCCAACCGCCGTCTGATGAGGCGTACCTTTTCCTCAGTTTCCGCCACCAAGTCTGGTCCCAAAAACCTTCGCTCCCCCAGATCGTCCCAACAAATCGGGGATCTACAGCGTCTGCCGTACAATGCTTCGTACGGTGCCATCCGAATGCTCGCCTGGTAGCTGTTGTTATAAGCGAACTCTATAAGAGGTAGGTGGCGCGACCATCCGTCTCCCAAATCAAGTACGCAAGCCCGGAGCATGTCCTCGAGAATCTGAATCACCCGCTCGGATTGTCCATCCGTCTGGGGGTGAAAGGCTGAGCTGAAGTGCAACTTGGTTCCCAGGGCTCGCTGTAGACTCCGCCAGAAGTTCGAAACGAACCTCGTGTCTCTGTCTGAGGTAATAGATGTCGGTATCCCGTGTAGTCTTACAATCTCGCCGATGTAGACCTGAGCCAATCGGTCGCGTGTCCAGGTCGTGTGGATGGGTAGGAAGTGAGCCGACTTCGTTAGCCGATCCACGACGACCCAGATAGCGTCATGCCCCTGCTGCGAACGTGGAAATCCGGTGACGAAGTCCATCGTGATTTCCTCCCATTTCCATTCGGGCACAGGTAGTGGTTGCAATTTCCCTGCTGGTCGCTGATGCTCGGCTTTCACCTGCTGGCAAATCAGGCAGTGGGCTACGAAGCGCGTCACGTCCCCCTTCAACCTTGGCCACCAGAAGGTCTGTCTGAGGTCCCTGTACATCTTGGTGCCCCCAGGGTGTGCCGCGTAGGGGGCGCAGTGCGCTTCAGTCAGGATTTCCTTCTTCAGATCCGGCGAATCGGGCACGCAAATCCGTCCTCGAAACCGAAGAGTGCCGTCTGCTCCCACTGCAAAGTCTCCCTTCTGTTCCGGTGAAATCCTATCCCGTTCCAGCTGTAGCTGTGGATCGGTTCCTTGGCCCTCCCGAATCCTCTCGAATAGGGTCGGCGCGACTGTTAGAGCCAGAAGTCGCTCAACCGTCCCTGCTGGTACAATCTCCAACCTCAACCGTGAGAATTCAGCGATTAAATCGTCTTGTTGAGTGATCGCGCTCGCCGAAGTCCCTTCCGCTTGACCCTTCCTGCTCAGGGCGTCCGCCACAACATTTGCTTTCCCGGGGTGGTACTGGATTGACAAGTCATAATCCTTGAGTAACTCTAACCACCGTCTCTGTCTCAGGTTTAGCTCCTTCTGGGTGAAGAGGTACTTAAGGCTTTGGTGGTCGGAGAACACGTTACAGTGCACACCGTAGAGGTAATGCCTCCACAGTTTTAGAACAAAAACCACCGCGGCCAGCTCCAAGTCGTGGGTCGGGTAGTTCTGCTCATAGTCTTTGAGTTGTCTCGAGGCATAGGCGATAACCTTTCCTTGTTGCATCAGTACTCCCCCCAATCCTGTCCGTGATGCGTCACAGTAAACTTCGTAGTCTTCCCCGGGTGTCGGTAAGGTAAGCACAGGTGCTCTGGTCAATCGCTCCTTAAGTTCTTCAAAACTTTCCTGGCACTGGGTCGTCCAAATGAACTTTACTCCTTTCCGGGTTAGGCGGTTCAGGGGGGTCGCAATCTTCGAGAAGCCCTCGACAAAGCGTCTATAATACCCCGCAAGGCCCAGAAAGCTGCGGATCTCTGTCACCGAAGTCGGTTGGGGCCAGTCGGTCACTGACTCCACTTTCTTAGGATCCACCGCGATTCCTGCTGCTGAAATGATGTGCCCTAGAAACCCCACCTCGCGAAGCCAAAACTCGCATTTCTTGAGTTTGGCGTACAACTCCTGTTCTCTAAGAGTCTGTAAGACAATCCGTAGGTGCTCTTCGTGCTCCTCATCGGTAGGCGAGTAGATCAGGATGTCGTCGATGAAAACCACTACGAATTGGTCCAGGAAGGGCTTGAAGACCCGGTTCATCATGTCCATAAACACCGCTGGGGCGTTGGTAAGCCCGAACGGCATCACGGTGAACTCGTAGTGGCCGTACCGGGTCCGGAAGGCCGTCTTCGGAATATCCTCGTTTTTCACTCTGAGTTGATGGTAGCCGGACTGCAAGTCGATCTTGGAGAATACCGTCGCCCCTCGTAACTGATCAAAAAGGTCATCGATCCTGGGTAGGGGGTATTTGTTCTTCACAGTGGCCTTATTGATTTCCCGGTAGTCGATGCAAAGCCGCAAGCTCCCGTCTTTCTTTCGCACGAAGAGTACCGGTGCGCCCCAAGGCGACACACTCGGTCTAATAAATCCCTTGTCCAGGAGATCCTCAAGCTGCGCCTTTAGTTCCTTCAGTTCTGCAAAGGCCATTCGGTAGGGGGCCTTTGAGATCGGTCGGGTACCGGGTGGAAGCTCGATCGGAAACTCAACCTCTCGCTCGGGGGGTAGTCCAGGTAGCTCGGTCGGGAAAACATCTGGGAAGTCCCTCACCACCGGGATGTCGGAGAGTGCCGTGGAGGGTCCCGTGGCCAGGGCCACCGACGCCAAAAAGGCCACGCACCCTCCCTCAATCAATTTCCTGGCTCGCGACGCTGGTATGATGGATGCAAAGGAGATGCTCTTGCACGCCAAGTACACGTTCTCTGGGAACTCCGGGTGTAATAGCCGCACCTGGCGTTTCTCGCAATCGATCACTGCCTGGTACTCCGTGAGCCAATCCATCCCTAGCACCACGTCGTATTCCTTCAGTGGGATCACCACCAGATCCCAGGGGCAGGAAAGCCTCCCCAACCTTATCGGGCAGGAGGGTATAAGGTTGTGGGCCTCCAGGGTTCCTCCCGCGGTGTGAACCGTCATCAGACTGGGTAAGGGCCTCGTCTCAAAACCGTGGGTTAGCGCAAAGTCAACAGACATGAACGAGAGAGTTGCTCCGGTATCAAAAAGGGTTCTAGCACGGTAAACGGAAACAAGTGTGGTACCTGCGACGACGTGCTCGGACGGATATGCCTCCTGCTGATTCATTGAGTAGACGCGGCCTCCCGATGGTGGTGGCCTGTCCCCTGCCGGTCGGGAAGCTGACGGTCTGGAGGCTGACGCCATCGGAGCTTTTCCTCGCCCCGCGTGCTGGGATGACGGCGCGGAGGCTGCAGAAGATGCCGGGCCTTGGTTCAGGGGGCAGTTGAAGCGGAAGTGCCCCGGCTTGCCGCATCGGAAACAATGGTCCTGTCTCTGGGAGCATTCCGTCACTCGGTGCGCCCCGCCGCAAATCACGCAAGGCCGATCGTCCGAGCGTTGTCCTCCTCCTGGCGCGCCCCTGTTCCTCTGCTGGGACCTCCACCGCTTAGAGGGCCGACTCCCACTGGAGGAGCCCCCCCCCCGAAAAGGTCTGAGTCCGCTTCCGGTCTTCCTGCTGATGAGGGCCCTCCCTCCGAGCGCGCGTAACGGCGAAGCCGCGCTCTACTATAGTGGCCCGGTCAACTACCGCCTGAAAGGTATGTAGGTCTGCCGCTTCCACCACTTGGAAAATGTCGGTCCTCAGTCCATCCACGAACAGTTGGGCCTTATGAGACTCGTCCCGGATAACGAATGGGACGCAGTTAGCCAGCCTTACGAACGCCCGTTGATACTCCATCACCGTTCTGGTTCCCTGTTTAATGTGGTTGAGGTCGTCCTCTAGCTGCTTCTTGACGCTGTTCGTAAAGAACGCCCCGAACAGTTGTTGCTTAAAAGCGGTCCACGACGGGAGGGCAGTACCCTTCGCGGAGTCGGGGCGTGCTGTCTTCCACCATATGCGGGCATTCCCCTCCAGAAAGTGGACGGCTAGGGGAACCCGCTCGTGGTCTTCCATCAGTAGGTCCTCGAACAATTTTTCCATTGAATCCACCCACTTCTCCACGACCCAGGGGTCCGTCGTCTCCCCCTCAAATGTCGGCGGGTCGTGCTTCTTGAAATCGGCTAAGTTGGCACGCACGCGATCCCGCTCCGTTAGCGGAGCCGAGCCCTCCCCCGTGGCGATAGCGGCCACGACGGTAGAAGGCCTCACCCCGGTCTCCGCGGGGGTGTCCCTGGCTGAAGCTCCCGGCGTCGATCCTGCTGCTGCCGCCGGAGGGGCTACATCCGGCACCGTCTGCCGGGTTAACGGCACCTCAGGCACCGCGGCCCGGGTAGGGGCAGCTCCCGCCTCGGCCTCCATCGTCGGCGGTCCGGTCGCCGGCGCAGTCGGCCCCGGAAGAGGGCCCGAGGCCACCACCACCGCTGCAGCGGCCTGCTGTTGCTGTGTCAGCTGGCGCACGTGATCCGTCAGGGCCGCCAACTGCGCCGCCATCTCCCGAAGCTGTTGCCTCAGGAGTTGGTTCTCCGCGGCCGCCGACGCCGCTGCGTCTGTCCCTGCGTCCTCGGCGCTCGATCTTGTTCGGGCCATAATCTGAACACATGCACAAAACAGTTACTTCTAGCTTAAACCCAGAAAGACAACACCGCGAACGCCGACTCTCAAAGGAAGGAGACATCTAATTTCCTCCCCCCCCCCCCCCACGAGCACTCGCGTTCTACTAGTCTATCCCAGTTCACTTTATTAATCAGTAGTTAGTACATTGCGCCCTGTGGATGTTGGGCCCCGACCATTGTGGTTAAAGATTTCCCTCTCTGATACCATCTTAATCTGTCACGCCCCGGGGGTTCGAACGCGCGGAAGAGGGGCCACCAATGCCCCTAAATCGGCTAAGTAATTTTTTTTTGAAATCAATCTCCCCGGCGCGTGCCCAGACCCGCCGCATATGCAAATTCACTCTGCAAACGGGCAGAGTCTCCTTTGTATATGCACGGCGTCTTCACTACAGAATGTAACACAAAGTCTTTAACCACACTAGTTGGAGTCTCAAACACAAACAATCATTCATTTCACATGATCTACTAGTTTCAACATTCAACACAAAGGCCGTCGTTTTGAAAGGATAAATAATCACAAGGTTTTGAAAGTGGCGCCCACCCGACGCCGTTGTTTTAGAAAAAGCTGTTTTCAAATCCACATAAATCCTCAGAGGTTTGAAAGCGGCACCCACCCGATGCCGAAATTTGTAAAACTAGTTCGAAACCACATAAATTCCACAAGGTTTTAAAATCCGGTGCCCACACGACACCCACGGTTTAAAAACGGTTTTCGCAAACGGTTTTCTTTGCTTTTCGTTGTTTTAAAACGGCCAAGTAAGAAAAGAGTAACATTCACTTGCATATCTCAAAGAAAGAAAAGGGCAACATCCACTTCGACCCCACAGGGGTGTCGCAATCCACAAATAACTAACTGAAATAATAAAGGGAAAAGGAAAAAGGAGTCACTGTGTCTGAAGCCTCTACTGTCAGTACAGCGCCCTCACGACCTCACCGGTGCCCTAGCACTCGCCCCTGGACGAACCTGTCACGAAGTGGGAAGTCAGTGACTGGAAATAGTAATATAAGCAAAAGGCTAAAACATAGCAAACCACTGCAACCGGAGCAACCGTCTCTCTCAAACACCGCCTACACTAGTCATACCCTGTATCATAGCAAAAGCCGGGCACCCTTCCCGACCACCGCACCGGACCCCTACCCCGGTGCCACCTGCCGAGCACCTGCCTCGGCCGCCGAGCACCTACCTCGACATCACCGCTCACACCCCCCACCTAAGAGGGCCCCCATTCCTAACGCCACCATTGCGTGGGGTACACGGGTCAACGTACCACTTTTCCGGAAAAGCACACCCTGGCGGAGGCCAATCCGCCGGTGTGCGTGTAGCAAAAACCGAGCCTCAGATCGATAATAAGCAGGATGATAATAAGACAGGGTTAGTACAAAAATACGAGAGAGAAGATCTACTATCCACCTTGCCCGAACATACTATTTCTATTGATGAAATCCTATCCCCACCGTTCCCGGGAATGTACCCACCTCGTGCGTGTCGTCCTGCGCTCGGCTCGTCCGTGTCCGCGCACCCGTCGTCAACGACGTACCGCACTCCTGGAGGAACAAGGATATGTCAAGACCAAGGGACTCGAAAACCCACACCAACCCCGGACTTCGCGCGGCGGGGTCCCCCGCACAGCACCAACCTATGCGGTGCGCCGTTCGTCTGCGGTACGCCCCAACGGCCCCGACCCGTTGTGGCGGCCCGACGGCGCGATCGCTGCGCAGCAAGCGGCCCGCGGGTGGCCCGCGCTGCGCCCCGCCTGCATGCGGCCCGCGCGGCCCCCGCCCGCGCGGTGCCTGCGTGCGGGCGGCGCCCGCGCTGCGCGCTGCCGCGCGGCGCCCCGCTGCATGCGGCCGCGCGGCCCCTGCGCGCGGTGCCTGCGTGCGGGCGGCGCCCGCGCTGCGCGCTGCCGCGCGGCGCCCGCCTGCATGCGGCCCGCGCGGCCCCTGCCCGCGCGGTGCCTGCGTGCGGGCGGCGCCCGCGCTGCGCGCTGCCGCGCGGCGCCCCGCCTGCATGCGGCCCGCGCGGCCCCTGCCCGCGCGGTGCCTGCGTGCTGCGGGCGGCGCCCGCGCTGCGCGCTGCCGCGCGGCGCCCCGCCTGCATGCGGCCCGCGCGGCCCCTGCCCGCGCGGTGCCTGCGTGCGGGCGGCGCCCGCGCAGCGCGCTGCCGCGCGGCGCCCCGCCTGCATGCGGCCCCCGCGCCCGGCCCCCTGCCGCCCCCGCGCGGTGCTGCATGCGGCCCCGCGCTGGCCCCCCCCGCCGCGCGGTGCCTGTATGCAGGGGCCCCGCGCCCGCGCGCAGCGCGCTGCGCGCGGTGCCCCGCCTGCATGCGGCCCGCGCGGCCCCCTGCCGCGCGGTGCCTGCATGCGGGCGGCGCCCGCGCAGCGCGCTGCCGCGCGGCGCCCCGCCGGCATGCGGCCCGCGCGGCCCCCTGCCGCGCGGTGCCTGCATGCGGGCGGCGCCCGCGCAGCGCGCTGCCGCGCG
>CM054930.1:11928355-11978186 GCA_029168755.2 Tillandsia fasciculata
TATCACTTGAAATTTTTGCAAATAAGATTAAATTTATCGGCGAGAAAGATCACTTGAAGGTATGTCAATGTTGTTTGTTTCTGATGAAAGGAAAGCAAGTAGGTGGTCTTATAGGATTCAAGTGTCTAGACTCAAGTGATCAGCGTTGTTTGCAAGAGGCGCAAGAGGTTGAGTCTTCAACGATGTGGTATCGCCGTTTAGAACACATGAGCGAGCGCGGATTACAGGTATTATCCAACCGTGAACTTCTTTTAGGTTACAAGTCTGCGCCATTAGATTTTTTGTGAAGATTTCATCTACGAAAAGCAACGAAGATTGTCTTTTTCTCTATCACATCAAAGAAGTAAGAAGCATCTCGAGTTGATTTATTCAGATACTTGGAGTCGCCCGATACTTCATTGGGCGGATGTTCCTAACTTCGTTTCATTCATTGATGATTACTCTCAGAAGGCTGGGGTATATTCTAAAGAGAAAGTCCGATACATTTAAGACTTTTAAACAGTTCAAAACTCATGTGGAGAATGAAAAGGATTTAAAAATTAAGTGCCTACGTTCTGATAACGGATGGGAGTATTGTTCAAGAAAATTTGATGAGTTTTGTAATGAGCATGGAATTAAGCAGCATCTCATG
Source organism: Tillandsia fasciculata (assembly GCA_029168755.2). Lineage (NCBI taxonomy): Eukaryota > Viridiplantae > Streptophyta > Magnoliopsida > Poales > Bromeliaceae > Tillandsia > Tillandsia fasciculata. The sequence goes on from CM054930.1 coordinate 11,928,987, forward strand.
GTACCCCGGTACACCGCAACAAAACGGTGTAGCGGAGAGGTTAAATAGAACACTCATGGAGAGGTTCGTAGCATGTTGAGTACTTCAAATGACAAGGCTTTGGGTGGAAGCTATGAGCACGGCTTGTTATTTGATTAATCGAGCGCCGACAAAATCACTTGGTTTGGAAATTCCTGAAGAAGTCTAGAGCGGCAAGTCCGTTGATTACTTCTATCTTCGTGTCTTTGGATGTGATGCTTATGCATGGATACCGAAGGAGAAAAGGTCAAAATTGGATACGAACTCTCAGAGGTATATATTTCTTGGCTATGCGAAAGGTATTAAGGGGTATCGATTGTGGGACCCTACTATCCATAAATAGTCGTAAGTCGTGACGTTGTCTTCAATGAAGGGTCCTTTTCAGGCACCAATGAAAAGCAAGATGATGATGCTATGATTCCAATTGAGCTCTTTGAAGCGTGTGATAAGGTGCAAGTCGAGCAAGCACAGCAAGGCGATGAAGTGTTTATAATGAACCAGACTTGGAATCTCCGCAATCATTCGAAGATACAAATTCACCGGTAAATCGCCAGCGGATTCCGGGCATCCTAGGAGGTCATTAGACCTCCTGCAAGGTATAATGACTATATCACGTTCTTTAAATTCCGTCTTCTAACCATGTTAGTGCATATGTTGTTTTGGCGGAGAATATGAGCCGACTTCGTCATCAGGAGCTTGAGAGAGTCGACCAATGCTGGGAAGTGGCAATGCGCGATGGAGGAGGATGGAGTCATTCGGAAGAACCATGTCACGCCCCGGGGGGTCGAACGCGCGGAAGAGGGCCCCACATGCCCCTAAATCGGCTAAGTAATTTTTTTTTGAAATCAATCTCCCCGGCGCGTGCCCAGACCCGCCGCATATGCAAATTCACTCTGCAAACGGGCAGAGTCTCCTTTGTATATGCACGGCGTCTTCACTACAGAATGTAACACAAAGTCTTTAACCACACTAGTTGGAGTCTCAAACACAAACAATCATTCATTTCACATGATCTACTAGTTTCAACATTCAACACAAAGGCCGTCGTTTTGAAAGGATAAATAATCACAAGGTTTTGAAAGTGGCGCCCACCCGACGCCGTTGTTTTAGAAAAAGCTGTTTTCAAATCCACATAAATCCTCAGAGGTTTGAAAGCGGCACCCACCCGATGCCGAAATTTGTAAAACTAGTTCGAAACCACATAAATTCCACAAGGTTTTAAAATCCGGTGCCCACACGACACCCACGGTTTTAAAACGGTTTTCGCAAACGGTTTTCTTTGCTTTTCGTTGTTTTAAAACGGCCAAGTAAGAAAAGAGTAACATTCACTTGCATATCTCAAAGAAAGAAAAGGGCAACATCCACTTCGACCCCACAGGGGTGTCGCAATCCACAAATAACTAACTGAAATAATAAAGGGAAAAGGAAAAAGGAGTCACTGTGTCTGAAGCCTCTACTGTCAGTACAGCGCCCTCACGACCTCACCGGTGCCCTAGCACTCGCCCCTGGACGAACCTGTCACGAAGTGGGAAGTCAGTGACTGGAAATAGTAATATAAGCAAAAGGCTAAAACATAGCAAACCACTGCAAGCCGGAGCAACCGTCTCTCTCAAACACCGCCTACACTAGTCATACCCTGTATCATAGCAAAAGCCGGCACCCTTCCCGACCACCGCACCGGACCCCTACCCCGTGCCACCTGCCGAGCACCTGCCTCGGCCGCCGAGCACCTACCTCGACATCACCGCTCACACCCCCCCACCTAAGAGGGCCCCCATTCCTAACGCCACCATTGCGTGGGTACACGGGTCAACGTACCACTTTTCCGGAAAAGCACACCCTGGCGGAGGCCAATCCGCCGGTGTGCGTGTAGCACAAACCGAGCCTCAGATCGATAATAAGCAGGATGATAATAAGACAGGGTTAGTACAAAAATACGAGAGAGAAGATCTACTATCCACCTTGCCCCAACATACTATTTCTATTGAGGAATCCTATCCCCACCGTTCCCGGGAATGTACCCACCTCGTGCGTGTCGTCCTGCGCTCGGCTCGTCCGTGTCCGCGCACCCGTCGTCAACGACGTACCGCACTCCTGGAGGAACAAGGATATGTCAAGACCAAGGGACTCGAAAACCCACACCAACCCCGGACTTCGCGCGGCGGGGTCCCCCGCACAGCACCAACCTATGCGGTGCGCCGTTCGTCTGCGGTACGCCCCAACGGCCCCGACCCGTTGTGGCGGCCCGAGGGCGATCGCTGCGCAGCAAGCGGCCCGCGGGTTGCCCGCGCTGCGCCCCGCCTGCATGCGGCCCGCGCGGCCCCCGCCCGCGCGGTGCCTGCGTGCGGGCGGTCGCCCGCGCTGCGCGCTGCCAGCGCGGCGCCCCGCCTGCATGCGGCCCGCGCGGCCCCTGCCCGCGCGCGTGCCTTGCGTGCGGGCGGCGCCCGCGCTGCGCGCTGCCGCGCGGCGCCCCGCCTGCACGCGGCCCGCGCGGCCCCTGCCCGCGCGGTGCCTGCGTGCGGGCGGCGCCCGCGCTGCGCGCTGCCGCGCGGCGCCCCGCCTGCACGCGCCCGCGCGGCCCCGCGCGCGCTTGCCGCGTGCGGCTGCCCGCGCTGCGCGCTGCGCGCGCGCGCTGCCGCCCGCCGGCGCCCCGCCGCGGCCATGCGTGCCCGCGCGGCTGCCCTGCCCGCGCCCTCCCCTGCTGCGGCGCGCCCCTGCCCGCGCGCGCCTGCGCAGCGCGCTGCCGCGCGGCGCCCCGCCTGCATGCGGCCCGCGCGGGCCCCCGCCCGCGCGGTGCCTTCATGCAGGGCGGGCGCCCGCGCAGCGCGCTGCCGTCGCGCCCCGCCTGCATGCGGCCCGCGCGGCCCCCCCTGCCGCGCGGTGCCTGTATGCGGGCGGCGCCCGCGCAGCGCGCTGCCTGGGCCCCTGTGCCGCCTGCATGCGCCCGCGCGGCCCCCTGCCGCGCGGTGCCTGCATGCGGCGGCGCCCGCGCAGCGCGCTGCCGGCGCGGCCGCCCCGCGCGGCGGCTTGCGGCCCCGCGCGCCCCCGCTTGCCTGCATGCAGCAGCGCCCGCATCAGCGCGCTGCCGCCGGTGCCCCGCCTGCATGCGGCCCGCGCGGCCCCCTGCCGCGCGGTGCCTGCATGCGGGCGCCGCCGCGCCGGTGGGCGCGCGCGGCCGCCCCGCCGGCATGGCCCCGCCTGCCGCCCTGCCCCGCGCGTGCCTGCATGCGGCCGCCCGCGTGGCCGCCTGCCGCCGTGCCCGCCTGCCTGCGGCGCCGCGCGGCCCCCTGCCGCGCGGTGCCTGCATGCGGCCGGCGCCGGCAGCGCGCTGCCGCGCGGCCCCCTGCCGGCATGCGGCCCGCGCGGTGCATGCGGGGCGGCGCCCGCGCGGCCGGCGCCTGCCGCGCGGCGCCCCGCCCGCAGGCGGCCCGCGCGGCGGCGGCGGCGACGGCGACGGCGACGGCCCCCCGATTGCTCCCCAAAGCCGGAAAACGGCCCCTCCCCTTTACCGTGATCTACGAAATCAAGAACTCCGGAAAGAATAAAACCGTACCTTGGTTTGCGAGGAGAAAAGGGAGAAGAGGGATGTCCGCCCGTTCGATCCACCCACGTCCGAGTCCTCGGTCAACCCCCCGATCTCTTTTCTTTCTTACTTTTTTGTCTCCACCTTGCCGTCGGCTACGAGAGGAAAGCGGAAGAAGGGAGGAAAAGGAAAACCCTAAGTCCCTTCTTTTCTCTCGAATAAAAATATCTCGAGCCGTGCGGATCCAACACGGATCCCGGGGCACCTACCAGGGGGGTCCAAACTTTGAAAATTTATTCTGGATGAACCGGGAGTCGGAATCCAGAACCGGTCGCGTCCCCGTGCTCCGTTTCGCGAACCCTACCGTCTAAAAATGTCCGCGAGCCCCGACGGGCAGCCTGGAAAAACCCACAAAATCAGGCCCTAAGTCGAACCGTCAAAAGAAAAGGCGAACGGAAAGGTCAAAGGAAAGGCCGGGTCTTACACCACTCACCGCTAAAAACGAGTTTCGTCCTCGAAACTCAACTCTCACCCGCGGCGAAGAGGTCCGGGTAGCACTCCCTCATCTTTGACTCTGGTTCCCAAGTTGCCTCACGTTCTTCCTGATTGCTCCAGAGCACCTTCACGTAGGGAATTGTCCGGCTTCGTAACTTTTTGTCTTCTCGTGCTAGAATCCGCACCGGCACTTCCTCGAAACTTAGGTCCTCCTTAAGCTCAATTGCAGAGACGTCGAGCACTCGCGATGGATCGGGGAGATACTTCCGAAGCATGGACACGTGGAACACGTCATGAACTCGGTCAAGGTTCGGCGGTAGGGCGAGGCGGTAGGCCACCGGGCCGATGCGCTCCAGAATTTCGAACGGCCCCACATACCGTGGACTCAACTTGCCCCTCAACCCAAACCGCTTCACCCCTTTTGACGGCGAAACCCGCAATAACACATGCTCCCCCACCTGGAATTCCAAGTCGCGGCGCCTCCGATCTGCGTAGCTCTTTTGCCGGCTCTGGGCGGTCGCCAACCGCCGTCTGATGAGGCGTACCTTTTCCTCAGTTTCCGCCACCAAGTCTGGTCCCAAAAACCTTCGCTCCCCCAGATCGTCCCAACAAATCGGGGATCTACAGCGTCTGCCGTACAATGCTTCGTACGGTGCCATCCGAATGCTCGCCTGGTAGCTGTTGTTATAAGCGAACTCTATAAGAGGTAGGTGGCGCGACCATCCGTCTCCCAAATCAAGTACGCAAGCCCGGAGCATGTCCTCGAGAATCTGAATCACCCCGCTCGGATTGTCCATCCGTCTGGGGGTGAAAGGCTGAGCTGAAGTGCAACTTGGTTCCCAGGGCTCGCTGTAGACTCCGCCAGAAGTTCGAAACGAACCTCGTGTCTCTGTCTGAGGTAATAGATGTCGGTATCCCGTGTAGTCTTACAATCTCGCCGATGTAGACCTGAGCCAATCGGTCGCGTGTCCAGGTCGTGTGGATGGGTAGGAAGTGAGCCGACTTCGTTAGCCGATCCACGACGACCCAGATAGCGTCATGCCCCTGCTGCGAACGTGGAAATCCGGTGACGAAGTCCATCGTGATTTCCTCCCATTTCCATTCGGGCACAGGTAGTGGTTGCAATTTCCCTGCTGGTCGCTGATGCTCGGCTTTCACCTGCTGGCAAATCAGGCAGTGGGCTACGAAGCGCGTCACGTCCCCCTTCAACCTTGGCCACCAGAAGGTCTGTCTGAGGTCCCTGTACATCTTGGTGCCCCCAGGGTGTGCCGCGTAGGGGGCGCAGTGCGCTTCAGTCAGGATTTCCTTCTTCAGATCCGGCGAATCGGGCACGCAAATCCGTCCTCGAAACCGAAGAGTGCCGTCTGCTCCCACTGCAAAGTCTCCCTTCTGTTCCGGTGAAATCCTATCCCGTTCCAGCTGTAGCTGTGGATCGGTTCCTTGGCCCTCCCGAATCCTCTCGAATAGGGTCGGCGCGACTGTTAGAGCCAGAAGTCGCTCAACCGTCCCTGCTGGTACAATCTCCAACCTCAACCGTGAGAATTCAGCGATTAAATCGTCTTGTTGAGTGATCGCGCTCGCCGAAGTCCCTTCCGCTTGACCCTTCCTGCTCAGGGCGTCCGCCACAACATTTGCTTTCCCGGGGTGGTACTGGATTGACAAGTCATAATCCTTGAGTAACTCTAACCACCGTCTCTGTCTCAGGTTTAGCTCCTTCTGGGTGAAGAGGTACTTAAGGCTTTGGTGGTCGGAGAACACGTTACAGTGCACACCGTAGAGGTAATGCCTCCACAGTTTTAGAACAAAAACCACCGCGGCCAGCTCCAAGTCGTGGGTCGGGTAGTTCTGCTCATAGTCTTTGAGTTGTCTCGAGGCATAGGCGATAACCTTTCCTTGTTGCATCAGTACTCCCCCCAATCCTGTCCGTGATGCGTCACAGTAAACTTCGTAGTCTTCCCCGGGTGTCGGTAAGGTAAGCACAGGTGCTCTGGTCAATCGCTCCTTAAGTTCTTCAAAACTTTCCTGGCACTGGGTCGTCCAAATGAACTTTACTCCTTTCCGGGTTAGGCGGTTCAGGGGGGTCGCAATCTTCGAGAAGCCCTCGACAAAGCGTCTATAATACCCCGCAAGGCCCAGAAAGCTGCGGATCTCTGTCACCGAAGTCGGTTGGGGCCAGTCGGTCACTGACTCCACTTTCTTAGGATCCACCGCGATTCCTGCTGCTGAAATGATGTGCCCTAGAAACCCACCTCGCGAAGCCAAAACTCGCATTTCTTGAGTTTGGCGTACAACTCCTGTTCTCTAAGAGTCTGTAAGACAATCCGTAGGTGCTCTTCGTGCTCCTCATCGGTAGGCGAGTAGATCAGGATGTCGTCGATGAAAACCACTACGAATTGGTCCAGGAAGGGCTTGAAGACCCGGTTCATCATGTCCATAAACACCGCTGGGGCGTTGGTAAGCCCGAACGGCATCACGGTGAACTCGTAGTGGCCGTACCGGGTCCGGAAGGCCGTCTTCGGAATATCCTCGTTTTTCACTCTGAGTTGATGGTAGCCGGACTGCAAGTCGATCTTGGAGAATACCGTCGCCCCTCGTAACTGATCAAAAAGGTCATCGATCCTGGGTAGGGGTATTTGTTCTTCACAGTGGCCTTATTGATTTCCCGGTAGTCGATGCAAAGCCGCAAGCTCCCGTCTTTCTTTCGCACGAAGAGTACCGGTGCGCCCCAAGGCGACACACTCGGTCTAATAAATCCCTTGTCCAGGAGATCCTCAAGCTGCGCCTTTAGTTCCTTCAGTTCTGCAAAGGCCATTCGGTAGGGGGCCTTTGAGATCGGTCGGGTACCGGGTGGAAGCTCGATCGGAAACTCAACCTCTCGCTCGGGGGGTAGTCCAGGTAGCTCGGTCGGGAAAACATCTGGGAAGTCCCTCACCACCGGGATGTCGGAGAGTGCCGTGGAGGGTCCCGTGGCCAGGGCCACCGACGCCAAAAAGGCCACGCACCCTCCCTCAATCAATTTCCTGGCTCGCGACGCTGGTATGATGGATGCAAAGGAGATGCTCTTGCACGCCAAGTACACGTTCTCTGGGAACTCCGGTGTAATAGCCGCACCTGGCGTTTCTCGCAATCGATCACTGCCTGGTACTCCGTGAGCCAATCCATCCCTAGCACCACGTCGTATTCCTTCAGTGGGATCACCACCAGATCCCAGGGGCAGGAAAGCCTCCCCAACCTTATCGGGCAGGAGGGTATAAGGTTGTGGGCCTCCAGGGTTCCTCCCGCGGTGTGAACCGTCATCAGACTGGGTAAGGGCCTCGTCTCAAAACCGTGGGTTAGCGCAAAGTCAACAGACATGAACGAGAGAGTTGCTCCGGTATCAAAAAGGGTTCTAGCACGGTAAACGGAAACAAGTGTGGTACCTGCGACGACGTGCTCGGACGGATATGCCTCCTGCTGATTCATTGAGTAGACGCGGCCTCCCGATGGTGGTGGCCTGTCCCCTGCCGGTCGGGAAGCTGACGGTCTGGAGGCTGACGCCATCGGAGCTTTTCCTCGCCCCGCGTGCTGGGATGACGGCGCGGAGGCTGCAGAAGATGCCGGGCCTTGGTTCAGGGGGCAGTTGAAGCGGAAGTGCCCCGGCTTGCCGCATCGGAAACAATGGTCCTGTCTCTGGGAGCATTCCGTCACTCGGTGCGCCCCGCCGCAAATCACGCAAGGCCGATCGTCCGAGCGTTGTCCTCCTCCTGGCGCGCCCCTGTTCCTCTGCTGGGACCTCCACCGCTTAGAGGGCCGACTCCCACTGGAGGAGCCCCCCCCCCCGAAAAGGTCTGAGTCCGCTTCCGGTCTTCCTGCTGATGAGGGCCCTCCCTCCGAGCGCGCGTAACGGCGAAGCCGCGCTCTACTATAGTGGCCCGGTCAACTACCGCCTGAAAGGTATGTAGGTCTGCCGCTTCCACCACTTGGAAAATGTCGGTCCTCAGTCCATCCACGAACAGTTGGGCCTTATGAGACTCGTCCCGGATAACGAATGGGACGCAGTTAGCCAGCCTTACGAACGCCCGTTGATACTCCATCACCGTTCTGGTTCCCTGTTTAATGTGGTTGAGGTCGTCCTCTAGCTGCTTCTTGACGCTGTTCGTAAAGAACGCCCCGAACAGTTGTTGCTTAAAAGCGGTCCACGACGGGAGGGCAGTACCCTTCGCGGAGTCGGGGCGTGCTGTCTTCCACCATATGCGGGCATTCCCCTCCAGAAAGTGGACGGCTAGGGGAACCCGCTCGTGGTCTTCCATCAGTAGGTCCTCGAACAATTTTTCCATTGAATCCACCCACTTCTCCACGACCCAGGGGTCCGTCGTCTCCCCCTCAAATGTCGGCGGGTCGTGCTTCTTGAAATCGGCTAAGTTGGCACGCACGCGATCCCGCTCCGTTAGCGGAGCCGAGCCCTCCCCCGTGGCGATAGCGGCCACGACGGTAGAAGGCCTCACCCCGGTCTCCGCGGGGTGTCCCTGGCTGAAGCTCCCGGCGTCGATCCTGCTGCTGCCGCCGGAGGGGCTACATCCGGCACCGTCTGCCGGGTTAACGGCACCTCAGGCACCGCGGCCCGGGTAGGGGCAGCTCCCGCCTCGGCCTCCATCGTCGGCGGTCCGGTCGCCGGCGCAGTCGGCCCCGGAAGAGGGCCCGAGGCCACCACCACCGCTGCAGCGGCCTGCTGTTGCTGTGTCAGCTGGCGCACGTGATCCGTCAGGGCCGCCAACTGCGCCGCCATCTCCCGAAGCTGTTGCCTCAGGAGTTGGTTCTCCGCGGCCGCCGACGCCGCTGCGTCTGTCCCTGCGTCCTCGGCGCTCGATCTTGTTCGGGCCATAATCTGAACACATGCACAAAACAGTTACTTCTAGCTTAAACCCAGAAAGACAACACCGCGAACGCCGACTCTCAAAGGAAGGAGACATCTAATTTCCTCCCCCCCCCCCCCACGAGCACTCGCGTTCTACTAGTCTATCCCAGTTCACTTTATTAATCAGTAGTTAGTACATTGCGCTCTGTGGATGTTGGGCCCCGACCATTGTGGTTAAAGATTTCCCTCTCTGATACCATCTTAATCTGTCACGCCCCGGGGGTTCGAACGCGAGGAAGAGGGGCCACCAATGCCCCTAAATCGGCTAAGTAATTTTTTTTTGAAATCAATCTCCCCGGCGCGTGCCCAGACCCGCCGCATATGCAAATTCACTCTGCAAACGGGCAGAGTCTCCTTTGTATATGCACGGCGTCTTCACTACAGAATGTAACACAAAGTCTTTAACCACACTAGTTGGAGTCTCAAACACAAACAATCATTCATTTCACATGATCTACTAGTTTCAACATTCAACACAAAGGCCGTCGTTTTGAAAGGATAAATAATCACAAGGTTTTGAAAGTGGCGCCCACCCGACGCCGTTGTTTTAGAAAAAGCTGTTTTCAAATCCACATAAATCCTCAGAGGTTTGAAAGCGGCACCCACCCGATGCCGAAATTTGTAAAACTAGTTCGAAACCACATAATTTCCACAAGGTTTTAAAATCCGGTGCCCACACGACACCCAAGGTTTAAAAACGGTTTTCGCAAACGGTTTTCTTTGCTTTTCGTTGTTTTAAAACGGCCAAGTAAGAAAAAAGTAACATTCACTTGCATATCTCAAAGAAAGAAAAGGGCAACATCCACTTCGACCCCACAGGGGTGTCGCAATCCACAAATAACTAACTGAAATAATAAAGGGAAAAGGAAAAAGGAGTCACTGTGTCTGAAGCCTCTACTGTCAGTACAGCGCCCTCACGACCTCACCGTTGCCCTAGCACTCGCCCATGGACGAACCTGTCACGAAGTGGGAAGTCAGTGACTGGAAATAGTAATATAAGCAAAAGGCTAAAACATAGCAAACCACTGCAACCGGAGCAACCGTCTCTCTCAAACACCGGCTACACTAGTCATACCCTGTATCATAGCAAAAGCCGGGCACCCTTCCCGACCACCGCACCGGACCCCTACCCCGGTGCCACCTGCCGAGCACCTGCCTCGGCCGCCGAGCACCTACCTCGACATCACCGCTCACACCCCCCACCTAAGAGGGCCCCCATTCCTAACGCCACCATTGCGTGGGGTACACGGGTCAACGTACCACTTTTCCGGAAAAGCACACCCTGGCGGAGGCCAATCCGCCGGTGTGCGTGTAGCAAAAACCGAGCCTCAGATCGATAATAAGCAGGATGATAATAAGACAGGGTTAGTACAAAAATACGAGAGAGAAGATCTACTATCCACCTTGCCCCGAACATACTATTTCTATTGATGAAATCCTATCCCCACCGTTCCCGGGAATGTACCCACCTCGTGCGTGTCGTCCTGCGCTCGGCTCGTCCGTGTCCGCGCACCCGTCGTCAACGACGTACCGCACTCCTGGAGGAACAAGGATATGTCAAGACCAAGGGACTCGAAAACCCACACCAACCCCGGACTTCGCGCGGCGGGGTCCCCCGCACAGCACCAACCTATGCGGTGCGCCGTTCGTCTGCGGTACGCCCCAACGGCCCCGACCCGTTGTGGCGGCCCGACGGCGCGATCGCTGCGCAGCAAGCGGCCCGCGGGTGGCCCGCGCTGCGCCCCGCCTGCATGCGGCCCGCGCGGCCCCCCCGCCGCGCGGTGCCTGCGTGCGGGCGGCGCCCGCGCTGCGCGCTGCCGCGCGGCGCCCCACTGCATGCGGCCCGCGGGCCCCTGCCCGCGCGGTGCCTGCGTGCGGGCGGCGCCCGCTGCGCGCTGCCGCGCGGCGACACGCCTGCATTGCCCGCGCGGCCCCTGCCCGCGCGCGCCTGCGTGCGGGCGGCGCCGCGCCTGCACGCGGCCCGCGCGGCCCCTGCCCGCGCGGTGCCTGCGTGCGGGCGGCGCCCGCGCTGCGCGCTGCCGCGCGGCGCCCCGCCTGCATGCGGCCCGCGCGGCCCCTGCCCGCGCGGTGCCTGCGTGCGGGCGGCGCCCGCGCTGCGCGCTGCCGCGCGGCGCCCCGCCTGCATGCGGCCCGCGCGGCCCCTGCCCGCGCGGTGCCTGCGTGCGGGCGGCACCCGCGCTGCGCGCTGCCGCGCGGCGCCCCGCCTGCATGCGGCCGCGCGGCCCCTGCCCGCGCGGCGCCTGCGCAGCGCGCTGCCGCGCGGCGCCCCGCCTGCATAGGCCCGCGCGGCCCCTGCCCGCGCGGTGCCTGCATACGGGCGGGCGCCTGCGCAGCGCGCTGCCGCGCGGCGCCCCGCCTGCATGCGGCCCGCGCGGCCCCCCTGCCGCGCGGTGCCTGTATGCAGGCGGCGCCCGCGCAGCGCGCTGCCGCGCGGTGCCCCGCCTGCATGCGGCCCGCGCGGCCCCCTGCCGCGCGGTGCCTGCATGCGGGCGGCGCCCGCGCAGCGCGCTGCCGCGCGGCGCCCCGCCGGCATGCGGCTCGCGCGGCCCCCTGCCGCGCGGTGCCTGCATGCAGGCGGCGCCCGCGCAGCGCGCTGCCGCGCGGTGCCCGCCTGCATGCGGCCCGCGCGCAGGGCCGCGTGGTGCCTGCATGTGGGCGGCGCCCGCGCGCGCGCTGCCGGGCGGCGCCCCGCCGGCATGCGGCCCGCGCGGCCCCCTGCCGCGCGGTGCCTGCATGCGGGCGGCGCCCGCGTGGCGCGCCTGCCGTGCGGTGCCCCGCCTGCATGCGGCCCGCGCGGCCCCCTGCTGCGCCGTGCCTGCATGCGGGCGGCGCCCGCGCAGCGCGCTGCCGCAGGGCGCCCCGCCGGCATGCGGCCCGCGCGGCCCCCTGCCGCGCGGTGCCTGCATGCGGGCGGCGCCCGCGCGGCGCGCCTGCCGCGCGGCGCCCCGCCCGCAGGCGGCCCGCGCGGCGGCGGCGGCGACGGCGACGGCGGCCCCCGATTGCTCCCCAAAGCCGGAAAACGGTCCCTCCCCTTTACCGTGATCTACGAAATCAAGAACTCCGGAAAGAATAAAACCGTACCTTGGTTTGCGAGGAGAAAAGGGAGAAGAGGGATGTCCGCCCGCTCGATCCACCCACGTCCGAGTCCTCGGTCAACCCCCCGATCTCTTTTCTTTCTTACTTTTTTGTCTCCACCTTGCCGTCGGCTACGAGAGGGAAAGCGGAAGAAGGGAGGAAAAGGAAAACCCTAAGTCCCTTCTTTTCTCTCGAATAAAAATATCTCGAGCCGTGCGGATCCAACACGGATCCCGGGGCACCTACCAGGGGGGTCCAAACTTTGAAAATTTATTCTGGATGAACCGGGAGTCGGAATCCAGAACCGGTCGCGTCCCCGTGCTCCGTTTCGCGAACCCTACCATCTAAAAATGTCCGCGAGCCCCGACGGGCAGCCTGGAAAAACCCACAAAATCAGGCCCTAAGTCGAACCGTCAAAAGAAAAGGCGAACGGAAAGGTCAAAGGAAAGGCCGGGTCTTACAGAACATGACTTGGGAACTTGTTGATTTGCCGAAGGAAAGGAACACGATTGGATGTCGGTAGGTGTTTAAGGTGGAGAAGGATACAAATAGGAATGTGGAGAGTTTCAAGGCAAGATTGGTGGTGAAGGGATATGCTCAAAAAGCGAAAATCGACTTCGATGAGATCTTCTCACCGATGGTTCGTCTTACCACTATTCGGGTTGTTTTGGTGATCGCAGTGGTCATGGACTTGGAGCTTGAGCAGATAGATGTAAAAATAGCATTCTTGCATGGTGACCTGGAGGAGGAGATATATATGTCGCAACCGGAAAGCTTTGTCGAAAAAGGTAAGGAGTATTTGGTTTGTCTGTTGAACAAATCGTTATACGGCTTGAAATAGGCGCAGGTGTTGGTACAAGCGATTTGATTCCTTCATTGTGAGTTTGGGTTTTGATAGGTTTGAAGCGGATCATTGTGCATATTTCTGCGATTATAATGATGGGAGTTTCTATATTTAGTTATTATATGTCGACGACATGGTGGTCGCCTGAAATAACAAGGGTCGGATATCTATCTTAAAGACTCAGTTAGTCGGTGAGTTCGATATGAAGAACTTAGGAACTGTGAATCAAATACTCGGGATGAAGGTATTACGGGAGAGAAAGAATAGGAAAGTTTGGCTTTCACAGAAGAGTATGTGGAGAAGGTTCTGCGGCGCTTCAACTTGCAGAACGCAAAGCCAGTTTCTACCCCGTTTCGTATTCATTTAAAATTGTCGGCCGAGCAATCACCGGATACGGAAGTAAAAAAGGCTGACATGGCTCGGGTACCATATTCATCGGCAGTAGAGAGTCTTATGTTTGCCATGGTGTGCACGAGATCCGACATTGCTCAAGCAGTGGGAGCAATGAGTCGGTATATGTCGAATCCAGGTTGTGAACATTAGAATGCAGTAAAGTGGATTCTCAGATATTTGAGAGGCACTACAGATTTCTCACTCTGTTATGGTTCTGCGGGTTTGAAGTGTGTCGGATATGTGGATGCAGATTTCGCAGGAGATAAAGACAGGAAAAAGTCTACCACAGGTTATGTTTTCTCCATGAGCAGTAGTGCTATTAGCTGGGAGTCGAAGTTTCAGTCGGTAGTCGCTTTGTCGACGACGGAGGCGGAGTATATAGCAGTGACACATGCTTGTAAGGAGGCTATCTGGCTAAAAAGACTTTTAAGAGAATTGAAAGTGAAGCAAGATGTGGTGGGAGTGAATTGTGATAGTAAAAATATAATACACTTGGCGAATAATACGACGTTTCACTATTGGACGAAACACATTGATATTTGTTATCACTTCGTGAGAGATGTGGTGGATGAGAGTTTTATCTCATTGTTGAAAATTCACACAGATGCGAATCCAGCGGATATTTTAACGAAGCCGGTGACTCGAGAGAAGTTCAATTGGAGCATGACTTCTCTCGGTCTTGGAGCTACGTGAAGAGAGTGAGAATTTGGCAAGATCTCCAATTTGGTATTTTATGAAATTCGGCATATGTTTTTAAGTGGAGAATTGTTGGATTATGTAAAACCATGTTTCGAGTCGATATCAGGGTACTTAACTCCGCGATGGGTTGAATATGTTGGATTTGATCCTAATTTGATCCCAATCTTGTTCCTAAATATTGGGGATGATTTAGGAATATTTTAAAGTAAATCGGAGACTCGGATGGACGGTGGAGATTGTTTCCTATTAGAATTAGGGTTTTAGAGTTATATTAACTCTTGTGATTCATCTTTTATTTTTTAGAGCTTCATTCAAAAAAATCCTTAATCGAGATGAAAAACGTGGAGAGCCTGTAACGACCCGGTCCACTAACAATAATAACTCGTTAGGCTCAAACCACAACCCAAAATGTTTAAGCCCAGTTATTATTACTAGTGTTCATGTCTCTTATAAATCCAATCACAATTCCATCCACATCCGATGTGGGACTATTGGGGGTGGCACAGACTCTCCCCGTTTAGGCCAGACGTTCTCGTCAATCCAAACACACGCACAACCCAAAATCACCAGGCGATATAAGACTTGTCTCGCTAGCCCTATCATTTAGACCCAAGCTCAGCAGAGACTCATCACACACGTCCGGCTGGTTATTGTCTCTGATACCAAATGTAACGACTCGGCCCACTAGCAATAATAACTCGTTGTGCCCAAAACACAGCCCAAAATGTTTAAGCCTAGTTATTATTATTAGTGCCCATATCTCTTATAAACCCAATCACAATTCCATTCACATCTGATATGGGACTATTGGGGGAGTCACAGAGCCTCCATGAGAGAGTTTCTTGTAATCTAATTTTACTCCTTATACTTTTTGTGTCGTGGATTAATCGAAGAACGCATTGAGGTGGTCTTATCCGTGGACGTAGGTTGACACATTATTAGCCGAACCACGTAAATTTTGTATTCTTATATTTTCTTATTCGTTTTATTTGCTTAGTTATTCTTGTACTTGTTTTCTACGATTATTCTCGCTTACCTAATTTCATCTACGAAAGAATCTGTTTCCGCTGCGCTCGTGTGCTGCGTTGGTTGAGGTGTGCTCGGTAACCCTACGGTCGGACCCCTTCATAAAATATATATATATATATATATATATATATATATATATATATATATATATATATATATATATATATATATATATATATATATTAGAAATTAAATAGTACAAGTTGAAAGCAATTTTTTATTCGTGATTAGGAGCTAAAAGTGTAATATACCAAAAAATTTAGGAATTAATATAGTTAAATTGAAAGCATAATGAGCGAGAGAGAGAGAGAGAGAGAGAGAGAGAGAGAGAGAGAGATATGTAGTGTGCTTTTCAAAGCGTTGGAAATATACAGATTAAGTAGTATTAATGTGGGAATCACTTGTCTTCGAGGGCAACGTGTGCAGGTATTTTGTGCAGGTTTCACACCATCTCGCAATAGGAAAATAATGCTTTGAACATATGCAAGTTTATAGTTTTGTACATATACTCATGCGATCGACACTCCTTGTTTTTTTTTTTTACTTTTTTTTACCATTATAATTAGAGAAATGCTCTTGTACTTTTTTTATTAAATAATAAAAATATTTTTAGCTGTTGATTGACGAAGGATAAAAAAGTAATTTTATACTTTACCAGGTTAACATGTCATTTTATAAAAATAACATTTTTATAATTAAACATCACAAAATAATAATAAAAAAATATTAATTTAAATACCTTATACTAATTTAGTCATTAATTTAAAAAATTGTAGAATTACAATTTAGGAAATAAATTAAAGAGTTTAATTTAAAAATATTTAAAATTATAATTTAGGTATTAATTTAAAAAGATTTAGAATTAAAATTTAGTTATTAATTTAAATAGTTTAATTTAAAAAATTTTAAAATTACAATTTAGACATTAATTTAAAAAGTTTTACAATTATAATTTATGCATTAATTTAAAAAATTTAAATTAAAAATTTTAGAATTACAGTTTAGTCATTAATTTAAAAAGTTTAATTTAAAGAGTTTTAGAATGACAATTTAGACATTAATTTAAAGAGTTTAATTTAAAAAAATTTAGAATTCCTAATTTAAACAGTTTAATTTAAAGAATTTTAAAATTACAATTTACGCATTAATTTAAAGAGTTTAAAATTAATAAACTTTAGAATTACAAAATAGGCATTAATTTAAAAAGTTTTAGAATTACAATTTAGGCATTAATTAAAAAAAATTAATTTCAAAGTTTTAGAATGATAATTTAGGTATTAATTTAGAGAGTTTAATTTAAAAAATTTTAGAATTCCTAATTTAAAGAGTTTAATTTACAAAAATTTAGAATTACAATTTAGGAATTTAGGCATTAATTTAAAAAGTTTTAGAATTATAATATAGGCATTAATTTAAAAAATTTAATTTACAGAGTTTTAGAATGACAATTTAGGCATTAATTTAGAGAGTTTAATTTAAAAAATTTTAGAATTCCTAATTTAAAAATTTTAATTTAAAAAAAAAATTAGAATTATAATTTACGCATTAATTTAAAGAGTTTAAATTAAAAATTTTAAGAATTACAATTTAGAAATTTAGGCATTAATTTAAAAAGTTTTAGAATTATAATTTAGGCATTAATTTAAAGTGTTTTATAATGACAATTTAGGCATTAATTTAAAGAATTTAATTAAAAAAATTTTAGAATTACAATTTAGGCTTTAATTTAAAAAGTTTAATTTAAAGAGTTTTAGAATGACAATTTAGGCATTAAATTAAAAAGTTTAATTAGAAAAATTTTAGAATTACAATTTAGGCATTAATTTAAAAAAAATTAGAATTACAATTTAGGCATTAATTTAAAAAATTTTAAAATTATAATTTAGACATTAATTTTAAAAGTTTAATTTGAAAAGATTTGGAATTACAATTTAGGCACTAATTTAAAGAGTTTAATTTAAAAAAATTTAGAATTACAATTTAAGCATTAATTTAAAAAGTTTAATTTAAAGAATTTTAGAATTACAATTTAAGCATTAATTTAAAGAGTTTAAATTAAAAAAAAATTAAATTTACAATTTAGGCATTAATTTGAAAAAATTTAGAATTACAATTTAGGCATTAATTTAAAAAGTTTTAGAATTATAATTTAGGCATTAATTTAAAGAATTTAATTTTAAAAAAAAATTAGAATTACAATTTAGGCATTAATTTAAAAAATTTAATTTAAAAAATTTTAGAATTACAATTTAAGTATTAATTTAAAAAGTTTAAATTAAAAAAAATTAGAATTACAATTTAGGTATTAATTTAAAAAATTTAGAATTACAATTTAGATATTAATTTAAAAGGTTTAATTTAAAGAGTTTTAGAATGACAATTTAGGCATTATTTTAAAAAGTTTTAGAATTAAAATATAGTCATTAATTTAAAAAGTTTAATTTAAAAAAATTTAGAATTACAATTTAGGCATTAATTTAAAGAGTTTTAAAATTACAATTTAGTGATTAATTTAAAAAATTTTAGAATTACAATTTAGGCATTGATTTAAAGAGTTTAATTTATTTAAAAAATTTTAAAGTTTTTTTTTAATTTAAACATTAATTTTGTATTACAATTTTAAAAAAATTTAATGTCCTTACTAGCAAATTAAATAAAAAAAGTAATCTAAATTTTTTCCTTATTTTTTTTTAAAGAATAAAAATTAATAGATTCCTAAATTCTAATTTCTAAAAGTAATTTTCTAAAATTAAAATTATTTACAATATATTAAATAAAAATAATAAAATATTACCATTTAAGATTATAACTAAATTGAAATATTTAAAATTTATAGTCTTTCCAAAAATAAAAAATCTCACTAAATTCAAAATTTTAAAATTTATAATATTTACAAAAATAAAAATTTTCAAAATAGAGATAAAATTATTTAATTACACTTGAATCAAAAGATCAAAATAACCCTATTTTATTTGGGGTACCTGGTAACCGGTACCTCTCTCAAAGTGACCTGTTATTGCAGTTCACCACTTAAAAAAAATTAAATCTGAACCGTTGAACTGGTATGGATGAACGGTAACAAAAAAAAAAAAAAGTATAGAAATATGACGCTTATGATTATCATTTAAATGCTGAACCTAAGTTAAGTTTTGTCCTTGTGAATATATATATATAACTGTTACTCAATTAAAATAGTTCACGCATGGCACCAAATGATGCGTTTAATTTAGTAATTTAGTTCTAATAAAAATGCAATTTTGTTAAATCGAGTCGATGATCTCATTGAGTTTGGTTCTCCATTCTCGATTCTTGATTCTTTTTAGTCGTGCTTAGATTTTAATTGTGTCTGGTTCTCCACCCTCAGCTCTTCGGTGTTATTTGGTTGTTGGTTCTCCACCAGCTCTTCCGTGTTATTTGGTTTTTTAGACTTTCGTTTGTTATTTAGAATATTTTTAAAAAATATATATTTATTTTATTTGATTTTAATTAAATAGTTATTTTACATATGTTAAAATTTGGAGATTTATTATAGTTAATTATGATTGTATTATAAAAATTATTAAAATTTAAAAATTTGACATACAATAGAATTTAAGTATGGTCTCTAAAATATAGACGCGGTGTAATGAGATATAACTGAATTTTAAGAATTGAATAATACTATATATATTTATCAAAAAATTAATTTTATATATATATATATATATATATATATATATATATATATATATAGGGATGTCAACGAGCCGAACACGAGCGAGCTGGGATCGGCTCGTGTTCGGCTCGTTTAATAAACGAGCCGAACACGAGCTGGCTCGTTTTAAATATCGAGCTGAAAAATTCGGCTCATGTTCGAGTCGTTTATTAACGAGCCGAACACGAGCTAGCTCGTTTTAAATATCGAGCTGAAAAATTTGGCTCGTATTCGGCTCGTTTATTAACGAGCCAAACACGAGCTGGCTCGCGAACAATAAATTTGATTTTCATTCCTACTATTAGGTGTAAAATTGAAAAAAAATTAAAAAATTAGAATTTTAATCTAATAATTAAAATTCACAAAAAATTGATGGCTAAAATCTATATTAAATCTAAATAGTAATATATATATATATATATATATATATATATATATATATATATATATATATATATATATATATATATCGAGCTGTCATCGAGCTGAACACGAGCGAGCTGATCCCAGCTCATGTTCGACTCGTTTATTAAACGAGCTGAAAAATTTGGCTCGTGCTCGGCTCGTTTACTAAACGATCGATTCGATCTCGAACTTATTTTGAGCCGAACACGAGCTGGCTCGCGAACAGCGAGTTGAATTACCACTCCTATATATATATATATATATATATATATATATATATATATATATATATATATATATATATATCCCTCTCTTCTTTATCTTAACACCCAGGTACTATTGGCATTTCTCACCAAATGAATAAAATGATGTAAAATACTATTCTCTTGTTAGGGTTAGGTGGAATAGATTTAGGACTTTTTTTTTAAAAAAAAAAATCTTTAAAAATTTATAACTAGTCAAATAATTTTATAAAAAAAAATTTATTTTGTAAAATAATTCTATTTTATCTAACTTAATACTGGTTTGAAATAAAATTAAGAAAACGATAAAATCATCACTACAAATTAAAAGACAGTAAGTAATCTACCGTCTTATTATTAAGAAATAATTTACTTTTTTCTCATATATAGTTTTAACAAATTATATATAATACTAACAATCTAAATATCTTAACAATATATTCATATAATTTTTTTAAAGATGATAAAAAAGAGACCGTATTCCTAAATTTAATTGGCTGAATAAAATTTTGAAAAATTATTTAGTAAATTATAAATTTTTATAAGATTACTCAAAAAAAAAAAAAAAAAAAAAAAAAAAAAGAGTCCAGAGTACATGCCTTGCTATCATCCTACTATCATAGTGAATTAGAACTCGGATCCAACGAACTCGGTTTTACATGGTGCCTTTGGCCAACATCCTGAATCTGCACCGTCATTAACTTTTGCGTTGTGTTTTTCCAAACATATATATATAAAAAATGCCAACAAAACCAGTAGGTGTGTTAAGCACTTTTTGTGTACCATAAAAAACAAGTGTATGTTTTGCAGTTCTTGTGATTCGAAATGATGAACTGAGGGCGACTTGTCTTGGCGAATTTGAGATGGGTCAATTTTTCGTTTCCTGAGTTGTTCCAAATTCACCTTGGATCATAAAAATACCTGATATTGCTGTACTTATTGCGAATTTGTTTATTATTTTGCTCTTATTACTGATCCATCTGAATTGAACGTTCTATCAATCCGGGATACCAAACTAAATAACACTTCGTAGGCTTCAAACATCAATCTTGGAGCTTTTTTTTTTTTTTTTGATACATGTACATCTTCTCCAGCATTTTTTTTATTATTTTTTTTGTTTTTACTTAAGTGCATGTGCTAAATTGTTAGTATACTTAAGTGCATGTGCTAAATTGTTAGTATATATATATATATATATATATATATATATATATATATATATATATATATATATATAAAATTGAGTTTCTATACTTGTAAAAGTATAGAGTTATTTATGCTTGCGAATTTTTTATCCTTAAATGTAGGAATTAGGAGTAGAATTAATCAAAAAGTTAAATATAACGGTAGAAAACTTACAAGCACCAATTGCTTTGTGCTTATACAAGCCCAGTAGCCGATATAGAGTTATTTATGCTTGCGAATTTTTTATCCTTAAATGTAGGAATTTGCGGTCAGGGTGATGGTGGGCCCCTTGGGTTTAGTAGGTGGTTGGTAGAATAGTATGATCTAAGGAGTAGAATTAATCAAAAAGTTAAATATAACGGTAGAAAACTTACAAGCACCAATTGCTTTGTGCTTATACAAGCCCAGTAGCCGAACTATATATATATATATATATATATATATATATATATATATATATATATATATATATATATATATATAGCAGAGCTTATATATTTTCACTTTTAAAAGCATAAGCTCAACTATACTTGTAAATATTTTACCAGTAAATTTGTATTGGAATTTGTGCTATTGTAAAGTCATCGAAAACGAAAAAAGAAAAAATATAATAGCACAAATCTCAATGCAAATTCAATAATAAAAAATTTAAAAATATAGTTAGACTTATATTTTTAAAAGTATATAAACTATATATATATATATATATATATAGAGAGAGAGAGAGAGAGAGAGAGAGAGAGAGAGAGAGAGAGAGAGTCCGGCTACTATACTATTAATTGTACCAAGTTATTGGTGCTATCAAGTTTTCTACCTTTAGATCAACTTCTTTGATTATTTTCACCCGTTGGATTTTACTATTTCCCCAACCACATATTAAACCCAGAGGGTCCACTATCATCTCAACCACACATCTTTTAATTTAAGGGTTAAAAACTTAATAGCACCAATGACTTAATACTATTAATAGTATTCCAACCTACCTCTATATATATATATATATATATATATATATATATATATATATATATATATATATATATATATATATAGTTAATTATTCTAGAATAGCGTAAATATAGTTAATTAGTCTAGAATAGCGTAAATTGGTGGTGAAATATATATGTAGTTGTTGGAAATAGTAATCCAAACTTAATTTAAAATTACTTAGAGATAGAGTTTATTTAAATATTATTTAAAAGTTTATTTGTAATTATTTAAAGTAAAAGTTAGATTTGTTATCTGTTATGACTTAATAGCTATATATAGTTAGACGTAAAGTAATTAGATGAATAAGCCATAGTAGACATTGTCATCTGTTATGACTTAATAGATATATATAGTTAGACGCAGAGTAATTAGATGAATGGGCCATAGTAGACAATGTCACATAAGGTCAAGAATGTTTAATTGAATAATTTTTATTAATAAAGTATTAATTATTCTCCAAAATTTTTTTTTATATTATTTTATTTTAAAATTTTAGATCCTGAAATATATAATCGGTATCAGCGTGAATACCGATTCCAATAATTGGTATCAGAGATTTTCACGGTTCCAATAATTGGTTTCAGAGCCGAAAAGTAGCGAACGAATTCTAAATCAGACGACAACAGATTTGGAAAGAATATAAAATCAGTATACTAGATAGCTACATCAAAATCAAGCGATTTATAGCAGATTGACGAAAGTGACGTTCAGGTAAAATCGAAGCAAAGGAATTATTTCGAAGAAGATGACCTTCGCACAACACACGAGAGAATGTGATTGTGATGCTTGATGAAAAGAGAGCGATGAGAGACCATGAAGAGATAAGAAAAAACAAACCTTGTCCAAATGGCCAGTGGGGCTAGACAAGTAAGCCGAAAAAAAAAAAAATCGGTGAGATCTTGATGTAATAAGAACGTCATCCGAACAAAAAGGTACAAGCAGGAAACTCAGTTTTCGATTTTTCTAGTTTCGTTATGCATTTAGATTGGTTTATTCAACCTAATTTACCAAAGTTCGATGAAACGAACTTTAAACGATATAAAATCATTATTCGATATTTTTTAGAATTCCAAAATTTATGGAATGTGATAGAGAATAGAAATTATGAAAATTTTTCTAGTAAAATAGAATTTATAAGGAAATACAGAAGTTTTGTCATATATTTTTTAAGTAGTGAATCTATTGTTGTTTGAACAAATTTCAACTACAAAAACGACACAAGAAACGTGAAGAATCTTAGCGAAAATTGGAGGAAAAGATTTGCAGGAAGAGAATGCAATTCAAGAAGAATAATAAATTAAACCCAACAGCGAAAATACAATAGCCCCAGTTTACAAAGAAATTTGGAAATAAAAATTTTATTAAAATGATGAAGAAAATCAAATTTATGAAGAATATGTTGATGATCAAAACAGTAAAATCCAAACCGATGAGAAAATTTATAATGATGATATAAGTAAAGAATTTTTTTGCGATGAAATAATTACGCATCAAGTTAAAGAAATAGTCGACTCATTTTCTAATGTTATTGAAAAAAATTTCATATATCATGAAGTAGAAGAAGAAAAGAATAAGACAAATAAAAATATGGAATTAAAAATAAAAAGTTTTGGTCTGGTACAAAACTATGGAAGAAGAAATTATCGGATCCAGATTTTTGAATAAATTCGCTGATTTTTAAGAATTATATGGATAATCAGGACTACAAGTCGCAAAGATTTCGTGCATTACAACATTATTGAACATGTATCATGCTGCACAATTCGAACACGTTTCACAGAATTTGCTATTCGAAAATGAAATTTGGATTAAAGGAGGATGTTGGAAATAGTAATCCAAAATTAAATAGAGTTTATCCAAATTATTTAAAAATTTATTTGTAATTATCTAAAGTAAAAATTAGATTTGCCATCTGTTATGACATGATAGCTATATATAGTATAGTTTTTTTTTGAGAGAAAGGCTATATATAGTATAGTTAGACGTGAAGTAATTAGATGAATAAGCCACAGTAGATAGTATAGTTAGACGTGAAGTAATTAGATGAATAAGCCACAGTAGATATTGTAGCATATTGCTGAGAATGTAATTGAATATTTTTTATTGGTAAAATATTTTTTTTTTTTCAATATATTTTTTTCATATTATTTTATTTTAAAATTTTAGTACCGAAGATATATAGATATCAGCGTGAATAACGATTCCACCAATTAATGTCAGAACTTTTCACGTTTTCAACAATAATTATTTTTTGTGACAAAAGTAAAAAAATAAAAAAAAAAATTAAATATATAAATATTTATACAGTTCAATTATTGACCTACATCTACGAATAAAGATGGAGCGAAATTTTTTTTTACTGTCAAAAACGAAATACAAAAGATATCTTTTTTAAAAGACCCAAACCCAAACCCAAAATATACTTGACGACCGATTATTACAAAGCAACGTCAGTTACACGCGGCTCCCACGGCTCAGCTCTCTCGCGCTAACAGAGGTGTATCTATCATTTTTATTTAGAAGAATAAAATATAAAATAAAAATTATATATAAAACTAAATAATAATAATAATAATAATAATAATAATAATAATAATAATAATAAATACAATTGTTAAGTATTATTGCGTGAAAAAGGTCGTGTACCATTTTAAATTATAATTAATTTTGACAATTTTTTATATTTTAAAAATGCTGCAGCATCATTAGAATTCACATTTTCACTCAAATCACTATTTTAGAAAGAAATATAAAATATTTTATTTTATATTTTAATAAAATTTTCTTTTACTTTAGATTTAAATGTATAATATTGAAAAAATACCGATATTTACTTATTTATTAAAATAGAATAAGGTCAAATAGCTGATAATATATAATTAATTATAAAAATTAATTTCATACAACTCGCTATAAATATATTGAATAGTAGATATATTTCTATAAAGTCCAACTTTTCATATTTATTATTTTAAAAATTTTAAATTATTCATATATGTCTTTATCGTCAATGTTCGTGATAAAAATATAGTTAAATATAGGTTAAATACTTAATCTTAATTAGTGAGTAGAATAAATTTATTTTTTTATTTTTTCAGATATTATATTTTACCATAAGTATATTTTTTTAATAGTTAAAATTTTTGAAGAAATATATTTATAAGATAAAAAATAATATTTTACTAATATTCCGTTAAAATAAAATAACGGTAATAAAACAGATAGATATATAAATAACTTAAAATTTTTAAATAAATAAATATAAAAATTTAAATTTTATAAAAATTTATCATTCGGTATATTTATAAAGAATTATATAAAATTAATTCTAAATATAAAATGGGCCTACTTTTAGAGATGTGTGGACTATTTTTTGGGAAGGAGTCAAAAGGGTTACTTAACCCCACTCCAATTATTATAGATTCGCCATTGCACACCAATGGACGGCAATCCAATACAGTGCTCTCATGTACGGCACCTCTCGGAGCACGTTTGTACAAAACATGGGCATAATTAGACTATAGCCAAGTGACCAATTAGACTCCTCTTACAAACATAATAGTCTTAGTCTACCGCATGGTTTAGACCAACTGTAAATCATTATCTATTTTCAATAGAGTTAGAATAATTACAAATTATAAATTTTCTTAATTTTGCTTCATAAAATTTTAGATCGTATCATAAATTGATTAAGGTCCAAAAAATTTTGAAACATAATTAATAAATCTTCACTTTGGCTCGAATTTTTTATTTTCTCCATCAAAATTTCAAAGGGTTTTCTCAAGTACTGCTGCACGCACCACCCAAGTTCCTGCAATCTTGAACTTAGTTATCGGAAAAAAGCTTAGTCAACATATATGCTAGATTGCATGCAGTGCGTATCTTCTTCACGACAATATCACCTTGTGTGGAGACCTGAATTTTCGTTGCTAGACCTGGATCAGTGATCAGTGGCTTCTTGACGCACTTGTCAAGTGATAGAGGTGTGTGCGCGCAAAACGGACACTAGAAATGAATTCAGCGCGAAAAAGGGATCAAAATTACCTAAATTTGAGTTTTTTTCAGTGGTTTCGGGCGCCCTAAATAGGATTCGGGCGCCGGGTATATTCAGCATCGTGGCGCGGGCAGGCGCGGGTAGCGCCTCGGGCGCGTTGTGGATAGGGCCGGACACACGGCAGGCTGCGATTGGCGAGAGCTGGATTACTGTCGGCCACTGAGCGGGCGACGCGTGGCGCAAGCGGAGCGGCCGATCGAGGATTCGGGCGCACGCGGATGAACGCCACGTGTCCCTCTCATGCGCTCAAATGTTTCGGGCACTCGAAACTTTGTCCCAAAATCTAAAAATTGGGCATTTTTGTGAGCCTTTAAATAGCATCCTCCTCCTCCATTTTCAGACTTTTGGACATTTTCTTGGAGAGAACTTCTACAGAGGAGATCCTTGGCTACTCCACACCACTCTTAGGCTCCATTGGAGGAGCCAAGAAGCTTCAACTTCATATTCTTCCCCAAGCTTGGAGAGCTCCACTATTGTTGCAGTTTAAGCCAACTCCGTCGGTGGTTAGTGCGCGGCCTCCCCAAGACAAACCCGTTGGAGTTTTTGGCTGGAATTTGGACGAGATCTTCACAAGAGGTAGGCCTACAACTTTGGTATTGAACACTTCTCTCCATTCTCGGATTTTCTTGGGATTTTTACTTTATCTCTGGAGCCCTCGTGCACAGGGCGGAGTTTTGGTCAGTGTTTAGTATTTATGATTTTTCTTGGTGATTTGTGCATGGATTTTAGACTTTAAAGACTTGTTTTGCATCTACACTCATAGAGGAATGCATTGGTACCCTTCTTGGTGGATTTGGAGGTCATTTGCTCAGGTATCTTTTTCGTTCTTCTTGACCCTGTGACAGAGATTACTGCAGATTTTTATATTGGATATTATTTTGATGTATGAACCTTGGGGATGCAGATTTCTTGAAGATTTTTTGTTCTTCTGTGGATTTCAAAGTTCGAATATCTTTTTGAGATCAAAGTAAGCAATTTCTCTTTTGATTTCAGTTGGAATTCCATTTGGTTTGGCCCCTTCACTTCATTGAAGCGTTTGTTGATTTTTGGAACAGATTTTGGACAGCAATGAGTGATAATGTAATTTCCTCATATTTTGCTCGTGGATTTTGAGATTAAAAGGCTTGGAACTCTTCTAGACTTCAAGATGAACAAGTGAGTACCTTAATTGGAATTTTTGAAGGTGAATTGAGCTGGTTATGCCCTTGTCTTGTGGCCCCTATGACAGAATTAGACATTTGCAGGTATCTTATGAACCCATTTGTGATGTGCAACTTTGGGGAGCCATTTTATGGCGATCTTGAGATTTTTATGGAATTGCAAGAGTTTGATCACATCCCTATGTTTGAGGTGAGCAATTTTTCTTTTGGTTTCAGCTTGTGATCATATTTGATTTAGCATCTATACCAAGATGAACTCAATGCTGATTTTGGGTGCAAAGTGGACAGCACCTTGATGATCTAGCCTTTTGATGGTTCTTAATTGGCTCTTGAGGAGAGCTATACTTGACTCCTTGGATGTTCCTAAGATGGAGGAGAACTTAGGAAGCAAGTTTGGGGCTCCATATTGAGGTGATCTCCACAGGTATTGCATTCTTTTTCCAAGTTTGTTGTTTGCTGAATTTTTTTGAAAATTTTGCGCAGCGGTGGTTGTTTTGGCAATTGTTCTCAATTTGGCAGTAATCTCGGGGTGATTCTTGGTTCTTGGATCGGTAGGAGGCAGGGGATCGTGCACGCCGGTTTTCAGCACAATCGGACCCCGCATCGTTGAGTTTTCATGTGGGTTTCCGAGTACATCAAACCTTCGATTTTTATGCTTGGGCTATGAAAATTCAGCATGATGTATTTTATTCCTTGACTCCCTAACTTTATGTAAATCATGCTCAAATGGTCATCTTGGATGATTCTTAGCCTATCTTATGTAAGAGTGGTTAGTTTGGTTGATCGTATCCCATTTTATGTGAAAACAAATGCATACTTGTATGGACATCTAGATAGGCCACTTTTCTTATTGCTATACTGTAGTGTACCAGATTTTTGGTATATAAGCAAGTATAAATAAAAATGGTATGAAATACTATTTTTATTGAACTTAGTGAAGTAAAGAGTAATTTGGAAAGTAATTGGGTCCAAATCGAGATAAAAATGAGGAGTTTAGAATTTTATATGAGAAAGTGGGCTCAGATTTTAGCAGAAAATTTACAGTGTCGAAAATTTTTTAGAAAATTCGGGGAGTCCCGTAATTATTTTTAAGGCCACAGTAAAAGTTTCGCGTCGATCGGATGCCCGGACAGTGAGAACGGGGTCCGTCAGCGATTCTGAATACAACGAGATTTTTGGTGACCCGTAGATAACCCAAACGGAAGATTTTGGATATCCCGTGATAAATTAAGTTAAGTTGAGGCTCCCTATCAAATTTGAGCGAAAACGGGACGAAAACAAATGAAAACGGGCAAAAATGGGCGGAACCGGAAGTGGGCCGAACTTTCGGGCGCCCGAAAGTTATTTCCGGGCACCCGAAAGTTATTTCCAGGCGCCCGAAAGTTATTTTCGGGCGCCCGGTTCGGGCTCAGGCGAGCGCCCGAATCTACTATAGCGCGCCCAGATCCCGATGCAGTGGCACGGATCCCGAGGCAGTTGGCGCGGATCCCGAGGCAATTGGCACGGATCTCGAGACAGTTTGCACGGATCCCGAGGCCGTTGGCACGGATCCCGGGGGCAGTGGCGCAGATCCCGAGGTGATGGTGGAACTCGATGCTTGCGCGCGGCGCGAGTGGGGGAGCCACGTGGCGTCGCCCCATTGGTGGCGACGACCGAGGGCGCAGACCTGCTCGGGGAAGGTGCGCGGGTGTTGGCGTGTGTCACGCCCCGGGGGTTTAAAATAAGCGAAAATGTGTACTTTTTTTTTTAAAGCACACCCGCCGGGCATGTGCGCAGATCCGCCACACATACAAATTCACCCCGCAAACGGATGGAGTCTCCTTTGTATATGCACGGCGTCGCAAGCATAAATCGTACTTTAACCACACTAGCCAAGAAGTTAAGTTGAAGGAAAAATATCATCATGCGCACTAACCAAGCCGGCCACCTACATTTTGAAAGGATAAATCCACGGGTTGTAAAACGGTGCCCGCACGACACCTAAATTTTATTAAACATTTTCGCAATCTTTTTACTTGATTTGAAAAGAGTGGCCAATCAACAACTAGTAAGGGAATAACATTCGTCCACGATAAAACACAGTTCAACCCCAACATCCACAATAATGTATCACACGCACATAAGCTAACTAACCAAAATAATCATAACGTAAGTAAAAGAAGGGTCACCAGCCCCTAATCGGGGCTAAAATCCTCGAGTCGCGGCCTCCCCGTCGTCCCGGATCCCACCCCTGACCGAACCTGTCACAGTGTGGGAAGTCAGTGACCAAAGAGTAGGAGGTAAATATAAAATGTGTAAGATGCTATAACAACTGAGAATAAAACAAACCGAAAGACCAGAGCATCCCCACTCCCTCTCTCAAGCAGTCAAACGTAACCCCCTGTAAAATCCACCTGAGCACATGCCTCAGAAAATACACACTGCTCGCACCTTGGTGCTTTTAACCCCCCACCTACAGGGGCCCCCACTACGGCATCTTGTGGGGCTCATGCGTCAACGTACCACCTCTCCGGAAAAGTACACCGATGCGGTGGCCAAACCGCTGGTGTGCGTGAAAGCAGCCATAAGCTTAGTAGTCATAATAAAACGAGTGCCCACCTGCGACACTCGTTGCTCCAATAAAACGAGTGCCCACCTGCGACACACGTTGCTCCAATGAAGTACAAGTGCCGATACACGTGCAGAACATGGGGTTAGTCATCGACTCATAATATTGTAACTGTAATCACAAAAGACGTCAATAACGAGGAAAAGGGAAAACTCGATGTGCCTAATTCGACAAATCCTCTTTTTCAGAAGAGAGTACCCACCTCAGAACGCGTTGACCGGAACACCTGAAGTCGACCCGCGCCCTCGAACGACACCCGGACCTAAAAAGAAAGTCCCCAACAGAACAAAAACGGGTAAGACTAAACTTGTACGCGAAAACCGTGGACCCGGCCGCTGACTGGGGACGGCCCGATAGCACCACAAACAAAAAACATCTGAAAGAAACCCAAACCACTCGAGTAAAAACCGAGACTAGAAAACGCAAGAGAAGAAATAAAACAGGGCGGCGGCGACTTAGCAACGGCGGCGGCAGCGGCAGCGGCGCAACGGCGAACAGTGCGGCCCCGCGGGCACCAGTCCTGCGGGGGCGTGCTGCCCGCTGAGCGGCCACGCACGGGCGCGTTGCATCGGCGCTGTTGGGTTATACTAATAATGGATCTGAATAGGGA
The DNA here is from genome assembly GCA_029168755.2 of Tillandsia fasciculata. Taxonomy (NCBI): domain Eukaryota; kingdom Viridiplantae; phylum Streptophyta; class Magnoliopsida; order Poales; family Bromeliaceae; genus Tillandsia; species Tillandsia fasciculata. The sequence continues at coordinate 11,958,926 of CM054930.1, forward strand.
AAAAACCACCTAGAGGGTGAATAGGTGTAAACAATAAACACACCAAATCGTTGCGTAAAAATAACCAATGCGGAAAATAAATAACACGCAAGATTTACGTGGAAAACTCCAATCCAGGAGTAAAAAACCACGGGGACCGATCACACGGTGAATCTACTAATTAAAACACGTACAAGGTGATATAACGCACACACACGACTCAACCTTTCCATACGCTCCGAGTAGATCTTCGTCGCTCGCTCCTCAACGCACCTCGAATCCACGAAGGCGTCCAACGCCGAATCCACGGCGTGTCACGTCGAATCCACGACGCCAGACCGAATCCACGGTCTCACCCAAGTAGCACGTCTCGAATCCACGAGCGCACCTCGTCTCGAATCCACGAAACGGTAACACCTTGAGTCCACAAGGCCACGCGAATCCACGCGCCGATTTCTTGGGAAAATCGTTGTTTTGTTGGTGATGATATTTTGAATACTTAGATCATCATAGATAGACAAGGAAGCACCCTCTAAGTATTCATCGATTTGATTCTTTCGAAAGATATAGATTTTGAAAACCCTAGAATCAAACCGATCAATAGAGAAAGAAAACCTAAAATAAAGAGGTGTTTACCTTTTCTTCTCTATGTGGATTCTTACCTTTGATCCCCCTTGGGATAACCCTAAAAGATGATATTAGGGTCTATTTATAGGCTAGAAACCTTTTGGAAAGAGATAAGAATCAAAACCGCCTTTTCTGGAATTTACAGGACGGCGATCCGGATCGGATTACTGCGATCCGGATCGTCGTAACGAGATTGACGATTCCAGAAATCCAAGGGTTCGGGATCCGGATCACAAGGTCCGATCCGGATCGTTCATGCAATTCAGCCAACTCCCATTGTTCGGGATCCGGATCGGAATGGCCTAGGATCCGGATTGAAATTGCCAATGAACAATCACCCTTCGGGATCCGGATTGCAAGGTCCGATCCGGATCCTGAACATGATCCCATGTCCAGTTTTTGATTCTTTGGCCATAGAAAATATTCCAAGGTGTTTCTAAGCTATAAGAATGTATTCAAAATATCAAAGATTATTAATTTAACGTACCGAACTTTTGAATCCATTCTTTTGAGATTGAAGTATATGATTTGTCAAGTCTTCATCTTCAATCTTCAACTTCACGAAATACGCCAATACAAAAATCCTTAACAATCTCCCCCTTTGACGGTTTCGTGACAAAACACACAATCCACAAAAGAATAACAAAAGACGATTTTGTTGCTATCACCATACAACAAAAATACGCATGAACGATCCAAATAATGTAAATACAAGAGATAACCTCCTAAAACAAACTCTAGACTTAGACGCAACTAGGAGTGTTCAATCTTGTACTCTCTGCAAAAGAAACATTCTTGACAACAAGAAATCATTAATACCTCAAGAATTTAATCGTTAAGCAACCAGAGAGTTATACTTTAACATGACATTAGGTATCAGATATGCATAAAGTAGACAATCAACATATCACATATCTTTATCAATCATCAGGGTTAGTTCCAACCATAATGTCAAAGAAGTTCAAATGTTCATACCTTTTGCATGACCTGTCACAAAACTTGTTAGAAGTTACAACGCAAAGTAGTCAGTAGAATAGTTTAGTGTTAAACTTCAAGTTTCAAGTTATCCGTCATGTTCGTTCTTTCCTTCTCCCCCTTTTTCCAAACGATCTCCCCTTTTCCAAACGATCTATTGGCTCGTTCTTTTCTCCTTTCTCTCCCCCTTTTTGTCACAAAAACCAGCCAAAATTATAAGAGAGAAAAAACGTGCAAAGAGTTCAAGCGAAAAAAATTTTTGTCAGAAAAAAAAAAAAACTAAAGGCATCTCAATCTGAACCGGTATCGTTGTCATCGAAGTTGCTGCATCCGAGTTTTGCAAAAATCTTCTTGACCAACTTCATCAGTGCATTGTACTTCTTGACCCACTTGTGTTGTACTAATCCGTTGCAGGTCAAGAGAAATCTGACCTTGTTCAATTGAAATTCACTCCTGCTCAGATGATAGTCTTTGTTGTTCCCGAAGAGCTTCAACCATTCACATGTCTCTCACGATATAATCTCGTTTTCAAAATCTTTCATCCTTTCAGAGTTATATGAAACAAAACTCTTCTACGGTGGCTCACCAGCAATGTGCTCCTCATCCTCTTTTTTTTTTCATCTCTCCCCTATGTTGAGCATCTCTTTTTATCATCTCTGCATTCTCTACTCCATGTTCTCCCCCTGTCTTGAGCATCTATGTTCTCCCCCTTTGTGATTTCGACTCTCTTTAATTTATTGGTCATCCCGTGCTAACCAACGCGGTGATGAACATGATTGTCCACTCAAGAGCCATTGTTATAGAGTATTTGAAAAATAGCACCTGTGAGCAAAAACTCAAAGAACATGAAAAATTGTTTAAATTTCAAAATTTTGAAAAATCTTGCCCAAACAATCCTTAACATGTGTAGAGGCTAGGAATCAAGACTTTTTCAAAAAGAATTTTAAAAATAGACCAATCCCATATTTTTGAAAATTCAAAAAAAATATAAGCATTTCTGCATATCAACTTTATACAAAAATATCATTTCACATAGAAAGAAATAGATTATGATAAATCTATCAAAAATATCCCAAATTGTGAAACGAAAATTTAAAAGAATTATAACCTCTAAAGTTGATCAATTTCCAAACATCCTTCACGATCTAATGAGTATAGAGTTTATCTAATTCTCAATTGAGCAAAGGAAAATGAAGCACCAAGATCGATAGATGTTTGAAATCCCAAATAAGTCAAATAATATATTTAGTCAATATATTTGGGAAGTGACTCTTTGAGCATCTTTTAGAAATCCCACCTTATACCAACCTTGGAATTTGACATAGTCAAGTATTCCAAAAAGCATTTTATTTGATTAAACAAGATCACCATGCTTGGTTAACATGTGGTAGCTGCACACAGTACTCGGACAACCGAGGTGGTAGCTCTTTCCTCCATGTGGTGGTAGTTTTCACACTCCTATTAAGGATGTAACTCTTTCCACATCTTTTGAGCATGAAAACATAATAAACTCCCCCTCAATTGGCTATCAATTATGAAAGATATTCAGTATTCAACCAAAAATTGATCCTGTGTTCATACTTATTTCAATCATCAAATAAGATAAAATAAATACCAGAAGATCATTGAGAGAGGTAATGACTTTGATCAATTCGAGATGAAATAATTGAAATAAATGATCATTGCATCAAATGAGTTATAATGATATTCAAATCATAATAAACTTCTCTAAACATGAAAGGATGCAAATAAAGTCAGTATAGCAATGCTCAATTAATGCTCTATATTACAAAAAGAACACAAAACACAAACAAAAAACCTTTCTAAGCAGTGGTTCAAAAAGTTATGTAATTGAAAGCATGCCAATTGCTTTTCGCAAATAAATATTTTTGATCCAAAGGTTTTGTCAAAAAATCAGCTAATTGATCTTCAGTTGAAACATAAGAAATTTGTAAAAACTTGATTCAACTAGCTATCTAGGAAAATGATATCTCAATTCAATGTTTTTGTTCCAGAGTGCAACACAGGGTTTTTAGAAAAGTTAATAGCACTTGTGTTGTCACACAAAATAGTTACCGAGGTCGTAGGGATGCGAAAATCACTCAATACACTTTTCTTTGATTTCCTCAATGACTTCGGCTTAGGGGGTGTCCTACCATCTGTCTTAACACTTAGAAGATTTTTCTTCGTTTCCCGAGTCGTGTTCTTGATGGTAGTAGTTGCAAGTATTGCTTGATTTGCTCGTTCTGCTCCATACTTGCAATTTGGTCTTATGTGCCCAAAAAAAAAACAAAAATGACATACCTTGGTAAAAGTTGAACCCGAAGAAGATGAGGTAGGTTTGTCAACGTTGGCTACGATGATTTCGTCGGAGAAGGAGCACCGACTGGGGCACAAAACTTGTCTTGCTCGAACTTGGTTCCTCACAAGTTCGGCCATATCCGAGGCCTAAATGATTAGTTTGACCAAGACCAAGAAGGCGATCCAACTTACTTTGTCCTGAAGAAAATCTATGCAAATCCTTTTTAAGTTGGAAAAGGGTCTTCGTCATCTCAAAATCTCCTTGTCGTGCCTCGGAATAGAGCTTTGAGAAGAGATTAGCTTTATCCACCGATTTTTCAAGTTCTTCTCAAAATGCTCATTCATCTCTTGAAGGAAAAGTATTTTTCTCAACCAAGTTGTCCCTTTCCACTTCAAGAGCCCTTGAGAGAGAAGTTGCTCTATTAGGTTGTTCCTCGAGTTCAACAACCTTCTCCTCAAGTTTTTATTTTGCTTCGCTAATTCTTTGAGTTCCGTAGAAGTAGTTGGTAGGCGTGAGCAAAGTCTTCACCTTCGGAATCGCTTGGTTCATCATCCGTTGCCGTTTGATCATCCTAGGAAGAAATAGACAACGAACCAGATGCAATCAATGAAATACACACGAAGGGTGAAGTCGTGGATGCGAAGAATGTGATGGCATTTGTATCCTCATCACTAGAAGATGACTTGTCCATAGAAGAAGAGTCCTCACGTGATGGCTTGCGTAGCCTTCTTCTTTGGTGGATTCTTGCTGGGACATCCGTTGCAGTGTGGCCAAAGCCTTTGCATTTGAAACACTGGATCTGTCCTTCAGCGTTCTTCTTCTCCATTGAGAAACCTTCTTGCTTTCTTGATTTTGACGTAGAAGCACCTTTGCCTTTCTTGAACTTCGAGAATGATGAAGATTTGCTTGAGTTTCCTCTTCCGAAGTTTCGGCGAAATTTTCTCTTCAAGAAAGCGAGTGTTTCTCAAAGTCCTCCATAGATAGATCATCGTCAGAGTCCGAGGAGGATGAATCCGCGTCTTCATGTTCTGTTGATTTCAATGCCATACCTGAAGACTTGGAAGAAGAAGAGGCTTTCCAGCAGAAGAGTTAGTAGAAAAAGTAATTTCATAAGTTTGAAGTGTACCAACTAATTCTTCTACCTTGATCTCGTCCGGGTGTTTTATTGTTTCGAACCCGTTCGTCGATGGAAATAAAAACGCTCTTATGCGTACTTTCTAGTAGGCATAATTTGTTCCATCGAAGAACGGTGGTCTATTGATGTTGCCACCATCGACCAATGTTTACAACCCTATTCCCGCTCTGATACCAATTGTTGGGTTATATACTATATGGATCTGAATAGGGGAAAAACCACCTAGAGGGGGGGTGAATAGGTGTAAACAATAAACACACCAAAATCGTTGCGTAAAAATAACCCAATGCGGAAAATAAATAACACGCAAGATTTTACGTGGAAAACTCCAATCCAGGAGTTAAAAAACCACGGGACCGATCACACGGTGAAATCTACTAAGATTAAAACACGTACAAGGTGATATAACGCACACAACACGACTCAACCTTTTCCATACGCTCCGAGTAGATCTTCGCCGCTCGCTCCTCAACGCACCTCGAATCCACGAAGGCGTCCAACGCCGAATCCACGGCGTGTCACGTCGAATCCACGACGCCAGACCGAATCCACGGTCTCACCAAGTAGCACGTCTCGAATCCACGAGCGCACCTCGTCTCGAATCCACGAAACGGTAACACCTTGAGTCCACAAGGCCACGCGAATCCACGCGCCGATTTCTTGGAAAATCGTTGTTTTGTTGGTGATGATTTTTGAATACTTAGATCATCATAGATAGACAAGGAAGCACCCTCTAAGTATTCATCGATTTGATTCTTCGAAAGATATAGATTTTGAAAACCCTAGAATCAAACCGATCAATAGAGAAAGAAAACCTAAAATAAAGAGGTGTTTACCTTTTCTTCTCTATGTGGATTCTTACCTTTGATCCCCCTTGGGATAACCCTAAAAGATGATATTAGGGTCTATTTATAGGCTAGAAACCTTTTGGAAAGAGATAAGAATCAAAAACCGCCTTTTCTGGAAATTTACAGGACGGCGATCCGGATCGGGATTACTGCGATCCGGATCGTCGTAACGAGATTGACGATTCCAGAAATCCAAGGGTTCGGGATCCGGATCACAAGGTCCGATCCGGATCGTTCATGCAATTCAGCCAACTCCCATGTTCGGGATCCGGATCGGAATGGCCTAGGATCCGGATTGAAATTGCCAATGAACAATCACCCTTCGGGATCCGGATTGCAAGGTCCGATCCGGATCCTGAACATATCCCATGTCCAGTTTTTGATTCTTTGGCCATAGAAAATATTCCAAGGTGTTTCTAAGCTATAAGAATGTATTCAAAATATCAAAGATTATTTAATTTAACGTACCTGAACTTTTGAATCCATTCTTTTGAGATTGAAGTATATGATTTGTCAAGTCTTCATCTTCAATCTTCAACTTCACGAAATACGCCAATACAAAAATCCTTAACAGGCGCGGCCCCACGCGGGCGCGTTGCAGCGTTGCGGCCCCGCGCGGGCACCAGTCCCTCGTGGGCGCGCTGCCTGCTGAGCGGCCCCGCGCGGCGCTGCATGCGGTGCGGCCCCGCGCGGGGGGCGCATGCGGTGTGCCCGTGGGCAGCAGGCGGTGCGGCTGCGGTCACGTGGCGGCGGCGTGTCCGTACACCATAGCGGCGGTGCTCCGGGATTTCGCGCCGGCGATGCTCTAGGGCATCGCGGCGGCGACGACAAATGCGAAACAAAGCAAAGAACAGCGAAACCCTAAAAGCCAAAAACGCCAAACCCTAAAACGACGATACGCGAGAGATAAATGCCGCTAACCTTGATCTAAACGGAGGAGAAGGAAAGACAATCCCTGTCTCGCTGCTCGGCGGGTAGTGAGGATCCGGATCTGCTCCCCAATGACGGTGACGTCTCATTCCCGACTTTCGGCACGTTGATCGAGGAAGATGGGAAATCCGCTCTTTTTTTCTCTCTTTTCTTTCTCCTCTTCCCGAACTAGGGTTTCCGTTTTTCGAGAAAATCAAACAGAAATTAAACTTTATTTCCCTCTTACGTAGAATTCCCCTAAATGCGATAAAAGGGATTCTCTAACTAACTACTAGATAAGAGTGCCACCTAAGCCAAGTTCTGAAACAGTCGGTGCGGATTTTGATGCACCAAGGCCCTAACGGGTTCGACTTATCCTATCGTACCCGTTAACACAAAAGACTCAATACGGGAGATCCGTAAATCGAATTTCGGATCCGATCACTCCGCCGTTCACCATTTCTTGGGCTCTATCATGGAAAAATATTCGCAAACCACCACGATCTACCCAGGAAAACTTGATAATTTAGTTTCCCTAATAAACTAATTTATTAAAAGGGAAATAAAAAGAGGATAGGAAAAGTCATGATACTACCTCACACACCCCTTAAAAGAAGTTTCGTCCTCGAAACTTAACATCAACCCGTGCTAAATAAATCAGGAAAACACTCTCTCATCTTTGATTCTAACTTCCAAGTCGCTTCACGCTCTTCATGATTACTCCACAGCACCTTCACATAGGGGATCACCCGGTTTCCCGTGCCAAAATTCGTATCGGTGTCTCAACAAAACTCAAGTCCTCTCGAAGCTCAATAGCAGAAACATCAAGAACATGCGACGGATCGGGGAGATATTTCCGGAGCATCGAAACATGGAAAACGTTGTGCACCCGATCAAGATTGGGCGGCAAAGCTAAACGATAAGCTACTGGGCCAATGCGCTCCAGGATTTCAAAAGGTCCAACGAATCGCGGGCTCGATTTGCCTCGCAAGCCGAATCGTTTGATCCCCTTGGATGGCGAGACCCGGAGTAAAACGTGCTCCCCAACCTGAAACTCCAAGTCACGACGTCTCTGCATAACTCTTCTGCTGACTCTGGGCGGTCAACAACTGCTGTCTGATGATGCGCACCTTTGCCTCAGTCTCCTCCACTAAGTTCGATCCCAGGAACTTTCGTTCCCCTAAATTATCCCAACGAATAGGGGATCGACATCGACGCCCGTACAATGCTTCGTACGGCACCATCTGGATGCTGGCCTGGTAACTGTTATTATAAGCAAACTCCACAAGAGGTAGGTAGCATGTCCATCCCTCACCCAAATCGAGCACGCATGCGCAGAGCATATCTTCAAGAATTTGGATCACCCGTTCCGACTGTCCGTCACTCTGGGGGTGGAAAGCTGTGCTAAAGTGCAGTTTGGTCTCCAGAGCTCGCTGCAAACTCTGCCAAAAGTTTGAAACAAACCGAGTATCTCTGTCCGAAGTAATCGTTGCCGGCACCCTATGCAATCTCACAACCTCGTTGATGTAAACCTGCGCCAAGCGTTCACGTGTCCACGTCGTATGAACAGGTAGGAAATGAGCCGTCTTCGTCAGTCGATCCACTATGACCCAGATCGCGTCGTGACCCTGCTGCGATCGCGGGAATCCAGTGATGAAATCCATGGTTATTCGCTCCCACTTCCACTCTGGCACTGGTAGTGGTTGCCGTTTTTCCGTTGGGCGCTGGTGTTCGGCTTTTACCTGTTGGCAAACAAAACAATGTGCCACGAACTGTGTTACATCCCTCTTTAATTTAGGCCACCAAAAAGTCTGCTTAAAATCTTTGTACATCTTCGTGCCACCAGGATGCGCCGCATAGAGAGCACAGTGCGCCTCTGATAGTATCTCATCCCTCAAATCTGACAGATCGGGTACGCAAATTCGTCCTCGGAATCATATTGTGTTGTCCGTGGCAAACGAAAAGTCACCCTCCTGGTCCGAAAGAAACTTGTTCCGTACAAGCCGCAGTTGAGCATCAGTCTTTTGACCTTCCAAGATTTTTCTCAAACAAGGTAGGCTTGACCTCCAGGGACAAGAGTCGGAAAACTGCACCCGCCGGTACAACCTCCAGTCTCATCCGCGAGAAATCCGCGATCAAACGGTCTTGCTGAGTGATAGCGTTCACTGGTAACTGCCCTATTTGACCCTTCCTACTCAAGGTATCGACAACTACGTTTGCCTTCCCGGGGTGGTATTGAATGGACAAATCGTAGGCCTTCAACAACTCCAACCAGCGTCTTGTAAGGCCTGGCCTTTCTTTGACTTTTCCCGTTACTCCTCTTCTCATGATGTCCGACTGAGGGTCTAAGTGTCTTTCCGAACAGTCCGTCGGGGCTCGCGGACAATTTTAGGCGGTAGAGCTCGCAAAACGGAGCACGGCGAAGCGAACGGATTCGGATTCGGATTTACGGATCTCCCGGAATGGGGGTCAAAGCGTTGCTTTGAGTGGTGCATCGGAATCCGTGCTAAGGGGCTGGCACGCTTTTCGAGGCGATCAGACCTTTCATCTTTGTAAGTCAGTGGGTTACTTTATCTTTCGGGTGGCACCTCGGCCTTTCGGTTTTTCGTTTAGGGTCCTAATTTATATCTTCGGTTGTTAAGGAGGGGAGGTTGAAATTCGAGATTTTTTGGGCTGATCGTCGGGGTTGCCGGTAGTTTTAGGTGGTAGAACTCGCAAAACGGTGAACGGTGATGCGTTCGGATTTGAATTCCGACCCCGGGATCTCCAGAATTTAATTTTAATGTTTGGACCCCTTTAGGCGCTCCGGGATCCGTGCGAGCGATTGACATGCTTTACGAGACATTCTTAGCCGCCGGTTTTCATTCCGGGTATATTAGGTTTTCTTTAGAACCGGGGTCGTAGGGTTTTTCCCCTTGGTTTCCCTCTTGACGGCTAGGGTTTAGGGCGGCGTTTAAGAAAGAAAAGAGGGAACCCCATTTCTCTTTCTTTCCCTCGTTCAACCGTGGGCGTGAGGAACCGAGGCGACGAGATGGAAAGGGAAAGAAGAAACTGCCTGGAACCGATCGAGCAAGGACGGCCGACCCTCCTTCCTCCTCCTCCTCCGCCGGCGAATCAAGGTGAGTGGTTCACATTTCTTAGGTTTTCCCGTGGTGGAGTTTTCTTGTCGATGTCGCGTGCGATGCGAGGTTGATAACGGGAAGCCGCCGCCGCCGTTGTCAAACGGGAGGCTGCCGCCGCCGTTATCGTGTTCTCGGGGTCGTCGCCGCAGTCGCCGTGGTCGCAGGGTCGCAATCGGAGCCGCGAAGGCGAAAAGGGGGGACTTACTGTTCATCCCGTACGGCTGGCCCTCACGCGGTCCACCGGACCGGCGTGCACCCGCCGCACGTGTCCGCGGCCGAAGGCGCGGACCCGGCGCACGGGCGCGTGCGCCAGCCCACCCCCGCACCACGCGGTCCACCGGACGGGCGTGCACCCGGCGCACGAGTCCGCGGCCCGACGCGCGGACCCGGCGCTCGGGCGGGTCTTGCGCCAGCCCGGCCCGCAAGCGCGGTCCACGCACGGGACGTGCACCCGGCGCTGCGCCACGGCCGGGACGCGTGAGCCCGGTGCGCGCTCAGCCCGTACACCGGCCCGGCCCATTCCGCCTGGTGCACACTCCCGGGGTGAGCCCGGTCTGCGGCACCGCCTCCTCTGCGTCGTGGACCCGGTCCACGCCTGGACCCGTGCACCAGACTTCAGAAAATGAGCCCAGAAACTCCGTTTTTGGCCCGTTTCGTCCCGTTGTCAGTGTTTTTGACCACGACGACGTTTTTAACATTATTACTTACTGTAACTTTTCGGGCACAGGGGGAGTGTTTTAGCGGAGTTCCGCAAACCTTCTCCTTCGCGTTTCAGGTGGGTACATCCTTAGAACCCCTTTATGCCCATTTTCGTTACTGTCATGATTATCGTGTGGTGTGTACTTGTTCATTATTGTTGGTTTCGTTTTGGGTACTTGGTTCATTATTGTGGGTTCTGTTTTGGGATTCGGCGTCGGGTTGTCGGCAATTGTATCTTGTTTAAAATAAATATCTAATTGTGCTAACATGGTGTTCCTTGTGGTATTTATTGTTGAGTATGCATGTTAGCGGGTTACTTCTAGTACACATATTATCGCCTTGTTTTCGATTATACATGTCAGCGGGTTACCTTCGATCACACATGTTGCTGTTTTACTTTTAATTATACATGTTGCCGTTTTACTCTTGTTATATATTATGATGCTAACATGATGGTGGTTATGGTTACTTGGCTCGAGGCTGCAGCACGCGCACCCGCGGTTTGGCCACCGCTAAGGGTGCGCTTTTCCGGAAAAGTGGTCTATGACCCGTGTATACCCACAAGGTGACGTAGTGGGGCCCCTTATTAGTTGTGGGGTTTGAGGCGCCGAGGTGCGAGCGATGCGACCCGTCGGTTTAGTTGTCCGACGTGGTCGGGTATTGCAGGTACGGTGCGACCCGTCGGTCTAGTTGTCCGACGTGGTCGGGTATTACAGGTGTTACAGGTGTTACAGGTGTTAAAGGTATTACAGGTGTTACAGGTGTTACAGGTGCTACAGGTGTTACAGGTGTCACAGGTGGTTTGGGGGGGGGGGGCTTGCTCCGGCTAGTCTTACTTTGAGGCTTGGTATTACTTTACCGCTTTTAGTACTCTATCATGATAGTGTCGCTGACTACCCACTCTGTGACAGGTTCGTCCAGGGACGAGTGCTAGGACGACGGTGAGGCCGTGGCAAGAGTACTTTCGGTCCTTCGAGACCATAGACTGTACGTGCTTCTATTTTGCTCATTTCATTACCTGTTAGTAGTTTGCTATGTGGATTGCGATACCCTCGTGGGGTCGATGTGGATGTTGGAATGTCATCTATTATCTTTGTGAGCGTTGTTTTGCTTTTCCCGTTGGGCCGTTTTCAAACTACAAAAGAAAGCATTTCGAAAGCTGTTTTAAAAATGTGGGTGTCGTGTGGGCACCATTTTAAAACCCTGTGGATTTATGGATTGCGAAAACCATTCTGAAAACCTGGGCGCCGTGTGGGCGCCGTTTTTAAAACCTGTGATTTATCCTTTCAAAATTAGTCGGCCTATTGAATACTTATGAGAAAGAGCTGTATGCTTCCGACCGTCGAACTAGTGTGGTTATAGCGATAGTTGTATGGCTGTTGTAGTCAGGACGCCGTGCATATACAAAGGAAACTCTGCCCGTTCGCAGAGTGAATTTGTATATGCGGCGGGTCTGGGCACGCACACGGGGAGTTTGATTTCAAAAAAAAAATTATACGCAACTTCAACCATTTTCAGTGGTCGTCTTCCGCTTAATGAAACCCCCGGGGCGTGACTGATTAAGATGGTATTGTTACGGCTTTTTGGTGTTGGCATATTTCGTGAGTCAAGTCAGTGAGTTGAGTCGGAGTCTTAAAGGATCAAATTGTCAATCAGCAATCAAAGACTTAGAGAAGATTCAACAAGAGCTCAAGTTGACACTCAGTGTCTTGAGTCTTGAAGATTGAAGATGAAGAATTGTGGATCAGTTACATCAATCTCAAGAAGAAAGTATTCAAAAGGATCAGGTATGTTTAACTAAATAATTTTGGTGATCCGAATACTCTCTTATAGTGTAGAAACACTTGGATGAATTTTTAATTGCATAAAAATCAAAAACTGGACATGGGACATGTTCAGGATCCGGATCAGATGATCCAATCCGGATCCCGAAGGGTATTAGTTCATGTGCAAATCCAATCCGGATCCAAGCCTATTCTGATCCGGATCCCGAACATTGGATGTTGCTGAAATTCATGAACGATCCGGATCGGGCCTTGCGATCCGGATCCCGAACCCTTGGATTTCTGGAATCGTCAATCTCGTTACGACGATCCGGATCGCAGTAATCCCGATCCGGATCGCCGTCCTGAAAATTTCCAGATAAGGTATGTTTTTGATTCTTATCTCTTTCCAAAGGTTTCTAAACTATAAATAGACACTTAGGGTTTCTCAAAAACGTGGGGAGCAATACCGATCAATTTATAAAACACTTGAGAGCAACCCTAGAGGCTAGGTTTTTATCGTTCTTCTTTATAGCCTCTTTTAGGTCAATTCGACGGTTCTTCAAGATCTATCTTTTGTCGAATTGATCTAATCTTTGCTTAGAGATTTCTTTCATGGATCTTCATTGATAATCTAAGCAAAGGATCACCATCGAAGCCAATATTCTTACCGGCTGAGTTTGCGTCGTGGATTCGACGTGGCACCGTGGATTCGGTGTGTTGAAGGCGTTTCGTGGATTCGAAACGTGTGCTCGTGGATTCGAGTGGCGTTCGTGGATTCGAACGTGTGCAGTGGACGTGCAAACGGTGGAGCGCAAGGTCCGAAGAAATTGAAGGAGGGGTTGAATCCGTGGAGACGGTAATCACCTTGTTATTCTTCGTTTCTTAGTGGATTGTTATTGCGTGGACATCCAACCGGTCAGCGCAAGGTCCGAAGAAGTTGAAGGAGGGGTCGAGTCCGTGGAGTCGGTAATCACCTTGTTATTCTTCATTTCTTAGTGGATTGTTATTGCGTGTTGGTCCCGTGGTTTTTCTCCTGGATTGGAGTTTCCACGTAAATCTCGGTGTGTTGATTTTTATTTTCCGCATTGTTTTTTATTTTTGCACTGAGATTGGTTTTTATAATATTACACCTATTCACCCCCCTCTAGGTGTTTGATAGTACCTATTTAGATCCTTGTGGATCCTAAATAACTCTACAATTGGTATCAGAGCGGGTTTTAGGTTTATCTATCATGTTGGGTGAAAGTGGTAATATTTTTAGACCTCCTCTTTTTGATGGGACCAATTATGCATATTGGAAAGTGCGGATGAGAGCTTTTCTCATCTCTATTGATGAGCGGGTATGGCAAACCGTTGAATACGGTTGGGTGCATCCGGTTGAGGAAGTAGGAAATTCTACTACCCCAAAACCTCGCTCTAGATGGTCTAAAGAGGAAATCGAAAGATCTTCTTACAATGGGAAAGGTATGAACGCTTTATATAATTCTCTTTCCTCGACTGAGTTTACAAGAATTTCCGCGTGTGAAACCGCGAAGGAAATTTGGGATATTCTCAAAATTACACATGAGGGTACTAATCTTGTAAAAATTCAAAAGCTCCAGATGCTTACAAGTCAATTTGACTCTATTCATATGGAAGAGCATGAATTGTTTACAGATTATTACACTAGACTTCAAGATGTAATTAATACATGTGCTAATTTAGGAGAAAAGATCCCGGAGTCGAAAATTGTAAGAAAGATACTTCGGACTCTTCCGGAACGGTTTAGGGCAAAGGTTACCGCCATTGAAACCGTTAGTCATCCGGATGAGATGAGTGTAGAGGAATTAGTAGGTGCTTTGCAAACTTATGAGATGACTTTTCCTACTAATCAAATTTCTTCCAAGTCTTCTTCTAAGCTTACAGGTATTGCATTCAAATCAACAAAGGAAGAAGATGACGAATCGAGTTCCGACGATGAAATCTCTTTTGCCGATTTTGAAGAACAATTGGCGCGGATCACAAAGAAATTTCGTCGGAAATTTTGGAAGAATCGAACCGATGGATCTTCATCCACGAAACCATCTAAAGGATCATCGGGTTCTAAATCCTCTAAACTCAAAGGCGTTGCAAAACCTTCTAAAGAAAAAGAAAAAGATGATTTCGAAGGGGAAATCCGATGCTATCGATGCAAAGGCTACGGCCATATTTCAACGGATTGTCCTTCTAAGAAATCATACAAAAAGAAGGCTTTGCAAGCAAAAACTTGGGACGATTCTAGTTTCGATGAATCGACCTCAAGTGAAGAGGAAAAAGAAAAAATTGTTGCTTTTCATGCCTCTCAAATTCCCTCTTCTAATTTGTGCTTATCATCTTTAGTCACTGACTCTATTCCTTTGATTTTGCATGAAACATCAACATCCGGAGGAGAGTCATCAAGTGAGGGGGAGTCGGACGAAGAAGAACTCGTTGAGGCATACCAACAACTTCTTGCGGAATCAAAGAAGATGGCCAAACTTAACAAGAAGTTGAGGAAGCAACGACTTGAAGTTCAAGACGAGAATCAAGCTTTAAAGATCAAACTTCATGATCTCGAGGAGGAACATGGACGGTTTTTGGATAACAATAAAATCCTCCAAGAAAAGCTAAACCAATCGGAGACAAACGCAAAATCATATATGGACAAGATTGGTTTTCTTGAAAAGCAGTTTGAAGAAATTCATGTCACCAACCAAGCTTTGACCAAGCAAGTTCATCAACTTAAATCCGACATACAAAGGCTTTCAACCGGTTCCAAGAAACTTAATTGTATGTCCGGATTAGGTCAAACAAGCAAGGTTGGTTTGGGATTTAAAAAGGACCAAACTGTGCATGCTTCAAGTTCCACAATAAATTGAAAGGAAGAACTTGTCACCTATGTGGACTTGAAGGACATTTGGTGAAGAATTGCCCGAAAAAGAGAAAGAAAAATTCTTCGGCAACTTCATCTACGGAGCGGACTCAACGGAATCAAAAGACACATCAAGTCAAAGGAGTTCACTCAACCCACCAAAGGTCCGAGCCACAACATCAATCATACAAGTGGATCATTGCGAGGCAAAGACCTAAGGTGGATCAACAGTCAAAGCGGACAACCCCCGGCCACAACGAATCAAGACAACCCAAAATCCAGCGATTTTGGATTCGGAAAGGTGATATCTTTCCTTGTCTTAAGTTCTAAATAGCTTATGACTGTATGTAATGCTTTGATTGTTTTTCCTTCATATTTTTCTTAATCTTTGCATTACATGTTTTTCAATGCTCTTTGTTTTTATACTTTGTTTTTGAACAAAAGGGTTTTAACGAACAAGTGCATTGAATAAAAAGGGCTTCACGTTCATTCACTCCAAATTAATTTTATATGGATTATCAACTTTACTCCATAATCATAATCTTGAAGATACTTCATTATAGGAGTTTTTGATATTATAAGCATCAAATTTAGAAATCATGTGTGATCTTTAGATGCTTAATCTATCTCGGTTGTGTGAATTCATTGTGATAAACGTGAGACAACCGATAGACTGAAATTTGGGATTTAATTCTTTCACGTAAGAGATTGCCTTCTTACAAGGGTAAATAAATGAATTATAAAAGATGTGGAAAGAGTTACATCCCAAAGGAGTGTGAAAACTACCACCACATGTTGGAAAGAGCTACCACATGTTATGGATGTCTGGAAAATATTTATGAGATTTATTATTGAAGCTTTCAGAGATTTAAATTCAAAGTTCTTATTTTGAACATATCTCCTGGTTGGTATAAGGTGGGATAGTTAAAAAGATGCTCAAAGAGCCACCTTAGGTATTTTAGTGCTTATCTCAAATTTGAAAGGGTAGAATTCAAGATTGATGTCATTTGGAAAATCTCCGTAAGTCATCTTTGTAAATCCGTTACATCTTGATAGAGTTTGGATCTCAAGATTATTTTTGATGACTTGTGTTTGATGAATATAACATGAAAAACTGTTTATAATGTTTTATCTTTGTTTTTCATGATTTAGGAGTAAATCTTTTTAATTCTTGTGAAATAAATTGGATTGAATGACATCTATGTGAATTCATTATTTTTCAAAGCGCTTAAATGGATTTCTTGATGGTATACAAATCGGTATTTGAAAAGATTCCAAAATCTGGATTTGTTTCAAGAAATTATTTGATTTTTGCTTTCTGGTACCGGTACGCAATCTGCATTTTTGTTACATACCGGAGCTGAGCTTTTATCTCTCTTTCTCTATGAACTAATTTCCTTTTGTCTAGTATGTTCACTGTTTGACAATTTGTGACAAAAAGGGGGAGAAGAGAAATGACGGAGATGAGATCATCAAGAGAGGACAAACGAAAATGAAAAATGGGGGAGAACGAAAAATGATGATCTATCACAAAGGGGGAGAACAGAGATGCTCAAGATAGGGGGAGACAAAGAAAAAATTGAAAGAGCCGAAAAACAAAAGAACCAAAAGGACGAATCAAATGTAGGATTTTAATTTCTAACGACTAACGTTTGATTTTGTTTGGAGTTTTGTTTTGCAGGAATTACATCACTTTAAGACTCCAAGTCCTAAGTCATAGAGTATGTTCTAGGACTGTTTGGTTCAAATGTAATTTTGTATTTATTGGATCTTTCACGCAAAGAAAATCAATGTTTTGGTGATGACATTGAATTTCGATTTTTTGGTTTAAGATGAGTGACTTGAGCGTTTTATGTATTTTTGGGTTTTGTCACGAAATTGCCAAAGGGGGAGATTGTTACGGCTTTTTGGTGTTGGCATATTTCGTGAGTCAAGTCAGTGAGTTGAGTCGGAGTCTTAAAGGGATCAAATTGTCAATCAGCAATCAAAGACTTAGAGAAGATTCAACAAGAGCTCAAGTTGACACTCAGTGTCTTGAGTCTTGAAGATTGAAGATGAAGAATTGTGGATCAGTTACATCAATCTCAAGAAGAAAGTATTCAAAAGGATCAGGTATGTTTAACTAAATAATTTTGGTGATCCGAATACTTTCTTATAGTGTAGAAACACTTGGATGAATTTTTAATTGCATAAAAATCAAAAACTGGACATGGGACATGTTCAGGATCCGGATCAGATGATCCAATCCGGATCCCGAAGGGTATTAGTTCATGTGCAAATCCAATCCGGATCCAAGCCTATTCTGATCCGGATCCCGAACATTGGATGTTGCTGAAATTCATGAACGATCCGGATCGGGCCTTGCGATCCGGATCCCGAACCCTTGGATTTCTGGAATCGTCAATCTCGTTACGACGATCCGGATCGCAGTAATCCCGATCCGGATCGCCGTCCTGAAAATTTCCAGATAAGGTATGTTTTTGATTCTTATCTCTTTCCAAAGGTTTCTAAACTATAAATAGACATTTAGGGTTTCTCAAAAACGTGGGGAGCAATACCGATCAATTTATAAAACACTTGAGAGCAACCCTAGAGGCTAGGTTTTTATCGTTCTTCTTTATAGCCTCTTTTAGGTCAATTCGACGGTTCTTTCAAGAACTATCTTTTGTCGAATTGATCTAATCTTTGCTTAGAGATTTCTTTCTATGGTTCTTCAATGATAATCTAAGCAAAGGATCACCATCGAAGCCAATATTCTTATCGGCTGAGTTTGCGTCGTGGATTCGACGTGGCATCGTGGATTCGGTGTGTTGAAGGCGTTTCGTGGATTCGAAACGTGTGCTCGTGGATTCGAGTGGCGTTCGTGGATTCGAACGTGTGCAGTGGACGTGCAAACGGTGGAGCGCAAGGTCCGAAGAATTGAAGGAGGGGTTGAATCCGTGGAGACGGTAATCACCTTGTTATTCTTCTTTTCTTAGTGGATTGTTATTGCGTGGACATCCAACCGGTCAGCGCAAGGTCCGAAGAAGTTGAAGGAGGGGTCGAGTCCGTGGAGTCGGTAATCACCTTGTTATTCTTCATTTCTTAGTGGATTGTTATTGCGTGTTGGTCCCGTGGTTTTTCTCCTGGATTGGAGTTTCCACGTAAATCTCGGTGTGTTGATTTTTATTTTCCGCATTGTTTTTTATTTTTGCACTGAGATTGGTTTTTATAATATTACACCTATTCACCCCCCTCTAGGTGTTTGATAGTACCTATTTAGATCCTTGTGGATCCTAAATAACTCTACAGTATCAGAGCGAAACAGCTTTAACCACAGTAGTCGCTGTCCAACATCCACTGAGCACATTACCACTGGCTACTAGCTAATGAAATGATCAGGATATATCTGCGTAGAGATGCGAGAGCGCGGACTATTGGGTTTCTTTTCCGTTTAGTTCAGGGGGTAGCACAACCCATCGGTGGTTGTTGTTTGTCAGCGTCTGTCGGTCAGGGTAACTCGATAGGCCGTTTGTCTAAACTTGTACCTTCTGGGTCTTCTGGTGTTAGGTCACAGCGGGTGGTCGGCCGATTCTGCTTGCGCCATGTGCAAGGTAGATGAGGGAATGAGGAATCCTTCCCCTATAATTGTTACCCATAGTTCGGCCTTTCACCGTAGACACTGCGACGGTTGTAGAAATCGTCGTGATGGGTTCACGGTGGCTTCCTTTAGTAGGGTTGTGTGGTGTAAGGCTTTGGTTGGGTATCTGTTTTCTGCACAAGTGCGTCGGTTTCGGTTGTCCTGCGGTGGGTTGGCGTGTGATCCCTCGAGTGCGTTTAGTGAACCTAGGCAACTTGTGACTCGGTTCCTTCTCGCTGTTTCGTTGCTTGTCTTCTTCCGACCCTTAGATTTCAGATGATAGTCTTCAGTACCTGGAGGTCTTTGCCGACGGACCTTGAGCTTTGTTTTTCTTCTAGTTGGGAGCGTCGCTGTTTGGTTTGGAGTTTTAACCGCTCGATTCGATGCCGTGCTTGGAGGCAACGGATTGGG
>CM054930.1:11978286-12270247 GCA_029168755.2 Tillandsia fasciculata
AAGTAGGAAATTCTACTACCCCAAAACCTCGCTCTAGATGGTCCAAAGAGGAAATCGAAAGATCTTCTTACAATGGAAAAGGTATGAACGCTTTATATAATTCTCTTTCCTCGACTGAGTTTACAAGAATTTCCGCGTGTGAAACCGCGAAGGAAATTTGGGATATTCTCAAAATTACACATGAGGTACTAATCTTGTAAAAATTCAAAAGCTCCAGATGCTTACAAGTCAATTTGACTCTATTCATATGGAAGAGCATGAATTGTTTACAGATTATTACACTAGACTTCAAGATGTAATTAATACATGTGCTAATTTAGGAGAAAAGATCCCGGAGTCGAAAATTGTAAGAAAGATACTTCGGACTCTTCCGGAACGGTTTAGGGCAAAGGTTACCGCCATTGAAACCGTTAGTCATCCGGATGAGATGAGTGTAGAGGAATTAGTAGGTGCTTTGCAAACTTATGAGATGACTTTTCCTACTAATCAAATTCTTCCAAGTCTTCTTCTAAGCTTACAGGTATTGCATTCAAATCAACAAAGGAAGAAGATGACGAATCGAGTTCCGACGATGAAATCTCTTTTGCCGATTTTGAAGAACAACTGGCGCGGATCACAAAGAAATTTCGTCGGAAATTTTGGAAGAATCGAACCGATGGATCTTCATCCACGAAACCATCTAAAGGATCATCGGGTTCTAAATCCTCTAAACTCAAAGGCGCTGCAAAACCTTCTAAAGAAAAAGAAAAAGATGATTTCGAAGGGGAAATCCGATGTTATCGATGTAGAGGCTACGGCCATATTTCAACGGATTGTCCTTCTAAGAAATCATACAAAAAGAAGGCTTTGCAAGCAAAAACTTGGGACGATTCTAGTTACGATGAATCGACCTCAAGTGAAGAGGAAAAAGAAAAAATTGTTGCTTCTCATGCCTCTCAAATTCCCTCTTCTAATTGTGCTTATCATCTTTAGTCACTGACTCTATTCCTTTGATTTTGCATGAAACATCAACATCCGGAGGAGAGTCATCAAGTGAGGGGGAGTCGGACGAAGAAGAACTCGTTGAGGCATACCAACAACTTCTTGCGGAATCAAAGAAGATGGCCAAACTTAACAAGAAGTTGAGGAAGCAACGACATGAAGTTCAAGACGAGAATCAAGCTTTAAAGATCAAACTTCATGATCTCGAGGAGGAACAAGGACGGTTTTAGATAACAATAAAATCCTCCAAGAAAAGCTAAACCAATCGGAGACAAACGCTAAATCATATATGGACAAGATTGGTTTTCTTGAAAAGCAGTTTGAAGAAATTCATGTCACCAACCAAGCTTTGACCAAGCAAGTTCATCAACTTAAATCCGACATACAAAGGGTTTCAACCGGTTCCAAGAAACTTAATTGTATGTCCGGATTAGGTCAAACAAGCAAGGTTGGTTTGGGATTTAAAAAGGACCAAACTGCGCATGCTTCAAGTTCCACAATAAAATTGAAAGGAAGAACTTGTCACCTATGTGGACTTGAAGGACATTTGGTGAAGATTGCCCGAAAAAAGAGAAAGAAAAATACTTCGGCAACTTCATCTACGGAGCGGACTCAACGGAATCAAAAGACACATCAAGTCAAAGGAGTTCACTCAACCCACCAAAGGTCCGAGCCACAACATCAATCATACAAGTGGATCATTGCGAGGCAAAGACCTAAGGTGGATCAACAGTCAAAGCGGACAACCCCCGGCCACAACGAATCAAGACAACCCAAAATCCACGATTTTGGATTCGGAAAGGTGATATCTTTCCTTGTCTTAAGTTCTAAATAGCTTATGACTGTATGTAATGCTTTGATTGGTTTTCCCTTCATATTTTCTTAATCTTTGCATTACATGTTTTTCAATGCTCTTTGTTTTTATACTTTGTTTTTGAACAAAAGGGTTTTAACGAACAAGTGCATTGAATAAAAAGGGCTTCACGTTCATTCACTCCAAATTAATTTTTTGGATTATCAACTTGACTCCATAATCATAATCTTGAAGACACTTCAATATAGGGAGTTTTGATTTATAAGCATCAACTTTTAGAAATCAGTGTTTGATCTTTAGATGCTTAATCTATCTCGGTTGTGTGCAATGATCATTGTGATAAAACGTGAGATCAATCTCGATAGAGTGATATTGGGATTTAATCTTTAACTTAAGAGATTCTTTCTTACCATAGGGTAAATAACATGAAGAAAAAGATGGGGAAGGTAAATCCGTGTGGAAAGGATGTGTGAAAACTTACACCACATGAGTGGAAAACTACCACATGTTTTAGGATGTAAGAAAAAATATTTTAGGAGGATTATTAATTGAGCCTTTCAAAGATTTAAATTCAAATGAAATATTTGACTCAGTCATATTTCATGGTTGGTATAAGGTGGGATTTTTGATAAAAGATGCTCGAAGAGCCACTCCTTAGATTATCTAGATATATTATCTAACTTATCGGGGATTTACAATTCTAAGATTGACTTTCATGTGGATAAATCTCCATAAGATCATAGATGTAATGAAAGTGGTCAACTTTAAGAGTTTTAATTTTCATAAATTTTCGTTTCATGTATTTTTGTAGATTTGGTATAATCTATTTCTTGTTGCATGAAACGATGACTTGTGTTTAATGTTTTATCTAAAGTGCTTTTTTTCCTGATTTGGAGTAAATCTTTTTATTCTAATGAAAGAAATTGGATTGAATGACATCTGTGTGAATTCATTGTTTAAAGCACTTAAATTGATTTCTTGATGGAATACAAATCGGTATTTGAAAAGATTCCAAAATCTGGATTTGTTTCAAGAAATTATTTGATTTTTGCTTCTGGTACCGGTACGCAATCTGCATTTTTGTTATATACCGGAACTGAGCTTTTATCTCTCTTTCTCTATGAACTGTTAGATTTCCTTTTGTCTAGTATGTTCACTGTTTGACAATTTGTGACAAAAAGGGGGAGAAGAGAAATGACGGAGATGAGATCATCAAGAGAGGACAAACGAAAATGAAAAATGGGGGAGAACGGAAAATGATGATCGTATCACAAAGGGGGAGAACAGAGATGCCTCAAGATAGGGGGAGACAAAGAAAAAATTGAAAGAGCCGAAAAACAAAAGAACCAAAAGGACGAATCAAATGTAGGATTTTAATTTCTAACGACTAACGTTTGATTTTGTTTGGAGTTTTGTTTTGCAGGAATTACATCACTTTAAGACTCCAAGTCCTAAGTCATAGAGTATGTTCTAGGACTGTTTGGTTCAAATGTAATTTTGTATTTATTGGATCTTTCACGCAAAGAAAATCAATGTTTTGGTGATGACATTGAATTTCGATTTTTTGGTTTAAGATGAGTGACTTGAGCGTTTTATGTGTTTTTGGGTTTGTCACGAAATTGCCAAAGGGGGAGATTGTTACGGCATTTTGGTGTTGGCATATTTCGTGAGTCAAGTCAGTGAGTTGAGTCGGAGTCTTAAAGGGATCAAATTGTCAATCAGCAATCAAAGACTTAGAGAAGATTCAACAAGAGCTCAAGTTGACACTCAGTGTCTTGAGTCTTGAAGATTGAAGATGAAGAATTGTGGATCAGTTACATCAATCTCAAGAAGAAAGTATTCAAAAGGATCAGGTATGTTTAACTAAATAATTTTGGTGATCCGAATACTTTCTTATAGTGTAGAAACACTTGGATGAATTTTTAATTGCATAAAAATCAAAAACTGGACATGGGACATGTTCAGGATCCGGATCAGATGATCCAATCCGGATCCCGAAGGGTATTAGTTCATGTGCAAATCCAATCCGGATCCAAGCCTATTCTGATCCGGATCCCGAACATTGGATGTTGCTGAAATTCATGAACGATCCGGATCGGGCCTTGCGATCCGGATCCCGAACCCTTGGATTTCTGGAATCGTCAATCTCGTTACGACGATCCGGATCGCAGTAATCCCGATCCGGATCGCCGTCCTGAAAATTTCCAGATAAGGTATGTTTTTGATTCTTATCTCTTTCCAAAGGTTTCTAAACTATAAATAGACACTTAGGGTTTCTCAAAAACGTGGGGAGCACGGCCGATCAATTTATAAAACACTTGAGAGCAACCCTAGAGGCTAGGTTTTTATCGTTCTTCTTTATAGCCTCTTTTAGGTCAATTCGACGGTTTTCTTCCAAGATCTATCTTTTGTCGAATTGATCTAATCTTTGCTTAGAGATTTCTTTCTATGGTTCTTCATTGATAATCTAAGCAAAGGATCACCATCGAAGCCAATATTCTTATCGGCTGAGTTTGCGTCGTGGATTCGACGTGGCACGTGGATTCGGTGTGTGAAGGCGTTTCGTGGATTCGAAACGTGTGCTCGTGGATTCGAGTGGCGTTCGTGGATTCGAACGTGTGCAGTGGACGTGCAAACGTGGAGCGCAAGGTCCGAAGAAATTGAAGGAGGGGTTGAATCCGTGGAGACGGTAATCACCTTGTTATTCTTCTTTTCTTAGTGGATTGTTATTGCGTGGACATCCAACCGGTCAGCGCAAGGTCCGAAGAAGTTGAAGGAGGGGTCGAGTCCGTGGAGTCGGTAATCACCTTGTTATTCTTCTATTTCTTAGTGGATTGTTATTGCGTGTTGGTCCCGTGGTTTTTCTCCTGGATTGGAGTTTCCACGTAAATCTCGGTGTGTTGATTTTTATTTTCCGCATTGTTTTTTATTTGCACTGAGATTGGTTTTTATAATATTACACCTATTCACCCCCCTCTAGGTGTTTGATAGTACCTATTTAGATCCTTGTGGATCCTAAATAACTCTACAGGTATCAGAGCGAAACAGCTTTAACACCAGTAGTCGCTGTCCAACATCCACTGGAGCACATTACCACTGGCTACTAGCTAATGAAATGATCAGGACTATATCTGCGTAGAGATGCGAAAGCTCGGGGGGATATTGGGTTTCTTTTCCGGTTTAGTTCAGGTGGTAGCACAACCCATCGGTGGTTGTTGGTTTGTCAGCCGTCTGTCGGTCATGGGTAATCGATAGCCGTTTGTCTAAACTTGTACCTTCTGGGTCTTCTGGTGTTAGGTCACAGCGGGTGGTCGGCCGATTCTGCTTGCGCCATGTGCAAGGTAGATGAGGGAATGAGGAATCCTTCCCCTATAATTGTTACCCATAGTTCGGCCTTTCACCGTAGACACTGCGACGGTTGTAGAAATCGTCGTGAGGGTTACGGGTGGCTTCCTTTAGTAGGGTTGTGGTGGTAAGGCTTTGGGTTGGGTATCTGTTTTCTGCACAAGTGCGTCGGTTCGGTTGTCCTCGGGTGGTGGGGTTGGCGTTGTGATCCCTCGAGTGCGTTTAGTGAAACCTAGGCAACTTGTGACTCGGTTCTTCTCGCTGTTTCGTTGCTTGTCTTCTTCCGACCCTTAGATTTCAGATGGATAGTCTTCAGTCCCTGGAGGTCTTTGCCGAAAGGACCTTGAGCTTGTTTTTCTTCTAGTTGGGAGCGTCGCTGTTTGGTTGGAGTTTTACCGCCTCGATTCGATGCCGGTGCTTGGAGGGGCAACGGATTGGGACTGAGCGGTAGTGGTTAATCAGAGTGTCGTACCCCGCCGATGCCAGGACGGGGGGTAGGACCTGACCTTGTGAGTTTTGTCGCCAGCTTCCGTGGCCAAGGCAATGACCATGAGGCTTAGTTACGAGGTTTTGGGTCGTTGATCTTGTGAAGGCAGGTGTGGGTATGGGGATCTGTCGACTGCTTGGAGCTTTGGCACTGATTACTTTCGGCTAGGTGCCTTGTACGCAGCCCTTTAGGTGGGGTAGACCTTGTGGCAGGCCTTAGAGCTGAAGCCTAACCTTAGTTTTTGACCGTCGCCCCGGTCGGGGACGGACCCGAGGGGGCCGCCGGTAATCCGGGACGGTGGATATGCTCCGAGCTTGTGCTCGTGTTGGTGACGGGTGAGTTCGTTGCTCTCGGGGGAGAGTTTCTGGTAATTAGTAACCCAGCCTGTTTTGTTGGCACCTCTCGGAGCCTTGTGAGAGCGTTGAGTGGTTTGTTTTCCTCGTCGTCGGGTTGGATGTTTTGGACTTTTAAGGAATCATCGGCAGGGGTTTCTTCTGTCTTTCCCTTGACTGAATTGCCGGGAATACCCCTGGACGAGAGGCCATCCTATCTTCCGAGCTTCTACCAAACACGCAACCTATCACTTAGGTGCCTTGCGGAATGGCTCTCGCGAAACTGAGGGAATTTAATGTCACGCCCCGGGGGTTATATTTTAGCGGAAACGGTACACAGAGGTAAGCGTAAGGTGCGTACAAAATTTTTTCTTTAAAACCTCCTTCCCCGGCGCGTGCCCAGACCCGCCACATATACAGATTCACTCGAAAGTCGGGCAGAGTCTCCTCTGTATATGCACGGCGTCGCGGCTATTACAACCGTCAAACACAAGCAATCACTTCCAATTAATCACAACAGTTCGAAGTAGTATGGTGCATGAAGACAAACAATACCCGTGGCCAGTCAAGTTGAAAGTATAAACTCACTGTTTTGAAAACAAACCCACACGGTCTGAGGTTTTGAAAACCGATTTGGAAAACGGCATAAATCCACAAGGTTTGGGAAAACGGGCCCACCCGACCCTAGACTTTTGAAAACAGTTTACGAAGTCCTTTTTCTTTTGTTTCTAGTTGATTTGTTTAGAAAACGGCCAACCGGGAATGATAAGGAAACAGTAGTGCGTAACCAGAATGAAAGTACTCAACATCCACACGACCCCACGAGGGTATCGAGAACCACACAATAACCTACAAATCCGAATGAAATGCAGAGAAAGTAAGTACAACAGCATACTAGGGCCGCCTCGGCCCGACTGCTACCGCCCGGCCTCACCGTCGCCTACCTCTACCCCCTGGAGGTACCTGTCACAGAGTGGGTAGTCAGCGACACTATCACAAAAATAGTACTAAAGCAGTAAAGTAGTACCAACCCATAAAGTAAGACTAGCCGAAATAACCGCTCTACTCGTAACGGTAACTCGCAACCACCTGTACCACCTGTAACATCTGCAACCCCGGTAACACCTGTAACACCTGACCGCGTCGGGATCCAATCCCGGCGGTCCCACCTGTAACATCTGCAACCCGGTAACACCTGTAACACCTGACCGCGTCGGGATCCAATCCCGGCGGTCCCACACCTGACCTTATCGGGATCCAATCCCTATAGGTCCCACCGCTCGCACCTTCGTGCCTCAAACCCCACACCTACGGGGGCCCCACTACGTCACCTCGTGGGTAAACACGGGTCAAAGACCGCCTTTCCGGAAAAGAGCACCCTTTGCGGTGGCCAAACCGCGGATGCGCGTGTCGCACTCGAGCATAGTAACAAAACACGGGGTAATATAGTAAACCATAGAGCCATCAGTGTTAGTACAGGTTAACATAATATTTAATATCCTCCCCGGAACACTAACCTTACTAAACCTCGGGAGAAAAACCCACCTTGTTGTCGCGCTCCTGACCGATGTTAGGTTCTCTCGCGTCTCGGGTACCCGCCGGGCCTACACGA
Organism: Tillandsia fasciculata; assembly: GCA_029168755.2. NCBI lineage: Eukaryota > Viridiplantae > Streptophyta > Magnoliopsida > Poales > Bromeliaceae > Tillandsia > Tillandsia fasciculata. The sequence continues at coordinate 11,985,858 of CM054930.1, forward strand.
ATCTCGATTTCGTTGGCTAGGGTTGAACGAGGGAAGACTCGCCCCGTCTGGTGTGCCCGGTCCCAAGGCAAAGGATGTACGGTGTTCCTCCTCCTCCTTGATTGCTCCACCGGTTACTCCACGCCGATTGACAGCGGTAAGGAAGGTTTGGGGAATCGAAAGTTTGGGAAATGGTTTTCGCTTTTCTTTTGGGGTTTCGTACGCAGGGGGTTTAAGGGGAGTTGTGGGGAAGTGGCCGGTAGTTGGGGGAAGTGGTGGGAAGTGGGGCGGTTAGTGGGTAGTTGTGGGGAAGTGGTGGGAAGTTGGGGCGGTTAGTGGGTAGTTGTGGGGAAGTGGTGGGAAGTTGGGGCGGTTAGTGGGTAGTTGTGGGGAAGTGGTGGGAAGTTGGGGCGGTTAGTGGGTAGTTGTGGGGAAGTGGTGGGAAGTTGGGGCGGTTAGTGGGTAGTTGTGGGGAAGTGGTGGGAAGTTGGGGCGGGAGTTGTACGACGGAAAAAAAAAAAAAACGCGGAATTGATTAAAACGGGTGCGAACCGGGGTCCGACCCGCCTCAAAAACCGTGCTGGTTGCCTGAATCGTTAGCCAACTTCCGGAATTTATTCTGGAAGCACCCGACGTCGGAATTCAAATCCGATTGCACCGCCATTCTCCGTTTCGCGAGCTCTATTAACTAAAAATACCCGCGAGTCCCGACGATCTGGCCGGGAACAAGAAATTATGGATCGCCCTCCGAGTCTAAATGAACATAAATAAAACCAAAAGTGGACCCTAGCAATTATTTTAAACCAGTGGTTACTACATCACTCACCTCTTAAAACGAGTTTCGTCCTCGAAACTCATTCCTGGTTCTCGGTGAAGAGATGGGGGTAACCCTCCCTCATCTTCGATTCCGGCTCCCACGTCGCCTCCCGCTCCTCGTGGTTGTTCCAGAGCACTTTCACGTAGGGGATGACTCGGTTTCGAAGTGTCTTGCTTTCTCTTGCTAGGATCCGCACCCGGGGTTTCCTCGAAGCTTAGGTCCTCCTTTAGTTCGAGCGTCGAGACGTCCAGGACATGCGACGGGTCGGGAAGGTATTTCTTAAGCATCGAAACGTGGAACACATCGTGAATCCGATCGAGGTTCGGTGGTAGGGCAAGGCGATAGGCTACTGGGCCAATCCGTTCCAGGATCTCGAATGGCCCCACAAACCGCGGGCTCAGTTTGCCTTTTAACCCGAATCGCCTGATTCCCTTCGACGGCGAGACCCGCAAAAACACGTGTTCCCCCACCTGGAATTCTAAGTCGCGGCGTCTCCGATCCGCATAGCTCTTTTGTCGACTCTGGGCGGTTAGTAAGCGCTGTTTGATGAGGCGCACCTTCCCTTCCATTTCCTCCACCAAATCGGGTCCCAAAAATTTTCGTTCTCCCAAGTCGTCCCAACAGATCGGGGATCGGCAGCGTCTCCCGTATAAGGCTTCGTAGGGTGCCATCTGAATGCTGGCCTGGTAACTATTGTTGTACGCAAATTCTACAAGTGGCAGGTAACGCTCCCAACCGATTCCCCAATCAAGTACACAGGCCCGAAGCAGGTCCTCTAACGTCTGTATCACTCGCTCTGACTGCCCGTCTGTTTGAGGGTGGAAGGCTGTGCTGAACTGCAACTTAGTCCCTAAGGCTTGTTGCAGACTCTGCCAAAACTTTGATACGAAACGCGTGTCTCTGTCTGATGTGATCGATGCCGGTACTCCATGTAATCTCACAATCTCGCTGAGGTAGACTTGGGCCAACCGCTCTCTGGTCCAAGTTGTGTGAATCGGCAGGAAGTGCGCTGACTTGGTTAGCCGGTCCACCACGACCCATATGGTGTCATGTCCTTGTTGTGAGCGCGGAAATCCGGTGACAAAATCCATGGTGATATGATCCCATTTCCACTCCGGTATCGCTAAGGGTTGTAACTTTCCCGCCGGCCGTTGATGTTCCGCCTTTATCTGCTGGCATACCAAGCAATGAGCTACATATCGAGTCACATCTCCCTTCATCTTGGGCCACCAGAAGGTCTGTTTGAGATCCTTGTACATCTTTGTGCCTCCTGGATGCGCTGCGTAAGGGGCGCTGTGTGCCTCATATAGAATTTCCTTCTTCAATTCTGGGGTATCCGGCACGCAGATCCGTCCGCGAAACCGTAGAGTGCCGTCGCCTTCTACCGAAAAATCTCCTTCCCGATCCAGTGAGATTTTATCTCTTACGAGCTGTAAATACGAGTCCGCCTGCTGCCCCTCTCGTATCCTCTCGAGTAGGGTTGGCTTGACCACCAAAGTTAAAAGTTGCGCAACCGTGCCGGCTGGCACTACTTCCAACCCTAGTCGTGAGAATTCTGCGATCAAACTGTTCTGCTCAGTTATCGCACCTGCTGATTCCCCTTCCGGTCGTCCCTTCCTACTCAAAGCGTCCGCTACCACGTTCGCTTTCCCAGGGTGGTATTGAATTGTTAGGTCATAATCCTTCAGTAATTCAAGCCACCGCCTCTGCCGCAGGTTTAGTTCCTTTTGGGTGAATAGGTATTTAAGACTCTGGTGATCTGAGAAAATGTTACAATGGACACCAAAGAGGTAGTGTCTCCATAACTTCAGGACGAAGACCACCGCAGCCAGCTCTAAATCGTGTATTGGGTAGTTTCTTTCGTGCCGCAGAGCTACGGGGGGGGAACAACTGCAGGGAGCCGACCCCCCAAACGGTGGAGGACACCGTCGGGAGCACGGAGCGCACCTACGGGAGAGCCGAGGCCAAGAGACAGGCCTTGTGTAATCTGCGGGGGAGCGCACCGAGTGTTGGAGTGTCCCCAGAGAGGCGATCATTGCTTCCGTTGCGGCAAGCAGGGGCACTTCCGCCGCAGCTGCCCCCTTGTCGTGGGATCAGCCTCCTCCGCCGCTTCCACGCCTTCACCACAACTCGCGGGGCGGGGGAAAGCTCCTATGGGGTCGACCTCTAGGCCCCCGGCTACGCGGCACGAAGAGGATAGGCAGCCTCAACCGGGCGGGCGAATTTATTCCATGACCCGCCAGGAAGCGGACCCGCCGGAGCACGTACTTGCAGGTATAACTTCGATTTCAAATTCACGCGCTAGAACCCTCTTTGATACTGGGGCAACACACTCGTTCATTTCACGCGAGTACGTGTTTTCGCATGACCTCGAGGAAACACCTCTCCAAAGTAAGTTGACGGTCCAGACCGCGGGTGGAACACTAGAGGCGACTAGCTTGGTAGCCACTTGCCCGATTAAGTTAGGGCGGCTATGTTGCCCTTGGGATTTAATAGTAATTCCCCTGAAGGAGTACGACGTTGTTTTGGGCATGGACTGGCTCTCAAGGTACCAAGTGCTTATCGACTGCGATAAGCGGATGGTACAACTACAAGAACCAAGTTTCCCTAAGAATGCGTACCTAGCATGCAAGAGCACCTCCTTCCCGGCAGTCATCTCGGCGGTTCGAGCCAGGAGTCTGATAGAGGGTGGGTGTGTGGCCTTTTTGGCATCGGTAGATCTGGTTACCCGACCCTCGACGACACCTTCAGACATCCCGGTGGTGAGGGACTTTCCCGATGTCTTTCCGACGGAGCTGCCTGGGATACCCCCTGAAAGGGAGGTGGTGTTCCCTATTGAACTCTTGCCAGGTACTCAACCCATAACGAAGGCACCTTACCGAATGGCCTTCGCGGAGTTGAAGGAGTTAAAGGCGCAACTGGAAGACCTCTTGGACAAAGGGTTTATCAGGCCGAGTGTGTCACCCTGGGGCGCACCAGTGCTTTTTGTACGGAAGAAGGATGGAAGCCTGCGACTTTGCATCGACTACAGAGGAATAAACAAAGTCACGGTGAAAAACAAGTACCCCCTGCCCAGAATCGACGACCTTTTCGACCAATTACGCGGAGCGACGGTCTTCTCAAAGATTGATCTACAGTCAGGCTACCACCAGCTTCGGGTTCGGAACGAGGACATTCCGAAGACCGCTTTCCGGACCCGGTATGGTCATTACGAGTTTACGGTCATGCCGTTCGGACTTACGAACGCCCCCGCAGTCTTTATGGACATGATGAACCGGGTCTTCAGACCATTCTTAGACCGTTTCGTGGTGGTCTTCATCGACGATATACTAATCTACTCTTCCACCGACGAGGTAGGTGCTAGTCCGGCCGTTGCTGCCGGTAGAGGGGCTGCCCCTACCCCGGCCCCGGTCGCTTGCGGTGCTGTGGCCGGTGAAATTGGTCCTTGTGGAGGGGCAGGAGTGACTGGTGGCTGCTGCGTCAGTTGGCGCACATGTTCCGTAAGGGTCGCCAGCTGCCCCGCCATCTCCCTCAATTGTTGCCGCAGGAGCTGGTTTTCTGCAGCCGCTGGTGTCGTCGCATCCGCCCCTACATCCTCTGCCGATGCTCTGGTTCGGACCATTGTCTGTACAGACACACCACCCAGACTTAGCACTCAACTCTACTAGAAAGAACCACCGTAATATCGAGAAGGTAAGGAAAACGTTATCTACAAATCCCCTCCCCGATCTCTCACGTCCTAATTCTTAAACCCTGCATATTTCATTTATTTGTAGTTAAGTGTGATGTCTCGGTGGATGTTGGGCCGCCACTGTTGTGATTAAAGTGAAGTCTCTGATACCATCTTAATCTGTCACGCCCCGGGGGTTATATTTTAGCGGAAACGGTACACAGAGGTAAGCGTAAGGTGCGTACAAAATTTTTTCTTTAAAACCTCCTTCCCCGGCGCGTGCCCAGACCCGCCACATATACAGATTCACTCGAAAGTCGGGCAGAGTCTCCTCTGTATATGCACGGCGTCGCGGCTATTACAACCGTCAAACACAAGCAATCACTTCCAATTAATCACAACAGTTCGAAGTAGTATGGTGCATGAAGACAAACAATACCCGTGGCCAGTCAAGTTGAAAGTATAAACTCACTGTTTTGAAAACAAACCCACACGGTCTGAGGTTTTGAAAACCGATTTGGAAAACGGCATAAATCCACAAGGTTTGGGAAAACGGGCCCACCCGACCCTAGACTTTTGAAAACAGTTTACGAAGTCCTTTTTCTTTTGTTTTCTAGTTGATTTGTTTAGAAAACGGCCAACCGGGAATGATAAGGAAACAGTAGTGCGTAACCAGAATGAAAGTACTCAACATCCACACGACCCCACGAGGGTATCGAGAACCACACAATAACCTACAAATCCGAATGAAATGCAGAGAAAGTAAGTACAACAGCATACTAGGGCCGCCTCGGCCCGACTGCTACCGCCTCGGCCTCACCGTCGCCTACCTCTACCCCCTGGAGGTACCTGTCACAGAGTGGGTAGTCAGCGACACTATCACAAAAATAGTACTAAAGCAGTAAAGTAGTACCAACCCATAAAGTAAGACTAGCCGAAATAACCGCTCTACTCGTAACGGTAACTCGCAACCACCTGTACCACCTGTAACATCTGCAACCCCGGTAACACCTGTAACACCTGACCGCGTCGGGATCCAATCCCGGCGGTCCCACCTGTAACATCTGCAACCCCGGTAACCCTGTAACACCTGACCGCGTCGGGATCCAATCCCGGCGGTCCCACACCTGACCTTATCGGGATCCAATCCTATAGGTCCCACCGCTCGCACCTTCGTGCCTCAAACCCCACACCTACGGGGGCCCCACTACGTCACCTCGTGGGTAAACACGGGTCAAAGACCGCCTTTCCGGAAAAGAGCACCCTTTGCGGTGGCCAAACCGCGGATGCGCGTGTCGCACTCGAGCATAGTAACAAAACACGGGGTAATATAGTAAACCATAGAGCCATCAGTGTTAGTACAGGTTAACATAATATTTAATATCCTCCCCGGAACACTAACCTTACTAAACCTCGGGAGAAAAACCCACCTTGTTGTCGCGCTCCTGACCGATGTTAGGTTCTCTCGCGTCTCGGGTACCCGCCCGGGCCTACACGAATCTCGATTTCGTTGGCTAGGGTTGAACGAGGGAAGACTCGCCCCGTCTGGTGTGCCCGGTCCCAAGGCAAAGGATGTACGGTGTTCCTCCTCCTCCTTGATTGCTCCACCGGTTACTCCACGCCGATTGACAGCGGTAAGGAAGGTTTGGGGAATCGAAAGTTTGGGAAATGGTTTTTCGCTTTTCTTTTGGGGTTTCGTACGCAGGGGGTTTAAGGGGAGTTGTGGGGAAGTGGCCGGTAGTTGGGGGAAGTGGTGGGAAGTGGGGCGGTTAGTGGGTAGTTGTGGGGAAGTGGTGGGAAGTTGGGGCGGTTAGTGGGTAGTTGTGGGGAAGTGGTGGAAGTTGGGGCGGTTAGTGGGTAGTTGTGGGGAAGTGGTGGGAAGTTGGGGCGGTTAGTGGGTAGTTGTGGGGAAGTGGTGGGAAGTTGGGGCGGTTAGTGGGTAGTTGTGGAGAAGTGGTGGGAAGTTGGGGCGGGAGTTGTACGACGGAAATAAAAAAAAACGCGGAATTGATTAAAACGGGTGCGAACCGGGGTCCGACCCGCCTCAAAAACCGTGCTGGTTGCCTGAATCGTTAGCCAACTTCCGGAATTTATTCTGGAAGCACCCGACGTCGGAATTCAAATCCGATTGCACCGCCATTCTCCGTTTCGCGAGCTCTATTAACTAAAAATACCCGCGAGTCCCGACGATCTGGCCGGGAACAAGAAATTATGGATCGCCCTCCGAGTCTAAATGAACATAAATAAAACCAAAAGTGGACCCTAGCAATTATTTTAAACCAGTGGTTACTACATTTAAGGCACAAGGAGTTTTTCTGAATAGAGGGTTCATCAGACCGAGTGTGTCGCCTTGGGGCGCACCCGTGCGCTTCGTGCAAAAGAGGAACGGAAGCCTACGCCTACGCATCGACTGTAGGGAGATAAGCAAAGTTACAGTGAAGAACAAGTCCGGGATTGACGACCTCTCTAATCGACTGCGAGGAGCACTTACGAATTTTTCTCCGGAATCTCAGGGACCGGAAGCTGTTTGCTAAGTTCAAGAATGTGAGTTCTGACTTCGCGAAGTGGACTTTTTGGGGCACATTGTGTCAGCAACGGGAATCACAGAGAATGTGAGCGGAACTGGCCGACATACGATCCGGAACTGGCAGCAGTCGTCTTCGCTATAAAGCTTTGGAGACACCACCTTTTTGGAATCCACCGATGTGTGTTTCGGGTCGTCGGAGCTGTAAGTTTGGCTCACATAGGAAGAGTTGCCTTGCGACAGAGGCGTTGGTTGCAGTTGCTGAAGGACTCGACTTATCCATTCAGCATCACCCCAGCAAAAGCAAGTGTAGGAGCGGATGTCTTGAGCGGGATGGGTCAAATTGAGGAGGAATCGATAAGCGCGACTACTCAGCAGGGCCGGCACGGTCGCGCGACTCTTGTCCTTGATGGTCAAGCCAACCCTATTAGAGAAATCCTGAAAGGCCAGAGGACAGGCGCACAGATCCAGCTTGTTCGAGACAAATCCCCCGGACCACGTGAGCGACTTTTCGGCGAGTGCGAACGGCACGACACATTTTCGAGGGCGGAATTGCGTTCCCGAGCTGCCAGAGTTGAAGGAAGAGGTATTGTCCGAGGCACACTGCGCTCCCTATGCGGCGCATCCAGGTGACATGAAAATGTACAAGGACCTCTAGCAGAATCTTTGGCGGACTAAATCGAAGGGGGATGCAGCACAGTTCACTGCCCGTTGTTTGGATGATGAACCAGTAAAGTTCGAACATCAGCGCCCGGCAGGGAAAAACTACAATCTCTACCTGTACCAGAGTGGAATTGGGAGCGAATCAGCATGGAATCCGTCACGGGTTTTCTGCATCGCATCGAGGGCACGATGCAGTTTAAGTCACAGTGGAGCGACTGACGAAGTCAACTCTCTTCCCACCCATTCCTATGGCGTGGACTAGAGACACTCGACTGGTGGCGAACATTTGGCAAAGTCTACAGCGAGCCCTAGGAACCAAGTTGCACTTCAGCTCAGCCCTTCACCCCCAGACGGATGGACAATCCGAGCGGGTGATTCAGATTCTCGAGGACATGCTCCGGGCTTGCGTACTAGATTTGGGAGACGGATGGTCGCGCCACCTACCCCTTGTAGAGTTCGCTTATAACAACAGCTACCAGGCGAGCATCCGGAGGGCGCCGTACGAAGCATTGTACGGCAGACGCTGTAGACCCCCGATTGGTTGGGACGATCTGGGGGAGCGAAGGTTTTTTGGGACCAGACTTGGTGGCGAAAACTGAGGAAAAAGCACGCCTCATCAGACGGCGGTTGGCGACCGCCCAGAGCCGGCAAAAGAGCTACGCAGATCGGAGGCGTCGCGATTTGGAATTCCAGGTGGGGGAGCATGCGTTGTTGCGGGTTTCGCCGTCAAAAGGGGCGAAGCGGTTTGGGTTGAGGGGCAAGTTGAGCCCACGGTATGTGGGGCCGTTCGAGATTCTGGAGCGCACCGGCCCGGTGGCCTACCGCCTCGCCCTACCGCCGAACCTTGACCGAGCTCACGGTGTGTGCCACGTGTCCATGCTTCGGAAGTATCACCCCGACCCATCGCGAGTGCTCGACGTCCCTGCAATTGAACTTATGAAAGACCTAAGCTCCGAGGAAGTGCCGGTGCGGATCCTAGCACGAGAGGACAAAAAGCTACGAAGTCGGACAATTCCCTACGTGAAGGTGCTTTGGAGCGACCAAGGAGAACGGGAGGCAACTTAGGTACCAGAGTCAAAGATGAGGGAGTGCTACCCGGACCTCTTCGCCGCAGGTGAGGGTTAAGTTTCGAGGACGAAACTTGTTTTTAGCGGTGAGTGGTGTAAGGCCTGGCCTTTCTTTGACTTTTCCCGTTACCCCTCTTCTCATGATGTCCGACTGAGGGTCTAATTTTGGTGTCTTTCCGAACAGTCCGTCGGGGCTCGCGGACAATTTTAGGCGGTAGAGCTCGCAAAACGGAGCACGGCGAAGCGAACGGATTCGGATTCGGATTTACGGATCTCCCGGAATGGGGGTCAAAGCGTTGCTTTGAGTGGTGCATCGGAATCCGTGCTAAGGGGCTGGCACGCTTTTCGAGGCGATCAGACCTTTCATCTTTGTAAGTCAGTGGGTTACTTTATCTTTCGGGTGGCACCTCGGCCTTTCGGTTTTTCGTTTAGGGTCCTAATTTTATATCTTCGGTTGTTAAGGAGGGGAGGTTGAAATTCGAGATTTTTTGGGCTGATCGTCGGGGTTGCCGGGTATTTTTAGGTGGTAGAACTCGCAAAACGGTGAACGGTGATGCGATCGGATTTGAATTCCGACCCCGGGATCTCCCAGAATTTAATTTTAATGTTTGGACCCCTTTTAGGCGCTCCGGGATCCGTGCGAGCGATTGACACGCTTTACGAGACATTCTTAGCCGCCGGTTTTCATTCCGGGTATATTAGGTTTCTTTAGAACCGGGGGTCGTAGGGTTTTTCCCCTTGGTTTCCCTCTTGACGGCTAGGGTTTAGGGCGGCGTTTAAGAAAGAAAAGAGGGAACCCCATTCTCTTTCTTTCCCTCGTTTCAACCGTGGGCGTGAGGAACCGAGGCGACGAGATGGAAAGGGAAAGAAGAAACTGCCTGGAACCGATCGAGCAAGGACGGCCGACCCTCCTTCCTCCTCCTCCTCCGCCGGCGAATCAAGGTGAGTGGTTCACATTTCTTAGGTTTTCCCGTGGTGGAGTTTTCTTGTCGATGTCGCGTGCGATGCGAGGTTGATAACGGGAAGCCGCCGCCGCCGTTGTCAAACGGGAGGCTGCCGCCGCCGTTATCGTGTTCTCGGGGTCGTCGCCGCAGTCGCCGTGGTCGCAGGGTCGCAATCGGAGCCGCGAAGGGCGAAAAGGGGGGACTTACTGTTCATCCCGTACGGCTGGCCCTCACGCGGTCCACCGGACCGGCGTGCACCCGGCGCACGTGTCCGCGGCCGAAGGCGCGGACCCGGCGCACGGGCGCGTGCGCCAGCCCACCCCCGCACCACGCGGTCCACCGGACGGGCGTGCACCCGGCGCACGAGTCCGCGGCCCGAATGCGCGGACCCGGCGCTCGGGCGCGTGCGCCAGCCCGGCCCGCAAGCGCGGTCCACGCACGGACGTGCACCCGGCGCTGCCGCCGCGGCCGGGGACGCGTGAGCCCGGTGCGCGCTCAGCCCGTACACCGGCCCGGCCCATTCCGCCTGGTGCACACTCCCGGGGTGAGCCCGGTCTGCGGCACCGCCTCCTCTGCGTCGTGGACCCGGTCCACGCCTGGACCCGTGCACCAGACTTCAGAAAATGAGCCCAGAAACTCCGTTTTTGGCCCGTTTCGTCCCGTTGTGCAGTGTTTTTGACCACGACGACGTTTTTAACATTATTACTTACTGTAACTTTTTCGGGCACAGGGTGGGAGTGTTTTAGCGGGAGTTCCGCAAACCTTCTCCTTCGCGTTTCAGGTGGGTACATCCTTAGAACCCCTTTATGCCCATTTTCGTTACTGTCATGATTATCGTGTGGTGTGTACTTGGTTCATTATTGTTGGTTTCGTTTTGGGTACTTGGTTCATTATTGTGGGTTCTGTTTTGGGATTCGGCGTCGGGTTGTCGGCAATTGTATCTTGTTTAAAATAAATATCTAATTGTGCTAACATGGTGTTCCTTGTGGTATTTATTGTTGAGTATGCATGTTAGCGGGTTACTTCTAGTACACATATTATCGCCTTGTTTTCGATTATACATGTCAGCGGGTTACCTTCGATCACACATGTTGCTGTTTTACTTTTAATTATACATGTTGCCGTTTTACTCTTGTTATATATTATGATGCTAACATGATGGTGGTTATGGTTACTTGGCTCGAGGCTGCAGCACGCGCACCCGCGGTTTGGCCACCGCTAAGGGTGCGCTTTTCCGGAAAAGTGGTCTATGACCCGTGTATACCCACGAGGTGACGTAGTGGGGCCCCTTATTAGTTGTGGGGTTTGAGGCGCCGAGGTGCGAGCGATGCGACCCGTCGGTTTAGTTGTCCGACGTGGTCGGGTATTGCAGGTACGGTGCGACCCGTCGGTTTAGTTGTCCGACGTGGTCGGGTATTACAGGTGTTACAGGTGTTACAGGTGTTAAAGGTATTACAGGTGTTACAGGTGTTACAGGTGCTACAGGTGTTACAGGTGTCACAGGTGGTTTGGGGGGGGGCCTTGCTCCGGCTAGTCTTACTTTGAGGCTTGGTATTACTTTACCGCTTTTAGTGCTCTATCATGATAGTGTCGCTGACTACCCACTCTGTGACAGGTTCGTCCAGGGACGAGTGCTAGGACGACGGTGAGGCCGTGGCAAGAGTGCTTTCGGTCCTTCGAGACCATAGACTGTACGTGCTTCTATTTTGCTCATTTCATTACCTGTTAGTAGTTTGCTATGTGGATTGCGATACCCTCGTGGGGTCGATGTGGATGTTGGAATGTCATCTATTATCTTTGTGAGCGTTTGTTTTGCTTTTCCCGTTGGGCCGTTTTCAAACTACAAAAGAAAGCATTTCGAAAGCTGTTTTAAAAATGTGGGTGTCGTGTGGGCACCATTTTAAAAACCCTGTGGATTTATGGATTGCGAAAACCATTCTGAAAACCTGGGCGCCGTGTGGGCGCCGTTTTTAAAACCTGTGGATTTATCCTTTCAAAATTAGTCGGCCCTATTGAATACTTATGAGAAAGAGCTGTATGCTTCCGACCGTCGAACTAGTGTGGTTATAGCGATAGTTGTATGGCTGTTGTAGTCAGGACGCCGTGCATATACAAAGGAAACTCTGCCCGTTCGCAGAGTGAATTTGTATATGCGGCGGGTCTGGGCACGCACCGGGGGAGTTTGATTTCAAAAAAAAAAAAAGTATACGCAACTTCAACCATTTTCAGTGGTCGTCTTCCGCTTAATGAAACCCCGGGGCGTGACAGATTAAGATGGTATCAGCAAACAGTAGTAGTCGCTGTCAGATCCATGGAGCAACACGATTAAGATGGTATCAGAGCGAAACAGCTTTAACCACAGTAGTCGCTGTCCAACATCCACTGGAGCACATTACCACTGGCTACTAGCTAATGAAATGATCAGGATATATCTGCGTAGAGATGCGAGAGCGCGGGGACTATTGGGTTTCTTTTTCGGTTTAGTTCAGGTGGTAGCACAACCCATCGGTGGTTGTTGGTTTGTCAGCCGTCTGTCGGTCATGGGTAACTCGATAGCCGTTTGTCTAAACTTGTACCTTCTGGGTCTTCTGGTGTTAGGTCACAGCGGGTGGTCGGCCGATTCTGCTTGCGCCATGTGCAAGGTAGATGAGGGAATGAGGAATCCTTCCCCTATAATTGTTACCCATAGTTCGGCCTTTCACCGTAGACACTGCGACGGTTGTAGAAATCGTCGTGATGGGTTCACGGGTGGCTTCCTTTAGTAGGGTTGTGGTGGTAAGGCTTTGGGTTGGGTATCTATTTTCTGCACAAGTGCGTCGGTTCGGTTGTCCTGCGGGTGGGTTGGCGTGTGATCCCTCGAGTGCGTTTAGTGAACCTAGGCAACTTGTGACTCGGTTCTTCTCGCTGTTTTCGTTGCTTGTCTTCTTCCGACCCTTAGATTTCAGATGGATAGTCTTCAGTACCTGGAGGTCTTTGCCGAACGGACCTTGAGCTTTGTTTTTCTTCTAGTTGGGAGCGTCGCTGTTTGGTTTGGAGTTTTACCGCTCGATTCGATGCCGGTGCTTGGAGGGGCAACGGATTGGGACCGAGCGTTAGTGGTTAATCAGAGTGTCGTACCCCGCCGATGCCAGGACGGGGGTAGGACCTGACCTTGTGAGTTTTGTCGCCAGCTTCCCGTGGCCAAGGCATGACCATGAGGCTTAGTTACGAGGGTTTTTGGGTCGTTGATCTTGTGAGGCAGGTGTGGGTCATGGGGATCTGTCGACTGCTTGGAGCTTTGGCACTGATTACTTTCGGCTAGGATGCCTTGTACGCAGCCCTTTAGGTGGGGTAGACCTTGTGGCAGGCCTTAGAGCTGAAGCCTAACCTTAGTTTTGACCGTCGCCCCGGTCGGACGGACCGTCGGGGCGGGTAATCCGGGACGGTGGATATGCTCCGAGCTTGTGACTCGTGTTGGTGACGGGTGAGTTCGTTGCTCTCGGGGGAGAGTTTCTGGTAATTAGTAACCCAGCCTGTTTTGTTGGCACCTCTCGGAGCCTTGTGAGAGCGTTGAGTGGTTTGTTTTCCTCGTCGTCGGGTTGGATGTTTTGGACTTTTAAGGAATCATCGGCAGGGGTTTCTTCTGTCTTTCCCTTGACTGAATTGCCGGGAATACCCCTGGACGAGAGGCCATCCTATCTTCCGAGCTTCTACCAAACACGCAACCTATCACTTAGGTGCCTTGCGGAATGGCTCTCGCGAAACTGAGGGAATTTAAGGCACAAGGAGTTTTTCTGAATAGAGGGTTCATCAGACCGAGTGTGTCGCCTTGGGGCGCACCCGTGCGCTTCGTGCAAAAGAGGAACGGAAGCCTACGCCTACGCATCGACTGTAGGGAGATAAGCAAAGTTACAGTGAAGAACAAGTCCGGGATTGACGACCTCTCTAATCGACTGCGAGGAGCACTTACGGATTTTTCTCCGGAATCTCAGGGACCGGAAGCTGTTTGCTAAGTTCAAGAATGTGAGTTCTGACTTCGCGAAGTGGACTTTTTGGGGCACATTGTGTCAGCAACGGGAATCACAGAGAATGTGAGCGGAACTGCCCGACATACGATCCGGAACTGGCAGCAGTCGTCTTCGCTATAAAGCTTTGGAGACACCACCTTTTGGAATCCACCGATGTGTGTTTCGGGTCGTCGGAGCTGTAAGTTTGGCTCACATAGGAAGAGTTGCCTTGCGACAGAGGCGTTGGTTGCAGTTGCTGAAGGACTCGACTTATCCATTCAGCATCACCCCAGCAAAAGCAAGTGTAGGAGCGGATGTCTTGAGCGGGATGGGTCAAATTGAGGAGGAATCGATAAGCGCGACTACTCAGCAGGGCCGGCACGGTCGCGCGACTCTTGTCCTTGATGGTCAAGCCAACCCTATTAGAGAAATCCTGAAAGGCCAGAGGACAGGCGCACAGATCCAGCTTGTTCGAGACAAATCCCCCGGACCACGTGAGCGACTTTTCGGCGAGTGCGAACGGCACGACACATTTTCGAGGGCGGAATTGCGTTCCCGAGCTGCCAGAGTTGAAGGAAGAGGTATTGTCCGAGGCACACTGCGCTCCCTATGCGGCGCATCCAGGTGACACGAAAATGTACAAGGACCTCTAGCAGAATCTTTGGCGGACTAAATCGAAGGGGGATGCAACACAGTTCACTGCCCGTTGTTTGGATGATGAACCAGTAAAGTTCGAACATCAGCGCCCGGCAAGGGAAAACTACAATCTCTACCTGTACCAGAGTGGAAATGGGAGCGAATCAGCATGGAATCCGTCACGGGTTTTCTGCATCGCATCGAGGGCACGATGCAGTTTAAGTCACAGTGGAGCGACTGACGAAGTCAACTCTCTTCCCACCCATTCGTATGGCGTGGACTAGAGACACTCGACTGGTGGCGAACATTTGGCAAAGTCTACAGCGAGCCCTAGGAACCAAGTTGCACTTCAGCTCAGCCTTTCACCCCCAGACGGATGGACAATCCGAGCGGGTGATTCAGATTCTCGAGGACATGCTCCGGGCTTGCGTACTAGATTTGGGAGACGGATGGTCGCGCCACCTACCCCTTGTAGAGTTCGCTTATAACAACAGCTACCAGGCGAGCATCCGGAGGGCGCCGTACGAAGCATTGTACGGCAGACGCTGTAGACCCCCGATTGGTTGGGACGATCTGGGGGAGCGAAGGTTTTTGGGACCAGACTTGGTGGCGAAAACTGAGGAAAAAGTACGCCTCATCAGACGGCGGTTGGCGACCGCCCAGAGCTGGCAAAAGAGCTACGCAGATCGGAGGCGTCGCGATTTGGAATTCCAGGTGGGGGAGCATGCGTTGTTGCGGGTTTCGCCGTCAAAAGGGGCGAAGCGGTTTGGGTTGAGGGGCAAGTTGAGCCCACGGTATGTGGGGCCGTTCGAGATTCTGGAGCGCACCGGCCCGGTGGCCTACCGCCTCGCCCTACCGCCGAACCTTGACCGAGCTCACGGTGTGTGCCACGTGTCCATGCTTCGGAAGTATCACCCCGACCCATCGCGAGTGCTCGACGTCCCTGCAATTGAACTTATGAAAGACCTAAGCTCCGAGGAAGTGCCGGTGCGGATCCTAGCACGAGAGGACAAAAAGCTACGAAGTCGGACAATTCCCTACGTGAAGGTGCTTTGGAGCGACCAAGGAGAACGGGAGGCAACTTAGGTACCAGAGTCAAAGATGAGGGAGTGCTACCCGGACCTCTTCGCCGCAGGTGAGGGTTAAGTTTCGAGGACGAAACTTGTTTTTAGCGGTGAGTGGTGTAAGGCCTGGCCTTTCTTTGACTTTTCCCGTTACCCCTCTTCTCATGATGTCCGACTGAGGGTCTAATTTTGGTGTCTTTCCGAACAGTCCGTCGGGGCTCGCGGACAATTTTAGGCGGTAGAGCTCGCAAAACGGAGCACGGCGAAGCGAACGGATTCGGATTCGGATTTACGGATCTCCCGGAATGGGGGTCAAAGCATTGCTTTGAGTGGTGCATCGGAATCCGTGCTAAGGGGCTGGCACGCTTTTCGAGGCGATCAGACCTTTCATCTTTGTAAGTCAGTGGGTTACTTTATCTTTCGGGTGGCACCTCGGCCTTTCGGTTTTTCGTTTAGGGTCCTAATTTTATATCTTCGGTTGTTAAGGAGGGGAGGTTGAAATTCGAGATTTTTTGGGCTGATCGTCGGGGTTGCCGGGTATTTTTAGGTGGTAGAACTCGCAAAACGGTGAACGGTGATGCGATCGGATTTGAATTCCGACCCCGGGATCTCCCAGAATTTAATTTTAATGTTTGGACCCTTTTAGGCGCTCCGGGATCCGTGCGAGCGATTGACACGCTTTACGAGACATTCTTAGCCGCCGGTTTTCATTCCGGGTATATTAGGTTTTCTTTAGAACCGGGGGTCGTAGGGTTTTTCCCCTTGGTTTCCCTCTTGACGGCTAGGGTTTAGGGCGGCGTTTAAGAAAGAAAAGAGGGAACCCCATTTCTCTTTCTTCCCTCGTTCAACCGTGGGCGTGAGGAACCGAGGCGACGAGATGGAAAGGGAAAGAAGAAACTGCCTGGAACCGATCGAGCAAGGACGGCCGACCCTCCTTCCTCCTCCTCCTCCTCGCCGGCGAATCAAGGTGAGTGGTTCACATTTCTTAGGTTTTCCCGTGGTGGAGTTTTCTTGTCGATGTCGCGTGCGATGCGAGGTTGATAACGGGAAGCCGCCGCCGCCGTTGTCAAACGGGAGGCTGCCGCCGCCGTTATCGTGTTCTCGGGGTCGTCGCCGCAGTCGCCGTGGTCGCAGGGTCGCAATCGGAGCCGCGAAGGGCGAAAAGGGGGGACTTACTGTTCATCCCGTACGGCTGGCCCTCACGCGGTCCACCGGACCGGCGTGCACCCGGCGCACGTGTCCGCGGCCGAAGGCGCGGACCCGGCGCACGGGCGCGTGCGCCAGCCCACCCCCGCACCACGCGGTCCACCGGAGGGCGTGCACCCGGCGCACGAGTCCGCGGCCCGAATGCGCGGACCCGGCGCTCGGGCGCGTGCGCCAGCCCGGCCCGCAAGCGCGGTCCACGCACGGACGTGCACCCGGCGCTGCCGCCGGCGCGGCCGGGGACGCGTGAGCCCGGTGCGCGCTCAGCCCGTACACCGGCCCGGCCCATTCCGCCTGGTGCACACTCCCGGGGTGAGCCGGTCTGCGGCACCGCCTCCTCTACGTCGTGGACCGGTCCACGCCTGGACCCGTGCACCAGACTTCAGAAAATGAGCCCAGAAACTCCGTTTTTGGCCCGTTTCGTCCCGTTGTGCAGTGTTTTTGACCACGACGACGTTTTTAACATTATTACTTACTGTAACTTTTTCGGGCACAGGGTAGGAGTGTTTTAGCGGGAGTTCCGCAAACCTTCTCCTTCGCGTTTCAGGTGGGTACATCCTTAGAACCCCTTTATGCCCATTTTCGTTACTGTCATGATTATCGTGTGGTGTGTACTTGGTTCATTATTGTTGGTTTCGTTTTGGGTACTTGGTTCATTATTGTGGGTTCTGTTTTGGGATTCGGCGTCGGGTTGTCGGCAATTGTATCTTGTTTAAAATAAATATCTAATTGTGCTAACATGGTGTTCCTTGTGGTATTTATTGTTGAGTATGCATGTTAGCGGGTTACTTCTAGTACACATATTATCGCCTTGTTTTCGATTATACATGTCAGCGGGTTACCTTCGATCACACATGTTGCTGTTTTACTTTTAATTATACATGTTGCCGTTTTACTCTTGTTATATATTATGATGCTAACATGATGGTGGTTATGGTTACTTGGCTCGAGGCTGCAGCACGCGCACCCGCGGTTTGGCCACCGCTAAGGGTGCGCTTTTCCGGAAAAGTGGTCTATGACCCGTGTATACCCACGAGGTGACGTAGTGGGGCTGTCACGCCCCGGGTGTAAACCAGAACCCGGGCCCGTCCACAGATCCGCCGTGCATGCGGTATTTCCCACATACACGAAGCGTCGGTAACCTGCTCAGATAAATAATAATAATAAAAGAGCATAATAATCAGAGCTGAAATAAAACTACTGTATCTCAGACAGATGCGGAAGTAAAAGGTACAAAAGTAAAATATAATACAGATGTCTCTCCCAGCTCACAACTATACTACAAACAGCTGGCAGAAGCCAGTCCCCAAAAAGAAATACAAAACACTGTCTGAGAAGTCCTGGTACCCCAAAAACTCCAGCTACGACCCTCGGTGGCCCTCTATCTAGTCCGCAATTCGCTTACCTCGATCAGTTGCTGACGGCCCAGCAACTCCCACCGAGGACTCTGCAAAACAAGGGGAAAGAAAGAAACAAGAAAAACAATGGGGGTCAGTACTACTATAAACAGTAGCCTCCCCTAGTGGGTAAAGCCTCAGCTCAGATATGCCCACCAGGTGCTCAGAGGCGAAAAGGGAAAGGAAAAGAAAGGGGATGCAGGTAAATAAAGCAACTGATAAAGTGCTATCCCTAATATGCCTCTAAATGACCAACCAATAAGGATGGGAAAAGTGATGCATCAGAATCAAGTAGCCTGTCATAAAGACCCAATCTGACAGCCAGTGAACACTGGCACTGCCTGCTCTGCTGTCGAACTCAAGAAACCAGCATGGTGCCCGGCGCTCACACCGTGGAACTCAAGAAACCAGCATGGTGCCCGGCGCTCACACCGTGGAACTCAAGAAACCAGCATGGTGCCCGGCGCTCACCGTGGAACTCAAGAAACCAGCATGGTGCCCGGCGCTCACACCGTGGAAAGCCTACTCCGGAGTGGCACTCGAGGGGAGCGACCCACACGAGTAAAGTATATCACTGTATCAACCATCTCTGTAACCACTGTCTCATAATAGCAGGACTGGATCGAGACTCAAATAAGTGGGAACAACCCTCCACTAAAGTAAGCCCGATCCCCGAACACCCAATCTGATGCAATAGAAACAATCCGGTCAACCACCCAAGATCCGTGGTCGCCGCAACCCCCTGACAAACTCAACCTGTCCCAAATCCCCAATACCTGCCTACACTGTCCAACATACGCTCGAACCTGAGCGATTAAGCCGCTAGTGCCAACAATGAAAGAAGAAAAGAGAAAAGCATGGTTTCTCCTAAGTCAAGTCCCAAAATAGTGTAGCAGTAAAAGATGGCAATAATTATGTGACCAATTTAATCATGCAGTGTTCCAATATTTGTCCAGTTTCCCAGAATAATCAATTTAGAGAATAAAGGCTAAAGTGACAGTCACATATGATTAATCATCAGTTTTGCAGTCCTCAAATATTATCACATTGTCTCTATGCATACGGTCCAGAACTTAGGCGATTTAAACAAATGATCAATCTAACAATAATTTTCGCGGATCAGATAACCAATAATTTGCTCCCTAAAGCATGCGAGTCTACCAATTAACACATTTAGCATCATCAAATCAGGGGTACTCTGATATTCCTAGTGGGCATAACAAAGGAGAGGAGTACAACAACCACCCACCTGAAGCGCAACTGTCCAAACTCGTACAGTCAGAAAATACCAAAATTCCAAATCCTCGCTCCCACAATTTTAGCACACCCGCAACATTCCTGATACATCAAGAAGTCCACTAATTACACTAGACTCCCCAAATTCAGCACTAAATACCACATACAATCACGAGTACCAAACTGTGAAATTATCACCTGCAGCAAATGTCCAGAAAATTCCAATAAAAATATCACGGCGATCCTTGCGTCGATAGCTTCGAAACGGTACCTTGCACGTCCAAATCGGAGTTCGGTAAGTCAAGATAAAAATTCAGCAAGAGGGCACTCTCATACACTAATCTGGATTAAGGACTGATTACTGTTCACAGAGAAATCATTAATTTTCACCTCGAAGTAAAAATCACAAAAATCCAATAAAAATACGAGCGCGTTCCTTGCGATCCGTAGATGAAAAAGTTGTATAGGCTCGTTTCCGTCGGACGCTCGTGCACAAAGATATGGCCGAAACACTCCGCTGCTGTCAAGGAATTCCATACAGAAAAAGGGGTCACTTGTTGCCTCGAAAACCGTGCCAAAACCTCGAAACGGGAAAGCGCGACCAAAACGAAAGATGAAGTCCTACCTCTTAGGAGTCCACTGGTGCAAGAATCACAGGAAAATGATGTCGGGGTAGCCCAGGAGAGCAAAAATACGATCGCTGCGCCGAAGAAGGACACTAGGAAGCAACGTCGCGCCGCACCGTAAAATGGGGAACCTCGGGATTCGTGCCTCCAAAACTCTTGAAACTTGGCAGGGAGATCCAGGACTTAGAGATGAAGATTTTTGCTAGAAATGTGCTTGGGCTGAAGAGGCTCGGTTTGGGAGATAAAAGGGAAAGAAGGAGGCTCGGATTGCACTATTTATATAGGCTGAAAAACAAATCAAATAATTCCATCCAAGTCCCCACATTCGGGCGCCTACAGTGCCCAGGCCCACTTTCGGGCGGCTACAGTGCGGCCCGGCCCAAGGATTTCCGGGCGCGCACAGTGCGGCCCGGCCCACCGCACAGCCCAGCCCAGCACTCCCCAGGCCCCGCTGCACCCGGCGCACCTGCACCAGCCAACGGTGGCGCGCCACGTGGCCCCGACAGGCCGTGCACCGCGCACGGTGCGCCGTGCACCGCGCACGTCGCCGGCTGACCCGGGCGTACGGCCACCTGCCCCGGTCACCGTCTCCGCCAGTTGCGTGGACCGAGCGCACCACACCGAACCAATAACCACCTGCCACGTGTCCACTCGGTTCACCGTGCACCCGGGCCCAAACTCCGTGGACCGCGCCTGCTGCGCCGGCCAACCAGAAGCCGCCACGTGGCCCGCCTCCGGTGCACGACCCCCGCGGTGGACCGCGCCCCTGCCCGCGCCCTCAGCGCCTGCCCGCGGCCGCTAGTCGCCTGCCCGCCGCCCTCCGCCGCCTTCCGCCGCTGCCCGCCGCCGCCAAACGCCGCCGGCGATCGCCGGAAACACTGTTCCGGCGTGAACAGTACCCGCAGGCTCCAAATTAACAAGCAAATAGCCCATCTTGACCGTTTTCGCGCGCTGATTCCAAAAACGAGGTCCGTTTTGCCAAATTCTCACTCTAAAAATTGCCGAAAGCCCCCGGAAGAGTATTCTTGGTCCAAATCTCGCGCCGAGCCCAATCTCAATATCCGTTTCGCGCGCAAACACCTCTAAACAACCGATGGGGTCCCCAGATCACCCACGTGATCCAATTTAAGTCCAAAGTCCAACACTTGTGTCCAATCGTGCCCCGAACACCTCCAGCACCCCGCGTAGGCCTCCAGTGGCCACCCCAAAGCACCGCAACGGCTCTGCGGAGATCCAGGGCATCACATCCTCCCCCACTAAAAGAAAGTTTCGTCCTCGAAACTAAAGTCATTCCTCACACGGGATCACAACCAACAAGAGGGGTAAATATCCAATCATCCAACACTCAAGCTCCCAAAACAACCAAATACCTCAACCAGGTACAGCTGGGCTAACTGCTCGGCCATCAAGTAGTCTGCACCGGTACAAGCATCTGCCCCTCCCAGGGCCTAAGATAATCCATCCACCAGTCCGTCGACACAAAAGCTCGATCCAAGTACCTCGGTACTCCTAACGTATCCGATATAAGTCCCCCAACTGATCCCGTAGCCTCCGATCTCAAATCCAAACCGTCAGGACGTAGAAGCACATCCCTAACCCTCCGGCATCAATACTCAGCCATGAGTAGTCGAGAGAACCAGACTGTAAAACAACCTTCGCGAAGATCCAATACCCTTGCAGCTCGTAACTCAAATCCCTCAAGCTTAACGGAAGGGTGCCAGCCCCCGATGATCGCTTCATCAAATTCTTAAGGGTCCTCAACTCCCAAACTGGTGTCATGCCCAACAACTCCGATAGGAGAACAGCTAGAAACTCACCACCAAAAAGGGGTATCACCAAGTCCCGATGCCGCCGCAGGTCCCTCAAACACACCGGCAAACAAGCTACTCACCCACTACGAGACATCCGCCTCGCTCACAAGGTCAAAACCAAAGAAGCGAAGATACCCTCAAGCAACCCAGGTACACCAACGCCTCCAGGCCTGGCTCTCACAAGAACCGTCCTCGCAGCATAATCAGCTGCCGCGAAAAGTAAACAACCGAGCTAGCCTAACCATCCTAAGTGCCAAACCAAGCCCCACAAGACCATCAGGCCTACAGGTAAAACCAAGGACTCAACCGCACCGGGCAGGACCCACAACACGTCCCTACGTGCTAAGGATCGGGAATACGACCTCCCGAACACCCGGTAACCGTCCTACCCTTAACCCAATGCAAGGAAGTACATGCACTCCTAACAAAAGACTAGGATGCCCAAATGCAATACAATGCACAAACAATGCCGGTGAATACAGTAAAACCATACCTGCCCCCACAAAGTCTGCTGCTGCAAAATCCTCCACCTGAGTGGCGTAGACCGGACCGCCCTGATCCGGCAACTGCTGATCCGCAGGGTAAAAAGGTGGTGACCCGCTCGCTGGAGCATAAGGCCACTGAGCCGACCACTGCTGCTGGGGCGAAAGAGGAGCCGATGCAGATGAGGGTGCCGCTGAAGTCGAAAGGGGGCACGTAGCTCGAATGTGGCCTGGCTGTCCGCACTTGTAACAACTACCCCACCTCTGATCACAGGTGTGCGACAAGTGAGGTCCTCTACAGAATATGCATCTGTCTCTATCACGAAACCGTGGCCGCCCCGTCTGCTGCTGTCTCTGAGTCTGATGCTGCGACTCCTGCTGCTGTTGCGATGGCCACTGGGATCCGCTAGGCTCTCGCTGCTCCACACGCCCACGGCTAGGTGACTGAGGCCGTGGCGGTCTCCATGAACCAGTCTGTCCCTCATCCTCGGGTGCCGGTCGTTTCCTCACGGAACTCAGTACGACCATCCCGCCTCGCCTTGCCACCTCTGCGTCGCCTCCCTCCACCCAAGAGGCATGCTCGACGGCCTCCTGAAGAGTCTGGTGTCGCTGTGCATGCACAAGGATATAAAGCTCGCTGCGGAGACCTGCCTCGAATAACTCGACCTGATGTGGTCCATCCCGGGCGACATAGGGCACACAATTAAACAGCCGCATGAACTCCTGATGGTAATCCTGAACTGACCGGTCGCCCTGCTGAATGCTTTTCAAATCATCCTCCAGCTTCCTCTTCACGCTGGTCGAAAAATAGGTATCCACAATCATACGCCGAAACTCGGACCAGGGTAGCTGTCGAGAAATCTGAAACTCCCGTGGCTCCACCCGACGCCACCAGAGGTCTGCATCTCCATCTAGGCAATGTACCGCCATATGAACTCTGTACCTCGGGTCGATGAAGAAATCCCGAAAAATCTTCTCCATCGCTGCTAACCATGTCCCAACCTCCCACGGCTGCATATCTCGCCCCGAGAACCTGGGCGGCCCGCGCTTACAAAACTTAACCAGTTTATCCGCGAAGTCCAGCTCCTCCGCCGGGGTCAAAGGCTGGGCCACGCCCTGAGCCCCACTACTCAAAGATGGCGCCGTCGGCACAAGTGGTTCCACAGGTGGTGCCGGGGTCTCTGACACTGTCGGAGGCGGCGCCCCACCCCGCGCCAGTAGCTGCTCAATCCGCTGCTCCTGCCGGCGGCTGCTCTCCGCCAATTGGGCCACCAAGGCCCTCAGCTCAGCAATCTCAGAAGATCCAGCCTGTCCTCGCTCAACAGGGGGTGTAGGGGCACCCCGGGTAGGAATCCGACGTCGGGGAGGCATCCTGTCAAACAGAGAACCACAGATCAATAACGAAACCGCACTCGACCCAATCTAGCGAAAGTCAAAGGCATCCTCCTATTTTTGCAACTTTATGTTGTCTGCAGCCAACATAACTGTCCCACAAAAATAGGGTATGCCAATCCCTCTCCCTTCCCTGGAAGAGTCACAAAAGCACCCGACCAAATTGCCGACTTTCGCATAACGTCACGTCACTCACGTCCTGCCTTCCTAGGGTCTGCCAAAAGCCTAGGGTTTCCTAAGTCCCAACTGACCTATCCCTAAGCTCTGATACCAACTTAATCTGTCACGCCCCGGGTGTAAACCAGAACCCGGGCCCGTCCACAGATCCGCCGTGCATGCGGTATTTCCCACATACACGAAGCGTCGGTAACCTGCTCAGATAAATAATAATAATAAAAGAGCATAATAATCAGAGCTGAAATAAAACTACTGTATCTCAGACAGATGCGGAAGTAAAAGGTACAACAGTAAAATATAATACAGATGTCTCTCCCAGCTCACAACTATACTACAAACAGCTGGCAGAAGCCAGTCCCCAAAAAGAAATACAAAACACTGTCTGAGAAGTCCTGGTACCCCAAAAACTCCAGCTACGACCCTCGGTGGCCCTCTATCTAGTCCGCAATTCGCTTACCTCGATCAGTTGCTGACGGCCCAGCAACTCCCACGAGGACTCTGCAAAACAAGGGGAAAGAAAGAAACAAGGAAAACAATGGGGGTCAGTA
Source organism: Tillandsia fasciculata (assembly GCA_029168755.2). Classification (NCBI taxonomy): domain Eukaryota; kingdom Viridiplantae; phylum Streptophyta; class Magnoliopsida; order Poales; family Bromeliaceae; genus Tillandsia; species Tillandsia fasciculata. The sequence continues at coordinate 12,010,080 of CM054930.1, forward strand.
CTACTATAAACAGTAGCCTCCCCTAGTGGGTAAAGCCTCAGCTCAGATATGCCCACCAGGTGCTCAGAGGCGAAAAGGGAAAGGAAAAGAAAGGGGATGCAGGTAAATAAAGCAACTGATAAAGTGCTATCCCTAATATGCCTCTAAATGACCAACCAATAAGGATGGGAAAAGTGATGCATCAGAATCAAGTAGCCTGTCATAAAGACCCAATCTGACAGCCAGTGAACACTGGCACTGCCTGCTCTGCTGTCGAACTCAAGAAACCAGCATGGTGCCCGGCGCTCACACCGTGGAACTCAAGAAACCAGCATGGTGCCCGGCGCTCACACCGTGGAACTCAAGAAACCAGCATGGTGCCCGGCGCTCACACCGTGGAAAGCCTACTCCGGAGTGGCACTCGAGGGGAGCGACCCACACGAGTAAAGTATATCACTGTATCAACCATCTCTGTAACCACTGTCTCATAATAGCAGGACTGGATCGAGACTCAAATAAGTGGGAACAACCCTCCACTAAAGTAAGCCCGATCCCCGAACACCCAATCTGATGCAATAGAAACAATCCGGTCAACCACCCAAGATCCGTGGTCGCCGCAACCCCCTGACAAACTCAACCTGTCCCAAATCCCCAATACCTGCCTACACTGTCCAACATACGCTCGAACCTGAGCGATTAAGCCGCTAGTGCCAACAATGAAAGAAGAAAAGAGAAAAAGCATGGTTTCTCCTAAGTCAAGTCCCAAAATAGTGTAGCAGTAAAAGATGGCAATAATTATGTGACCAATTTAATCATGCAGTGTTCCAATATTTGTCCAGTTTCCCAGAATAATCAATTTAGAGAATAAAGGCTAAAGTGACAGTCACATATGATTAATCATCAGTTTTGCAGTCCTCAAATATTATCACATTGTCTCTATGCATACGGTCCAGAACTTAGGCGATTTAAACAAATGATCAATCTAACAATAATTTTCGCGGATCAGATAACCAATAATTTGCTCCCTAAAGCATGCGAGTCTACCAATTAACACATTTAGCATCATCAAATCAGGGGTACTCTGATATTCCTAGTGGGCATAACAAAGGAGAGGAGTACAACAACCACCCACCTGAAGCGCAACTGTCCAAACTCGTACAGTCAGAAAATACCAAAATTCCAAATCCTCGCTCCCACAATTTTAGCACACCCGCAACATTCCTGATACATCAAGAAGTCCACTAATTACACTAGACTCCCCAAATTCAGCACTAAATACCACATACAATCACGAGTACCAAACTGTGAAATTATCACCTGCAGCAAATGTCCAGAAAATTCCAATAAAAATATCACGGCGATCCTTGCGTCGATAGCTTCGAAACGGTACCTTGCACGTCCAAATCGGAGTTCGGTAAGTCAAGATAAAAATTCAGCAAGAGGGCACTCTCATACACTAATCTGGATTAAGGACTGATTACTGTTCACAGAGAAATCATTAATTTTCACCTCGAAGTAAAAATCACAAAAATCCAATAAAAATACGAGCGCGTTCCTTGCGATCCGTAGATGAAAAAGTTGTATAGGCTCGTTTCCGTCGGACGCTCGTGCACAAAGATATGGCCGAAACACTCCGCTGCTGTCAAGGAATTCCATACAGAAAAAGGGGTCACTTGTTGCCTCGAAAACCGTGCCAAAACCTCGAAACGGGAAAGCGCGACCAAAACGAAAGATGAAGTCCTACCTCTTAGGAGTCCACTGGTGCAAGAATCACAGGAAAATGATGTCGGGGTAGCCCAGGAGAGCAAAAATACGATCGCTGCGCCGAAGAAGGACACTAGGAAGCAACGTCGCGCCGCACCGTAAAATGGGGAACCTCGGGATTCGTGCCTCCAAAACTCTTGAAACTTGGCAGGGAGATCCAGGACTTAGAGATGAAGATTTTTGCTAGAAATGTGCTTGGGCTGAAGAGGCTCGGTTTGGGAGATAAAAGGGAAAGAAGGAGGCTCGGATTGCACTATTTATATAGGCTGAAAAAACAAATCAAATAATTCCATCCAAGTCCCCACATTCGGGCGCCTACAGTGCCCAGGCCCACTTTCGGGCGGCTACAGTGCGGCCCGGCCCAAGGATTTCCGGGCGCGCACAGTGCGGCCCGGCCCACCGCACAGCCCAGCCCAGCACTCCCCCAGGCCCCGCTGCACCCGGCGCACCTGCACCAGCCAACGGTGGCGCGCCACGTGGCCCCGACAGGCCGTGCACCGCGCACGGTGCGCCGTGCACCGCGCACGTCGCCGGCTGACCCGGGCGTACGGCCACCTGCCCCGGTCACCGTCTCCGCCAGTTGCGTGGACCGAGCGCACCACACCGAACCAATAACCACCTGCCACGTGTCCACTCGGTTCACCGTGCACCCGGGCCCAAACTCCGTGGACCGCGCCTGCTGCGCCGGCCAACCAGAAGCCGCCACGTGGCCCGCCTCCGGTGCACGACCCCCGCGGTGGACCGCGCCCCTGCCCGCGCCCTCAGCGCCTGCCCGCGGCCGCTAGTCGCCTGCCCGCCGCCCTCCGCCGCCTTCCGCCGCTGCCCGCCGCCGCCAAACGCCGCCGGCGATCGCCGGAAACACTGTTCCGGCGTGAACAGTACCCGCAGGCTCCAAATTAACAAGCAAATAGCCCATCTTGACCGTTTTCGCGCGCTGATTCCAAAAACGAGGTCCGTTTTGCCAAATTCTCACTCTAAAAATTGCCGAAAGCCCCCGGAAGAGTATTCTTGGTCCAAATCTCGCGCCGAGCCCAATCTCAATATCCGTTTCGCGCGCAAACACCTCTAAACAACCGATGGGGTCCCCAGATCACCCACGTGATCCAATTTAAGTCCAAAGTCCAACACTTGTGTCCAATCGTGCCCCGAACACCTCCAGCACCCCGCGTAGGCCTCCAGTGGCCACCCCAAAGCACCGCAACGGCTCTGCGGAGATCCAGGGCATCACAGGGGCCCCTTATTAGTTGTGGGGTTTGAGGCGCCGAGGTGCGAGCGATGCGACCCGTCGGTTTAGTTGTCCGACGTGGTCGGGTATTGCAGGTACGGTGCGACCCGTCGGTCTAGTTGTCCGACGTGGTCGGGTATTACAGGTGTTACAAGTGTTACAGGTGTTAAAGGTATTACAGGTGTTACAGGTGTTACAGGTGCTACAGGTGTTACAGGTGTCACAGGTGGTTTGGGGGGGGGGGGGCTTGCTCCGGCTAGTCTTACTTTGAGGCTTGGTATTACTTTACCGCTTTTAGTACTCTATCATGATAGTGTCACTGACTACCCACTCTGTGACAGGTTCGTCCAGGGACGAGTGCTAGGACGACGGTAAGGCCGTGGCAAGAGTACTTTCGGTCCTTCGAGACCATAGACTGTACGTGCTTCTATTTTGCTCATTTCATTACCTGTTAGCAGTTTGCTATGTGGATTGCGATACCCTCGTGGGGTCGATGTGGATGTTGGAATGTCATCTATTATCTTTGTGAGCGTTTGTTTTGCTTTTCCCGTTGGGCCGTTTTCAAACTACAAAAGAAAGCATTTCGAAAGCTGTTTTAAAAATGTGGGTGTCGTGTGGGCACCATTTTAAAAACCCTGTGGATTTATGGATTGCGAAAACCATTCTGAAAACCTGGGCGCCGTGTGGGCGCCGTTTTTAAAACCTGTGGATTTATCCTTTCAAAATTAGTCGGCCCTATTGAATACTTATGAGAAAGAGCTGTATGCTTCCGACCGTCGAACTAGTGTGGTTATAGCGATAGTTGTATGGCTGTTGTAGTCAGGACGCCGTGCATATACAAAGGAAACTCTGCCCATTCGCAGAGTGAATTTGTATATGCGGCGGGTCTGGGCACGCACCGGGGGAGTTTGATTTCAAAAAAAAAAAGTATACGCAACTTCAACCATTTTCAGTGGTCGTCTTCCGCTTAATGAAACCCCCGGGGCGTGACACGTCTTTGCCGTAAGTTCAATTCCTTCTTTGTGAATAGATATTTAAGGCTCCGGTGATCCGAAAACACATTGCAATGAGCTCCATAGAGGTAGTGTCTCCAAAGTTTTAAAGAGAAAATGACCGCTGCGAGTTCCAGATCATGCGTAGGGTAGTTTCGCTCATAATCTTTGAGTTGTCTTGATGCGTAGGCTATGACTTTTCCCTGTTGCATCAACACACTTCCAAGATCGTTCCATGATGCATCACAATAAACCTCGAAATCCTCACCAGGTATCGGTAATGTAAGTATGGGTGCTCGTGTTAGCCTGTCCTTGAGTTCCTCGAAGCTCTCCTAGCATTGAGTCGTCCACGCAAATCTCTCCCCTTTTCGAGTTAGACGATTCAAAGGGGTGGCAATTTTTGAGAAACCCTCCACGAAGCGCCTATAATATCCTGCCAAACCCAAGAAGCTGCGGATTTTCATTACAGTTTTCGGTCGGGGCCAGTTAGCTACTGACTCCACCTTCTTAGGATCCACCGCTATTCCCGTCGCTGAGACTATGTGTCCCAAGAAGTCCACTTTACGAAGCCAGAACTCGCACTTCTTGAGCTTAGCAAACAATTTCTGATCCCTGAGAGTCTGAAGAATTACTCGCAGATGCTCCTTCTGTTCCTCATCTGTTCGTGAGTAGACCAAAATGTCATCAATAAAGACCACTACAAATTGGGCCAAGAAGAGTTTGAATATCCTATTCATTATATCCATGAACACCGCTGGGGCGTTCGTAAGTCCAAACGGCATAACGGTAAACTTGTAATGACCATATCGAGTTCGAAAGGCTATTTTAGGTATATCCTCACCTCGAACTCTAAGCTGATGATAGCCGGACTACAAATCTATCTTCGAGAACACTGTCGCTCCTTGTAGTTGGTCGAAAAGGTCATCAATCCGAGGCAAGGGATACTTATTTTTCACCGTAATCTTATTTATCTCCTGATAGTCGATGCAAAGACGTAAACTCCCGTCTTACTTCCGCACGAAAAGTACGGGTGCGCCCTAAGGCGACTCACTCGGTCTGATGTACCCCTTAAAATCTGGGTGTCCGCTGGCTGAGCCGAAGGTCGAGAGATCAAAACCATTGAAGCTAAGAATACCATACGCTCTCCCTCCACCAGTCTTCTTGCCCGCGATACAGAAAAGAAAGACGAGAAAGGGGTACTCCTATATGCTAAACCTACGGGTTCCGAGATGCCAGGTTCCTGAGCACGCACCTGGCGTTTCTCGCAAACTATTACCGCCTGGTGCTTGGTAAGCCAAACCAACCCGAGTACTACGTCGGAATCCCCTAGCGGGATTTTTGCTAGTTTCAGGGGTATAAAGGCCTGCCCAACCTTACCGGGCAGGAAGGAACAAAGCTCCCTGCCACGAAGGGTTGCCCAGGGTCTGAACGGACCCGTTACTATGAAGGGTGTCACTTCTAGAAACTATGGGTAAGGGCGAAAGAAATAAGAGAGTGAGATGCTCTGATGTGCACCGTTTTGCATACAGACTCGAAAGGCATGCACCGTTTTACTTGCAACCTCAAGGGAAGACGTGCATCATTTTGCGTGCAGACTTGGACGACGTGCACCGTTTTATGTGCAATCTTTAAGAGGCGAGAAAATCTCGGGGATACCAATTGCAAGTGTCTACAAGCAATTGGGGACAACACAAGGTGGGGGATTCTGCCGAAAATGGGTGACCTCTCCCCTTGTTCCTCTGCTTTTGATTTTAGAAGCATTATAGTAGCATGTTAGAGGCGTTAGAGAATCATGATAAATGTGCATGTGTAAATGGACATAGAGAAAAGTGAATTTTTCTAATTATCAAAAATAGGGGATGAATTTGCATGTGTAGATGGACACAGATGAAAAGTGTAACTTTTAGTTGCCAAGAATAGATAATAAATATGCATGTGTAAAGGAATTTAGAGGAAAGTGATAATTATGATTTACCCAAAATAGGGGATAAAGATTTGCATGTGTAGATGAACACAGATGAAAAGTGCAACTTTGAGTTGCCAAAAAGAAATGATGAATTTGCATGTATGAAAGGACTTAGGAAAAAAATGTAATTTTTGATTTACCTAAAGAGATGATAATTGCATGCGTAAAAATGATTAATTATTTTATGATTGTGATCATGTTGGAGTATAGCCCTAGGAATCATGTAAAAGCACAAGGAAAAAGAGTATGTTTGGTAGTAAAACTAGGAGAAAACCTAGTTTAGGGGTTTAATGAGTGACATCAGACTTAGGAGCTTATCCTAGGATTGAACGAGTGGCATTGTCTTAGGAGATAACCTAAGGACATTGGATAGAGTGATCAGCATAGAGTCAATGAACTCTAGGGTAAGCATGACATGGAACTTAGATAAAGGAAACTTAAAGTGAACTAGTGGAGTTAAACTCTCAAACAGGAAAATTAGAGTAAGTGTAACTCTAAGTTAAAAGTGGAATAGAAAAATAGAGTTAATGTAACTCTAGATTCAGCATGGTATCAGGGAAAGAGTATGCGATCCCAAGGTTAAAGAGTTAAACAAATATAACCCTAGAGTGAGTCATAGGGTGTCTGGGCAAATGGACAATCACTTTAACTTCAATTTGAGTTAAATAAATGAAAGAGAAATGTTTAAGAGTCTAGGAGACTCTCTAGTTACCCGTGTGGCAAGATCTAGGGTAAGGGATGAATTAATGAAAAAGATAAAGCTTAAGAGAAAACTAAAAGTGGCTTAATAAGCAAGATAAGCAAAAGGCTTGAAAGAAAGAGAACAGAAAGAGAATGTAAATGGCGCATTCGAGTTGAGACTCGTCAATTTAAGAGCAGGACTCCTTGGGCAGTGACCCGTTGGACGAGATACTTTGGAAAGGCTAAAGGAAAAAAAAAGGTTAAAGAGACTGCCTGTGGCAATGTGAGCTAAAGGCTCGAATGAGAAAGAAAAGAAAAGCAAGCGCTTAAAGAGTAAAGATAAAGGCAAATGCATAAAGTGCAAAAGGGTTAAGTGCCAAAAGAAAAGAAAAGATAAGATAATAAAATGGGCGTACCTTCGGGGGTGATGTGATGACCCGAATCTTCATTGGAGGGTTACGGCTTGATCAGTGGCTTCTGGAGGACTATTCTGGGAGATGGAAGTGGTTGTGTGTAAGAAAAAAAAAGAAGGTCAGAAGAATCGAACTCAAGGAATAGATTCCGCGTGAAAAATGGATCAAGTTTGCCTTTTGAATGCCTTTGTCGAAAAATGGAATGAGTTTTGTGCAAAACGGAGGCCGTATTTGGATTCAGCGCAGAAAAACGATGGAAAACGGCTATTTACTCATATTTTTCTGAGTCCGGACGCCCAAAAATGGAGACCCGGAAGTTTCTTGCGCGTTTTGGTGCATGGGGGAGCCGTGGATCGGCCGGAGGGACACGTGGCAACCACGGATTGGCCGGCGCACGCGTCCCGGTCCACGGAGTGGAGCGCTGGTGCAGTGGACCAGGCGGGGGGCCACGTGGCGGCGCTCGATTGGCGGGCGCAGCGCGCTCGGTTCATGGGAGAGCGCGCGGGGTGTACGGTGGACCGGCGGGGACACGTGGCAGCTCCGCATTGGGCCGGTGCAGTGGGCGCGGCCCACACGGGGGTGCGCAGGCAGGCCGGGCAGGTGCGCGGGCAGGTGCGCGGTGTGGGGCTGGGGGCATGCCATGTGGCGACTTCTTATTGGCAACGCGGTGGACACGTGGCAGTTTGTATTTCGGCGGGTGCACGGGGTGTGTGCATCGGGCGTAGCAGACACGAGTGCTCGACACGTGGCGCGCGGGGATTGGGCGCACCACTGTGCGCGTGCGGGCGGCAGGTGGCATGGCAGGTGGCGGTTGGCAGGCGGCCGGCTGGCGTGGCGGGCGGGGCCTGCCGATGGCAGGGACACGGGCGCCAGGTGGCGCCCCGCCATTGGCGGGTGCCACCTACCCCGCTGACCCACGCGGACCACGCGGCGCAGCAGGAGCAGCCGAGTTGCTGTTTGCTGTTTGGGGGACACGTGGCGCTTCAGGGTTGATTCGGGCGCTCCTCGCAGCAGCACCTTCAGAAGATTCAGGCGCCCGAATATGGTCCGATCGCCCGAATCTTGGAACTTGTTCAGTATTTTCGGATTTGTTCGGTTGGGCCTATAAATAGGCCCAGTGCAGCCCGTTCTTGGGTTTTCTGGCCTGTTTCTCATGGAGGCTTCTATAGGAGACTTCTTTCTCTACTAGTTCTACACCTCATGGAGGATTTTTGGGATTTTTGGAGGCCGCGGCATCGGCGTTTTCTGTGACGCGGCGCACTTCGACGCTCCTTCGTTTGTAGCTTCTACCGTCGCATTTCAGTGCGTTCACGAGAGGTAAGGCTTCGTTTTCCGTGTTGATCGTTTCACCTCATTATTGATTTTTTGGCACAGTTCCCGAGGCACCATTTGACCTTAATTTCTGTGGTGGATTTCGGGACAGCGGAGGAGTATTCTTGAGATTTCTCGGCCTATGATCATCAGATAGGGGTGTGTGAGGACTCGATCGGCATCTAAGCTTTGAGAGGAACGCGATCATATTTTTATCAGATTTTTCTGAGGATATTTCGAAGGTGATAATTAAGTTTCTTCTGGACTGTTTGCCGCAGGATTTTGACTGTGAGGAGTTGCGGTACCACGGTGTTTTACTTATATCTTGGCCTACAGGTGTCGGAACAGGACGGACAAATACTGGTTTTGGATCTACTCGTCGCGAGGATCGCAACTGTGATTTTTATGGATTTTTTAGAGGACTGCGCAGAGGTGAAAATCCCTATTTTTCTCTGCTGTTTTGCAAAACAGCAAGGGGGGCTGTTTTGGGGATTTGTTTGTGTGCCGAATGTGACTCTTGTGCAGTGGTTCGCAGTTTTTAGGTGTTTTGCGAGGATGAGGGTTGGGCAGCGAGGAGACTTTTTCAGCTGTGGATTGCACATTTCGAGGTGGGTGGTTGTTGTATAACTAACTTTTCGGCTTGCTCACTAAGTTTATTAGAGAATTCCCCATTTGGACTTATTGATTGATCACCTCTTGACATCCATACTTAAAATAATATAAATGTGAGCCTATCATGTGGGACTAATCTTGTGGACATATCATGTTGGGAATATTATTGGAAAAATACTATTGTGGAAACATGATTGTGGGGATATTTTAATGGTGATAATTAACATGCCATGTTAGCACATAGACTTTTATGAAAGTTGATTAAACAGATTATTCGTTGGGACAAGATGACATATCTATGTGCGGGTGCTACTTTAGTTATTTATTATGGATCATGGATTATATACATGTGTAGTTGGTTAGTGACTTTAGCATGATGGTTATATCTATGCGGAGCTATTATTTGATACACATGTTGAACTACTATTTGATACACTCTCTTTCATCTCGCATGAGGACATTTGCATGCTTGTATGGACATCTAGATAGGCCACTATTTAATGCTACACTATCATATTGGGACTTGACTTAGGAGAAATCATGATTGTTTCCTTTCTCCTTCTCTTTTAGACCTTTGAGTCAGGTTGCTCAGGTTCGAGTAGGGGTTTGGGATAGTGTAGCCGGGAACTTGGGGTCGGGGACAGGTTGTACTTGAGGATGGATTTGTGGGGGACTGCGGCTACCGCGGATAGTAGGCGGTTGATCGGATATTGATTATTTTTACCCGATTGTGGATTATGGGGTATTGCGGCGACCGCGGATATTGGGCGGTTGACCGGATGTTTACTTATACATCAGATTAGGGATCGGGATTTCTTCAGTGAAGGGATTTGTTCCACTTGAGCATAGTTGTGATCCAGTCCTGCTTTTATGATACTTGTGGCTTATTACTTTACTCGTGTGGGTAGCTCCACTCGAGTTCCACTCTGAAGTGTGTAGTGGTGCCATAGGCGCCGGACAGTTATTGAGTTTTTGCTATCACATCGGCGCGACTTTACTTGCCCGATGATGAGGGTGGTAGCAGGAGTTTTTGCCATCACATCGGCGCGGCTTTACTTGCCCGATGATGAGGGCGGCAGCAGGCAGTACCAGTTTTTACTGGTGGCTAGATTGGATTTATTTGGACAGATACGGTTTACTGATGCATACATACTGTCATTCTTTTCGGTATTGCATTTAGAGGCATACTAGTGGTAGTTTTCCTATTTCAGCAGTTCATTTACCTTACTACTTTAACTTTTTCCTTGCCTCCAGTAGACTTAGTGGGTACGTCGGAGTTTGAGGCTTTACCCACAAGAGGAGGCTACTGGTTTACTAGTGGTTCTCACCCCCATTATTGTTTCCCTCTTTTCTTCCTTCTATTTTGCAGAGTCTTCTGCGGGTGTTGCTGGTCTTTCGGTCGTTGTTCGAGGCGAGGGAGTCACGAGCTAGATCCTTACCGCCCGAGGAGTGTAGCTGTATCCCCTGGTTGGAGATTCCTAGCAGCTGTCAGCTGGATTTTTATTGTTTACATTGAGAGGGATCTTTTATTTTTTTGAGAGACTGATGTACTATAGTTTTAGTCTATCTCCCTTTTTGGAGTTGAGAGATGCTGTATTGAGGATATTTTATGATGATTATTTATATTTGAGGAGATGGATATTGTACTTTATTTCGGGATGTACAGTGATTGGATTTTAATTACAGCATTTTATTTCCGCTCTGATATTTGTATAACTATAGTACTATCTTTTGTAGGTTAGATGCTTCGCCTATGCGGGATTTTTCGTATGGGTGGCGGATCTGTTGGCGAGCCCAGGTCGCAGTTCGACCCCGGGGCGTGATAGGTGAAATGTGAACCTGTGGGACATAAAGGGCATGCCCTTCACTGTGAGGACCCGAATCCCCACGATAGGATTACGGTTGGATCAGCAGCTTCTGGAGGCTTATGTTGAGTGTTGGAGGTGTTTATGCGCAAATTGGACACAAGTGATGGACTCAGTGTGAAAAATGGATCACGAGAGTATTGGAATGTCCCGTCGAATTTTAGAAGTGAATTTGGGCAAAACGGATATCGGATTTGGACTCAGCGCGCGAAAACGATGGAAATCGACTACTTGATTGTATTTTTTGAGTCCGGACGCCCGAAAATGGATACCCGGAAGATTTCAGTGTTTTCGGGTGCACGGGATGAGCGGTGGACCGCGGGGAGGACACGTGGCATCCCCGGATTGGCCGGCGCATCAGGCGCGGTCCACGAAAGCATCGCGGTGCAGGTGGGGTCTGTGGGGGCGACACGTGGCGTTGCCCCGTTGGTTGCGGCGGCCGAGGAAGCAGGCGTAGTAGGCAGGCGTTGACCGGGGCAGTTGGCGCGAGGGCACGCGGGCGTACGTGGGCGCCTCGGTGGGTGCGCGCCACTCGTCCGTGCTTGGTTGGCGGGCACCAACCACCGCGCGGTGAGTGCGGGCCACGCGGCGCGCAGCGGTAGGCCAGATTTGCTGTCCGCTGTTCTGGGGCCACGTGACGCAACGGCAGCGATCCGGGCGCTGGATGAACGGCCCGGATTGAGGGGTATCGACGGCACTGTTTGCGCCCGATTCTTTCGGGAGCCCGAAAATCGTCCCCCAAAGTGCCATTTTCCTCTTGGATTTCAGCCTATAAATAGGCTATGGGTGCCCCTTGTGCGATATTTTGGATTTTTTGGGAGTCCTCCTACAGCAAAGCCTTTTTTCCCACTATCTTCTCTACCCTCCGATGGATTCCCGAGATTTTTGGAGGCCGTGGCATCGACATTTTCTGCGATGCGGCGCACTTCGACGCTCCTTGGATTTTGGCTTCTACCGTCGCTCTTCAGTCCGAGAGACCCCCTGGACTACCCCGATGGACTTTTGAGCTGATTTTTGCGGCAGCGCATTCACGAGAGGTACGTCTTCGATTTCCGTGTTGATCACTTTGCCTTATTTTGGGTTTTTGGCACGATTCTCGAGGCTTTTCGGTGACCCTTTGTACTGCTGCGAGGTACGGGACAGTGGTGGAGTATTGTTGGATTTTCTCGGAATGAGGCATTTAAGGACTCGATTGATATCTACGCTTCGAGAGGAACGCGCCCGTATTTTTATCGAATTTTTCTGAGGATTCTTCGAAGGTGATAATTAAGCTTCTTTGGTACTGTTTTTCGCATAATTGTGGTTGTGTGGATACTTCGGCATACTGCGTTGTTATATTTATATCTTGGCCTACAGGTGTCGGAACGGGGTGTATTGTCACGCCCCGGGTGTAAACCAGAACCCGAGCCCGTCTACAGATCCGCCGTGCACACGGTATTTCCCGCGTACACGAAGTGCCGGTAACCTTCTTAGATATAAGAGATAATAATAAAAGAGCATAAAATCAGAGCTGAACTAAAAATACTACATCTCAGACTGAAGCTGGAAATAAAGTAAGGAACAACTGTAAATAAATACATGTATCTCTCCTAGTTCACCACAAATATACAACCAGCTGGCTAAAGCCAGACCCAAAAAAAAAAAAAAAAAAAAAAGTACAATACAACTGTCTGAGAAGATAGGGGTACATCAAAAGTCCAGCTAGTACACTGTCGGGTGGACAATCTATCTAGTCCGCTATCCTCTTACCTCGATCCGCTGCTGACGGCCCAGCAACTCCCGCAGAGGACTCTGCAAAACAAAGGGAGAAACAAAGAAAAAGACGATAGGGGTGAGAACTACTATAAAAACAGTAGCCTCCCCTAGTGGGTTAAGCCTCAACTCTGACGTGTCCACTAGGTCTACCAGAGGCAAAAAGAAAAGGAGAGGTGGTAAGCTATAAACGGTACTGCTAAAAGAAAATGAAGCTACCACTACTATGCCTCTAAATGCAGAGCCAGAAGGTGTAACTATAAGAATGCATCAGTGAATGTGCCTAACTGAATAAACCCAATCTAACGACCAGTAAAAACTGGCACTGCTTGCTCTGCTGTCGAACTCAAGAACCCATGCACGGGATACAGATCGACTTCTAACCGGTACGGTCGCATCCAAAAATAAGTAATAGACCGGCTTCTGCCCGGTACGGTCGCACACTCCGGAGTGGCACTCGAGGGGAGTTACCCGCACGAGTAAAGTAATCATGTCTCACAAGTACAGTAACCATGTCTCAATATCTCACTATAGCAGGACTAGATCACGACTATGATCAAAGTGGGAAAAATCCATCCACTAATGAACCCCGATCCCCAAACCTGATGCATAAGTAAACATCCGGTCAACCGCCCAAAATCTGCGGTCGCCGCAGTGCCCCAAACTCCACAATCCAATAACTGACCACCGGTCAACCGCCCAATATTCGCGGTTGCCGCAATACCCCACAATCCAAAATCTAGGCCCCGGCTACACTATCCCAAACCCTTGCTCGAACCCGAGCAACAAATATCCTGGGTCTATAATAGAGGAGAATAATATAAAAATCATGGTTTCTCCTAAGTCAAATTCCGAGCATGATAGTGTAGCAGAAAAAAAGTGGTCTAACTAGATGTCCATACAAGCATGCAAGTGTCCTCATGATGATAAATGGAAGGCAAATATCGTTGTTCTTACATTGATTAGAGCATGCTATCCAAGATAATAAAGATTTCATAGGAACACTAAGTACTAACATAGCACAAGTCCAACTATACAAGCATGCATATTAACCACGATATACTAATTGGCATTCAACAATGGGGATCTCTCTAATATTCCTAGTGAGTAAATCAAAGATGAGGTCAATAACAACTACCCACCTCGAAAAGTGTAAACTACAACAATACGAGATTCCTCGCTGTCCAAAATCCTCAAACCCAGAATGTAGTGTCCCAGTTTTCTCCAGTGTTTTTTTCCTTGTTTCGGGGTGTGGAACACCTATTGTTGGTGTGTTGGGCCCCAACATGTCAAAGGGACGTGTTGATTTGGACTCAGTGGGGAATTTGGATCAAGCCTGACCTTCGGCTACCTTTGCCGAATTTTAGGACTGGATTCAGGCTGAACGGAGGCCGTATTTGGATTCAGCGCGGAAAAACGCATGAAAACGGCTATTTATTTGTCTTTTTCGGAGTCCGGATGCCCAAAAACGGACCCCCAAAGTTTTCTGGCAAAATGGTGCATGGGGGGAGCCGTGGACCAGCCCGGGACACGTGGCAGCCTCTTATTGGGCCGGCGCGCCACTCTCGGTCCACGGGATGGGCCGCCGGTGCACGGTGGACCGGCGGGCCACGTGGCGGGCTTCCGTTGGGCCGGCGCAGCGCGCGCGGCGCATGGAACAAGCGCGGGCAGCGCGGGCAGGCCGGGCAGGCGGGGGCAGCGGCGCGGCGCACGGTGCACCGGGGCGCACCACGTGGCGGCCCCGGGTTGGCGGGCGTACGTGCACGCGGCGCACTCGCAGGCGCGCACCTGCGGCCGTACGCGCACGCGGCGGCCGGCGCAGGCGGCGCGTAGCAGCGCCGTGTCGGGCGGGAAAGGGTGGCGCCACGTGGCGCCACGCCATAGGCGGGCGCCACCCACCCCGCCGCCCCCGCAGGGGGGCACGTGGCCGCGCCCGATTGGCCGGGCGCGCTGTCCCCTGTGCGGGGGACACGTGTCGGGTGTTGGGGCGGGTCGGACCGGCAATCGGTCCGACTGGATCCCGTGTGCGGTTTGGGCCTCCGTGGGCCGCGGCACTGTGTGGGCCTGAATTCGGGGCCCGAAAGATTCGGGCGCCCGAATCCGGGACCTAATGGTCATTTTGGCAATTGTTTTTAATGGGCCTATAAATAGCCCTCCCCTCCCCTCTTCTTCTGCTTTTTTCGAGAGATAGAGAGAGAACCAGAGAGAGGCCATTGAAGAGAAGTTGTTCCTCACTGTATTTTCTACCTCGTGGTGCGTTCCCAGATTTTCTGGAAGTTCGACAGCGGCGATCCGGATTTTACAGTGTGCCTCGGTTTTCCCCCATTTTCGGCCCGTTATCGTCGCATTTCGGTCCGAGGAGTCCCCTGCGCAGTACAGGAGTCCTTTTTCGACGATTTCTTCGCCGGTGTGTTCCTGAGAGGTAGGGCTTCGTTTTCCGTGTTGGTGGTTTCTCTGGATTCCGATTTCTTGGCACGATTCCCGAGGTGTTTTGACCCCCTCTTTTGCTGTTTGGATGTTTGGACAGCGGCAACTTCGATGAATTGTTTCTTTGCGTAGGAATATCAGTTCGAGGCGATTCAAGAGGCGATTTTGGGTTACTTTTTGCGAGGAACGCAACCGTGTTTTTTTTGGGATTTTTGGAGCTCGGGAAAGAGGTGAAATTCCTCATTTTGCGTGCTGGTTATAAAACAGTAAAATTTGTGTTGGGACTTGTAGTTTTTACACCGTGTGCACTTGTGTGATGTTGTAGGATACTGTTTCAGCTGACGGTGTGCTTAGAGGACAGCGGGTATTTTCTTGGTGTGTTGTGCACGCTTTTCGAGGTGGGTGGTTGCGTTTCCCTCTTTGTTGACATGCTCACTAGGAGTAGTAGAGTTCCCCAATTATAAATGTGACAGTTAACTCGTGGTATGTGAACCTATTGCATTGGCCCCCCTAAATTAATTGATAGCTTCTATGTGATAAATCTGGGACAATAAAGTTGGACAATTGCTATATCTTAACCCGCATGCAAATAAGTAACCCAATAATATTTTAAAATGATTCTTTGCAAGAAACCTTAGTCACTTTTCTAATGCTTTTTAAAAGGACAATTGCATGCTTAATTGGACATCTAGTTAGGCCACTATTTTACTGCAGCACTATATTATGGGACTTGACTTAGGAGAAAACATGTTTTATTGTCATTCTTCTCTATCGATGCATGATGCTCGAGTCTGATCGGGATTTTGAGATAGTGTAGTTGGATCTTGAGTCTGGGACAGTTTAGACTCGTCTTGAGGATTGTGGGGCTTAGTGGCAACCGCGGACGTCAGGCGGTTGGCCAGATGTTTTTATCTTATCAGATTGGGATTTGCGGGTTGTGGGTTATTGCGGTGACCGCGGACTTTGGGCGGTTGACCGGATGTTTACTATTGCATCAGATTGGGTATCAGTTTTCTCTAGTGGATGGTGTTTCCCACTTTTGAGTACTATTGCATCTGATTGGGGATTGGGGTTTCTTTAGTGGACGGAGTTCCCACTTTGATCATAGTCTTGATCCAGTCCTGCTATATTGAGGTACTGATGACAGAGATACTTGTGATACTGATGACAGAGATACTTTACTCGTGTGGGTCACTCCCCTCGAGTGCCACTCCGGAGTAGGCTTTACACCGTGCCGAATGCCGGGCACCATGGTGAGTTGTGAGTGCTGATTGGGATTTCGAGCCTCATGTGCTGGTCCCCTACTGAGTTCTTGAGTTCGACAGCAGAGCAGGCAGTACCAGTGTTACTGGTGGCACTAGATTGGGTATATTTGGTCAGATACTGTTTATGATGCATTCATACAGTCATTTCTTTTGGCACTGCATTTAGAGGCATTGTGATAGTAGTTTCTTTTCCAGCAGCCTTTATAGCTTACTACTGTTCCCTCCTTTTTGCCTCTTTATTCCTAGTGGGTGCGTCAGCATTAGAGGTTTTACCCACTAGGGGAGGCTACTGGTTTATCTAGTAGTTCTCACCCCCATTATTGTTTTCTGTCCTTCTCCCCCTTTGTTTTGCAGAGTCGTCTGTGGGAGCTGCTGGGCCTTCAGCGGCAGATCGAGGTAAGAGGATCGCCGACTAGCTAGATCATCTACCCCGAGCGAGAGATTAGCGAGGTTTATTGTACCCCCCTTTTGTATCTCAGACTATAGTAGTTTACTTTTGGGTCTGGCTTTGGCCAGCTGGTTGTATATTTATGGTGAGCTGGGAGTTTATTGTACTTTTATTTCAGCTTGTAGTTTATTTCAGTCTGAGATTACTTTTAGTTCTTTTAGTTCAGCTCTGTTTATGCTCTTTTATTGTATATTATATATCTGAGCAGGTTACCAGCGCTTCGTGCACATGGAAAAGTCTGTGTGCACGGCGGATCTGTTGGCGAGCCCGGGTTCTGGTTTACACCCGGGGCGTGACACTGAAAATCTCCAAGATGCGAGAACTACAGCAAAAATAGATCGCACACGGCATAAATGGACACTCCACAACAGAAAATACTGTTTTGCAAAATAGCACGGAAAATGAGGAAATTCACCTCAGTGCAGTCCTCAGAAAGATCCTGAAAAATCACCGTTACGATCCCCGCGACGAGTAGATGAAAAACGAGTACTTGTCCCGTTCCGACACCTGTAGGCCAAGATACAAATTAATCATCGCGGTACACGCGAAACTTCTAATGATCAAAAGTCTGCAGTACTCTGTCCAGAAAAAGTATAATTTTCACCTTCGAAGAAATCTCCAAAAATTCCAAAAAAATTATGACGATGTTCCTTGTGACGCGTAGATGTAAATCAAGTACTTGCACTCCTTGTTCTGACTATCGGGTGCAGAGAAAACCCACAAAAATCCCGGTGCTGTCCAAAATTCCATCATAGAAAAAAGGGGTCACAGAAATGGTCCGGAAAGCCCAAGAAAACCTCGAAATACGGAGAAGATGAAAATACAAAAGTCGTAGCTCTACCTGTCGTGAAAACGTGGGCACAAGAATCACCAAAAAATTCCTTTGGGCTAGCCTAGGAGAGTCCACAGACCGAAACACGACGAAAAAGGCTAACAAGGAAGGTGTGTCGCAGTGCGCCGAATCGCAGTAGACGTCGAAGTAGCGTCCTCCAAAAATTTTGGAACTTCTCCACAAGAAGTAAAACAAAAGTGTGAACAATTTCTCTGCAGAAGGCCTACTGTGAAAAGGCCCAGTAAAAAGAGCAAAAGCCAGCAAAGGGGACATATTTATAGGCCCAACCGAAAAAGCCCACTGTTTCGGATTCAGGCGCACCTTTTCGGGCGCCCGAATCCAACAGTCGCACCAAACGCAACCCGAAGCCTCGTCCGACCAGCGCCCGGAACCACCCGCGATCGACACGTGTCCCCTGAACACGGAACAGCAGTGCAAGCGCGCCTGGCGACGACGCGTGTCCCGCGCCCGGTCAACCGGGTAGGTGGCGCCCCCCAATGGCTGGGCGCCACGTGGCCAGCCCGCGCGACCCACCGACCGCACCCACGTTCACCTCGCCGGCCGCGCCGCCAGCCCCCCACGTGCGCACGCATCCCAAGGCATCGACGTGCACCTCCGTGGACCGCGCCGCATGAGCCCGCCTATCACAGGCTGCCACGTGTCACCCGCCCGGTCTATGCACCCACGCAGGGTTCTGTGGACCGCGCATCGCTTCCCGGCCACTCCTGGGGTGCCACGTGTCCCCGCGCAGAGTCCATGCGCCACCCGGCACCGCTCCGTGGACCGCGTATGTAAGACCGCTATTTTTCCTTCCGGTTAATCTCTTTCTTTTCACGCAGGTGGGGAAATTCGGCGGGTGCAATTTTTCGCCTAACTCTGGACGATCTGTTGAGGCTCGCGGGTAATTTTAGGTGATAGAGCTCGCGAAACGGAGAACGGAGGTGCGATCGGATCCGAATTCTAACCCCGGGAACTCCTAGAATTTAATTCTGAAGTTTGGACCCTTTCCGACGTTCCGGGATCCGTGCGGACGATCTGCACGCTTTTCGAGGTAACTGTTAGCCGCCGATTATTATTATTATTATTATTATTATTATTATTATTATTATTATTATTATTATTATTATTTTATTTTTCTTTTTTTTTTCTAGTAGAACGGGGGGGGTGGGGGATTTATAAACCCGACTTAGGGTTTTTGGGTCCTTCGTATCTCTCCTTTCCTCTTTTCCTCGACCGTGCGGCTAGGGCGTCTGGGGAACGATCAGAGTTGAAGAGAGGAAGGAACCGGCAACCCAATCTCTTTTCGCTCTCGCTCGAGACCCGTCCGACGCAGGAATCCACGATCCCTTTCTCCCCATCCCTCGCGTTTCAAGGTAAGTTTATTTTTTTATTTTTACTATTCTTGGTTTAAGTTTCGTAGTCGTCGTTCCGGGGATCACCGCGCCGCCGCCACCAGGTTGGAGGCGGACGCCGCCGGCGACGGGACGCCGCAGCCGCGAGCGGCGAGCCCGCGCGGCTTGATGCAGCGCGGGGCCGCCGCAGTTGGGACGCCCGCGCGGCATGTTGCCGTGCGGGGCCACCCGCGGGCGGGGCGCCGCGCGGCGTGTTGCCGCGCGGGGCCGCCCGCGCCCGCGGGCAGCGCGCCCGCGCGGCCTGTCGCCGCGCGGGGCCGCCCGCGGGTGGGGCGCCCGCGCGGCTCGTTGCCGCGCGGGGCCGCCCGCGCCCGCGGGCAGCGCGCTCGCGCGGCCTGTCGCCGCGCGGGGTCGCCCGCGGGTGGGGCGCCCGCACGGCATGCTGCCGCGCGGGGCAGCCCGCGGGCAGCGCGCCCACGCAGCTTGCTGCCGCGCGGGGCCGCCCGCGGCTGGGGCGCCCGCGGGGCTTGCTGCCGCGGGCAGGGCGCCCGCGCGGCAGCATGCCGCGCGGGGCCGCCCGCAGGTGGGGCGCCCGCGCGGCATGCTGCCGCGCGGGGCCGCCCGCACCCGCGGGCAGTGCGCCCGCGCGACAGACTGTCGCGCGGGGCCGCTCGCGGGTGGGGCGCCCGCGCGGGCCGGGGCCGCGCGCGCCCACGGGCAGCCCGCCCGGGCGGCTCGCCGCCGCGCGGGGCCGCCCGCGGGTGGGGCGCCCGCGCGGACTGGGGCCGCGCGGCGCCGCCCGCAAGTGCGGCGCCCGCGCGGATTGGTGCCGCGCGAGGGGGAGACCGCCGCAGACGGACTAGGGACCGCGCGGGACTGTCCGCGGGTTGTGCCCGCGCCGCACGGTCGGTGCCGTGCGGGGGTTTTCACCGCGCGGAGTCCGGGGATCGCGTCGGGTCTCCCGCTTTTCGGTGTTTTAGTCAGCTTTAGCGTTGGTCACTTAGTCTGAGCCTTCTGTTGTTCCCCCAGGGGCGCGGGACGTCATAAGCTCGGCGGACGTGCAGGCGGGGACGAACCGATCACCGATCTTCTCTCAAGGTGGGTACAATTTTCAGGGTCGTTTGGGAAAGGGTGTAGGTCACATAAATTGCATGTTCGGGCAAAGGTGAAACTTAAAGTGATTACTATTTATAATGCTAACCCCGTTTACACTAGTTATTTATCTAATCGTTTATGAGGCTCTTGTTTTGCTACACGCACACCGGCGGTTTGGCCACCGCAAGGGTGTGCTTTTTTGGAAAAGTGGTACGTTGACCCGTGTACCCCACGTGATGGTGACGTAAGAAGGGGGCCCTCGCGGGTGGGGGGTGTGAGCGGTGAAGCCGAGGCATGTGACACCCCCGGAATTTGGATTAGTCCTCTATATAAATGATATAATAGGACTAAATCTCTAACCCGGCTATAGAATTTTGGATGGTAGCAAGATCCAAGAGGAACATGAGAGTTAAGCGTGCTAGAGCTAGAGTAGTTCTAGGATGGGTGACCCCCTGGGAAGTGGGGCGTCACAGTTGGTATCAGAGCCATTCACCAGCCGGAAATGTGAGATGAGTCTCGGCTGAGCCAGGGTTATATAGCGGGTAGAGCGAGGCTCCCCGGCTAATGACCGTTGTGAGTGGAGTGCAGCTCCTCACAAGGTCGGCTAAGGCTAGCGAGACGAGTCTCACATCGCCTGGTGCTTGTGAGTGTGCTTGAGCCTGACGTGGACGTCAGGGCTTAAAGGGGGGAAGAATGTGACACCCCCGGAATTTGGATTAGTCCTCTATATAAATGATATAATAGGAGTAAATCTCTAACCCGGCTATAGCATTTTGGATGGTAGCAAGATCCAAGAGGAACATGAGAGTTAAGCGTGCTAGAGCTAGAGTAGTTCTAGGATGGGTGACCCCCTGGGAAGTGGGGCGTCACAAGGCAGGTGCTCGGCGGCCGAGGCAGGTGCTCGGAATGGGACACCGGGGTAGGCGCTCGGTGTGGTGGTCGGGGTAGGTGCCCGGTTTTACTTGATACAGGGTTGGTCACTGTTGAATGTACTCTGAGGAAGGGGGGATGCTCCGGCTATCGTGGTTTGAGTTATTTTAGCCCTAATTGCATTTTATGTTATTTCTAGTCACTGACTTCCCACTGTGTGACAGGTTCGTCCAGGGGCGAGTGTTAGGGCGCTGGTGAGGCCGCAAGGGCGCTGTTCTGACTTCTAGTGACATCAGACACAGTGACTTTCCTTTCCTTGTTCGTTTATTATTTCAGAATAGTTAGATATGGATTGTGATACCCCCGTGGGGTCGACGTGGATGTTACATGTTCTTATTTCACAATTTTGGTGTGCATGACTTGCTTTTCGTTACTTGGCCGTTTTGGAACTATGAACAACAAAAACCGACGAAAATCGATTGCGAAAACCTATTTTAAAACATGGGTGTCGTGTGGGCATCGTTTTCAAAACCTTGTGTGATTTATGTGATTTCGAAAATGGTCTTATAAAATCGGGCGTCGGGTAGGCGCCGGTTTTAAAACTCTGTGATTATTTATCCGTTTACAAACAGTCGGCCTTTTCTAAAGTATGTGAATAGATAGGATGTGTGGTTGTATATTGAATGCATCTGTGCCTTGAACTAATGTGGTTAAAGATTGTATGAGGTGTATCTTGTGTCACGCCCCGGGGTCAGAACTGTACCCCGGGCTCGCCAACAGATCCGCCGCCCCTACAGGAAGCCCTGTAGAGACGTAGCGTCTAACCTGCAAAAATAGAGATCAACTATGCTAACAGATATCAGAGCGATAAGGAAAGCTAGCTAACTATAAGAAATAAAACAATCTCTCCCATAAAATATACATAAAGTCCTCACCTGAATACAGGAGTCTCTCAAAAGAAAGATAAAAGAGTACAACTCGATCCCTCACTACAAGATCTCTCAAACTAACAGACACAACCAAAAAGTACATCGGGTACCTCTACCTCTCGCTGCTGCTGAAAAGGGAAAAAGGATCTACCTCGCGATTCCCTTACCTCGGTCTGAAGGAGCTGGATCAGCGACGGGCACCGCAGGAACTGGAGCTGAAGTCCCTGGGGAAAAGACACCACAACGGGTGTGAGAACTACCTCCCACAGTAGTTCTCAGTGGGTGCCGCCAACAAGCCCGACGGCCTGCCCACTAAGTCTACAAGAGGCATAAAGTAACAAAAAGGGAAATGCAGTATAGAAAAGCTGGAAAGTAAAACATCTACTGCTACTATGCCTCTAACCAAATGCTCAAAGAAAAAGGACCGAAGATCAATATGTCTCTACTGCTACTCAACTCAAAATACCCAATCCAGACTGACTGCCTCAACGGTCCAGGCAAACCTGCGCCTACCTACTGCTGTAGGTATGTCCGTAGCTGCCAAAACTGGCTCAGCCAGAGGGACGATGTCCATGACTGCCAAAACTGGCTCAGCCAGAGGGACACCAACATCGATAAGCCGCGATAGAAGTAGCAAGCCCAACTCCGGAGTGGCACTCGTCGGTAGTGACCCCACCGAGCAAAGTATCTGCGCATCTCTGTCGATCTCAAGTAAGGCTCCTGCAGGCTATGATCCAATCACTGTCTCACTCGCTAACTAAGAATCCACACTGTCCCAATGATCATCTCCCAAAGATCCCAGTCCCACATGTCACTATCTCAATGATGAACAATCTACAGACTGCTACCAACTCTACTCGGTCTGTCACGCCCCGGGGGTTTTATTTTAGCGGAAACGGTACACAAAGGTAAGCGTAAGGCGCGTACAAAATTTTTCTTTTAAAACCTTCTTCCCCGGCGCGTGCCCAGACCCGCCACATATACAGATTTACTCGAAAAATCGGGCAGAGTCTCCTCTGTATATGCACGGCGTCGCGGCTATTACAACCGTCACACACAAGCAATCATTTAAATTTAATCACAACAGTTTGAGGTAGCATGGTGCATGAAGACTAAACAATACCCGTGGCCAGTCAAGTTGAAAGTATAAACTCACTGTTTTGAAAACAGGCCCACACGGCCTTAGGTTTTGAAACCAGTTTACGAAGTCCTTTTTCTTTTGCTTTCTGGTTGATTTGTTTAGAAAACGGCCAACCGGGAATGATAAAGGAAAAGAAAGTACTCAACATCCACACGACCCCACAAGGGTATCGAGAACCACACAATGACTTACAGTTCCGAATGAAATGCAATGCAGAGAGAATAAATAAAAACAGCATACTAGGGCCCCTCAGCCCGACTGCTACCACCTCGGCCTCACCGTCGCCTACCTCTACCCCCTGGAGGTACCTGTCACAGAGTGGGTAGTCAGTGACACCATCATAAAAACAGTACTAAGCAGTAAAGTAGTACCAAACCATAAAGTGAGACTAGCTGGGGCAATCCACTTCTCTCAAACGGGTAACACCTGTATCACCTGTAACACCAGCAATACCTGTAACACCTGTAACACTTTTATCTCCTTTACCCCTGTAACACCTGACCGCGTCGGGATCCAATCCCGGCGGTCCCACACCTGACCCCATCGGGATCCAATCCCTTCGTCGGGTCCCACACCTGACCCCATCGGGATCCAATCCCTTCGTCGGGTCCCACACCTGACCCCATCGGGATCCAATCCCTTCGTCGGGTCCCACCGCTCGCACCTTCGTGCCTCAAACCCCACACCTACGGGGGCCCCACTACGTCACCTCGTGGGTAAACACGGGTCAAAGACCGCCTTTCCGGAAAAGAGCACCCTTTGCGGTGGCCAAACCGCGGATGCGCGTGTCGCACTCGAGCATAGTAACAAAACACGGGGTAATATAGTAAATCATAGAAGCCGTCAGTGTTAGTACAGGTTAACATAATATTTAACATCCTCCCCGGAACACTAACATTACCAAACCTCGGGAGAAAAACCCACACTGTTTCAATCCAAGCACAAGGTCCATATAAAGTTTAGAACATCCCTTCTTTTTCTATATTTTCTTTTTCTCTTTGTGCTAAACGTTAGCACAGTCAAACAAGTAGTGCCTATCACCCTTCGATCTTTAACCCCAAGTACGCACAAGATTGAACCCACCCAATTTAGTAGAATTAAAAGCAAGGACTGAAAGCAACAACCCACCTTGTTGTCGCGCTCCTGACCGATGTTAGGTTCTCTCGTGTCTCGGGTACCCGCCCGGGCCTACACGAATCTCGATTTCGTTGGCTAGGGTTGATCTAGGGGATGATCGTCCTGTTCTTGGGTGAAGGGTATGCCGGCGTTCTTCCTTCTCCTCACCCGCTCCGCCTTGCTTCTCCTCTCGATCGATTGGGGAAAGGGTACGCTCGGTTGGGAAACTGGAAGTTTGGGGAAATTGTGTTTCCTTTTTCCGTTCCTTTGGGGTTTCGTACGTAGGGGGGTTAAGGGGAGTTGTGGGGAGTGGCCGGTAGTTGGGGAAGTAGTGGGAAGTTGGGGCGGTTAGTGGGGAAGTGGTGGGAAGTTGGGGGAAGTAGTGGGAAGTTGGGGCGGTTAGTGGGGAAGTGGTGGGAAGTTGGGGGAAGTAGTGGGAAGTTGGGGCGGTTAGTGGGGAAGTGGTGGGAAGTTGGGGGAAGTAGTGGGAAGTTGGGGGAAGTAGTGGGAAGTGGTGGGAAGTTGGGGGCGGTTAGGAAAGGGAATTAACCAAATTTAAATCAAACGCGGGTAATTAACACGGGTACGAATCGGGGTCCGGTCCGCCTCAAAAACCGTGCTGGTTGCCTGAATCGTTAGCCAACTTCCGGAATTTATTCCGGGAGATTCCGGCGTCGGAATTCAAAACCGATTTCGCCGCCGTTCTCCGTTTCGCGAGCCCTATCAACTAAAAATACCCGCGGGCCCTGACGGTCGGTCCGGAAACAATAAATTATTCGATCACCCTCCGAGTCTAAATGAAATAAATAAACCAAAAGTGGACCCTAGCAATTATTTTAAACCGGCGGTTACTACATCACTCACCTCTTAAAACGAGTTTCGTCCTCGAAACTCACTCCTGGTTCTCGGTAAAGAGATGGGGGTAACCCTCCCTCATCTTCGCTTCCAGCTCCCACGTCGCCTCCCGCTCCTCGTGGTTGATCCAGAGCACTTTCACGTAGGGGATGACTCGGTTTCGAAGTGTCTTGCTTTCTCTTGCTAGGATCCGCACCGGGGTTTCCTCGAAGCTTAGGTCCTCCTTGAGCGTCGAGACGTCCAGGACATGCGACGGGTCGGGAAGGTACTTCTTAAGCATCGAAACGTGGAACACATCGTGAATCCGATCGAGGTTCGGTGGTAGGGCAAGGCGATAGGCTACCGGGCCAATCCGTTCTAGGATCTCGAATGGCCCCACGAACCGCGGGCTCAGTTTGCCTTTTAACCCGAATCGCTTGATTCCCTTCGACGGCGAGACCCGCAAAAACACGTGTTCCCCCACCTGGAATTCTAAGTCGCGGCGTCTCCGATCTGCATAGCTCTTTTGTCGACTCTGGGCGGTTAGTAAGCGCTGTCTGATGAGGCGCACCTTCCCTTCCATTTCCTCTACCAAATCGGGTCCCAAAATTTTTCGTTCTCCCAAGTCGTCCCAACAGATCGGGGATCGGCAGCATCTCCCGTATAAGGCTTCGTAGGGTGCCATCTGAATGCTGGCCTGGTAACTATTGTTGTACGCAAATTCTACACGTGGCAGGTAACGCTCCCAACCGATTCCCCAATCAAGTACACAGGCCCGAAGCAGGTCCTCTAACGTCTGTATCACTCGCTCTGACTGCCCGTCTGTTTGAGGGTGGAAGGCTGTGCTGAACTGCAACTTAGTCCCTAAGGCTCGTTGCAGACTCTGCCAAAACTTTGATACGAAACGCGTGTCTCTGTCTGATGTGATCGATGCCGGTACTCCATGTAATCTCACAATCTCGCTGAGGTAGGCTTGGGCCAACCGCTCTCTGGTCCAAGTTGTGTGAATCGGCAGGAAGTGTGCTGACTTAGTTAGCCGGTCTACCACAACCCATATCGTGTCATGTCCTTGTTGTGAGCGCGGAAATCCGGTGACAAAATCCATGGTGATATGGTCCCATTTCCACTCCGGTATCGGTAAGGGTTGTAACTTTCCAGCCGGTCGTTGATGTTCCGCCTTTATTTGTTGACACACCAGGCAATGAGTTACAAATTGAGTTACATCCCTCTTCATCTTGGGCCACCAGAAGGTCTGCTTGAGGTCCCTGTACATCTTTGTGCCTCCTGGATGCGCTGCATAAGGGGCGCTGTGTGCCTCGGACAGAATTTCCTTCTTCAATTCCGGGGTATCCGGCACGCAAATCCGCCCGCGGAAACGTAGGGTGTCATCGCCTTCCAATGAAAAGTCCCCTTCCTGATTCAGCGAGATCTTGTCTCTTACGAGCTGTAAGTGCGAGTCTGCCTGCTGTCCCTCTCGAATCTTTTCTAGCAATGTTGGCTTGACCGCCAAAGTTAGAAGTTGCGCGACCGTGCCCGCTGGCACTACTTCCAACCCTAGTCGTGAGAATTCTGCGATTAAGTTGCTCTGCTCAGTTATCGCACCTACCGATCCTCCTAAGTCAGTTCCAACACCTATAGTGTAGCGATCAGAAGTGGTCTAACTAGATATCCCTGAAGTCAAACCTATCTCCTTATGGAAGAAAAAAGGGAAGCGCCATATAGGGGTTCAACATGTGTGTCAAGTAATCATACCAAATCACAATCTAACTGCACGTGTCCATAACCTGCTAATCACCCTCACTTGAATCAACCACCTATGCCTGTCCTAAAATCCTCAAATGATGTTCTCCCACAAGACGTCTCACACAATCGCACTATGACGGTACATCCCCACCCCCTTAAGCAAGGTTAAACGCTAGAACAACGTCCATGAAGCATGTAAGAGTTCCAACATGTCAGATTTCCATCATAATGTTTTCCACATGATAGGCTCACAATGATCTAGTTAAGCATGCATATCCATTAGGTGACCATTCGACATGTCCAACAAAGGGCTCACTCTACTATTCCTAGTGGTTATAACAGAAAAGAGAAGTAAACTACCCATAAAGACCATCCTAACCCAGATCCGACATCCGATCACTGCCTGCTATCCCCTGTTCTGGGATTCCTCATCACTGCTTCCCGGGGCAGCTGGGGAGATCCGTTCACAACCTGTGGGCCAGTCTCGTTCGGCGAGGCGGGATGGGGACTCGGTATCCGAAGAGTCCGTCAGGCGTAGGTCGTCCGGTCTCGGAGCCGGGGGTCTGGTGACGGCCGGCTTCCGGGGGCAATCGTAACGCGTGTGGCCCGGCCTGCCACACCGGAAGCAATGTCCGTTCCGCCAAGGGCAATTCATCATTGGATGCGCACCACCGCAAATGACGCAGGGCTTTGGTGGTTCCGGTCCCTCCCCGTCGCCTGCCCGAATTTCGGCCCTTTCTTCTGACGTTTGGTTGCTCTGTCGCTCGGGTACGGGCCTCCTGTTGGGCCGGGGTAGGGGTGTGCCCGTCGTGTACGCTCTAGTTCCGCGCGCACGGCCAAGTTGACCGCTCCCTGAAAGGTGGAAACGCCAGTTGGTGGTATCCCACGAGGGTTACCACCACCGGCGCCGTGCTGCGCGTGATCGACACTCTCAAGCTCCTGGGTCAGTATACCCACGTGCTCCGCAAGGTCTAGTAGATGCCTAGCCACGTCGCGCAGCTGGTTGCGTAGTAAGCGGTTCGCCTCTGCCGATGCTCTGGTTCGGACCATTGTCTGTACGGACACACCACCCAGACTTAGCACTCAACTCTACTAGAAAGAACCACCGTAATATCGAGAAGGAAAGGAAAACGTTATCTACAAATCCCCTCCCCGATCTCTCACGTCCTAATTCTTAAACCCTGCATATTTCATTTATTTGTAGTTAAGTGTGATGTCTCGGTGGATGTTGGGCCGCCACTGTTGTGATTAAAGTGAAGTCTCTGATACCATCTTAATCTGTCACGCCCCGGGGGTTTTATTTTAGCGGAAACGGTACACAAAGGTAAGCGTAAGGCGCGTACAAAATTTTTCTTTTAAAACCTTCTTCCCCGGCGCGTGCCCAGACCCGCCACATATACAGATTTACTCGAAAAATCGGGCAGAGTCTCCTCTGTATATGCACGGCGTCGCGGCTATTACAACCGTCACACACAAGCAATCATTTAAATTTAATCACAACAGTTTGAGGTAGCATGGTGCATGAAGACTAAACAATACCCGTGGCCAGTCAAGTTGAAAGTATAAACTCACTGTTTTGAAAACAGGCCCACACGGCCTTAGGTTTTGAAACCAGTTTACGAAGTCCTTTTTCTTTTGCTTTCTGGTTGATTTGTTTAGAAAACGGCCAACCGGGAATGATAAAGGAAAAGAAAGTACTCAACATCCACACGACCCCACAAGGGTATCGAGAACCACACAATAACTTACAGTTCCGAATGAAATGCAATGCAGAGAGAATAAATAAAAACAGCATACTAGGGCCCCTCAGCCCGACTGCTACCACCTCGGCCTCACCGTCGCCTACCTCTACCCCCTGGAGGTACCTGTCACAGAGTGGGTAGTCAGTGACACTATCATAAAAACAGTACTAAGCAGTAAAGTAGTACCAAACCATAAAGTGAGACTAGCTGGGGCAATCCACTTCTCTCAAACGGGTAACACCTGTATCACCTGTAACACCAGCAATACCTGTAACACCTGTAACACTTTTATCACCTTTACCCCTGTAACACCTGACCGCGTCGGGATCCAATCCCGGCGGTCCCACACCTGACCCCATCGGGATCCAATCCCTTCGTCGGGTCCCACACCTGACCCCATCGGGATCCAATCCCTTCGTCGGGTCCCACACCTGACCCCATCGGGATCCAATCCCTTCGTCGGGTCCCACCGCTCGCACCTTCGTGCCTCAAACCCCACACCTACGGGGGCCCCACTACGTCACCTCGTGGGTAAACACGGGTCAAAGACCGCCTTTCCGGAAAAGAGCACCCTTTGCGGTGGCCAAACCGCGGATGCGCGTGTCGCACTCGAGCATAGTAACAAAACACGGGGTAATATAGTAAATCATAGAAGCCGTCAGTGTTAGTACAGGTTAACATAATATTTAACATCCTCCCCGGAACACTAACATTACCAAACCTCGGGAGAAAAACCCACACTGTTTCAATCCAAGCACAAGGTCCATATAAAGTTTAGAACATCCCTTCTTTTTCTATATTTTCTTTTTCTCTTTGTGCTAAACGTTAGCACAGTCAAACAAGTAGTGCCTATCACCCTTCGATCTTTAACCCCAAGTACGCACAAGATTGAACCCACCCAATTTAGTAGAATTAAAAGCAAGGACTGAAAGCAACAACCCACCTTGTTGTCGCGCTCCTGACCGATGTTAGGTTCTCTCGTGTCTCGGGTACCCGCCCGGGCCTACACGAATCTCGATTTCGTTGGCTAGGGTTGATCTAGGGGATGATCGTCCTGTTCTTGGGTGAAGGGTATGCCGGCGTTCTTCCTTCTCCTCACCCGCTCCGCCTTGCTTCTCCTCTCGATCGATTGGGGAAAGGGTACGCTCGGTTGGGAAACTGGAAGTTTGGGGAAATTGTGTTTCCTTTTTCCGTTCCTTTGGGGTTTCGTACGTAGGGGGGTTAAGGGGAGTTGTGGGGAGTGGCCGGTAGTTGGGGAAGTAGTGGGAAGTTGGGGCGGTTAGTGGGGAAGTGGTGGGAAGTTGGGGGAAGTAGTGGGAAGTTGGGGCGGTTAGTGGGGAAGTGGTGGGAAGTTGGGGGAAGTAGTGGGAAGTTGGGGCGGTTAGTGGGGAAGTGGTGGGAAGTTGGGGGAAGTAGTGGGAAGTTGGGGGAAGTAGTGGGAAGTGGTGGGAAGTTGGGGGCGGTTAGGAAAGGGAATTAACCAAATTTAAATCAAACGCGGGTAATTAACACGGGTACGAATCGGGGTCCGGTCCGCCTCAAAAACCGTGCTGGTTGCCTGAATCGTTAGCCAACTTCCGGAATTTATTCCGGGAGATTCCGGCGTCGGAATTCAAAACCGATTTCGCCGCCGTTCTCCGTTTCGCGAGCCCTATCAACTAAAAAATACCCGCAGGCCCTGACGGTCGGTCCGGAAACAATAAATTATTCGATCACCCTCCGAGTCTAAATGAAATAAATAAACCAAAAGTGGACCCTAGCAATTATTTTAAACCGGCGGTTACTACACGGTCCCCAGACACGAGTACAATGCATCCAAAGCTACTAAACCTCCCAACCCACAACTCAGGGGAAGACCACTATGTCCAGAATAACAAAAGTAATAAATGACGTGGGAGAACTAAAGCAGATGCATAATTCTAACAGTAGTCATCTGAGTAAGATATACAATGCATAATAGATGTGCTAAGTCAAGTTTTCCAATTAAAATGGTTCATGTGTGGCAAGAGTTCCAATAAGATCATCAAATTTAGCAATTACTAACTGTGGGTACTATCATACAGTTTGCACAGATTATTTTGCTCAAATACTAACATGCATGCATTTACAATTGCAGAAATAGAGTGCAGTCCATAGATATTGAAAGCAGGATCACCCACCTGAACACGCTAACTGTCCGGGACGGTACAGATAAACAGTCCAGCAATCGACAACTGCCCAGATCCACAGTGCAAAGAGCACAGAAAAAGTGCTCTTACAGTCCTGGGTACAATAACACATCTCAATTATACACAATTCACACACACAATTACTATTCCAAAATCTGCAAACAAGGTTACTGTTCACACGCAAATTTCACCTGAAAATAATTTTCTAGAAATTCCAATAAAAATATCACGACGATCCTCGCGAAGTGTAGATGTCGATAGACTCTTGAATCGTCGAAATCCGATATCCAGATGCGAAGAAAAAATTCTGCGAAGTTATTGCTGTCAGGAATCCAGACTGTAGCAAAGAGGCATAAAAATGTACCCCAAACCCTTATAAAAGCTCATTTCTGGGAAAAGTGATCAATACGGAAAACGTAGATATACCTCTCGTACAACCGCTGTCGAAGAAATCGTCCAAAAATGAGGTCGGGGTAGCTCTGCAGGTCTCCCAGACTAAACTGCGACGGAAATGGGCCTCCAATAGTAAACTGTCGCTCTGCACTACGAGGCAGAAGAAGCAGTCGTCGCGGCTTCCAGAAAATCTGAAACTTCACCAGAAGATTGGCAAGAGGGAGAGGAAGAAGTTTTGTATAAGGCACAAGAGCTAAATCCCACGAGAAAGGGTGGAAAAATCCACCCAAGCCGGCCTTATATAGGCCTCAAAGGAAAAAGCCCAAAAAAAACAAGTCAATTGGGCTCGGGCCCGAGTTTTCGGGCGCCCGAAAACTTTCGGGCGCGCACAGTGCGGCCCGGCCCAAGGTTTTCGGGCGCGCACAGTGCGGCCCGGCCCAATACACGCCGTCGGACGGGATCCACGATCCGTCCGACCCGCCTCTGGGCCTGCCACGTGTCGCCCGAACAGCGAACACCGAAGCGGACCACTCACCGCCCGCCACGTGTCCGCCCTCCCGCACAGTAAGGCGGTGGCGCCCGCCAATGAGTGGGCGCCACGTGTCCACCCCCGTTGACCCCGACCGCGCGACGTGCGCGCCTGTCGCGCGACGTGGGTCGCACGTGCGCACGCATCCCGAGGTACCAGCCCCGCGCTCCGTGCACCCCGCGTGCTGCACCCGCCAATGATGGAGTGACACGTGTCCCCTGCACCCGGTCCACGCCTTCGACAGGCCTTCTGTGGACCGCGCCGCGTGCACCAACCAACCGGAGGCTGCCACGTGTTCCCCCGCCTGGTCCATGCACCGCCGCGCTCACCCGATAGACCGCGCGCCCTGGGCCCGCCAATCAGGCGGTGCCACGTGTCCATGCGCCGGGTCTGTGCACCCCGCCGCGCAGCTTTGTGGACCGCGCATCCTGAACCGGCCAATGACAGGCCGCCACGTGGCATTCCGGCGGTCTACGGCCCCTCCCATGCACCATTTTCCACTAAAAACTTCCGGGTGTCCGTTTTTGGGCATCCGGACTCCAAATTAAGCAAATAAATAGTCGTTTTCAAGCGTTTTTCCGTGCTGAATCCATCTACGACCTCTGTTTGGCCTAAATCTTTCCAGAAATTCGGCAAACTCAGCCGAAGGCCAATACAGCAAATAAAATCCCACAGGGTCCCTCAATAGCATCCTATTGATGCACTGTGGGCCAGATACACCAATACTAGGT
The DNA here is from genome assembly GCA_029168755.2 of Tillandsia fasciculata. Taxonomy (NCBI): domain Eukaryota; kingdom Viridiplantae; phylum Streptophyta; class Magnoliopsida; order Poales; family Bromeliaceae; genus Tillandsia; species Tillandsia fasciculata. The sequence continues at coordinate 12,042,255 of CM054930.1, forward strand.
GTTCCAACAGTGGATTCATCGGAAAAACGCTGCATGGGAACTAGGGCCACTACATCCTCCCCCACTAAAAGAAAGTTTCGTCCTCGAAACGAAACAGAGTAAAAACGAACGTACCTCAGCCAGAAGTCTCGAACAGAAAAGGGTAGGCATCACGCATCGCCGTCTCAAGCTCCCAGGTAGCATCTCGCTCCTCATGGTTGCTCCAAAGGATCTTCACATAAGGTATTGCCCGGTTGCGCAATTCCCTCACCTCTCGAGCCAGAATCCGCAACGGGCGCTCCTCGTAAACCAAGTCCTCGCCAATATCCAAGGATGCGAAGTCAATGACATGAGACGAATCGAACACATATCTCCTCAAGGCCGAAACATGGAAGACATCATGAACACCAGCCAAACGGGGAGGTAGAGCAACTCTATAAGCCACAGGGCCTACCCTCTCGAGTACCTCAAAGGGTCCAATAAAGCGGGGACTAAGCTTCCCGCGCACTCCAAACCTCCGGACGCCCTTCGAGGGCGAGACCTTTAAGAAGACATGATCACCAACCTGGAACTCAATGTCTCGCCGCCGAACATCTGCATAACTCTTCTGGCGACTCTGGGCCGTCTCCAAGTGCCGACGTACAACTCGAACCTGTTGGGTTTAGGTTAATAAGGATCTAATAGGGAAAAAAACACCTAGAGGGGGGTGAATAGGTGTAAACAATAAACACTCAAAAAATCATTGTGCGATAAAACCCAATGCGGAAAAATAAAAGAACACACAAGATTTTTACGTGGAAAACTCCAAACCGGAGTAAAAAACCACGGGACCGATAACACGGCGAAATCCACTAGAGTTAACACACGTACAAGGTGATATAACGTACTCACAGACGACTCAACCTTTTACCATACGCCCCTAGTCGATCTTCCCGCTCGCTCCACGACGCTTCTCGAATCCACGATCCGCGCCCAACGCTGAATCCACAGCGTCCAACGTCGAGTCCACGACGTCCAACCGAATCCACGGTCTTCACCCAATGGCACGCTTCGAATCCACGAACGCACCTCGCTCCGAATCCACGAGAGCGATAACACCTTGAATCCACAAGGCCACGCGAGTCCACGCGCCGATTTTGGGGTAAATCGTTGTTTGTTTGGGTGGTGATGATCCGCCGAATACTTAGATCAAGAGTAGATCGGAAATACCATCTAAGTATTCATTAGTTTGATTCAACTCAAGATGTGAGTATGAAAACCTAGAATCAAACTAATCAATATAGATGAAGAAACATAGAATAAGATCTATTGATTTCCTTTCTTCTCTATATGTGGATCTAAGGCCGTATAAAATGATATTTGAAAATGACGGCTCTATTTGGATGCCCTAGAAATGAAATAGGGTCTATTTATAGGTTAGAAACCCTAGGAAGAATATTCGGATCAAAAACAAACTTTTCTGGAAAGTTTTACCGACGGCGATCCGGATTGGATAAGCCACGATCCGGATCGCAGACGCACAGAATGCAGTTTCCAGAAAATCACCTGTTCGGGATCCGGATCATAATCCACGATCCGGATCGTTCATACATTTTCACAAAACATCCCATTCGGGATCCGGATTGTACAAGCTGTGATCCGGATTGCAGCAATGTATGAACGAACACCTTTCGGGATCCGGATTGAAAGTCCACGATCCGGATCCTGAACATGTCCCATGTCCAGTTTTTGATGAATAAGCAATTAAAACCTCTTCCAGGTGTTTCTACACTATAAGAAGTATTCGGATCATCAAAATTATTTAGTTAAACGTACCTGATCCTTTTGAATTCTTCTTTCTTGAGATTGAGGTATATGATCCAAAGTTTCTTCATCTTCAATCTTCAAGACTTAATACATTCACGAAATACGCCAACTCAAATTCCGTAACAATCTCCCCCTTTGGCGGTTTCGTGACAAAACACAAATCCACAAAGAAAATTCAAAAAGATATTTTTGTTGCTATCACCATACAACAAAAATTTACAAAAGAGTTCCAGAAATTAAAAACATGAGATAAACTCCTAAGACAGACTCTAGACTTAGACATCTGTAACCTCTGCACACAGAAAACATTCTTGACAAACAAAATCGTTAGATACCTCAAGAATTGGAACATAGAAAACCAAGTACAGAGATAGAGTTTATCTCATCATGACATTTAAAAGAATCAGATATGTGAAAGAAACATAGTTAAAACCAACATATCTTCTAAGCAGTTGAAAACCAAATGTCAAAGTATGTTAGTCCAACATCAACTTGTTAGTCATATTACATGCCCAAATAGTTAGTCGAATAGTTAGTATAGAAGCATGTCACAAATCACAAAAGAAAACCAAAGTTGAGTTGAGATTCATACTTACCTTGATATCATCGATATTCACAATCATTGTTCAAAGTTCATTCATCATTGTTCATTGTTTTCTCTAACTCTCTCCCCCTTTTTGTCACAAAAACAAGCCAAAACGTAGCATGAGCTACAATATGTAAGGAGAGTAACAAAAAAATAGAGTTCTAAAAATATGCACAAACTGAGAACTAAACTAAAGGAGTAAAGAAAAACAATGTTCTGAGAACTAAGAACCCAAACTAAGGTGACCAATTTTGTTGCTCAATCTGAAGAGTCTGAACTAGTACAGCTCAGCTTGCTTAAAATCCCTTTAAGCAAGTTCTTAAGGTTTGAATATTTTTCTTGATCTTCTTGTGTTCAGAGGAGATTTGCTGAAGCTCTCTCGATATTCTTTCATGTGTAGCAGAGATTCTTTGTTGTTCCTGACGAATCGATTCCAATATCTCTGTCTCAGTTGTCCGTGTCTTTGAATAAGATGGACGCTGTCTAGATGCAGATGGTGCATCAGGTCCTGCAGTCCATGGTGATCCAGTTTGCAAAATTCCAGAAAGTGAGCGTGCTCTGGTTAGAGGCCCACTCTGCTGGCTTGTACTTCTTTGAACACTTTTCCTTCTTGTATATTGTATGGTCGTGGAGGCAGATTTCATAAGTCTCTTCCCTTTGGTGAACTTCCTTTCTTCTTCATCAATTTTTCTTTGAACATCCTTAAAGAATTCGTCCCATTCTTCACTATTGTAATCCGAGCTGTCTTCATTGGCTCCTTCCGGTTTGTCTCCAGTTGAGACGCCTGGTTCTTCTTTAACCGATGAACCCCCAGGCACCATTGCGACCAGCAAGATGATCAACCAGGAGAATGCCATTGATTCTAGTGCTTTGAGTTTAAGAAAGTGTCCTGTGAAAACCAACTCAAGAACATATGAAAAATTGTCAATTTTGAAAAATTTGAAAACATTGTACCTAGACAATCATAATCATGTAGAGAAGCCAAGAATCAAATTAGTTTTCCAAAAAGAATTTTAAAAATAGATCAAATCCATGATTTACAAAAATTCCTCTTTTATGCCCTAAAACCGAATTTTTAGAAATCGAAGCCTAAAAATCGTTAATCAAGTGAAATCCCAGCATAAAAGCAAAACTAATTGACCCAGAGTTCTTATTTCAAAAGAAATTTGATCAAAAACCATTCACAAACGAAAAAATTCCAACTTTTCAACTCACGTTTGATGAAAAAACAGAAAAACTGTGAAAAACCGAGTTTTGATCATGAAAACTTACTTGAATCCGAAGAACTTTGAGTTTTGAAGCACCAGGAAGCAAGAAATCTAGAGAGAGAAACTCTAGAAGCTTGAAAACCAGAAATTAGGGTAAAGAAATCTCGAATCTGAAAGTTTCTATATAGAACCCTAGCCGTGATCCGGATCGGCCGAGAATGTGATCCGGATCGGCCACCCGCAGGAAAAATCCTGCGTTCGGGATCCGGATCACTTGCCACGATCCGGATCGGCTACACCTTTTTCTTCAGAAAAATTAAGAAAAATACAATAAAATCCAGAAAAAGTATGTAAGCACTTTATCATGTCAACTTTAAACAAATGACATCGTTTCATACAACAAGAAATAGATTATGAAAAATCTATCAAAAATATCCAAAAATGAAACGAAGATTTACGAAAGTTAAAACACTTAAAGTTGAACAACTTCAATTACATCTATCCTGATCCTATGTGTAATGTCTTTATCAAATCATCAATTTCAGTAAAGAAAATGAAGTACCAAGATCAATAGATGTTTGAAATCCCAGATAAGTTAGATAATATATCTAGACAATCTGTTGAAGGAGTGGCTCTTTGAGCATCTTAAATCAAAAATCCCACCTTATACCAACCATGAAATACGACTGAGTCAAGTATTTCAATATGAGTTTTATCAACAATTTTCAAACAAAAGTTTGCTTTTCATTCATGGAGTATCTTTTTCTTTCATTTTCTCCATGTGGTGGTAGTTTTCACACTCCTCATTGGGATGTAACTCTTTCCACATCTTTTGAGCATTTCACATTTCATTGACTCCCCCTCAATTGGCTATCAATTATTTAATATATAAAGTATTCAACCAAACCATTGATCTCGAATTCATACTCGACTAAGCAATCAAATATGATAATGACTATACCAAGAGATCATTGAGAGAGAAATTGACTTTGATCACTTAAAGATGGTTTAATTAACGTAAATGATCATTGCAACATTGAAACATTATGACATCAAAAACATAATAAATTTCTAAATGCATAAAAGGATGCAATTAAAGTCAATTATGATTTATGCTCAATTAGTGTGCTATGTACAGAACATAGATAAAGAACAAAACAAAAACAAGAACAAAAACAAAACCTAATCTAAGCAAAGGTTTCAAAAGAGTTTATTTCAAGGAAAGCATGCCAATTGCTTTACGCAAGTGAATAAAACGTTTTTGATCCAAAGGTTTTGTTAAGATGTCGGCTAATTGATCCTCAGTTGAAATATATGACAGTTGAAGAATGTTTGATTCAACTAGCTCTCTAAGAAAATGATATCTAAGTTCAATATGTTTTGTTCTAGAGTGCAACACAGGGTTTTTAGAAATGTTAATAGCACTAGTGTTGTCACATAAAATGGTTACCGAAGATGTTGAAATTCGGAAATCGCTCAACACGCTCTTCATCCAAATCAATTGGGTTGAACAACTTCCTGCAGAAATGTACTCCGCTTCGGCAGTCGAGAGTGCTATGCAGTTCTGTTTTTACTGTGCCATGCAACAAGGCAGTGGCCAAGATAGAAGCATGCACCACTCGTGCTTTTCCGGTCATCCACCGATCCAGCCCAATCGGCATCTGAGTATCCAACAATATCCAAAGTCGTTCCCATAGGATACCAAATTCCGAAATTGATTGTACCTTTGATATACCGGATGATCCGTTTCACCGCTTTCAGGTGAACCTCCTTCGGTGCTGATTGATATCTCGCACAAATCCCAACACTGAAGGATATATCCGGGCGACTAGCCGTGAGATATAGTAGACTTCCAATCATACTGCGGTACAGTTTCTCGTCTACATTCTCACTTTGTGATTCACTTCCAAGTCCCTTATGGCTAGTTCCCATTGGAGTCGGAAAATCTTTAGAATTTTCAAGATCAAACTTTTTGACCAACTCCAGTGCATACTTGGATTGACACAAGTGAATTCCTTCATCGTTTTGTTTAACTTGTAATCCAAGAAAATAATTCAATTCGCCCATCATGGACATCTCAAATTCGCTTTCCATGGTCTCCGCGAATTTAGAAGCATCATTATCTCTCGTTGCTCCAAAAACAATGTCATCAACATAGATTTGAGCAACTATGAAATTGTTTTGATAATGCTTCACAAAGAGAGTCCTGTCAGCTCCCCCTCGAGTGTAGCCCTTTTCCAAAAGGTGCTTTGTCAACCTTTCGTACCATGCTCGCGGTGCTTGTTTCAGACCGTAAAGAGCCTTTTTCAGTCGAAAAACATGGTTAGGTAGTTTATGATCCACAAAACCTTTCGGTTGAGCTACATAAACTTCCTCATTTAAAAATCCATTTAAAAAGGCGCTCTTAACGTCCATTTGAAATAATCTGATTTTAAAATGACAAGCGATCGCAAACAATATACGAATGGACTCGAGTCTAGCTACAGGGGCGAAGGTTTCATCAAAGTCTATACCTTCTACTTGAGAATAGCCTTGAGCAACTAACCTTGCTTTGTTCCTGATGATAGTACCTTCTTCGTTTTTCTTGTTCTTGAAGATCCATTTGGTACCTATCACATTGTGTTGCTTCGGAGGCTTCGTCAGTTCCCAGACTTTGTTTCGCTCGAATTGATGGAGCTCTTCCTGCATTGCTTTAATCCAATAATCATCTTGGAGAGCTTCATCAACATTCCTTGGTTCGATTTGAGATACATAGCATGCAAATCCGCAAACCAATTGTCTCCGTGTTCTAACTCCTTCTTGTGGATCTCCAATTATGTTCGATTCAGGGTGATCCTTGGAGATGCGTAACGTTTGAGGTAGAGGAGTAGGCGGAGGTACACGAGATGATTCCTGCACATCAGATAAGCTTGAAGAACCGTTAGATGCATCAACATTATTATCGAAAGAATTGTTAGAAGAAGATGCATTAGCAGGTGTATCATCATCAAGAGAGATATCGAGGGTAGATTTTTCAGATTCAAAATGAAAAGCTTCATCTACCTTAACATTTATCGATTCTACGATCGTCTTAGATTCTAAGTTAAAAACTCGATATGCTCTACTGTTTGTAGAATAACCTAAGAAAATCCCTTCGTCACTTCGAGAGTCAAATTTTCCAAGATTTTCGCGATCACGCAAAATAAAACACCGACTCCCAAAATGCGAAAATATTTGATGTTAGGTTTTCTACAAAACCATAGTTCATATGGTGTATTCAAAGTCCCCGGGCGCAAATACACTCGATTGATAACATAGACAGCAGTGTTCACCGCTTCAGCCCAAAAATATAAAGGTAAGTTCCGGCTATGAAGCATAACACGTGCCATCTCCTGTACGACCCTGTTTTTGCGCTCGACTACACCATTTTGTTGAGGTGTGTAAGGTGCGGAGAATTCATGTTTAATGCCATTAGAAGTGCAAAAATCAATGAATTTGGAATTTATGAATTCCCCACCTCTATCACTCCTAACTCGAGTAATCCTTTCATTCTTTTCAATCATAATACGATTGCAGATTTCGAGAAAAGAATCAAAAGTATCAGCTTTTTCTTTTAGAAAGGCTACCCAAGTATATCTAGAAAAATCATCAACCAACAAAAAAATATACCATTTACCTCCCAGAGATGGTTGACGAGTTGGCCCCATTAAGTCCATATGCAAAAGTTCCAAAGGCCGTTTTGTACCTATGTGGTTCAAATTCTTGTGTGCAGTCCTAGACTGTTTTCCCTTTTGGCAACCGCCACACACAAGGTTTTGTTCAAAAGAAAGTTTCGGAACCCCCTTGACCACATCTTTATTTGAAATTCTAGCAAGTTCCTTAAAGTTTATGTGACCTAGCCTTTCATGCCAAAGTGTTTCATTTTTCAAAGATGCTAGGTTACATTTTTCAGAAATCTTAGAAGGAACTACATAACAATTGTTTTCTGATCTAACCCCCTTTAAAAAGAAAGCATGGTTCATGTCAGTTACAGTGCATTTATCAGATGAAAAATTAACTGAATAACCATTATCACACAGTTGACTTATGCTTATGAGGTTAGTCTTAAGGCCATGAACAAATAATACATTATCTAGAACCGGGCCATCTGGAATAGCTACCGTTCCCTTTCCAACAATTTTGGAAGACCGACCATCTCCGAAAACAACAAGTCCTCCGGAGTTTTTCTCAAATGTTTGAAAACAGTTTTTATCGCCGGTCATATGACGGGAACACCCGCTATCCAGGTACCAAGACGAACTATCATATGCATGCAAGGAAACATTGGTAGCAAGACAGGGAAAGATTTCACCTTTGCGCACCCAAACCTTTTTGGAGTGCGTCGGTAATGGTCGTGAAGTTGATTTCCTAGGTGAGAGCGTCTTGCTTGAAGAATTGCTGCTCCTTGATGATGTCGTCTTGAGCGGTGTACTACCAAGGCTCTTTTCCGTCAATTTGATTGGAGTTGTTTTCCGAGGAATAGCCCTTTTGGTAGTTGTTGCAAGATGTTCTTGAGGTGTGCGTTTGGCTCCAGTCTTGCAGTTTCTTCTTATGTGCCCTGAAATGCCACAACGAAAACATACCTTGGTTCTTGTCGATTCCGAAGAAGATGTAGTAGGTTCGTTGTCGTTGCTTGTCGTGAACACCGGTGTCGGAGGAGGAGATACCGACTGAGGCACAAATACTGTACCACTCGAACTTGGAATGTCTCCAGTTTGAGTGTATCCGAGGCCGAACTTGTTTCTTTGACCGAGACCAAGAAGTCTGTCCAACTTACTCCTTCCAGAAGAAAATCTCTGTAAGTCATCCTTTAGTTGGCGTATGGTCTCCGTCATTTCCAATTTTTCCTGTCGGGCCTCGCCGTTGAGCTTCAAGAAGTAATTCGCTTTGTTCACCATGTCTACATAACTCTTCTCGAAATGCTCATTGGACTCTTGAAGGGAAACATTTGTCTTAATCAGATTGTCCCTTTCCACTTCAAGATCGGTTGAGATAGAGGTTACTCTTTTTACTTCATCTTCAAGATCCTGTAATCTCTCTTTCAACCCCTTGTTTTGTTTAGCCAGTTTCTTTGAATCCCTCAAAAGCTTATGGTAGGCTAAAACAAAATCTTCACCTTCCGAATTATCTGACTCATCGTCCGTTGCAATCTTTTCCACAGTGGAGTTGGACAATGAGTCGGATGTACTTGCCATTAAGCACATGAAGGGAGAAGATGTAGTGGACGCGTGGAAAGCTGTCGCGTTGTCTTCTTCATCACTTGACGATGACTCATTTGACGTGGAGTTGTCATCCCAAGTAACTACTTGCATCTTCTTCTTTGTTCTTGTTGATTTCAGTGCGTAGCCTCGACAGACTTAGAAGAGGAGCTCTTGAAGAATCTCTCTTGATTTCATAAAGTAAAGCCCTTCTAAAGACTTAGAAGAATGATGCCTTTCCAGAAGAATAGTTAGTAGGAAAAGTCATTTCATAAGTTTGTAAAGCACCTACTAATTCTTCTACACGCATTTCGTCCGGGTGTTTAATTGTTTCAATGGCTGCAACCTTCGGGCGAAATCGTTCAGGAAGAGTTCTTAGAATTTTTCTTACAACTTTAAATTCTGGAATCTTCTCTCCCAAGTTAGCACATGAGTTCACGATGTCTTGCAATCGTGTGTAATAGTCAGTGAAGGATTCATTCTCTGCCATAGAGATAGAGTCAAACTTGCTCGTGAGCATTTGCAGTTTCTGAATCTTCACTAAGTTAGTTCCCTCATGCGTAACTTGAAGAACATCCCAGATTTCTTTCGCAGTCTCACATGCCGAGACGCGAGAGAACTCAGTTTGTGACAAAGCATTAAATAGAGCATTAATCCCTTTGCCATTGTAAGAAGATAAGTCTATCTCTTCCTTGGTCCATTTCGACCTAGGTTTTAAGGTGCGAACATCATCTAAAATTTCAGTTGGATTAGACCATCCTAATTCAATTGATTGCCACACCCTTTCGTCGATGGAAATTAAGAAAGCTTTCATCCGTACTTTCCAGTACGCATAATTAGTTCCATCAAAGAAAGGGGGTCGATTGATGTTTCCACCTTCAACCATTGTTTACAACCCTATTCCCGCTCTGATACCACTTGTTGGGTTTAGGTTAATAAGGATCTAATAGGGGAAAAAACACCTAGAGGGGGGTGAATAGGTGTAAACAATAAACACTCAAAAAATCATTGTGCGATAAAACCCAATGCGGAAAAATAAAAGAACACACAAGATTTTTACGTGGAAAAACTCCAAACCGGAGTAAAAAACCACGGGACCGATAACACGGCGAAATCCACTAGAGTTAACACACGTACAAGGTGATATAACGTACTCACAGACGACTCAACCTTTTACCATACGCCCCTAGTCGATCTTCCCGCTCGCTCCACGACGCTTCTCGAATCCACGATCCGCGCCCAACGCTGAATCCACAGCGTCCAACGTCGAGTCCACGACGTCCAACCGAATCCACGGTCTTCACCCAATGGTACGCTTCGAATCCACGAACGCACCTCGCTCCGAATCCACGAGAGCGATAACACCTTGAATCCACAAGGCCACGCGAGTCCACGCGCCGATTTTGGGGTAAATCGTTGTTTGTTTGGGTGGTGATGATCCGCCGAATACTTAGATCAAGAGTAGATCGGAAATACCATCTAAGTATTCATTAGTTTGATTCAACTCAAGATGTGAGTATGAAAACCTAGAATCAAACTAATCAATATAGATGAAGAAACATAGAATAATCTATTGATTTCCTTTCTTCTCTATATGTGGATCTAAGGCCGTATAAAATGATATTTGAAAATGACGGCTCTATTTGGATTCCCCTAGAAATGACCATAGGGCTATTTATAGGTTAGAAACCCTAGGAAGAATATTCGGATCAAAAACAAACTTTTCTGGAAAGTTTTACCGACGGCGATCCGGATTGGATAAGCCACGATCCGGATCGCAGACGCACAGAATGCAGTTTCCAGAAAATCACCTGTTCGGGATCCGGATCATAATCCACGATCCGGATCGTTCATACATTTTCACAAAACATCCCATTCGGGATCCGGATTGTACAAGCTGTGATCCGGATTGCAGCAATGTATGAACGAACACCTTTCGGGATCCGGATTGAAAGTCCACGATCCGGATCCTGAACATGTCCCATGTCCAGTTTTTGATGAATAAGCAGTTAAAACCTCTTCCAGGTGTTTCTACACTATAAGAAGTATTCGGATCATCAAAATTATTTAGTTAAACGTACCTGATCCTTTTGAATTCTTCTTTCTTGAGATTGAGGTATATGATCCGAAGTTTCTTCATCTTCAATCTTCAAGACTTAATACAATCACGAAATACGCCAACTCAAATTCCGTAACAGAACCTTCTCTTCCGCCTCCAGCAGTAAATCTGGCCCCAGCATCCTCCTCTCACCCACATCGCTCCAGTATAGGGGCGACCGACACTTGCGTCCGTACAACGCCTCAAACGGAGCCATCTGAATGCTCGCTTGAAAGCTGTTGTTGTACGCGAACTCAACCAGGGGTAAGTATCGGTGCCAACCACCTCCAAAATCCATGACGCACGCACGCAACATATCCTCAAGCGTCTGAATGGTGCGCTCTGACTGACCGTCTGTCTGTGGGTGGAAAGCTGTGCTGAAACTAAGCTGAGTACCCATGGCTGACTGTAAGCTCCCCCAAAACCGTGACACGAACCTCGGGTCTCGATCTGAAACAATGGACGCTGGTACACCGTGCAGCCTCACGATCTCATCCAAGTATAGCTGTGCCAGGCGCTCCAAGGACCAAGTCATCTGTACAGGCAGGAAATGTGCTAACTTGGTAAGTCTATCAACAATCACCCAGACTGCGTCGGCTCCACTCTGCGATCTCGGTAGCCCAGTCACAAAATCCATGGTGATGCGGCCCCACTTCCATTCAGGAATTGGAAGGCTATGCAACTTGCCAGCAGGAACACGATGCTGTGCCTTCACTTGCTGGCAAGTTAAGCACTGAGCAACAAACCTTCCAATATCCCGCTTCATTCCCGACCAACAAAAGTGTGCCTTAAGGTCCTTATACATCTTAGTACCTCCAGGATGGATGGTATAAGGTGTATAATGGGCCTCTCTCAATATCTGATCTCTAATCTCCAAGTCGATGGCACACAAACTCGGTCCCTGTACCGTAGTACTCCCGAGCTGTCCACTGAGAAATCCCCTCTCTGATCTGTCTGAATCTGTGCCCTGATCCTCTCCAAGTGGGGGTCCTCACTCTGCGTCTCCCTGATCCTGTCCAGCAGAGTGGGCTGCAAGACCATAGTCATAAGCCTCGCAGAGACCCCAGGGGATACTACCTCAATCTGAAGTCGCCTCATCTGCTCTATCAGCTGTGCCTGCTGGGTAATCATCAAACTCAAGCTATGCACTGACCTCCTGCTCAAAGCATCTGCCACCACATTGGCCTTGCCGGGGTGGTAAAGGATACTCAGATCGTAATCCTTTAACAACTCCAACCACCGGCGTTGCCTAAGGTTCAGCTCCTTTTGGGTGAACAGATACTTTAAGCTCTTATGATCTGTATAAATCTCACAATGCTCACCATAGAGGTAATGCCGCCACAGCTTCAGTGCAAAAACAACAGCTGCAAGCTCTAAGTCATGTGTAGGGTAATTCTTCTCGTAATCCTTTAATTGCCGTGAAGCATAGGCAATTACCCTACCATGCTGCATCAAGACACAACCCAGACCGCTGTGCGAGGCGTCACTGTAGATCACGAAACCCTCTCCCATAACCGGCAGTGCAAGAACAGGTGCGGAGATCAATCTTCTCTTCAGTTCCTCGAAACTCTGCTGACACTGCTCGGTCCAAACGAACCTCGTCCCCTTCCTCGTCAAACTGGTCAGGGGAGTAGAGAGCTTCGCAAAGCCCTCCACGAACCGACGATAATAACCAGCCAGCCCAAGAAACTCCGTACCTCAGTAACCGTCGTCGGCCTCGGCCAATCCCGAACTGTGTCAATCTTCGTCGGGTCGACCGCCACTCCAGCGGCTGAAACAATGTGGCCCAAGAAAGCAACCTCCCGAAGCCAAAACTCGCACTTTTTAAGCTTGGCATACAACTTCTTATCACGTAGAAGCTGCAGCACTATCCTCAAGTGCTCCTCGTGCTCCGCATCGCTCCGGGAGTAAATCAGGATGTCATCAATGAACACAACCACAAATCGATCCAAGTACGGCTGAAAAACCCGGTTCATCAGATCCATGAATGCAGCTGGGGCATTGGTCAAACCAAACGGCATAACCGTAAACTCGTAATGTCCATACCGGGATCTAAACGCCGTCTTGGGGATGTCCTCGGCCCTCACCCTCAGCTGGTGGTAACCTGACTGGAGATCAATCTTCGAAAACACGGAGGCTCCCTGTAGCTGATCAAACAAGTCATCAATCCGTGGCAGAGGATACTTATTCCGGATGGTCACTTTGTTCAATTCCCGGTAATCCACACATAAGCGAAGTGTCCCATCCTTCTTCTTCACGAACAAAACAGGCGCTCCCCACGGCGAAACACTGGGCCGAATGAAGCCTCTGTCCAAAAGATCCTGTAGCTGGGCCTTCAACTCTCTCAGCTCGGCAGGCGCCATCCTGTAAGGTGCCTTCGAGATTGGTGCGGTTCCGGGTACCACATCAATCACGAACTCAATCTCCCTCTCTGGCGGCATGGTCGACAGCTCTGGGGGAAACACATCGGGAAACTCGCGGACTACTGGAATATCCTCGAGTCCCTGTGCCGCCGTGGCACCTCTACAATCGTCGCCAGAAATGCGGTGCATCCTCTACTCATCAACCGCCTGGCCCTCGCCGAAGAAATAGTCAGGGCGAACAACGAACTCTGACAGCCCCGGAAGACAAACACCTCCTGCCCCGGCTCACGAAGAGTAACAGTCCTCTCGCGGCAATCAATGGTGGCATAATATCTCGACAACCAATCCATACCCAGTACAACATCGAAATCCTGGAGCTGTCGTAAGACAAGCAAGTCGGCCGGCAGAATCCAGGATCCCAACTGTATGGGGCAATCTCTACAGCACTCCTCAACATGCAGAACATGACCCGGTATCTCAACCTCTAATGCACATGATAAAGAAGCTACCGCTATACCATGCAAGGATGCAAATGATCTACTGATGAATGAATGAGAAGCACCGGTATCGAAAAGAGCCCGAGCACGGACTGCTGAGATCAGAATAATACCTGCGACGACCTGCTCTGCTGCGAAAGCGTCCTCAATCTGAGCGGCATATACACGACCGCTCGGTGCCGGGGGACGTCGCTCTGGCTGCCGAGAAGAAGAAGAGGCAAAATCTGGCCTGCTGTAGGCTGCAGAAGGACCGGCTGGCTGGTAAGGAACGGTCGGTGCTGATGCAGAAGAAGGAGCTGGATGACCGGCCCTGGGACATGCACTCGCAATATGGCCGGCCTCCCCGCATCGAAAACACCGGCCCTGTCTCTGCGGGCACTGAGTCGGCGGATGAGGGCCCCGACAGATAACACACCGATCTGAGCGCTGCTGCCGAGAAGACTGCTGTGAGGACTGCTGCTGTCGCGGGGGTCGACGCTGCTGCTGCTGCTGACTGTCGAGACGCCCCCGATCTCTGGCGTCCCTGGTGCCCCCGGCCCTGAGGGTGGAAACGCGGAGGTCTCGGGGGTCCCTGCCTGCTAGACTGCCCCTCCTCCGCAGGGGCCGGGCGCTTCGCCCCAGAAGTCGCTACAGGGGCCGGAGATACCTCATCCATCACGGCCTCTCCACACTCCACATACAAGGCCTGCTCCATCGAGGCCTCCACGGTCTGCAGTCTGCGGGAGCGGACGAACTGGTAGATGTCTCGACGAAGTCCTCTCTCAAACATGTAGACACGATGGCTCTCGTCTCTGGCCACATGAGGCACACATGCCAACAGCTGGTTGAATTCCGCTATGTACATGTGCACTGGCCTATCTCCCTGGCGGAGATTCTTCAACTGCTCCTCCAGTCGCTGTCGGACACTCTCGGAAAGAAGGCTCCCAGCAACATGCTCCGAAACTCGGCCCAGGGAAGAAGCTGCGTCCCAGGTGGACCAGCTGGTCGCACACGCCGCCACCACGCCTCGGCGTTGCTCTCCAGAAAATGGGTAGCCAGAATAACCCGATACCTCTCATCCACAAATAAGCTCTCAAAGTGGCGCTCCATGGTGGTAATCCAAGTCTCGGCTGCCCAAGGCTCAGCACCCATGCCCGAAAAGCGGGGCGGATCGAACCGCCGAAATCTCATCAGCAAATCAACAACCTCCCGCTGCTCTGTCTCAGTCAACGCTCCCGTCGCCCCGGCCGGTGGCCTACTCGAAACCGGCTCAGCAGGAATCGCTGGCGCCGGCTGCACCACAGGGGGTGCCACAACAGGGGAAGAAGGCACCGGCGAAGCCTCAGGGGGTGCCACTGCCGGCTGTGCTCTCTGCTCCAATAAGAGCGTCAGCCGCGCCACTGCCTCCTCCTGGCGTCTAGCCGCCTCAGCCATCTGTGCCATCTGGGCACGGAGCTCCTGAATCTCAGCCTGAGGTCCTCGCCCCGAGTCCTCCTGCTCGGGCTCTGAGGACGAAGGCTGCGAACGCGTCACCATCGAACGTCGAGGAGGCATCCCCACCTGAGGGACAAAGCAAACAATCAGAACCAGAAGCAACACTCGACCCAATCTAGCGAAAGTCAAAAGGCATGTCCCCCTTCCCGAAGCACTATGTTGTCTGCAGCCAACATAGTCGCTACAAAAGGAAGACATGTCTATCACTCGTCCCTATCCTCTCGGGAGAGTTAAATACCCAATCAAGACTTTCGCTAAAAGTCTCGGCTCTCACGTGGGTCATCCTAGGGTTAAACCATAAGCCTAGGGTTCCTAAGTCCTCAAGACCTACATCCTAGGCTCTGATACCACTCTAATCTGTCACGCCCCGGGGTCAGAACTGTACCCCGGGCTCGCCAACAGATCCGCCGCCCCTACAGGAAGCCCCGTAGAGACGTAGCGTCTAACCTGCAAAAATAGAGATCAACTATACTAACAGATATCAGAGCTGATAAGGAAAGCTAGCTAACTATAAGAAATAAAACAATCTCTCCATAAAATATACATAAAGTCCTCACCTGAATACAGGAGTCTCTCAAAAGAAAATAAAAGAGTACAACTCGATCCCTCACTACAAGATCTCTCAAACTAACAGACACAACCAAAAGTACATCGGGTACCTCTACCTCTCGCTGCTGCTGAAAGGGAAAAAGGATCTACCTCGCGATTCCCTTACCTCGGTCTGAAGGAGCTGGATCAGCAACGGGCACCGCAGGAACTGGAGCTGAAGTCCCTGGGGAAAAGACACCACGACGGGTGTGAGAACTACCTCCCACAGTAGTTCTCAGTGGGTGCCGCCAACAAGCCCGACGGCCTGCCCACTAAGTCTACAAGAGGCATAAAGTAACAAAAGAAATGCAGTATAGAAAAGCTGGAAAGTAAAACATCTACTGCTACTATGCCTCTATCTAAATGCTCAAGGAAAAAGGACCGAAGATCAATATGTCTCTACTGATACTCGACTCAAATCACCCAATCCAAACTGACTGCCACAACGGTCCAGTCAAACCTGCGCCTACCTACTGCTGTAGGTATGTCCGTAGCTGCCAAAACTGGCTCAGCCAGAGGGACGATGTCCATGACTGCCAAAACTGGCTCAGCCAGAGGGACACCAACATCGACAAGCCGCGATAGAAGTAGCAAGCCCAACTCCGGAGTGGCACTCGTGGGTAGCGACCCCACCGAGCAAAGTATCTGCGCATCTCTGTCGATCTCAAGTAAGGCTCCTGCAGGCTATGATCCAATCACTGTCTCACTCGCTAACTAAGAATCCACACTGTCCCAATGATCATCTCCCAAAGATCCCAGTCCCACATGTCACTATCTCAATGATGAACAATCTACAGACTGCTACCAACTCTACTCGGTCCCCAGACACGAGTACAATGCATCCAAAGCTACTAAACCTCCCAACCCACAACTCAGGGGAAGACCACTATGTCCAGAATGACAAAAGTAATAAATGACGTGGGAGAACTAAAGCAGATGCATAATTCTAACAGTAGTCATCTGAGTAAGATATACAATGCATAATAGATGTGCTAAGTCAAGTTTTCCAATTAAAATGGTTCATGTGTGGCAAGAGTTCCAATAAGATCATCAAATTTAGCAATTACTAACTGTGGGTACTATCATACAGTTTGCACAGATTATTTTGCTCAAATACTAACATGCATGCATTTACAATTGCAGAATTAGAGTGCAGTCCATAGATATTGAAAGCAGGATCACCCACCTGAACACGCTAACTGTCCGGGACGGTACAGATAAACAGTCCAGCAATCGACAACTGCCCAGATCCACAGTGCAAAGAGCACAGAAAAAGTGCTCTTACAGTCCTGGGTACAATAACACATCTCAATTATACACAATTCACACACACAATTACTATTCCAAAATCTGCAAACAAGGTTACTGTTCACACGCGAATTTCACCTGAAAATAATTTTCCAGAAATTCCAATAAAAATATCACGACGATCCTCGCGAAGTGTAGATGTCGATAGGCTCTTGAATCGTCGAAATCCGATATCCAGATGCGAAGATAAAATTCTGCGAAGTTATTGCTGTCAGGAATCCAGACTGTAGCAAAGAGGCATAAAAATGTACCCCAAACCCTTATAAAAGCTCATTTCTGGGAAAAGTGATCAACACGGAAAACGTAGATATACCTCTCGTGCAACCGCTGTCGAAGAAATCGTCCAAAAATGAGGTCGGGGTAGCTCTGCAGGTCTCCCAGACTAAACTGCGACGGAAATGGGCCTCCAATAGTAAACTGTCGCTCCGCACTACGAGGCAGAAGAAGCAGTCGTCGCGGCTTCCAGAAAATCTGAAACTTCACCAGAAGATTGGCAAGAAGGAGAGGAAGAAGTTTTGTATAAGGCACAAGAGCTAAATCCCACGAGAAAGGGTGGAAAAATCCACCCCAAGCCGGCCTTTATATAGGCCTCAAAGGAAAAAGCCCAAAAAAACAAGTCAATTGGGCTCGGGCCCGAGTTTTCGGGCGCCCGAAAACTTTCGGGCGCGCACAGTGCGGCCCAGCCCAAGGTTTTCGGGCGCGCACAGTGCGGCCCGGCCCAATACACGCCGTCAGACGGGATCCACGATCCGTCCGACCCGCCTCTGGGCCTGCCACGTGTCGCCCGAACAGCGAACACCGAAGCGGACCACTCACCGCCCGCCACGTGTCCGCCCTCCCGCACAGTAAGGCGGTGGCGCCCGCCAATGAGCGGGCGCCACGTGTCCACCCCCGTTGACCCCGACCGCGCGACGTGCGCGCCTGTCGCGCGACGTGGGTCGCACGTGCGCACGCATCCCGAGGTACCAGCCCCGCGCTCCGTGCACCCCGCGTGCTGCACCCGCCAATGAGGGAGTGACACGTGTCCCCTGCACCCGGTCCACGCCTTCGACAGGCCTTCCGTGGACCGCGCCGCGTGCACCAACCAACCGGAGGCTGCCACGTGTTCCCCTGCCTGGTCCATGCACCGCCGCGCTCACCCGGTAGACCGCGCGCCCTGGGCCCGCCAATCAGGCGGTGCCACGTGTCCATGCGCCGGGTCTGTGCACCCCGCCGCGCAGCTCTGTGGACCGCGCATCCTGAACCGGCCAATGACAGGCCGCCACGTGGCATTCCGGCGGTCTACGGCCCCTCCCATGCACCATTTTCCACTAAAAACTTTCGGGTGTCCGTTTTTGGGCATCCGGACTCCAAATTAAGCAAATAAATAGTCGTTTTCAAGCATTTTTTCGTGCTGAATCCATCTACGACCTCTGTTTGGCCTAAATCTTTCCAGAAATTCGGCAAACTCAGCCGAAGGCCAATACAGCAAATAAAATCCCATAGGGTCCCTCAATAGCATCCTATTGATGCACTGTGGGCCAGATACACCAATACTAGGTGTTCCAACAGTGGATTCATCGGAAAAACGCTGCATGGGAACTTGGGCCACTACATCTTATAATCAAGATGCCGTGCATATACAAAGGAGACTCTGCCCGCTTGCAGAGTGAATTTGTATATGCGGCGGGTCTGTGCACGTGCTGGGGGGAATCTGTTTTAAAAAATATATATATATGTACACTGATCTGGGAGCATCGGTGGCTCTTCTTCCAAGCGTTTGAACCCCCGGGGCGTGACAGCGTAACCTGAATCGGCCAATAGCAGGCCGCAACATGGCACCCGGCCGGTCTACGGCCTCCCCCATGCACCCGAATCCACTGAAAACTTCCAGGAGCCTGTTTTTGGGCATCCGGACTCAGAAAAATACAAGCAAAGAGCCGTTTTCAACCGTTTTTCCGTGCTGAATCCAAATCCGACCTCCGATCAGCCTGAAACCTCTTTTAAAATTCAACAAAAGCAGTCGAAGGACAGGCTTGATGTGATGATCCGGACTCCCGCAGGAACTATGCAACATTAAACAGTGACTGCGGGTTGCTTGTACAGTGCATCGGAGCTTGTAGAATCGAAATTGGATATTTAAAATAGACTCTGCTCGAAAATCGGAGCAAATGGAATTTTCTGGGAGCTTTCGGCAAAATTTCGGATGAGAATTTGGCGAAACGGACGGCGGATTTGGACTCAGCGTGCGAAAACGGTCAAAACGGTATATTTACTTAATTTTTCCGGCACCTCGGGTACTGTTCACGCCGGAACAGTAACTCCGGCCGCCGGAATTACTGTTCCGGCGACCGGCGAGCGGCGGCGGGCGGCGGCGCACGGCGGCGGGCAGCGGCGCAGCGGCGGCGCAGCGGCAGAGCGCGGAGGCGCACGGCGGCGGGCAGCGGCGCAGCGGCGGCGCAGCGGCAGAGCGCGGAGGCGCGCGGCGCGGGCAGGCGCGGGCAGGGGGCTCGGGTGCGCGGTCCATGGGTTGAGCGTGCACCGGGTGCACGGAATTCCTAGAATGCCACGTGGCATTCCCTCATTGGCTGGCCGGCTTCTAGAAGGCGTGTGGGAGGGTGACACGTGGCACACCCTGATTGGCTGACATCTTCCGGAAAACCCGGAGCGCGGAGCTGCACATGCACCACATGGGACACGTGGCAGATTTTCATTGGCCCTTGCACCGATGTTTCCTGTTTTGTGGACACGTGGCGCAATCTGGTTGGCCAATTTTCGGTGTTTCCTGTTCGGATCGGATCCCGCGTGGGAATATTCCCTTTGGCCCACTATATAAGAGCCCTCACCCCCCCTCTCATTCCCACCTCATTTTGCATGCTGTAGAGAGAGAATCAGAGAAAGTGTCCTCTACGAAAAATTTTCCTCTCTCTCTCCTCTCTCTCTCTCTAAAATCTCAGAATTTTAGGAGTTACAGATAGTGAGTTATCTGCGACGCGGCGCACTGCGACGATTTTCTTTTTAGGCCCATTTCCCGTCGCAGTTCCGTCGAAAATTCACTGCGGGCTAACCAGGTGGAATTTTTGGACGATTTTTGCGGCAGCGCGACCGTAAGAGGTAGGGCTTCGATTTCCGTGTTGATCATTTTGCTCCGTTTCGTACTTTTGGCACGATTCCCAAGTCCTCTTTGACCCCCCTTTTTACTGTGGTAATTTTTGGACAGCACCGACTTCTCCGATTTTTATCTTGGCGTAGGAGCATCAGATCGAGGCGTTTAAGGAGTCGATTTTGATCTACTCTTCGCGAGGAACGCAACCGTGATTTTTCTGGGATTTTAGGAGCTCATTTTAGAGGTGAAAAACTCCTCTTTTCCCGTGCTGTCTGAAAAACAGCAAATATTGTACTTTTTGGGATTTGTATTTATACCGGGAGCGTTGATTTGCAGGATTTGAGGACTGTGGACAGCCAGGAGACTACCTGGGGTGTTGTTTGAGCTGCTCGAGGTGGGCGGTTGTTGCTTACCTCATTTTTGACAAGCTCACTGGAATTACTAGAAATTCCCTAAAATATGACAATTAATGAGAACCATTGGGACAAACTAACAGGACTACTAACAGGACAACTAACAGGACAATTAATGAGAACCATTGGGACAAATTAATATGACAAATGACAAGGACCGCTGGGACGAACTCCCCTAAAATTTAATATAACCCCACAAATGATATGATGACTTATATTGGGACACTGTGATTGAGACAAAGGCTATGATCTCGCATGCAAATGACTTTTATTCAGTAAATCAATTGTTTTAAACCTTTGACACTATTTTACAACTTTTAAAAATAAAGACAGTTGCATGCATGCCCGGACATCAGGTAAGGCCACTATTTATTGCTACACTATCATATTGGGATTTGAACATGTTTCATTGTTGTCCTTTGCATTCAGATGTTGTTGCTCAAGTATGAGCAGGGGTTTGGGATAGTGTAGCCAAGGTTGTGCTAGATTGTGGACTTGTGGGGTATTGCGGTGACCGCGGACAGTAGGCGGTCGACCAGATGTTTATCCTTGCATCAGATTGGGGTTGAGTCTGGTTTATTGCATCAGTTGGGGATCGGGTTTCCTAGTGGATGGTTTTCCCACTTTGATCATAGTCATGATCCAGTCCTGCTGTTTTATGGCACTTCTGATACTTATTACTGAGATATTTTACTCGTGTGGGTCGCTCCCCTCGAGTGCCACTCCGGAGTGTGTTGCAGACATGCTTAGAGTCTTTGAGACTCCTATCCCCTATCGGTGTTATGCATACCCGATTTGGCAACTATCCCCTATCGGTGATAGGCATTGGCCAGCACACCCGATTTGGCAAGGCACAGCAGGCAGTACCAGTTTTACTAGTGACACAAGATTGAGTTATTTCAGGCAGGCATGTTTGGTATTGTTGCATCCAGTCATTTCGTGCTACATGGCATGTAGAGGCATAGTAGTGATAGTTTCCTTTTTCAGCAGCCTTTATAATTTACCACTGTTCTTTCCTGTTGCCTCTAGTAGTCCTAGTGGGTGCGTCAGAGTTGAGGTTTTACCCACTAGGGGAGGCTACTGGTTTATCTGGTAGTTCTCACCCCCATTGTTGTTTCTCTCTTTCTTCTTCCTTATTTTGCAGAGTCGTCTGCGGGAGCTGCTAGGCCATCGGCAGCTGATAAAGGTAAGGGGATCGCTGAATAGATAGATCTCCTGTGAGGCTGAGAGCTATTAGACAGATATTGTACCCTCCACTCAGACTGTGATATTCTCCTTTTATTTTGGGTCTGGCTTCCGCCAGCTGGATGTACTATTTTGGTGAGCTGGGAGATTATTGTACTTATTACAGTTTTATTTGTATTTCCAGTCTGAAATACTATGTGGTTCTTCTATTCAGCTCTGATATTATGCTCTTTTATTGTTCATATTATATCGAGCAGGTTACCAGCGCTTCGTGTACGCGGGAAATCCCGTGTGCACGGCGGATCTGTTGGCGAGCCCGGGTTCCGGGGCGTGACAGATTAAAGTTGGTATCAGAGCTTAGGGATAGGTCAGTTGGGACTTAGGAAACCCTAGGCTTTTGGCAGACCCTAGGATAATAGGGTATGAGAGACGTGATAATTTTGCGAAGTCGTTGGGTTACTTATTTAACTCTTCCAGTAAAGTAAGAAGGATCGACTTAGCCTACTTCTGGTGGACAGTTATGTTGGCTGCAGACAACATAAAGTCACAGAAATAGGAGAATGTCTTTGACTTTCGCTAAGATTGGGTCGTGTGGGGTGATGATACTGAGTATGGTTTCTTGTGGTAGGATGCCTCCGCGACGTAGAATGTTGACGCGTTCGCAGCCTTCTTCCTCTGAGCCCGAGCCGGAGGAGTCCGAGCAGGGCCAGCAGAGTGAGGTGCAGGAGCTTCAGGCTCAGATGGCCCAGATGTCTGAGGCTGTTCGGCGTCAGGAGGAGGCCATGGGTCGGCTGACGCAGATGTTAGAACAGAGGGCGCAGCCTGTTGTAGCACCCCCAGAGAGTTCTCCCGTACCACCATCCCCTGCTGTGGCTTCCCCAGTTGTACCGGTGACCACGGCATCCCCTGTTGCTCAGGGAGCAATCCGGCCATTGACTCCTGCAGAGGAGCAGGAGTTTGCTGACAAACTTACTCAGTTCTGTAAGCGGGGACCGCCCAGGTTTTCAGGGCGGAATACTCAGCCTTGGGAGATCGGGACTTGGCTTTCCTCAATGGAGAAGTTATTTCGGGACTTCTTCATTGACCCGAAGTACAGGGTACATATGGCTGTACACTGCTTAGACGGGGATGCTGATGCATGGTGGCGCCGGGTGGAGCCCCTGGAATTTCAGATCACTCGACAGCTACCCTGGTCAGAATTCAAGAAAATGATCCTGGATACGTACTTCTCCACGAGTGTGAAGAAAAAGCTGGAAGATGATTTGAAGAATCTTCAGCAAGGCGACCGGACAGCATTAGACTACTCTCAGGAGTTCACGCGGTTGCTCAACTGCGTGCCGTATGTCGCCAGGGACGGACCTCACCAAGTGGAGCTCTTTGAGTCGGGCCTGCGCCCAGAGATCTATACGTTGGTGCATGCTCAAAGGCTACAGACCTTGCAGGAGGCAGCAGAGCATGCACAGTGGGTTGAGAGGGGAGACCGCGTCATCGCCAGACGTGGGGGCTTAGTCACTCAGAGTTCTGACAGAAAGCGACCAGCACAAGACGACGGGGGACAGGCCAGTTCTTGGAGGCCGCCACGACCGCCACGGCCTCAGTTTTCCGGCCGCGGGCGTTTTGAGCGGCGAGGGCCTGGTGGATCCCAGAGGCCACCGCAGCATCAGCAGCAACAGCATTCGCATCAACAGAGATCGCAGTCGCGGCAGCAAGGGCCTCCGCGACAGAGGCAGCAGGCGAGGCAGCCCCAGGCTACGGTTAGGTGCATTTTCTGTCAGGGACAGCATAACTCTGATACATGTGATCTGAGGTTTGGCCGCTGTTATCGATGTGGACAGTCTGGCCACCTCCGAGCTGCCTGCCCATATGCACCATCGACGGCTCCTTCTTCAGCATCTGCTCCTTCTTCGTCTCAGCAGTGGTCGACAGCTCAGCGACCATATGCTCCAGCAAGCAGGCCATCTTCTTCCTATCCCACGGAGTATCGCCCTCCAGCTCAGAGTGGGCGAGTGTATGCTGCGCAGGTAGAGGACTCTTCGGCAGCAGAACACGTGGTGGCAGGTATCACCTTACTTTCTGGCATTAGGACTCGTACATTATTTGATACTGGAGCATCGCATTCTTTTATTAGTAAATCATTTGCATCATTACATGGGATAGAGGTAGGACCTTTACCACGTGCACGAGAGGTTCAGATTCCCGATCACACTTTGCACGTGGAGGAGTGCTGTTGGTCCTGCCCGATGCAAATCGAGTCCTGGATTATGCCAGCAGACCTATTGGTCTTAAGACAGTTAAGAGACTTTGATGTGGTTCTAGGGATGGACTGGCTGGCTCGATATTTCGCAACTATTGACTGTGCCGCAAGGACTGTCACTTTTAAAGAGCCAGGCCAGGAAATGTTGGTATATCGGGGATGTCAGAGTGCTTTCTTTGCCTCTATGGTTTCGACTTCCCGAGCGAGGCAAATGATCCACGAGGATGTGTAGCCTTTTTGGCTAGTGTTGTTGAGGGGCCTACGGCGGCGCCGGAACTCGGGGATATCCCTATTGTCCGCGAGTTTCCGGATGTTTTCCCACCTGAGCTGACTAGTATGCCGCCAGATAGGGAGATTGAGTTCGTGATTGACGTAGTTCCAGGAACTGCGCCAATCTCTAAGGCTCCTTACCGGATGGCACCGGCTGAGTTGCGAGAGCTTAAGGCGCAACTCCAGGATTTAATGGACAAGGGCTTTATTAGGCCGAGTGTGTCGCCTTGGGGAGCGCCGGTGCTATTCGTGAAAAAGAAAGATGGGTCACTTCGACTGTGTGTGGACTATAGGGAATTAAATAAAGTGACCATCAAGAACAAGTACCCTTTGCCGCGCATTGATGATCTTTTTGATCAGCTGCAAGGGTCTTGTGTCTTCTCTAAGATAGATCTGCAGTCCGGTTACCACCAGTTGAAGGTGAAGGCCGAGGATATTCCGAAAACGGCATTTAGATCACGGTACGGGCATTATGAATTTACAGTTATGCCTTTTGGGCTAACTAATGCCCCTGCCGCATTCATGGATTTAATGAACCGGATCTTCCGACCATACTTGGATCGATTCGTGGTAGTGTTCATTGATGATATCTTGATTTACTCCCGAAGTGATATTGAGCATGAGGAGCACTTAAGGATTGTGCTGCAACTTCTGCGAGAGAAGAAGTTGTATGCCAAGCTGGCAAAGTGCGAGTTTTGGCTTCGGGAGGTAGTCTTCTTGGGCCATGTGATTTCCGCCGCAGGAGTGGCAGTAGACCCGGCAAAGATTGAGGCAGTCCGTGATTGGCCCCGACCGACGACGGTTTCTGAGGTACGTAGCTTTATGGGTTTAGCTGGGTATTACCGTCGGTTTGTGGAAGGCTTTGCGAAGCTCTCCACACCCCTCACTCGCTTGACGCGTAAGGGAGTGAAGTTTATCTGGAGTGAGGATTGTCAGAGGAGTTTCGAGGAACTGAAGAATAGACTGATGACCGCACCTATCCTTTCCCTCCCTGTTATGGGAAAAGGATATGTGATCTACAGTGATGCATCACACAGTGGACTTGGTTGTGTGTTGATGCAAGAAGGGAGGGTAATTGCTTATGCATCGAGGCAACTCAAAGATTACGAGAAGAATTACCCTACCCATGACTTGGAGCTCGCTGCTGTAGTGTTTGCACTGAAACTTTGGCGTCATTACCTATATGGAGAGCATTGTGAAATCTACACCGACCACAAGAGCCTAAAATACCTGTTCACGCAAAAGGAACTGAATTTGAGGCAGCGTAGGTGGTTAGAGCTATTAAAGGATTATGATGTAGATATTCTCTACCACCCAGGCAAAGCTAATGTGGTCGCTGACGCCTTGAGTAGGAGGGCGGTGCAAAGTTTGTCTATGTTGATCACAGACCAGGCACCGCTATTAGAGGAGATGAGACGGCTCGAGATAGAGGTTGTGTCCCCTGGGGTCTCTGCTAGACTGACATCTTTAGTCGTGCAGCCCACTCTGCTAGACAGGATCAAGGAAAAACAGAGTGAGGACCCCCACTTGACCAGGATTAGAGATCAAATTCCGAGTGATCAGTCAGGGGACTTTACAGTAGATGCTCGGGAGTACTAAGGTACAGGAACCGAGCATGTGTGCCAGTGGATGCGGAGATCAGAGAGCAGATTTGCGAGAGGCCCATTATACACCTTATACCCTACATCCTGGTGGGACTAAGATGTATAAGGACCTCAAGGCACACTTTTGGTGGAATGGCATGAAAAGGGATATCGGGAGATTTGTGGCTCAGTGTTTAACTTGTCAGCAGGTAAAAGCTGAGCATCGAGTGCCAGCTGGCAAGTTACAAAGTCTCCCAATTCCCGAGTGGAAATGGGACCACATTACGATGGATTTCGTGGTCGGATTGCCAAGGGCACAAGGAGGAGCAGATGCTATCTGGGTAGTTGTAGATCGACTTACCAAGTCGGCGCACTTTCTGCCCATGCAGACTACTTGGCCACTCGAGCGACTAGCCCAGTTTATCTAGATGAGATAGTGAGATTACATGGAGTACCAGCCTCCATTGTGTCAGATAGAGACCCGAGGTTTGTTTCGCATTTCTGGAAAAGTTTGCAAACAGCCTTGGGGACTGAACTCAGGTTCAGTACAGCTTTTCATCCGCAGACTGATGGGCAGTCTGAGCGGACGATACAAATCCTGGAGGACATGTTGAGGGCTTGCGTCCTGGATTTCGGCGGAGGGTGGATTCGACACTTATCTTTGGCTGAGTTCGCGTACAACAATAGCTTTCAAGCGAGCATTCAGATGGCTCCGTTTGAAGCGTTGTATGGACGCAAGTGTCGATCACCACTTTATTGGAGTGACGTGGGCGAGAGGCGGACCTTGGGACCAGATGTGTTGTTAGAGGCAGAAGAGAAGGTCCGAGTGATTCGGAAGCATCTTCAGACCGCCCAAAGCCGACAAAGGAGCTATGCCGATGTTCGGCGACGAGACTTAGAATTTCAGGTTGGAGATCATGTATTCCTAAAAGTCTCGCCGTCCAAAGGAATCAGGAGGTTCGGCATTCGTGGGAAACTTAGCCCCCGATATATTGGACCTTTTGAGGTATTGGAGCGTATCGGGCCAGTTGCCTACCGACTTGCACTTCCTCCGAGGCTTGCTGGTGTCCATGATGTATTTCATGTCTCTACTTTGAGGAAGTATGTCTTCGACCCATCGCACGTCATCGACTTCACACCGCTTGAGATCAGCGAGGATTTGAGGTATGAGGAGCGCCCACTGCGAATTCTGGATCGAGAGGTGAGAGAATTGCGCAATCGGGCCATTCCCTATGTGAAAATCCAATGGAGCAATCATGACGAGCGCGAGGCTACATGGGAGCTCGAGTCGGAGATGAGGAATGCTCACCCCTACTTATTCGAGACATCGGACTGAGGATTATTGTTTAGTCTCGTTTCGAGGACGAAACTCTTTTTAGTGGGGGAGGATGTGATGATCCGGACTCCCGCAGGAACTGTGCAACATTAAACAGTGACTGCGGGGAGCTTGTACAGTGCAACGGAGCTTGTAGAATCGAAATTGGATATTTAAAATAGACTCTGCGCGAAAATCGGAGCAAATGGAATTTTCCGGGAGCTTTCGGCAAAATTTCGGATGAGAATTTGGCGAAACGGACGGCGGATTTGGACTCAGCGCGCGAAAACGGTCAAAACGGTATATTTACTTAATTTTTCGGCACTCGGGTACTGTTCACGCCGGAACAGTAACTCCGGCCGCCGGAATTACTGTTCCGGCGGCCGGCGAGCGGCGGCGGGCGGCGGCGCACGGCGGCGGGCAGCGGCGCAGCGGCAGCGCGGAGAGCGCGGAGGAGCGCGGCGCGGGCAGCGCGGGCAGGCGCGGGCAGGGGGCTCGGGTGCGCGGTCCATGGGTTGGCGTGCACCGGGTGCACCGAATTCCTCCCTTGCCACGTGGCATTCCCCATTGGCTGGCCGGCTTCTAGAAGGCGTGTGGGAGGGTGACACGTGGCACACCCTGATTGGCCGACATCTTCCGGAAAACCCGGAGCGCGGAGCTGCACATGCACCACGTGGGACACGTGGCAGATTTTCATTGGCCCTTGCACCGGCTGTTTCCTGTTTTGTGGACACGTGGCGCGTTCTGGTTGGCCAATTTCGGTGTTTCCTGTTCGGATCGGATCCCGTGTGGGAATATTCCCTTTGGCCCACTATATAAGAGCCCTCACCCCCCTCTCATTCCACCTCGTTTTGCGAGCTTAGAGAGAGAATCAGAGAAAGTGTCCTCTACGAAAAATTTTCCTCTCTCTCTCTCTCTCTCTCTAAAATCTCAGAATTTTGGGAGTTACAGATAGTGAGTTATCTGCGACGCGGCGCACTGCGACGATTTTCTTTTTAGGCCCATTTCCCGTCGCAGTTCCGTCGAAAATTCACTGCGGGCTAACCAGGTGGAATTTTTGGACGATTTTTGCGGCAGCGCGACCGTAAGAGGTAGGGCTTCGATTTCCGTGTTGATCATTTTGCTCCGTTTCGTACTTTTGGCACGATTCCCAAGTCCTCTTTGACCCCCCTTTTTACTGTGGTAATTTTTGGACAGCACCGACTTCTCCGATTTTTATCTTGGCGTAGGAGCATCAGATCGAGGCGTTTAAAGAGTCGATTTTGATCTACTCTTCGCGAGGAACGCAACCGTGATTTTTCTGGGATTTTAGGAGCTCATTTTAGAGGTGAAAAACTCCTCTTTTCCCGTGCTGTCTGAAAAACAGCAAATATTGTACTTTTTGGGATTTGTATTTATACCGGGAGCGTTGATTTGCAGGATTTGAGGACTGTGGACAACCAGGAGACTACCTGGGGTGTTGTTTGAGCTGCTCGAGGTGGGCGGTTGTTGCTTACCTCATTTTTGACAAGCTCACTGGGATTACTAGAAATCCCCTAAAATATGACAATTAATGAGAACCATTGGGACAAACTAACAGGACTACTAACAGGACTACTAACAGGACAACTAACAGGACAATTAATGAGAACCATTGGGACAAATTAATATGACAAATGACAAGGACCGCTGGGACGAACTCCCCTAAAATTTAATATAACCCCACAAATGATATGATGACTTATATTGGGACACTGTGATTGAGACAAAGGCTATGATCTCGCATGCAAATGACTTTTATTCAGTAAATCAATTGTTTTAAACCTTTGACACTATTTTACAACTTTTAAAAATAAAGACAGTTGCATGCATGCCCGGACATCAGGTAAGGCCACTATTTATTGCTACACTATCATATTGGGATTTGAACATGTTTCATTGTTGTCCTTTGCATTCAGATGTTGTTGCTCAAGTGTGAGCAGGGGTTTGGGATAGTGTAGCCAAGGTTGTGCTAGATTGTGGACTTGTGGGGTATTGCGGTGACCGCGGACAGTAGGCGGTCGACCAGATGTTTATCCTTGCATCAGATTGGGGTTGAGTCTGGTTTATTGCATCAGTTGGGGATCGGGTTTCCTAGTGGATGGTTTTCCCACTTTGATCATAGTCATGATCCAGTCCTGCTGTTTTATGGCACTTCTGATACTTATTACTGAGATATTTTACTCGTGTGGGTCGCTCCCCTCGAGTGCCACTCCGGAGTGTGTTGCAGACATGCTTAGAGTCTTTGAGACTCCTATCCCCTATCGGTGTTATGCATACCCGATTTGGCAACTATCCCCTATCGGTGATAGGCATTGGCCAGCACACCCGATTTGGCAAGGCACAGCAGGCAGTACCAGTTTTACTAGTGACACAAGATTGAGTTATTTCAGGCAGGCATGTTTGGTATTGTTGCATCCAGTCATTTCGTGCTACATGGCATGTAGAGGCATAGTAGTGGTAGTTTCCTTTTTCAGCAGCCTTTATAATTTACCACTGTTCTTTCCTGTTGCCTCTAGTAGTCCTAGTGGGTGCGTCAGAGTTGAGGTTTTACCCACTAGGGGAGGCTACTGGTTTCATCTGGTAGTTCTCACCCCCATTGTTGTTTCTCTCTTTCTTCTTCCTTATTTGCAGAGTCGTCTGCGGGAGCTGCTAGGCCATCGGCAGCTGATAAAGGTAAGGGGATCGCTGAATAGATAGATCTCCTGTGAGGCTGAGAGCTATTAGACAGATATTGCACCCTCCACTCAGACTGTGATATTCTCCTTTTATTTTGGGTCTGGCTTCCGCCAGCTGGATGTACTATTTTGGTGAGCTGGGAGATTATTGTACTTATTACAGTTTTATTTGTATTTCCAGTCTGAAATACTATGTGGTTCTTCTATTCAGCTCGATATTATGCTCTTTTATTGTTCATATTATATCGGAGCAGATTACCAGCGCTTCGTGTACACGGGAAATCCCGTGTGCACGGCAGATCTGTTGGCGAGCCCGGGTTCCGGGGCGTGACACTTGATCTATGAACCTCACAGAGTCCATCCAACACACCCATTTGATGCGTTACTGGCCCAACACACCAATACCAGGTGTTTCACATCGTGGATTCACAGGAAAAATCTACATGGGGTTTTGGGGCCCTACATGTATAAATACTCGATTTGGATCTACCCGTCGCGAGGATCGCACCCATGATTTTTCTAAATTTTTCAGAAGGCTACACGCAGGTGAAAATTTCCTTTCTCCTTGCTGGACTGTAAAAACAGCAAGTGCTATTTTATTTATGCAGGGTATTGATTATTGTGTTGTGGTTGCGATGTTGGTTGGAGCAGAGGCTTGTGCGACTGAGTACCGAGGGTGCAGTTTCAGCGGATTTTGAATAGCGTGTGACTACGCACTTCACCGACTTCGGCTTTGCCTGCGGAAAGCGTTTCAGGTGGGTTGCTTCATCTCTAGAACTGGTGGACGGTTCTCTAATTCTTTATGTTTGAATGCATGCATGTTTAGGGTACATTGTATGTTATTGAGAGGTAAGCTAGTAAGGATGATTGTATAAGGGAATTGTAAAATTAATATTCAGGTTAAATATTATTGAGGACTTGCAAGATTTGGATATCCATGATAATGAATAGTAAAAGTTTACCTAAGGAAATTTACCCTATGTGATTGTTAGCATGCATGTTTAATTGTACAATATCTAGCATCGAGATGGAAGCTTGAGGAATGGCCTAAATCATGTAGATTGACATACTATAGTAGTGATCTTTTAGCATGCCATGTTGCACATAGTCTTTTATGATATGATTACTCGATGGGGTAGGATGCTATATCTACGTGCGGGTATCATTCTGATGATTTATGATGGCCATGGATTATGGACGGGTGTAGCGGATTAGTGGATTTAGCATGTGGTGCTACTATTTGTTATATTACCTTTTATCTTCCTTGAGGACAAATGCATGCTTGTATGGACATCTAGATAGGCCATCTTTTACTGCTACACTATAATGTTGGGACTTGACTTAGGAGAAACCATCTTGCTTCTTTTCTCCTTTTTAATCAGTCATGTGGTTCATGTTGCTCGGGCTCGAGCAGGGGTTTGGGATAGTGTAGTCGAAACTTCGAGTCTGGGACAGATTGGGTTTGATTGTGGATTGTGGGTATTGCGGCGACCGCGGATATTGGGCGGTTGGCCAAGTGTCGGGTGTACTTGATTGTGGATGGCAGGATAGTGCGGTAACCACGGATATTGGGCGGTTGACCGGAGGTCGGTTATGAGTTTATGGATTGTGGGGCATTACGGCAACCGCGGATACTGGGCGGTTGACCGGATATTTACTTATGCATCAGATTGGGTATCAGATTTCTTTAGTGGACGGAGTTTCCCACTTATTGAGTACTATTGCATCAGATTGGGGATCGGGTATCCCTTTAGTGGATGGGTTTTTCCACTTTGATCAGAGTCATGATCCAGTCCTGCTATATTATGATACTTGTTACAGTGATACTTTACTCGTGTGGGTCGCTCCCCTCGAGTGTCACTCCGGAGTAGGCTTTAGACCGTGACGGGTGCCGGTGAGTTGGATAGTTGGAGATACTGAGTTCGTGAGATTGATGTCAGAGCAGGCAGTATCGGGTTTTATACCGGTTCATTTGATTGGGTTTATTCGGACATATACTTTTATTGTTGCACTCGTGCCTGGGGGCTGAGTGGAGTCTAGTAGTTGTGTTTAAACCAGTGCTAGTGTTGTTGGAAATCGTTTGGGGTTAACGGTGGTTCCGAGGTCGTTGTGAGTTTTTCGACCGTTGTGCGAGAGGTTGAGGATCTTGAGTCTATCCGTTCCGAGAGAGAGCGTGGATTTCGACTATAGCCTGCATGTGCCACTATTGATAGTGAGTTAGTCCGTATGGAAACCCTACGTAATTCCTGCTCGGCAGTGGGGGGTGGTTGTAGGTGGGCACAGGCTTGACTGTACCAGATGTGGCAGTCAGCTCGATTGGGTCGACTGTGCACTTCATGTGCGAGTGGTTGCATACCTTTCATTGGTTTTCCCCTTTTGAGCATTTAGATAGAGGCATGGTAGCTGTTGAGCATCTCCAACTTTCTTATTCAGTTTTTACTGCATGGTTATCTTATGCCTCTAGTAGACTTAGTGGGCAGATCGTCGGGCCTAGTGGTGGTACCCACTGAGAACTCCCTTTTTGGTGTAGTTCTCACAGCCGTTGGGAATTTTTCCCCTCCTCTTTCTTTTTTCTCCTTTATTTTGTAGAGTCTTAGCGGGTGTTTTTTACTTTTATTGTTTTTCACAACGCAAAATTTTTGAGTATTATATAAATTTTTTGAATGCACCCGAAATTACATAGTCCTATCAAATTAGTTGTACTAGCCATTAGACACACAACTGAACTGTGTCAGTTATTGTTATGGAGTCCCGGCACCCAAATTCTGGGGATCGTGCTTGGATTTGGTTTAAAATCAGTAAAACAACTAGTTCAGCTATTGAGGACAATTGAGGACATAAATAAATAAGTGTATGACTCAAAAATAATTTTTTGGAGTTTGAAATCCCTGTGATACACTTCTCTAAGTTTTAGAAAATCTTACGGTTCTAAAATTTGAGGTATCTAACAATTTTCACTTTATCTTAAATCCTATTTTCTCCACCAAAATTTCAAAAGAGTTTCTGAAATGTTGCTGAATATACAAACCAAGTTTATAGCATATTTGAACTTGGCCACCGAAAGAGACTTAATGAGAAAATCCGTAGGGTTTTCAAAAGTGTTAATCTTCTCTTTCTCCGGTTATTCTTTTTACAATCTTTATTACATCAAAACGATAATTTGTCGAAGAGCGAAATTACTGGAATGATCAAACTTCTTGATCTCAAATTTCGTCGACGCCTCAAACATTTAAACGAACAATTCAGCTCTGATACTAGTTTGTTAGAAATCCCTAACTTATATTGATACCAAAATTTTTCCGATATCAGTTTGTTATGATAAAAACGAAAAAGATCTAATTTATCGGGCGCAAAAATATTAAAAATAGAATTGAGAAAGAGAGAAAAAAAAAAATAAAAGACAAATATTTACATTGTTTGGCCACTTGCTTACGTTCACAGGCGAAGATGGAAAAGATATTTTTATTATAATTTAACTGATGTACAAAATATGTCTCTCTTAAAAAAATTTAATCCCAAAAATGTATTCATATAGTTTCTTATCTGCCGCACTAAATCAATAAAATAAAATATATATTTATAATAGTGTCTAAATACTAGTACAATTAGTACGACAAATTCACTAAAAATAAAAATAATTTTAATAAAATTAGACATAATTTAAACTTAACTTAATAAAATAATAAAAATAAAAAATTTTATGATTTTAAAATTTGAAATATCTAATATATACAAAATATGATATACTGGTATCCAAAGAGGACTACAATTAAATAATACTAAATAAGTTATTATTGTAAAACTTATACATATTTATACGCCCAAACAGAGTCTAATTAATCAAGTGCTTAGTAGAGAATCACAAGAGACATCCTGGTGGTTATTCCACGGGACAAGAAGGATACACATGAGGCAAATAATTAACTCTCTAGTTGCTTCCTATCTTAAGAAGAAGATATCTTATTGGGTGTTGGAAAGTGGAGAGGAGTATGTGGAGAAGTGCGTCCCTACGTGGGCATCGTATTCCAGCACAGACACTGTACGTCGTTTTCTCCTTTGTTTCTCCCCATTCATGTATGTGCTCGCACGTGCCCACGTCCCACCCAAACAATGCATTGGCATTTGATGTGCATGACAATACATGCGCTCACCCCCACTCCAACTTATCCACATATTCCACACTATATATATATATATATATATATATATATATATATATATATATATATATATATGTAGGGGTGGCAATTCAGTTCGCTGTTCGCGAGCCAGCTCGTATTCGGCTCGAAATGAGCTCGAGATCGAATCGCTCGTTTAGTAAACGAGCCGAACACGAGCCGAATTTTTTAGCTCGGTTAATAAACGAGCCGAACACGAGCTGGGGTCAGCTCGCTCGTGTTCAGCTCGATAACGCTCGAATATATATATATATATATATATATATATATATATATTATATATATTTACTATTTAGATAGATTTTAAGCTATTAATTTTTTATAAATTATATTTTTTATATTTTTTTTTTGAGTTTTACATTTAATAATAAAAATGAAAATCAAACTTGTTGTTCGCGAGCCAGCTCGTGTTCGGCTCGTTAATAAACGAGCCGAACATGAGCCGAATTTTTCAGCTCGATATTTAAACGAGCCAGCTCGTGTTCGGCTCGTTTATTAAACGAGCCAACCCCAACTCGCTCGTGTTCGGCTCGTTGACACCCCCCTCTCTCTCTCTCTATATATATATATATATATTTTGCAGTTTTGGTATTCAAACTATAAAACGCCTAATATTTTAATTTTTTTAAATTTTTATAATTTACTTTTGTATCTAATTTAATTATAAAAATAGTAATGTGCCTTTAATGTGGTACGAATATTTATATATTTTAATTATTATTATGTTATTATTAATTATTATTATATTATTAATTATATTGCTATTATATCAACTAACATAATTTAATTTTTGAATTAATTTATTCTTAATATATAACCCAAAAATTCTAAATTTATTTTAAAATCATCAACTAAAAGTACTAATAACCCAACAATTCAATACAATATAAATCAGAGAGAGTATTAACAAAATTACAATCTTCTAAAAAGAGTACCTATTTTTCATATGACCGACTGAATTTTCCATATGCCTAAAACCTACCCTCTTAATATATATATATATATATATATATATATATATATATATATATTATATATATAAGTCGGCTATTTTAAAAATAGCAAGTAATTAATGTTTGTAAGTTTTCTACTGTTAGATTATTTTTTTTAACTAATTTTATTTTTTAAATCATATTATTCTACCAATCATCCACTAAATTCAAGGGGCCCACTATTATCCTAATCGCACATCTTTTCATCCAAGTGCTAAAAATATTTTTATAAACATAGAAGCTTAACTATATATATATATATATATATATATATATATATATATATATATATATATATATATATATAGTGTGGCTACTATTTTTTTTATATATATATATATATAGTGTGGCTACTATTTTTTTTAGAAGTACGGAGATTTTTGTCTTTCTAAGTTGTCACGCCCCGGGTGTAAACCAGAACCCGGGCTCAAACACAGATCCGCCGAGCACACGGTATTTTCCGTGTACACGAAGCGCTGGTAACCTGCTCAGATAAGAAATAATATAATAAAGGAGCATACAACAGAGCTAACTAAAACTAAAACATCTCAGACAAAAGCTGGAAAGTAAAAGTACAATAAAGCTCTCAAATAAGTACAAGTGTCTCTCCCAGCTCACGAAGTAAATACAACCAGCTGGCAGAAGCCAGACCCAAAATAACAAAAAAATACAACTGTCTGAGAGTACAGGGGATACATCCAAAACTACAAAGCTCGAAACCCGGGAAGTATCTATCTAATCAGCTATCCTCTTACCTCGATCCTGGGTAGAGGGTCCCGCAAATCCCGCAGAAGACTCTGCAAAACAAAGAGGGGAAAGAAAAGAGAAAACAGTGGAGGGTGAGAACTACTATAAAAACAGTAGCCTCCCCTAGTGGGTAGACCTCAAACTCGAGCATGCCCACTAGGACTATCAGAGGCGGAAAAATAACACAAGGTGGTAAGCTATAAGTAAAACTACTGATGAAGAGCTACCCCTATCATGCCTCAAAGATGCCTAGCTAAAGGAATAGCTAATGATATGGACCAGGATGTCACAGACTACAAGACCAACCCAATCGAACACCAGTAACACTGGTACTGCCT
Source organism: Tillandsia fasciculata (assembly GCA_029168755.2). Taxonomy (NCBI): domain Eukaryota; kingdom Viridiplantae; phylum Streptophyta; class Magnoliopsida; order Poales; family Bromeliaceae; genus Tillandsia; species Tillandsia fasciculata. The sequence goes on from CM054930.1 coordinate 12,078,433, forward strand.
GCTCTGCTGTCCTCTCAAGAACAAGTAACTGATCGGCACCGGCACGATCCCAAAAGTATCCAACCGACCGGCACACGGCACGGCCCTAAAAGTATCCAACGACCGGCACACGGCACGGCCCTAAGCCTACTCCGGAGTGGCACTCGAGGGGAGCGACCCACACGAGTAAAGTATGTAACCATAAGTATCTGATGTAGCAGGACTGGATCAAGACTCTAAACATGTGGGTAAGACCATCCACTAAAGAAGCCCGATCCCTCACCTCCAATCTGATGCAATAATAATAATAATACTAATAAGCCGGTCAACCGCCCCCAGTCCGCGGTTGCCGCAACACCCAATCATCAATCCCCAACTGTTCCAACTCTGAACATCTGACTACACAATCCCCTAAAACTAGACATCAGGAGAATGAATAAAAAGCATGGTTTCTCCTAAGTCAATTCCAGCATGTATGTGTAGCAGAAAAAGGTGGCCTAACTAGATGACCATTCAAGCATGCAAAGTCCTTTACTTGATAAAATCATTTCAATTATTCTAACATATGCAACATTAAGTATTTGGAACCTCTAATGTATACGTGGCATGACATATGATTCATGATACAATTTGGATGCATAATCTACTATCAAGTCTCCCCTCTTTACAACATGAATTCTAACCACATGCTCAAACCTTCACTTAACATACAACATGATATGGCTATAGCATTATTTTCATATAATTAAACTACATATCTAAAACATGGAAATACCGCTCACTAACTTGTAGCTTGCTAACAATGCAAATATTATCAAAGGAATCTTAATCTCATACAAGCATGCTTGATACATCCACAATTAGTAACACATGATCAAGGCATTCCAATAGGCCTAGTGACATTCACAAGTAGGAGGTTCACAACATCACCCACCTCGAGCGCTAATCCAAGTCCCCAAATGCGAATCTCTCGCTCTGTCCAAAACTGGTCACGAATCTGTACAACATACCCCAAAGACAACACATAAGCTATTCATTCTCAATTTCCCAAAATCTGTCCCCTAAAACCACAGTCCAGAGTTCTCAAATTTTCACCTGCGAAAGATGCCCAGAAAAATCCCAGAAAAATACTATCGCGATCCTCGCGACGAGCCCGTCGAAACGAGTACCTGCACGCCCAAATCGGAGTTTCCTACGCTGAGATAAAAATCCGGCAAGGGGAACAACCCAATCCAAACTGTACAAAATTTCTGTAACGAAGAACTACAGAAAAAGGAGATTCTCACCTTCGCGAAAAATCCACAAAAATCTGAGAAAAATCCAGGAGATTCCTTGCGAAATGTAGATGAATTTTGCCTCTTGAATCGCCTCGATCCGATGCCTGAGCGCAAAGTTACAGCCGGAACACTGCGGTGCTGTCCAACAATCCGCGAAGAAAAATGGGTCAAATGGGAGCCCGAAAAACTCAAAGATCAGCACGGAAATCGATGAAGCTCAAAACACGAAAGTTGAAGTCCTACCAGTCGAGAGTCCGATGGCGCAAGAATCGTCGAAAAAGGAGGTCGGGGTGAGTCGGGGGAGCCCAAACACTGAAAAGGGACGAAGCGGGTCGAAGGTGAACAAGCGTCGCGCCGCGCCGCAAAATAGCTAACCTCGGGTTGCGTGCCTCCACAAATCCTCAAAGTCCTCCAATGGATAGTATACTGTGAGGGGAAGAACTTCTCTGAAGAGTCCACAGTGAAAAGAAGTCTAAAAAGCCCGCAAAAGAACTAAGGAGTCCTATTTATAGGCACAGCCCAAAGTCAAGTGGGCCGGGTTTTCGGGCGCAACTTTCGGGCGCCCGAAAACCCGAAGAGGGGTCGGACAGCCCCCGTCCGACGCGCCCGGAAATTCCTGGGGCTGACACGTGTCCCCATAACAGGGGACAGCGGTGCAATGCCACCCTGCTGCGCGCGCCCTGTCCCGAGGCGGGCCTCCACGGACCCCGTACACCGCGCATGCTGAGCCCGCCTCTCACCAGCCGCCACGTGTCCCTGCGCCGGGTCCATGCACCCGCGCAGGGAACTCCGTGGACCGCGCTCCAGGCACGGGCCAACCACGGGTCGAAACGTGGTTCCCGCCTGAACCCGTGCACCGGCGTTCAAACCGCTGCACCGCCGGTCGAGTTCCCGTGGACCGCGCACCAAAGGCCCGCCAGTCCCCGCCTGCCACGTGTCCTGCGCCGGGCTCATGCACCCAGCCGCGCCGCTCCGTGGACCGAACGTCGCGAACCGGCCAATTATAGGCCGCCACGTGGCAGTTGGCGGTCCACCGACACTCCCCCATGCACCCAAAAGCCCCGATAACTTCCGGAAGCCCGTTTTTGGTCATCCGGACTCCAAATTCAACAAGCAAATAGCCGTTTTCAAGCGTTTTTCCGCGCTGAATCCAAATCCAACCTCCATTTGGCCAAATTCAATTTCTAACTTTCGGCAAATACAGCCGAAGGCCCAAATAGTTACAAAATCTCACAGGGTCCATCTGTGGCACCCTTTGGTGCACCATAGACCAGACACCAACACTAGGTGTTATACAAGGTGGATCCATCGGGAAACTGCATGGGAAAAACCAGAACACTACATCCTCCCCTACAAGGAAAAGTTTCGTCCTCGAAACAAAAGTCATACCTCAGGCTGGGGCCTCGAACAAGTAGGGGTAGGCATCCATCATCGCTGACTCCAGCTCCCAAGTAGCCTCACGCTCATCATGACTGCTCCAGAGGATCTTCACATAAGGGATGGTTCGGCTGCGCAACTCTCTGACCTCCCGGTCCAAAATCCTCAACGGTCGCTCGACGTAGCTCAAGTCCTCGGCGATCTCCAATGGGGCGAAATCGATAATGTGCGACGGGTCAAACACATACCTCCTCAGAGTCGATACATGAAACACATCGTGGACACCTGCTAATCTGGGAGGAAGTGCAAGCCTGTAGGCAACTGGCCCTATGCGCTCCAACACCTCGAAAGGTCCAATATAACGAGGGCTCAGTTTCCCACGAATACCAAATCTCCGAATCCCCTTCGAAGGCGAGACTTTCAAAAAGACATGGTCGCCCACCTGGAACTCTAAGTCTCGCCGTCGAGTATCAGCATAACTCCTCTGTCGACTCTGGGCAGTCTCGAGATGTCGCCGTACCACTTTGACCTTTTCCTCTGCCTCAAGTAGTAGATCAGGACCCAAAGTCTTCTTCTCACCCACGTCACTCCAATACAGTGGTGACCGACACTTGCGTCCATACAACGCTTCAAACGGAGCCATCTGAATGCTCGCTTGGTAGCTGTTGTTGTACGCAAACTCAACTAATCCCAAGTGTCGGTACCACCCTCCTCCAAAGTCCAGAACGCAGGCTCTCAACATATCCTCGAGGGTCTGAATCGTGCGCTCCGACTGCCCATCGGTCTGTGGGTGGAATGCTGTGCTAAACCGGAGCCGTGTCCCCAAGGCTGTCTGTAAACTCCTCCAGAAGTGCGAAACAAACCTCGGGTCTCTATCTGATACGATGGAAACGGGTATCCCGTGCAATCTAACCACCTCAGCCAAGTACACCTGCGCCAGTCGCTCCATCGGCCAAGTCATCTGTACCGGTAAAAAGTGAGCGGATTTGGTAAGCCTGTCCACGACTACCCAAATAGCATCCGCTCCCGTCTGTGCTCTCGGCAACCCAGTGACAAAATCCATCGTAACATGTTCCCATTTCCATTCAGGGATTGGGAGACTCTGCAACTTGCCAGCAGGTAAACGATGCTCAGCCTTTACTTGCTGACAAGTTAAACAGTGTGATACAAATCTCCCAATGTCTCTTTTCATCCCATTCCACCAAAACTGTGCCTTGAGGTCCTTATACATCTTAGTCCCACCAGGATGGATGGTATAAGGTGTATAGTGGGCCTCCCTCAAGATCTGCTCTCGAATCTCTGCATCCATAGGCACGCAAGCTCGGTCCCTGTACCGGAGTACTCCCGAAGCATCAACTGAAAAATCCCCTGTCACATCAGTCGGTATCTGCTCTCGAATCCTCATCAGGTGGGGGTCCTCACTCTGCTTTTCCCGAATCCTGTCCAGCAGAGTCGGCTGCACGACTAGAGACATAAGTCTAGCAGCGACCCCAGGGGTCACAACCTCGAGCTCCAGCCGCCTCATCTGCTCCAGTAGTGGCGCCTGCTCAGTAATCATCAAGGATAGGCTCTGTACTGCTCTCCTGCTCAGGGCATCAGCAACCACGTTGGCCTTGCCCGGATGGTATAATATGTCCACATCGAAGTCCTTCAACAACTCCAACCATCTGCGCTGCCTCAGGTTGAGTTCCTTCTGTGTAAACAGGTATTTCAGGCTCTTGTGGTCTGTGTATATCTCGCAGTGCTCCCCATACAGGTAATGGCGCCACAACTTCAATGCGAAAATCACTGCAGCTAGCTCCAAGTCATGGGTAGGGTAATTCTTTTCATAATCCTTCAGTTGCCGAGAGGCATAAGCGATTACCCTACCCTCCTGCATCAGCACGCAACCAAGTCCACTGTGCGATGCATCACTATAAATCACGTATCCTTTCCCCATAACAGGGAGGGAAAGGATAGGAGCCGTCATCAATCTGTTCTTTAATTCCTCAAAGCTCCTCTGGCAATCCTCACTCCAAACAAACTTAATCCCTTTTCGCGTCAGACGAGTGAGGGGTGTGGAAAGTTTCGCAAAACCTTCCACAAACCGACGGTAATACCCAGCCAAGCCCATAAAACTGCGGACCTCAGATACCGTCGTCGGTCGGGGCCAATCCCGGACTGCCTCAATCTTCGCCGGGTCTACTGCCACTCCAGTGGCTGAAATCACGTGGCCCAAAAAGACAACCTCCCGAAGCCAAAATTCGCACTTAGACAACTTGGCATACAACTTCCTCTCTCTCAGAAGTTGCAGCACAATCCTCAAGTGCTCCTCATGCTCTGCATCGCTCCGGGAGTAAACCAGGATATCATCAATGAAAACGACGACGAACCGATCCAAGTATGGTCGAAAAATCCTGTTCATTAAATCCATAAAAGCAGCAGGGGCATTTGTCAATCCAAAAGGCATGACGGTGAACTCATAATGCCCGTACCGCGTCCTGAACGCCGTCTTTGGGATGTCCTCGGCCTTCACCTTCAATTGGTGGTAACCAGACTGTAAATCAATCTTGGAGAAGACACAAGACCCTTGCAACTGATCAAATAAGTCATCAATGCGCGGCAAAGGGTACTTGTTCTTGATGGTCACTTTATTCAGCTCCCGGTAGTCAACACAAAGTCGAAGTGAACCATCCTTCTTCTTCACAAATAGCACCGGCGCTCCCCAAGGCGATACACTCGGTCTTACAAATCCTTTATCCATTAAGTCCTGTAGTTGCGCCTTTAACTCTCGCAGTTCAGCCGGTGCCATACGGTAAGGAGCCTTAGAGGTTGGCGCAGTTCCAGGGACTACGTCAATCAAAAACTCAATCTCCCTATCCGGCGGCATGCTAATCAGCTCAGGAGGGAACACATCCGGGAATTCGTGGACAATAGGAATATCCGCGAGTCCCGGTGCCGCCGTAGGCTCCTTAACCACAGAAGCCAAAAAGGCCACGCATCCACTGCGCATCATCTGCCTCGCACGGGAAGTCGAAACTACCGAGGCGAAGGAAGCACTCTGGCACCCCCTATAAACAAACATCTCCTGGCCTGGCTCGCTAAAAGTCACAGTCCTCGCGGCACAATCAATCGTCGCGAAATAGCGAGCCAGCCAATCCATCCCAAGTACAATGTCAAAGTCTCGCAGCTGACTAAGGACCAACAGGTCCGCTGGCAAAATCCAAGACTCTATCTGTACAGGGCTAGACCAACAACACTCCTCTACATGCAATATATGAGCAGGAATCTGTACCTCTAATGCATGTGGCAACCGATCTAACTCTAGTCCATGTGATGATGTAAAAGATCTACTGATAAAAGAATGTGATGCACCGGTATCAAATAAAGTGCGAGCTCTAGTACCAAAAAGTAAAGTGATACCTGCCACCACGTGATCGGCTGCCGCGGAGTCCCCTACCTGGGCGGCGTAGACTCGCCCGCTCTGAGCTGGTGGTCGATGATCTGAAGGGTGGGAGGAAGGAGCCCTACTCGCTGGAGTATAAGGCCGCTGCTGTGGCACGGAAGGGGCTGAGGCTGAGGAAGGAGCCGTCGACGCCGCATAAGGGCAAGTAGCTCGCATGTGACCAGACTGTCCACAAGTATAACAGCGTCCCCATCGCTGATCGCAAGTACTGGGATAGTGCTGCCCACCACAGAAAATACATCTATCTGACGACTGGGGCTGTCGAGACTGCTGCTGGGGTCTCCGAGACTGCTGCTGCTGCCGCTGTGACTGCCGCTGTGACCCCTGCTGTCGCGACTGCGACTTCTGCTGCTGCGAGTGCTGCTGCTGTCGCTGTGGCTGCTGCTGCTGCTGTGGGGGCCTCTGGGATCCCCCAGGCCCTCGCCGCTCCGAACGCCCACGGCCCGAAAACTGAGGCGGTGGCGGCCGGGGCGGCCTCCAGGAACTGGCCTGTCCCCCATCATCAGTCGCTGGTCGCTTCCTCTCAGAACTCTGCGCGACCATACCTCCACGCCTAGAGACAACGTGGTCTCCCCTCTCGACCCACTGGGCATGATCCACTGCCTCTGATAAAGTCTGGAGCCTCTGGGCATGCACCAAGGTATAGACCTCAGGGCGCAGTCCTGTCTCAAAAAGCTCCACCTGGTGCGGCCCATCCCTGGCAACATAAGGCACGCAGTCGAGCAACTGCGTAAACTCCTGATAATAGTCCCACACTGCCCGATCCCCCTGCTGGAGATTCTTCAAGTCATCTTCTATCTTTTTCTTCACGCTCGTGGAGAAGTAAGTGTCGAGGATCATCCGCCTGAACTCCGACCACGGCAGCTGTCGGGTAATCTGGAACTCCAACGGCTCGACCCGACGCCACCAAACATCTGCATCACCCTCCAGACAATGCACAGCCAAATGAACTCTGTATTTCGGGTCAATGAAGAAGTCTTTGAATAACTTCTCCATTGACGCCAACCACGTTCCAATCTCCCAAGGGTGGGTGCTCCGTCCAGAGAACTTAGGTGGTCCTCGCTTACAAAACTGAATGAGTTTGTCAGCAAACTCCTTCTCCTCCGCTGTGGTCAAAGGCCTGAACGCTCCCTGAGCCCCACTGCTCGACGACGGTGCCAAAGGGACCAGTGGAATAACTGATGGTGCAACAGGGGGAACAGGGGCCTCTACAGTAGTAGGGGGAGGTGCCCCAACCTGGGCAAGCAACTGCTCGAACCTCTGCTCCTGTCGGCGGTGACTCTCCGCCAACTGGGCCACCATGGCCCTCAGCTCACTAATCTCAGACGGCCCAGACTGCTCCGGCTCCTCCGGGGGTATAGGAGTACCCCGGGTAGGGATCTGCCGCCTAGGAGGCATCCTGTCACACAAGAAACCACGGGTCAGTAACCAAAACCACTCTCGACCCAATCCAGCGAAAGTCATGGTCATCCTCCTATTTCTGTGACCTTATGTTGTCTGCAGCCAACATAATGGTTCTCCAGAAATAGGATATGCCAGTCCTTCTTCACTCACAGGAAGAGTTTAATACAATAATTTCCGACTTTCGCAAAATATCACGTCACTCACGCCCTGCCATCCTAGGGTCTGTCCAATGCCTAGGGTTTCCTAAGTCCCAACTGACCTATCCCTAAGCTCTGATACCAACTTAATCTGTCACGCCCCGGGTGTAAACCAGAACCCGGGCTCAAACACAGATCCGCCGAGCACACGGTATTTCCCGTGTACACGAAGCGCTGGTAACCTGCTCAGATATAAGAAATAATATAATAAAGGAGCATACAACAGAGCTAACTAAAACTAAAACATCTCAGACAAAAGCTGGAAAGTAAAAGTACAATAAAGCTCTCAAATAAGTACAAGTGTCTCTCCCAGCTCACGAAGTAAATACAACCAGCTGGCAGAAGCCAGACCCAAAATAACAAAAAAATACAACTGTCTGAGAGTACAGGGGATACATCCAAAACTACAAAGCTCGAAACCCGGGAAGTATCTATCTAATCAGCTATCCTCTTACCTCGATCCTGGGTAGAGGGTCCCGCAAATCCCGCAGAAGACTCTGCAAAACAAAGAGGGGAAAGAAAAGAGAAAACAGTGGGGGGTGAGAACTACTATAAAAACAGTAGCCTCCCCTAGTGGGTAGACCTCAAACTCGAGCATGCCCACTAGGACTATCAGAGGCGGAAAAATAACACAAGGTGGTAAGCTATAAGTAAAACTACTGATGAAGAGCTACCCCTATCATGCCTCAAAGATGCCTAGCTAAAGGAATAGCTAATGATATGGACCAGGATGTCACAGACTACAAGACCAACCCAATCGAACACCAGTAACACTGGTACTGCCTGCTCTGCTGTCCTCTCAAGAACAAGTAACTGATCGGCACCCGGCACGATCCCAAAAGTATCCAACCGACCGGCACACGGCACGGCCCTAAAAGTATCCAACCGACCGGCACACGGCACGGCCCTAAGCCTACTCCGGAGTGGCACTCGAGGGGAGCGACCCACACGAGTAAAGTATGTAACCATAAGTATCTGATGTAGCAGGACTGGATCAAGACTCTAAACATGTGGGTAAGACCATCCACTAAAGAAGCCCGATCCCTCACCTCCAATCTGATGCAATAATAATAATAATACTAATAAGCCGGTCAACCGCCCCCAGTCCGCGGTTGCCGCAACACCCAATCATCAATCCCCAACTGTTCCAACTCTGAACATCTGACTACACAATCCCCTAAAACTAGACATCAGGAGAATGAATAAAAAGCATGGTTTCTCCTAAGTCAATTCCAGCATGTATGTGTAGCAGAAAAAGGTGGCCTAACTAGATGACCATTCAAGCATGCAAAGTCCTTTACTTGATAAAATCATTTCAATTATTCTAACATATGCAACATTAAGTATTTGGAACCTCTAATGTATACGTGGCATGACATATGATTCATGATACAATTTGGATGCATAATCTACTATCAAGTCTCCCCTCTTTACAACATGAATTCTAACCACATGCTCAAACCTTCACTTAACATACAACATGATATGGCTATAGCATTATTTTCATATAATTAAACTACATATCTAAAACATGGAAATACCGCTCACTAACTTGTAGCTTGCTAACAATGCAAATATTATCAAAGGAATCTTAATCTCATACAAGCATGCTTGATACATCCACAATTAGTAACACATGATCAAGGCATTCCAATAGGCCTAGTGACATTCACAAGTAGGAGGTTCACAACATCACCCACCTCGAGCGCTAATCCAAGTCCCCAAATGCGAATCTCTCGCTCTGTCCAAAACTGGTCACGAATCTGTACAACATACCCCAAAGACAACACATAAGCTATTCATTCTCAATTTCCCAAAATCTGTCCCCTAAAACCACAGTCCAGAGTTCTCAAATTTTCACCTGCGAAAGATGCCCAGAAAAATCCCAGAAAAATACTATCGCGATCCTCGCGACGAGCCCGTCGAAACGAGTACCTGCACGCCCAAATCGGAGTTTCCTACGCTGAGATAAAAATCCGGCAAGGGGAACAACCCAATCCAAACTGTACAAAATTTCTGTAACGAAGAACTACAGAAAAAGGAGATTCTCACCTTCGCGAAAAATCCACAAAAATCTGAGAAAAATCCAGGAGATTCCTTGCGAAATGTAGATGAATTTTGCCTCTTGAATCGCCTCGATCCGATGCCTGAGCGCAAAGTTACAGCCGGAACACTGCGGTGCTGTCCAACAATCCGCGAAGAAAAATGGGTCAAATGGGAGCCCGAAAAACTCAAAGATCAGCACGGAAATCGATGAAGCTCAAAACACGAAAGTTGAAGTCCTACCAGTCGAGAGTCCGATGGCGCAAGAATCGTCGAAAAAGGAGGTCGGGGTGAGTCGGGGGAGCCCAAACACTGAAAAGGGACGAAGCGGGTCGAAGGTGAACAAGCGTCGCGCCGCGCCGCAAAATAGCTAACCTCGGGTTGCGTGCCTCCACAAATCCTCAAAGTCCTCCAATGGATAGTATACTGTGAGGGGAAGAACTTCTCTGAAGAGTCCACAGTGAAAAGAAGTCTAAAAAGCCCGCAAAAGAACTAAGGAGTCCTATTTATAGGCACAGCCCAAAGTCAAGTGGGCCGGGTTTTCGGGCGCAACTTTCGGGCGCCCGAAAACCCGAAGAGGGGTCGGACAGCCCCCGTCCGACGCGCCCGGAAATTCCTGGGGCTGACACGTGTCCCCATAACAGGGGACAGCGGTGCAATGCACCCTGCTGCGCGCGCCCTGTCCCGAGGCGGGCCTCCACGGACCCCGTACACCGCGCATGCTGAGCCCGCCTCTCACCAGCCGCCACGTGTCCCTGCGCCGGGTCCATGCACCCGCGCAGGGAACTCCGTGGACCGCGCTCCAGGCACGGGCCAACCACGGGTCGAAACGTGGTTCCCGCCTGAACCCGTGCACCGGCGTTCAAACCGCTGCACCGCCGGTCGAGTTCCCGTGGACCGCGCACCAAAGGCCCGCCAGTCCCCGCCTGCCACGTGTCCTGCGCCGGGCTCATGCACCCAGCCGCGCCGCTCCGTGGACCGAACGTCGCGAACCGGCCAATTATAGGCCGCCACGTGGCAGTTGGCGGTCCACCGACACTCCCCCATGCACCCAAAAGCCCCGATAACTTCCGGAAGCCCGTTTTTGGTCATCCGGACTCCAAATTCAACAAGCAAATAGCCGTTTTCAAGCGTTTTTCCGCGCTGAATCCAAATCCAACCTCCATTTGGCCAAATTCAATTTCTAACTTTCGGCAAATACAGCCGAAGGCCCAAATAGTTACAAAATCTCACAGGGTCCATCTGTGGCACCCTTTGGTGCACCATAGACCAGACACCAACACTAGGTGTTATACAAGGTGGATCCATCGGGAAACTGCATGGGAAAAACCAGAACACTACATAAGTGGTTTTTGATTATAGAAATTCTTAATCGATTATCAGAATTGTTAAATTGATCTAGAATATTTAAAATATTTATAAACTAAATATTATATATTTTAAAAATTATTTATTTTTAAAGAGTCAAAAAGGTGGTCTTGGAATAAGGTAGCAGGGGATATATAGCATCTCACGTGCATGCATTCACTGCATTTATTTATTTTATTGCTTCATCGGATCGGACGCCTCAGGTTTAATCAATGCGTGCCGTGCCCCTATACTTGCTAGCACGAAATTAGATGCAGCTAAGCTTTGCTTAGCAAAGTTAGAATTAATTACTGTGTTATATATATATATATATATATATATATATATATATATATATATATATATATATATATATATATATATGCTCATAAACAAATTTTATAACTATTTATAAATTTGCAGATATATTATACTTGCGATGCGCGGATGACATTTTGATCATCAAATTATAATTTATTATAATTTTTATCTTGAATTTTAAAAATTATTATAATTAAGTCCTACAAATTAATTTAATTGATTAAATATTGACGCATTATCAATCGCAATGTTATTATATTATTTTTACTTTAGTGGTTCATCAATATTTTGACTAAATTGGGTTCGAAACAGATATTACAACAAATCAAAGTTGAATGATCAAAATATTACTTGTCTGATAGTTTGAGTACTAGACATGCATTGTACTCTAAATTTGCATATATAGTTCTATTTAATTGATAAAAAAAAAAATGATAATCACAGTGTGACATTTGTGATTAACAAGATAAAGAATAAAATCCTACTCTTTAATCGGGTAGCTGGTTCTAGTGCTGTTCGACTCGTTTTGAGAGTTAGTAGGTACGTATGCCAGTCTTAGGTCTTGTTCAAAATTATATTTTTAAAAATAATCAATCTTTGCGTGTTTTCTCTGATGGCAATTGTCAACGCACTTTTATATTATTGGAAAAGAAATTTTTTTAAAAAAGGTTTTTTAGTCTTTTAAAATATAATATATGAAAACAGCTGTTTTTATAAATGCTATACCAAACAAATTAAAGCGTTGGTTGAGATTGTCCCTTCTTAATTGGACACAACCTTTTAAGTTTTAACACGGCCGAAATGACAGGCTGGCCGAGCAAAGGACAGAACTGTATTATTTTGGGCCAACTTTTCAGGACCATTGTCTGGGCCAGGCTCTACCGTGTCGGGCCACAGGCCAGCCAAATTATTTATTTATTTTTTTCTAAATATTTTTAAAATTTTAAATTTTATTCTTAAAATTTACTACTTTAGCTTTATAAATTATATGTAATAAATAATTTTTAGATAAATTTTGAAGAAAATTATTTAAATTTTATTTCAAGAGAACAAAGAGAATCAAAAAAATATTAAGAAAAAAAAGAAAGAAAGAAAAATTAATTAAGTTGTGTGCTGCTCAGTAGGCATGACTTGTTTTGCGGCCTGTATGGTTCGCACATGTTGCAGGCTGTGTCGTGCTGTAGGAGAGCTAGGTGCGGCTCAGCTAGGAATGCAAATGGATTGGGTTGGTGGAGCTTCCATTCCAAATTAATCGGTAAGTATAGGCCAAAAATAAAAATAATAATAATAATTTGTCACTCCTCGAATTTTGAAAAGCAATCTAATTTTTTTTTTCTTTCTTTTAAATAAGAGTTTCAAATAGGAATCTCAGTATGTGAACAGATCGTCACGTGTATAGAAAATTCTCTGTCCACCCAAATAAAGTCTTCCCTATACACGCAATGTTAGACAGATACAATAAACATTCAATTGCAATCAAAGTGGACCATTGAATATTTTAAATAACATAAACATCACAAATAAATCCACAGCTAACAATAATCAAGAGCTACTAAATATTGATCATAGTAAAAGAACACTGATATAAAATGGTACTGGCCAGCTATCTAGCTAACATCAAGAGACAGTTCTATCACGGAATCTTCACCTCACCGTCCCGACATCCCACCACCCGACGAACCTGAAATGGTGTCACTAGAGGGTGTGAGATACAACTGAATGTATCCCAGTAGGTACAATGAGCCGGAGACAAGCAAGTCGTACGTATTGGTATACAATAATCAAAAGGCGGTAATAATCAGTAGGAAATGCTAGTAAGGAAGCAATGACTGTAAGGCATGTACAGAGCGATAACTGTGAATCAAGTATGGATCAATAACTATAAAACAAGTATGGAAGCAGTATAGGTAAACATGCATCAACATAACTGATAAGCAAAGATACCCAATCATGTGCCACTGTTGGTCACGAGGACCTCAGGCTAGTGCCAAATCGAGTCTGACAGACTAATAGGAAAAAGGGACTCAATATCGCCCGGTCCCACAGGTGCAGCCATGTAAAACGGGCTCACGGGTCTCATAGACCACTTTACCAGTAAAGAACACCAAAACGGGGGCCAGTCCGTTGGTATACGTGAAAATGTACAGCTGGTGCATGGCGATCTCAATGCAGATGCTCAAGCTCGGAGTCAGAAGACCGGAAACACGGCGAATAGCCGAGAACTCCCAAACGGGATCCAGAGTCAAACACGGTGCCGGTAAATGCCATGATAACGACATATCCTCCTACTCTATCATGCAATAATAAATCAGAACTAAAAGTAATGGCAAAAAGGTAGCAGTAGGATATATCAATCACACAAAGACTGGGAGTATCAACTACACTGAGAGAATCATGGCATATAAATGTAAAGTAGAGATAAATCACAGTGTCAACGAATATCATAGTGATAATAATGTCCTCTTACTCTATCATGCATAGTAATCTAGGAATAATGACAAGATACAAATGTAGGAGTAGGAGATATATCACTAAACGACTAGTAAGTCATAATCAACTCATGAAACAGAAACGAGTTAAGATCCAGCAAATCGTATATTACCAACTAGATCATCTATATTCTCGATGCCAAGCAATGTCATAATAACAATGATATCCTCCTACTCTACATGTATAGAAATTCAAACATACGACAGGTGACTGAATGTAGCAGTGGGAGATATCTAGAAAGAACGAATAGGAGTGTCTACTAACACTAATCGTGGCATATATATGCAAAACAGGTATGAATCACAAGGATGCTAAGAGTGTCAACTACACTGAATATCATGGTATGTAACAATAAACAAGATAGATCATAGAGCAGAAAAACTGAAAAAAAAAAAGGGGCTAGCAAGATAACCAAAGCGTCCGATCGACTACGGTACCCAATCAGGTTACACTATGCCAATGCCCGGGTCGGAGTACCCACCTCAATGTAGGCGGTCCTGGAATCCGCTGCTAGGCTCACGTACAGGCTCCTGACTGCTCGGCCTGAATCAAAAACACCTATCAGTGATTGACTCACTCACAACCACCCCACTGACTCACAGTGAACTGAAGACTAAACAGTGGGCTTCACTGAAGTCCCAGGATTCGCCGAAAATTTCGGTAATCCGTCGATTGACTACTATTGGTCACTAAAATCTAATGACAATTATCGGCGAATAAGTGGTTCCAACAACTTCGCCATAATCCCTGGTGTTCCAATTAACCGGAACATTTCCCCAAATCTTGAACCATCGCACCCGATCAATCCCTTACTCGAAAAAGAGGCTAGAACGACATCATCATCGTTAAAATGAGGACAAATAGTCCAAGGGTCCAAACTGGGACGTTTTCCATGTTATTCAGATACTTAATAGCTCATCATTTCTAAGCATGATCCATCACAATTGTTGAGCATTATTGACGCGTTTGGAAGCTATCTTTTTAGTAGTTTTATGACATATAAATTAAGGTTTTGTTAGTTAAATGCAGTAATTCTTTCTAAGAGTCAGTTCCAGAATAACTGTAATTAATTGTTAGAAAATGCTACTTGTACACCCCACATATTCAACGGATGGGATGTGATGAAGGATCACTTCACAATTTGTGAAGTAACCCTTAAAAGACACCACACTCTTGGATGGATGAGATGTGTGATGTATACCTTTTTGGGACGTATAAGTAGCATTGCTCTTAATTGTTTATATAAATTTTTTCGGTTCTTTTTGAATATATATATTTCTAAAAAAGAATCATTATAAGATCTTTCAAATTAATAAACATGAGTTAGAATATGTACTATTTGTTGCATGTTTTTATTTAGTAGTGTCAATAAAGTTATGAGCAATACTCCGATACTTATTTTTATAAATAATAAAAAAAAATTTAACCGTTGATTGATAAAAGATAAAAATGTAATTTTATATATTAACAGGTTAAAAGATAATTTGAGGGCTTATTCGTAATTAAATATCACAAAATAAAAAATAATAATAATAATTAAAATACCTTCCTAAATTTAGCCATTAATTTTGCACTAATTTAAAGGGTTTAATTTTTTTTTTAAAAAAAATGAATTACAATTTACGTATTAATTTAAAAAAAAAATCAGAATTTGAATTTAGACATTAATTTAAAAAAATTTAGAATTACAATTTAGATATTAATTTAAAAAGTTTAATTTTAAAAAAATTAGAATTTTAATTTCGACATTAATTTAAAGAGTTTTAGAATTACAATTTAAACATTAATTTAAGGAGTTTTATAATTATAATTTAGTCATTAATTTATATCAATATTTTTTTAAAAAAATGTAGGTTAATATTCAAATTCAACATATTTAATATGTTTAAAGAATTTTAGAATTCTTGTAATTTAGCCATTAATTTTGCACTAATTTAAGCATTAATTTTTTAAAAAATAAAATTACAATTTATGTATTAATTTAAAGAGTTTTAGAATTAAAATTTAGACATTAATTTAAGGAGTTTAATTTAAAATGTTTTAGAATTACAATTTAGTCATTAATTTAAAGAGTTTTAGAATTACAATTTAAATATTAATTTAAGGAGTATTAGAATTATAATTTACTCATTAATTTACATCTATATTTTGAAAAAAAAAAAAAAATTGAACGCATGTTAATAGTCAAATTCAACATATTTAATATGTATAAAGAATTTTATAATTCCTTTAATTTAGAAATTAATTTTGTATCACTATTAAAAAAAATTTGAAAGTGGATGAATATTTAAATTCAACATATAATGAAAGTTTTGATTCATATATTTTTCACAAATTTAGACATTAATTTTGCACAAATTTAGGCATTAATTTTAAAAGCTTTTGAATTACAATTTAGGCATTAATTTAAAGAGTTTTAGAAATACAATTTAAACATTAATTTAAGAAGTTTTATAATTACAATTTAGTCATTAATTTATATCAATATTTTTTTAAAAAAAATAAGCGTAGGTTAATATTCAAATTCAACATATTTAATATGTTTAAAGAATTTTACAATTCTTGTAATTTAGCCATTAATTTTGCACTAATTTAAGCATTAATTTTTTTTAAAAAAAATTACAATTTATGAATTAATTTAAAGAGTTTTAGAATTAGAATTTAGACATTAATTTAAGGAGTTTAATTTAAATTACTTTAGAATTACAATTTAGACATTAATTTAAAGAGTTTTAGAATTATAATTTAAACATTAATTTAAGGAGTATTAGAATTACAATTTACTCATTAATTTATATCTATATTTTGAAAAAAAAAAAATTGAACGCATGTTAATAATCAAATTCAACATATTTAATATGTATAAAGAATTTTATAATTCCTTTAATTTAGAAATTAATTTTGTATCATTATTATAAAAAATTTGAAAGTGGATAAATATTTAAATTCAAGATATAATGAAAGTTTTGATTCATATACTTTTCACAAATTTAGATATTAATTTTACACTAATTTAGGCATTAATTTTGAAAGCTTTTGAATTATAATTTTCGCATCAATTTAAAGAGTTTTAGAATTACAATTTAGACATTAATTTAAAAAATTTAATTTTAAAAAAATTAGAATTATAATTTAGTCATTAATTTAAAAAGTTTTAGAATTACAATTTAGGCATTAATTTAAGGAGTATTAAAATTATTAAAAAAATTTAAAAAAATTATTTGTTGATCATCAAATTATTCAAAAATAAAAAAATAATAATAATAATAATACTACGCACCTTACCCATCATATGAAATTTTCTATTATTTAATAAAATTTTAAAAAATTAGCCTTCAAATTAAAGATAAAAATAACTCGCAAATTAAATAAAAGAAGTAATCTAAATTTTTTTCTTGTTTTTTTTAAAAAAAATTAGAAATTAGTATGTTCCTAAATTTTAACTCCTAAAAATAATCTAAATTTTAATATAGTTTCATTTACAATATATAAATAATTAAATAAAGAGAATTAAAAAATTACCATTTATGACCGTAACTGAATTGAAATATTTATAATTTATAATCTTTCTAAAAATAAAAATTCTTACTAAATTGAAATCTTTAAAATTTATAATATTTACAAAAATAAAAACACTCAAATTAGAGATAAAATTACTTAATTACCTTGAATCAAAAGACCAAAATATTTTTTTTGGATACCCGGTAACCGGAACCTCTCTCAAATTGACCTGCTATTGCAGGTCACAACTAAAAAATAATTAAATCTGAACCATTGAACAGAAATAAATGGATAGAAAAAAAAAAAAAAAAAATTATAGGAATATTTCTCTAAATTTATAGGTTTAATGGCATGATCAGAAAATATATAGTTTATTGTCATAAAGAGTAGAGCTTAAATACTTTCAAAAGCACAAATTCAATTATGCTTGTGAATTTTTTATTATTGGTTTTGTATTGAGATTTGTGCTATTATAAAATCAACTAAAAAGAGAGAAAGAGAAAGTACAATAACACAAATCTTAATACAAATCTAATGATAAAAAAATTACAAGTATAGTTGAGCTTGTGTTTTAAAAGTATATAAGCTCTACTCTTTTCTTAAATTAGCATTTCATGTAAATTGCTATAATCTTATTCAATAAGAATAAAACTGCGTTAAAAAGTGGCTCAAGCATTTGAAATACCAATTATGAAACGCATCACAACATCTCTTCAATTTTTTAATATCGGTTATGACATCACTTATCGGATTAATATTACAATCTATTACTATAGCTATTACAAATTTATAGAAGCCGACCATATACTCTTTGTGGTGAATCGAGAGAGAGCATGAGTAGAATTTGATTTGTTATATGATAGCATCTTTCAACGTTGCAGAAAATATGCGTTGAGAAGAAACCCACCAACAATGCCTAATCAAAATACTCAACAGTCCATTATTCCAAAAAAACAAAAAAAAAAATCTCAGCGGGGATGGTTACAGGGAGAGAAAAAACTGGCAGTACTCTTTTTTTTCTCATCATTTTTATTTCTTTTTTGTCCTTGGTCTGCCCTGTATGTTATATTATTCTGCAATCTCAAATTTAAGATACTTTGTGAAACTGCGTACATATAATTTTTAGTCGATCACAACTGTAGATATAAAATGAGGTTAATGATTAAATCGAAAAACTCTGGACAAAACAACATAATTATAATTGTGCTTCTTCTAACATTTTACCTTTCAAGACAATATAAAATGTTCACTCGGCAACCTTCTCCAACCTTTCAAGATCAACTCACTGATTGCATTCAAATTGATATTCTCCTTTGGATCAACTTTTTGCGTATTTGCATTTTAAATTTTCAAATTTGCGCATTTGTCTGTTAACGTTCGGTATCCTCTCTCTCCTTGAGATCTATTTCATCAGTAAAATTTCTCATGTGTTTCTTACCTCTGTGTTGACACCAATTTTGGCCGTCAAATTAGAAAGGCGGATAATGATCTTGATTGTTTATATGAAAAGTTTGCAAGCCAAGAGCAATGAGTTACGACCATTAGATGTGAGCGGAATAAATATCTCAGCAGTACGAAATGATTGCAAACCAAAAGCAATAAATTCCAGCCATTAGACGTTGATTATCTCAGCCATCGAGTCGAGTTTAAGGAATGTGATGAGCATTCTAGTGATTTTAGAATTTGGCTGAGAATTTCGTAAACTCGGATTCAAAGAATATGAACTATAAATACCTATGAGGAGAGAAGAGAAAGGACCTATGAGGAGAGAGAGGACCTTTTGTTGGATTTAATTTTTCCTACGTATAAATTTATAATTATATTATGGACTATCTAATTTAATATGACCATTAAGTGATCTAATATGGACTCTAAAAATATCTATTGGGTATTGATTATTAATGTGTAGAAACCCAATACAAGTCTAATTATGGTTTATGGAACTCTAA
The DNA here is from genome assembly GCA_029168755.2 of Tillandsia fasciculata. Classification (NCBI taxonomy): domain Eukaryota; kingdom Viridiplantae; phylum Streptophyta; class Magnoliopsida; order Poales; family Bromeliaceae; genus Tillandsia; species Tillandsia fasciculata. The sequence continues at coordinate 12,097,763 of CM054930.1, forward strand.
TTAAACATAGTATATAAAGAATATAAAAGGGTTGTGATCCCGAGTCGGATTCCTGCCGTCAATTTGCCCTACCCCATTCAGAACAAAATTAATTAGACGACGAATCTAGACTTGAAAGCATTCAATCCAGCCGATTTTATTGTCGGTGTTTGAGGAACGATAAAATCTGAGAACGCGTTTCATCAGGCATGGATTCCGGTAAGCGTTTATAATGTTTTCAAATAGATGAACGATTATCTAATAATTTGCATGTGTTTCTTGGTTTATTTCGCATTAATTTGCATACGAATCTAACAAGTGGTATCAGAGCCTTTAAATCATTAGATGTCGTTTTTTATTTTGAATCCTTTTTTTTCTACCATAAAGATTATCTAGGGTAGAAATTAAGTTTTTTTTTAAAGAAAATTATCATAAATCTTTTTTTTTTCCGCATTATAGTTTGATTTGTGATATTTTGGATTCCGAATTTCGATTGTTTAATGATTTCGGACATAAAGTAAAGTTTTTTTTAGATTTCTTTATGCAAAACATAATTTTGAAATTAAATTCAAATTTTTGTATTTTCCTATTTTTGAAATGTCTAATTTTTAAAGATAGACTAATTGAAGCAACGTGTTACCAAAGTAACATCTTTTGTGTAGATTAGTTTATTTGAAATAATTAGATTTATGTATTTGTTGTTTATGCGAATGGTGACCGGCCGAAAGGAAGGTAACTATTTGGCCAAACTTCACATACAATTGTGGTAATAAATATGTGACAATTATCAAGTGTACCGTGTAAATAATAAGTCTATCCAAAGACAGATTTATTATTTGACAAGATTAATTGTTAGTATTTGATTACTACGTTGCCACTTACAATTGATATTTCGGTCCAAAGACTGAATGTTAATGTTGTTCTAGGTATTTTGTTTGGGGCTCACTATTATTTGAATTTATTTATTATGTTTTGTTATGGATAAAATTGTGAGCTTAATATTTGTTATTTTATTCTCTGTCCAGCTAATATTTCTGCTTCTTCAATATCTGCAAATATCAATTCAATCTCAGTGCTGAATGGCACAAATTTCAAGGATTGGAAAGAGAACGTTATGATTGTTCTCGGTTGCATGGATCTGGACTTTGCGCTACGGACAGAACAACCCCCTTCTCTTACAGATAAAAGTTCCGCTGAGAATAAAAGGGACTTTGAGAAGTGGGAACGTTTTAATCGCATGAGTCTCATGATTATGAAACTTGCAATTCCAGAAACTTTCAGGGGCGTTATATCTGATGAGGATGATGCCAAGAAGTTCTTTGAGGAACTGGAAAAGCGCTTTGCCAATAGCATAAAGGCTGAAACAAGTACATTATTATCTAAACTTATTTCAATGAGGTATAAAGGAAAGGGCAACATAAGGGAGTACATCATGGAGATGTCTCATGTTGCTTCAAAATTAAAGGCACTAAAGTTAGAGTTGTCTGAGGACTTGCTCGTGCATCTGGTTCTTATTTCTCTTCATGCACAATATAGCCAATTTAAGGTGAGTTACAATACTCAAAAGGAGAAATGGTCTCTTAACGAGCTTATTTCTCATTGTGTGCAAGAAGAAGAAAGACTAAAGGAAGATCAACCAGAAAGTGCTCACTTGGCAACCTCCTCTAAAGATAAAAAGAGAAAAAGTGGAAAGGAAGCTGCGGTTGGAACACCACAAAAGAAAGGGCAAAAGAAACAGGATTCGGAATTCACCTGTTACTTTTGCAAGAATGGTGGACATATGAAGAAAGAATGTCCTAAATACGCCGTTTGGCGTGTTAAGAAAGGTAAACTTCTCACCTTGGTTTGTTCTGAAGTTAATTTGACTTCTGTACCTAGACACACTTGGTGGATAGATTCTGGTGCTACTACTCATATAAGTGTGTCTATGCAGGCTGTCTGACGAGCCGGCAACCAAATGATGCTGAAAGATTCATCTTTGTGGGCAACGGCAAATCAGTTGCGGTTGAAGCCATAGGGACTTTTAGGTTGTTATTAAAGACTGGTTTTTATTTGGATTTAGAAGAGACATTTATTGTACCGTCGTTTAGACGGAATTTGGTTTCTATTTCTATTTTGAACAAATTCGGTTACTCTTGTTCATTTGGAAATAATAAATTTAGTCTTTTTCAAAATTCAAATCTTGTTGGAACTGGTTCTTTATCTGTGAATGACAATCTATATTTGTTGGATACAATCGCTTCATATAGTGAATCCATGTATACTAGTTCTCGTGGTACAAAACGAAAATTAACTAATGAGAATTCCGCTATGTTATGGCACAAGCGCCTTGGTCATATTTCTAAACAGAGAATTAAGAAACTTGTGTCGGATGGAATTCCTGATCCCCTTGATTTAATAGACTTTCAAGTCTGTGTTGAGTGCATTAAGGGAAAGCAAACAAATATAAGAAAATTAAATGCCAATAGAAGTTCTGATGTCTTAGAACTAATTCATACTGATATTTGCGGACCACTCCCTACGGCTTCCTGGAATGGTCAACAGTATTTTATTACGTTCATAGACGACTATTCCCGTTATGGCTATTTATATTTGATTCATGAGAAATCTCAATCATTGGATGTTTTTAAGGTCTTCAAAGCTGAAGTTGAGAACCAACTTGGCAAAAGAATTAAAGCTGTTAAATCTGATCGTGGTGGCGAGTACTATGGCAGATATGACGGATCAAGTGAACAACGTCCAGGGCCTTTTGCTAAATTCCTAGAGGAATGCGGAATTGTCCCGCAATACACGATGCCAGGAAAACCTAGTATGAATGGTGTTGCTGAGAGATGTAACAGAACGCTTAAGGATTTGGTAAGGAGTATGATTAGTCATTCTACCTTACCAGAATCCCTCTGGGAAGAAGCGCTAAAAACTGCAGCTTACATTCTTAACAAACCCCTTATGAACTCTGGACAGGAAAGAAGCCTAGTATTAGGCACTTACACATTTGGGGTTGTCCAACTGAGGCAAGGCCATACAGGCCAAATGAAAAGAAACTGGACTCAAGAACTATTAGCTGCTATTTCGTTGGATACTCTGAACGATCAAGGGGTTACAAGTTTTATGATCCCTCGACTCGGTCATTTTTTGAGACGGGAAATGCTAGATTTTTTGAGGAAGTTGAGTTTGGGGGGGAAGATAAGATAAGAAACATTGATTTTGAAGAGGAATTTGTTTCTCTTCCTGCAGTTGCGATTGATAATGATCAGGTTTCTATCACTGACATTATTCAAGAAGCAAATCCGGACAATCAAGACAATGCTAATGAATTCCCCGTCCAAAATCAAGAAATTGCTCATGAAGAGCAAACTCAACAACCTCGAGAGCAGATGCCATTAAGAAGATCCACTAGAGAAAGAAGAAATGCCATTTCAAATGATTATATCTTCTTTCTTCAAGAACATGAGGAAGACATAGGACTGAAAGAAGATGATCCAATCAACTTTCGCCAAGTCATACAGAGTTCTAATTCTCAAAAGTGGATTGATGCCATGAATGATAAGATAAAGTCCATGATTGATTATAAAGAGACTTTCTTTCCGGTTTCATCGAAAGACTCTTTCAGGATTATAATGGCACTTGTGACTCATTTTGACCTTAAGCTACATCAGATGGATGTAAAGACTGCGTTTCTCAATGGTGACATTGACGAGACAATTTATATGGTGCAACCAGAAAATTTTGTGTCAGGCGATCCAAAGAAATTGGTTTGCAAATTGAAGAAATCTATCTATGGGCTCAAGCAAGCTTCCCGTCAATGGTATCATAAATTTCATCAAGTAATTATCTCGTTTGGATTTGAGATAAATACAGTTGATGATTGTGTATACCATAAGTTCAGTGGGAGTAAATTTATTTTCTTGGTACTATATGTTGATGACATATTACTTGCTAGTAGCGATATAGGCTTGTTACACGAAACTAAGAGATTTCTGACAAGAAATTTTGAAATGAAAGATCTTAGTAACGCCTCTTTTGTATTAGGTATACAGATACACCGAGATCGCTCTCGGGGTATCCTTGGGTTATCACAAAAGAGCTATATCGATAAGGTACTTAGCAGATTTGGAATGAAAGAATGCAAACCAGGAGATACCCCTATTGCTAAAGGAGACAAATTCAGTCTCAGTCAATGCCCCAAGAATGAGTTTGAGGTGAATGAGATGCAAAAGATTCCTTATGCGTCGGCAGTAGGGAGTCTAATGTACGCTCAAGTGTGTACGCGTCTGGATATAGCATACATTGTTGGGATATTAGGCAGATATTTGAGTAACCCTGGAATGGATCATTGGAGAGCAGCCAAACGGGTTATGAGTTATTTGCAGAGAACAAAAGACTACATGCTCACATATAGGAGATCAGAACATTTGGAGATCATCGGGTATTCTGATTCCGATTTTGCGGGATGCCAAGACAGAAGAAGATCCACATCGGGCTATGTTTATCTTTTAGCTGGAGGAGCTATTTCCTGGAAAAGTGCTACTAAGCATGCACTTATAGCTTCTTCCACTATGGCGACTGAGTTCATAGCCTGTTATGTGGCATCCAATCATGGGATATGGCTGCGAAACTTTGTCACTGGGCTGCAAATTTTGAATGGCATTCAGAGGCCATTAAAGATATTCTGTGACAATAAATCGGCTGTACTATATTCCAATAACAACATGAGCTCATCAAAGTCAAAGCACATTGACATTAAATTTCTTGTTGTTAAAGAGAGAGTTCAGAATGGTTATGTGTGCATAGAATATATTGGAACAAACTCTATGGTTGCGGATCTGCTCACCAAAGGTTTACCGCCCAAAGTGTTTTATGAGGATACTGCTCATATGAGTGTTAAATTGTTTGATGATGTGCAGTTTTAGTGGGAGTTTGTATTTTGATGTTCTTTAATTTCAGACACACTTTGTGTTCATTTTCTGCAGAATAAAGTATTTAGTTTATTTTACATTCTGAATGTATTTTGTCTATTATGACTTAATATGATCTCATTCAAGAATAAATTAGGACCAGTTGGAAATAGGCATGTTAAGATCACATTGCATGTAATTTTCATGCTACACATCCATATTCGATCTATGTCATTGAATATGTTGGTATGGTGACCATTGATAGGTCGAGTTATGAATTTGTATAACAAAGACCGCTTTGATCTCATACTAATATAGTAGATGGACCATATTGTAATTAAGCAGATGTTTTAAGAAAAGATAGCTATTCTGGTACGCACATATCATAATATAATTGTTTCAAGATATAATATGTAGCTCAAGTGGGAGATTGTTGGATTTAATTTTTCCTATATATGGGCTAACATATAAATTTACAATTATATTATGAGCTATCTAATTTAATAGGGCCATTAAGTGATCTAATATGGGCTCTGGAAACATCTATTGGGTATGGGTTATTAATGTGTAGAAACCCAATACAAGTTTAATTAGGGTTTATGGGACTCTAATTAAACATAGTATATACGGAATATAAAAGGGTTGTGGTCCCGAGTCGGATTCCTGCCGTCAATTTGCCCTGCCCCATTCAGAGCAAAATTAATTAGACGACGAATCTAGACTTGGAAGCATTCAATCCAGGCGATTTTATTGTCGGTGTTTGAGGAACGATAAAATCTGAGAACGCGTTTCATCAGGCATGGATTCCGGTAAGCGTTTATAATGTTTTCAAATATATAAACGATTATCTAATAATTTGCATGTGTTTCTTGGGTTATTTCGTATTAATTTGCATACGGATCTAACACCTTTTCCACACAATTCAACCCTTGAGATGAAGCTTGGAGCAGCAATAGTATTTTTTGGTAGAAATAGCTTGGATATCATTCGGTAATGATAATAATTATGCAGCAGCAGATTTGGTACCCTTAATTTGGTAGTGGTAGCTTCGACAACGTCACGTCACGGAGTTTCGGCCATTTGGAGATCTAGGCCGAAACGCCGAGTACCTGAAGTTGTCCATTTTCAGTCGAATTCCCCAAGCTAGTGCTCCATTTTCAGCCGAGAGGTGAACGAGTCTATTCGATCCAGGCAGAAACGCCGAGTATCTCAAGTGCTCCATTTTCAACCGAGAGGCGAACGAGTCTATTCAATTCAATTCAAGCGGCCAAACGTAGCGAGAAGGCCGAGTCTCAGCACAAAACCTTAGCCAAAAGCTTGAGTGCCATTAATTATGACTTTCCCATTTTTCTATCAAGAAAAAATTTTTTGGTCTTTTTTTTCTACAAATACTTTGTTTTAATCTTACAAAGTTCAATCTCCAGTAGAATTTTACCCTGTTATTAGTGTTATTGGAACATTCATAGAGAAAATCCTTATCTTTACGGTTATTTGATCCGAACAACTCGGTAAGAATAAAATTAGAAAATAAGACTCAAAAAAAAGTAAAAAATAATCTAGCAAGTAGCTGTTGTTATATGAAGGGCTATCCAAGTAGTTGGGATATTTTTATTTTAACATTAATAATTTGTATCTATTTTCAAATACTGAAAAGGCACCAAAGAGAGACGATGTTAACAGTTTAGCTTTAGAGAGACGATGTTAACAGTTTAGCTTTCTCGTCGAAGCAAAACATCAAACACCTTAAGTGCACTTTATCTATAGTTGGCTACAAAAATTCCCCAGTTAACATACAGCAAATTGGTATGTTACATGCCCTACTATTCAAAGGCTTTTTCACTAGAACAAAATATCAAATACCTTGAGCAACTCTTGAAGAATCAAAATAGAAATAGAAAAGCATATCATCGTATGAATCAACAAAAATACATCTGATAATTAAAAATAAAAGATACCCAAAAAAAAAAAAAAAAAAAAAAAAAATGATGCCCAAATGAAAAATCGGGAAAAGGTTGGGAGAGTAATGATGTGTGATTAACCCAAAGACAACACACAAGATTCAAAAACAAAGAGAATTATTTTAAGCCCTCAATTTCATCATCCTAGTTTGTTTCTTCATCCACTCACTCGCAGTTCCTACCACTTGACTCACTGCCATTTTGCTCCCAAATCAGGAAAATATAAAATTCATTTCTGAATTTTGTGAAAGACTTGCTTGGAATAAAGATATTACGAAACGAACTCAACTACAAATAACATTTAAGAAGTAATTTATGAGATTCCATGATAATTAGAAATAGCATTTAGACAAGCATTTTTGGGTCAACAAATATTTTTTTGTTCGCGAAACAAAATCACAACAAACCGGACCTTAGAATCACTGGATTTGCTTACGCTCATCAAAATCACTCAGAATATATGAATTTTAAAAGTTTCAAAATAAAATAAAATAAAATAAAAATTGACTTGCATTACTGAGGTAACTTCTCAAACTCATTCCTAGCAAATACACAAGAAAGCTTACCTCAGAAATAGTTTCTAAAACAACACAAAAAAAAAAAAAAAACAGCAGCAGCTGTGAGCTCACAATCATGCTTTGGTACAACAAAAGTGGTTAAGAAATAACTTTGCCGCAACAAAAGCCAAACCACAATACAAAGGCGAAAGGAACTCGCCTGATCTAAAACAACAATTTAGAGCTGAAGCAGAAATCATTTTTACAAACCTGAATAATATGTAAAGATCTTCTTTTTTTCAATAAAGTAGTTAACTAGCCGAGAGTGCAACTTTAAGACCGTCTACAATGCACACTGTTGAAATAGTGCACAGGTACACAATTTCTGACTCTGCTAACCAAAACTAATTTCCGCTCTTGATGAAGGTTTTATGACTTCTTGTATTAAGCCATTCACTGCTGCTACCTTGGTCGGAAATTCGAACTCGTCATCTAGCGGCTGTAGACAATAAGATCACCAATAAGAAGTTCCAGAAAAGTACAGGCACGACAAATAATAAGCAAAGGAATTTTATGAAATATCAAAGATTAAGAACCTGTAGGAAGGAGAACGAGAGCGTGATGGGCTCCGGCTATCCTCCTTAGTAAACGGGCCATGGCTATCCTTCCTAGGAGATGGACCACGGCCATCATCCTTAGGACTTGGAGATTGCCTATTTGATCGGTACTCCCTCTCCTCTCCAGAAGGGGAGATGGACTTTGCAGGAGAGTAATAATCATCGCGTGAGCTCCTTTTCCTGTCCCTGCATAAAAAATAAATAAAAGGAGAAGAACAAGTAATTAAAAAATTAAAGAATCCCATTACAGGGTTCCAGTGCACTGAAAATAATAAAAACATGTAGTGCTACTCAAATTAGCACTACAGTCAGAAAATTATGTAGAAAAAAAAAGTAAGCTCAGACTGTAGATTCTCCCTGACTCAGGCCTCTTCAAATCAAATTTAAATAGCAGATAATACTACTTTTACCTGTAACATCTCAAATTCCCAACAAATTTTATGGACTCGATCCAAACATGTATGAATACGGCTTTAAAATGCAGTTGGTTGTTCAACAGCATCAGTTCTCTCCCAACAAATCTTTGCCTCTACTTTCTTAGCCAACACATTTGTCACTTGTGATTGTATCCTCAATCCTTAGCAGCGAGACTTTTGAAGGGCTCCAACTCTCTGGAGATCATGATACTTTCTAGTTTTGGTTCTGGGAATCAAGTTTCTCTATTGCTTTTTTAGCTCTAGATTCTCTCTTGACTGGATAATTGCAAAGCGAAACTAGTAAGATTCAGAGAACACTAGAATGAAATATCTCATTTGGATAACAAAAGCATAAAGTTATTATGGATAGTGAATTTATCTAACAAACCATATGATCAGTAGTGAGTTATGTTGGCGAAGCTGGATTAACCGAAACTTCTTGAATAGCTTTGAAATAAGATCAAGGAAATAGCCAAAATCTTTTGGTTCACTTTCTCTTTAGTCATTAGTATAAGCCTTTGTTCTTTACGAACTCTTTGACTTTAATGATCTGCATAAGCAACATACTAACAAGTCGTTCAAACGTCCTGAAGCACAGAACACAGCGCAGCATGATTAAGTTTGCAAATAACAAAAATCATTATCAAAAGAATACCTACCCATGGTGAAATCCGATATTTTAAAGCTTGCATAGCAATATGAGAAATTTCTTAATTACTATTATTTTTGAAAATGCAAATAGAAATGCAATTAATCATAAAGTTCAGACATCTCCACTAATTTAGTTATATCTGAATATGATTTAAGCAAGATGTGTTCTTTTTAATAAAAATACTATAAAAATCTAATATGGGTTAACCAAATTAAAAAGTTAAAAATTAAAAAAATCAAACCTTGAGTCACGCCTGGGCAGTGAAGGTGAACGTGAATATGCTGCCAAGATGAGAAAAATAATAACATGAATCAAGTTCAAGAAACCAGCAATACTACTTCATGAGTTTTGTACATAAATATGATTTATAGCCAAAAAGATAGATAAAATATAGATTAGAAGAGCTCTCTTTACTTACAATGGTGTTGATGCCTAGGGGATCTTGGTGAGGATCGTCTTCTATAGCCATCTCCTTTGTATCTATCACTGACGAGCAAAAGCATATAAGTACTTGGCTAATGTAAATTGTAGAATGAAGTGTTGATTTTACAGGGGAAAAATAAAGTGATAAAATACCTTATTCTAGTGTTCGTGCGCATTTCTTGTGGAGTTTTTCTGTTTTCTTCAGCATATACAATCGAAATCTCACGTCCACAGATAAGCTGATGATTCATTTGCTGCTTGGCTGCAGCTGCATCTTGAGCATAACGAAATTTGACAAAGCCAAAGCCCCGTGGTTCCCTGAAAAAGTAGCACCCAAGTACAAAATTTCTTTAAGATTCTGACAGCTCTATGTGCTAAAAACATCACCAGGATAAAAAACCAATTTAAAGGGAAGTATTTATAGCAGTGACCATTGTAAATAAGAAACCATAAAAACCCAAAAACTCAAATTCCTGAAATGTATATTAAGAAACCAGTAACAGAAAATCATAGAAAATGTTGTATTCTGAATAATCAGCACAACGTAAGAAACTCACACCAATCCCTAACTAATACATATCAACCTACGTTAATGTATCATGACAACACATAGTAATATAGGCCGATCCTAGCAAAATAGTGATATATCCCTGCGCCACTTTATAATGCAATCAATTGTGACACTAGTACAATGTAATAACTCAAATATATTGATTTCTTCCACAAGGGTTCATGTATGATAAAATCTACCCTCATTTTGATACTATATGGCAGTTCTTGGATTTTGACAATTAGATGTACCAAGGTCCAAGGACCCCTCATGAGTTATGATGTGAAACTTGACGACCATTACATTGCTAAATAAAGATTAAATGCATCCAACTCAAGTGAGTTCAACTTTTCATATTTTTCCTTCCCCACACTAACCACTTTCAAGAGAGGCTGCACTTCATTATTTACTTTGGTTTTACTCGTATATTCATTCTACTATGACCCAAAATATAAAATACATTTACATGCATATATCAAAGGTATCCATCCCATCATCATTTTCATGCAACTAGATGGCAATAGAAAAAAAAGGAATTATGAGAAAATGGAGGTTTTGCAAATTCACATTGATGTAACCTATATTATCAATATCAGTAAGTAAGATGCCTCATGAGAGAGTTCCGAGAGAACAGGAGAAATCTTCTTAAAGATTTCATTCATGTAGAACCATTATAAAAACTATTCTTAGCTCCTTCAAAAATACCCTCATTGTTTTACAGGGAAGTTTGACAAGCGACACAATGCATGCCAACATGTAATATATGTACCATTGTACCAACAATGAACAGGTGAAGAAAACTGGTTTTAATCATGATGAGTTTTTCCTGTTGATGATGCAAATGTTTTAGCCAAAGAGGGACAAAAACCACAAAAACCAATTAAAAATTATGGGAAAGAAATTTGAAAAATAAACATTTTCAAGAAAAAAGATGAGAAATGGTTTGTACTCTGTAAAATGCATGTCAGTAGAGTTGGATATGGAAAAGTAATGCTGCACTTGATGGTCAATAGTAAACACAAAAGGGAGCATTCCAATCACTTCAGATAAAAAAATAGAACAAAGCTTACTTGATAAAAAATGAAGATTGAAAGAATTCAAGATATTATTCGTGGATTACAGTGGGAGTATCAGAGTACAAAAATGTGTCAAAAGGATTATTTAATCCTCTTAATGAAAATATAAATTGCTAGATGGCTGTAAGACTCAGTTCATGCTGTATGCTGAGACTAAATCAGTTAGGAGGCCAGATGTTTCAAGAGAATATTCGCAGCTAAGATGGATGAAAACTGTACTTCAAAAAATATATTGTATATCAGCAGCAAAGTTAAAAGAACCACCAACTAAAATTTAGAAGAACCATTTATAAGATCCGGATGATTCCACGAGCAACTACATTATCCATCACTTAGAACTTAGTTAGATCGAGTTGAATTTGCAGAAGGAGAACAAAAAGATTTGTCCAAAGAACAACGGATGGTTAAACTACTTCTGGCAGGTTCTTTGTGAAAAATAACGTTCGTTGGAGAACGATTCATGTGACAACCTATAAGTAACTAGGGCATATGGTTCTACTATATTTTATGTCTTATTGTTACAATGTAGAGATAATATCCATTTCACAGAAATAGGGAGTTTAGACCAAACTTAAATTCATGGATCAAGGCACAAGAGGTGACAAAACCATTGGATGTATTATGTAAGTCTAAAATATCTAAGTACTAGAGTTTACAGATTTAATCATCTGCGCACTAAGCATCTCAAATATATGCTCTTTATGAAACTATAAATGTTATTATACATAGATTTGATAATATTTGTGCCACATGGAAATGGGCACAAAACTACTAAATTTTGATATACAGACAACTAGATTTTGTAAAAATGCAAAATCCTAGAATTTTGGACCAAATTGCCTAAGTTTCTTTGTTGCACTTGATGGTTATTCCATCCTAATGAACTTAGTAAATACTATCAATAACTATGCCATGTTCATGAAATGTACCAAAAGGTGTTGCTTATGCCAATGCAACATTTAAGTTGCTATTAAAATAGGCTACTCACACATTGAGTTGAACTTGAGCCAGGCTAATAAAACAACGAGCTTAGCTGATTAAGTGATTATAATGAGCCAAACCTTACTTCTTTTAGTAGTTAAAATAAGCCAAGCCTAAAGCAAGCTATTAGAAACTTGAGCCTAAAAAATCTCCAATAAGTATAGCCATAGTCTTATAAAACAGTCTTGACAGACGACAACATGTAGGAGTACATATTTTTAAGCAAACACTATTATACTGTTTGATCCCTTTGTCTTTGGCATCTATTAGTTCACAAATTCCTCAAATCCCCTTTCCTCCCACTCAATTCTTAATCCATCAAATACAGTTCTCTACTTTTATCATCCCTCTAATTTGTCATTTTCCTCATTTGCCACAAAATATAAGCCTGTTAGAGAGCCACTATCATCAATCTATACATTTTGATTTTTGCATTGAAAATTCCTCTCAGTTGAAATGATAATGACGAAGTCTTGCTCTCAATATGTTTTGAAAGTGGTTCAAACTCCTATGTGCTTTAATTCGAGTTATTTCCCGCTACAATATTGAAGAAGTATCATTTGAGGTATATGAATTAATTAAGCATCCCAAAGACAGAGAGAATAAAAAATAGAACAACAAGAAACAAGAGGTGGTAAAACGACAAGGAACCATTATTGTTATTTGTAATTTCTCGAACAAGAGGTGATAAAATGCCACGGAACTATTATTGTTATTTGCAATTTCTCATAAGACTGCTGCTGTCTTTGTCAAGACAATATAAAGGTCCAACATGTGTAGGTTACCCTAGCATGGTCCCTAAAATGCAGCATGCGTATTTGTATTAAAACATCTAAATGAGCACGAAACCGGCTAGGGTAAAATTTAAAAACTGAGAAAGATCCACAAGTCAACTTATATAGAACAAAATATCTTCTATTGTTCAAATATAGGATTTGTTAACGTCTTGCTCCCTTCATCTCCAAGCATATTAGCATTCAATCCAATAAATTCCCAAGGTTATGGAGTCGAATATATAAGAATTGCTTTGAATTTCTTGACAAGTTAATAGCAAAATAAACAGGGACAAGCATTATATGCAAGTCTGACAATATATTGATGTAAGACCTACAGATAATTTGTGGAATACGTAAGATCAGATATACATCACTTGCATTCATTCATATGATATATTATAATGGCATGGAAGGAACCGCTTATGGTAGACGAAGAACTCAAGAAATGAAAAATAATGAATAATTGCACAAATCAAGGCTGTAGAGTGCATTGCAAATCAAAAAACAAATATCACACCATACCCTGTGTAGTAATTCTTCGGAAGGTAAACATCCTTCAAAGGGCCAAAGCGTTCAAATGGAATACGAAGATCTTCCGACCTGTGTGCATACGCAGTCACAAAACAAATAAGAGAGGAAATAATCGTTATACAATATAATTAAAGAAAATTCCTTTTTCATTCAAACTCCTAAAACATAGTAGAAGAGAAAAGTAATTCATCAAGCAGTGAGCACAATATACGAGAGAAAGCTCATGGAGAAAAAAAAAAGAGAAAGAAAGAAATAGAGAGATCATAACTAAAAGAGGACGGCACCTCAAATGGTCAAAGATGCCAATTATCCGACAAAATTAGGAATCAGTGTTAAGAAATCAACCAGATCAGCAAAAACCAGGTTACAAGTTAAACCATTGTTCAAGAAGTAACCCCGGGTCAGCAAAGGAGAGAAGGGAGAGGATCATGGTGGGTTAGAGGTTCAACCACAGTTGAACCAATGGTAGTGAGGATCCCAAAACGAAATGGCTGCCTTTAGTGAATGGTCCTGCTAATCTTTACAGTTTCCATTTTCAATTGAGAAAGCGGCGGGCCCAGTGAACTCAAACTATGATATGTATATACATACATGTACATACACTATGTGATCTCCATGTAAAATCCCAAATAAATGTTATCTTGAACTAGTAGCTAACTTAGCCTAGGTGATTAGCTAAATTTTCTCCATCCAACAATTCAAAAGTTTGAATTTTGGAATTAGCAGAATAGCCTTACTTACTTTTATGCCAGTTCTAATGTCCACTTAAATTTGTCCAGTTGGGCAGTTGATACAAATTCGTCCAGTTGGGCAGTTTTGCATTGAAGCCAGCCAGTTTTGATAGGTTTTATCATTTTTTTTTTTTTCTCATGAAGCAGTTGCTATAGCCTGATTGAACCGGCTCTATAACTGGTTTCCAATTAACCAGGTCAAACCAACCGATCCAGTTCAATTTTCTAAACATTGATAAGAATAAATGTATCCAAGGAAAAGATTAAACTTTCAATTATCATTTTGCTTACACTATTAGGATAGGGTGCTTACACTATTAGGCTAGGTTGTTGATAGGAAGTGAAGAAGAAAAAGAAATGTATTATACGTAAAAATAACAGCAAAGTAGGACGGCATTTTCCTATGTTATTAACTAATCGTTATCATATCATAAAAACAGCACAACAATGATAACAAGAAAGCAATAAATTATTGCTTGTATGAATAGAAATATCAGCAAAAATAATGAAAAATCATCTCAGAGCACCAGCTCCTGTTATAAACTATAAACGCAAAATTCTTTGTAAGTCAAGATTTCACCAATGTAAGTCTAATAAACTTAGGGGATCCAAATGCATATTTACTTATTCTTAAACTTTACAAATTACAATGCTACTTTGGTATCCCTAAGGAAGACTATTAAGAAGACAACAAAAAACAACGAAGTGTGAGGCAACAAGTAAACTCTAGGAAGATCACCAATTTACAATTTGGACGAACAGTCAAAAGTCCGCACATAGCCAGGTTTTCTATTTTCCTCCAAAATGTAAGTCATTTAATCATCAGGTGCATCCAGGTGAATAACACATCTTCGCACATACCTCACACAGTATACCTAGACCGATCCCATGAACAATCACCGAGATAATAAGAGCTATCTATTTGTGGAATAATAGTGACTTAACAAAAGTTTCCTCTTAAAATCAATTAATTCGTTGTACCTAGCAGTAATCAAGTGCATTCAGGTTAATGACATAACTTCACACATCACATACAGTACACCAAGACCAATCTCAAGAAACACGAAGACAATAATACGACGATATCAGTGACAGAACTTGGATATTTGTGTAAAGAGAAAAACGTAGGCCGTCTATGGATATTGGACTAAGATATCCGGTGATAACTCATTCGGTATAAAGATTTTCTTCTGTGACTGAAAATTAAGAGTCTAATTTTTTGCTCTTTAAAAGGTCTTTGCATTTGTGATTTCGTAGGATAGCAAATTCTACCACAGGGTGATTTATCTTATCCCGAAAAGATTGACTCGGACCGAACATGGCATCCAATCTAGATATTTGATCACACTCCTCATCTATCAAATATTACATGCATGTTAGATAAATCGAAAGAATATACCGAATAAGACGTTCATGCATCCAAACAAGGCATTAGGCCCTAGGGTTTACTGAAAAAGGAAAAACGAGGGTGAAATGATTGCGACCTCGCTTCGAGGGCGACGTTTCGGACAAGAAGGCCGGACGGGGCGGGGGAGCGGCCGTAACCGCGGCGGTCGCGGGGGTCGTCGTAGCGCTTCCGGCGAGGCGGGCTCCGGCTAACCCGCCGAGGGCTGTAGCTCCGGCTCGGGCCCCGGCCCCGGCTTCGGCTTCGGCTTCGGCTTCGGTATCTCCTCATGAAACCCTAGGGAGGTGGGAAAGAGAAAGAGAGAAACCCTAGAGAGAGGTGGAGGGAAGAAGAGGAGTGCGGGTGCTTTGAAAAGGGTAAGGATGGCTTCCGACGAAATTATTTAAATTGCTATTATTCATCCATGGGTCTAAAGATATCGAAATATATAATTTTAAAAAAAATTCTAAAAATTTTAATATTAAAAAAAATTGCTAAGATTTTGCAAAAAATATTAGCCTTTAAATTTTTTTTTAAAAAAAATAATTTTATAATTATAAAAATAATTTTCTATAAAATATAATTATAGAAAATATAAAATATAGAAAGCGGTGAATAATTTACCATTTTTTTTATATATGAATCATTTAGTACTTCTAAAAAAATTTGGTAAATAATTTATCATTTAAAAAAGCGGTAAACTATCTACCGCTTTTCATCATATTTACTCTACGCATGTCCGATCCCTTTCCTCCCACACACACCACTCTCTCTCGCTATCTCTCTCAACCCCCTACTACTATCTCGCTCTCTCTACCTTTCGGACCATTGCCACTGCCGCCGACACCGCTCTCAACAGAGTAGATCTGTCACAAGTACTCTCTCCATCTCACATATCTCTATGTTTCTCTATTTCATTTTATTTCTTTATTTCTCTATCTCATTCTCTCTCTCTAGCTCTAGCCTGTCGTCATCGTCACCGCCGTCGCACCATCCACCGTCGTCGCCATCACCACTGTCGTCACCATAGTTCAGATAAGTTATGTACATCTTTACCTAACAATGTTTGTGTCACGCCCCGAGTTTCAAAAAGCGCGGTAATTTTTTTATATATAAATCAAAGTTTAAAATTTGAAACTCAGGACGTAAACAGATTGCCACATGTATAGAAAATTCTCTGTCCACACAGGCAGAGTCTCCCCTATACATGTACGGTTAGACAAGTACAATTACGCAATCAGAGTAAAGATAAATCAATAAACTAAATACAACTAAACATAACTAAACAAACTGAACAAAGTCACAACAACTACATCCAAATAAATCCACATGACAACACATAATCCAGCACAAATGATAGATCAAAATCCAATTAACTGTAAATAAGTACTAGACAACTGTGGCCGACAATAGGGGACAACTCTATCATGACAGCTCTCTCAGGATCATTCCGACATCCCAACACCTATCAGACCTGAAAAAATGGTCACCAATTTAGCTTGCTGAAAATCGAGACGCCTGATCACCTTTGGAGCCGACAGTAGTGGGTGTGATGACCCAGATCTCCGTGGATGTTAGTAGTGTGGTCAGTAGCTTCTAGATGCCCATTATTGTGTGATGGAGATGTTTGCGAGCAAAATGTACACGATGGACTCAGCGCGTAAAATGGATCAAAATTACCTATTTGGATGCCTTTATCGAGAGTTAGAGGTGTGTGCGCGCAAAACGGACACCAGAAACAAATTCAGCGCGAAAAATCGATCAAAATCGCCTATTTTGA
This sequence comes from Tillandsia fasciculata, assembly GCA_029168755.2. Lineage (NCBI taxonomy): Eukaryota > Viridiplantae > Streptophyta > Magnoliopsida > Poales > Bromeliaceae > Tillandsia > Tillandsia fasciculata. The sequence continues at coordinate 12,115,009 of CM054930.1, forward strand.
TGTTTTTTTCTAGATCCGGACGCCCTAAAACGGGTATCAAGTACCCGTTACTGTAGCTCGGGCAACATAGGCAGCGCGGGCAGTCGCAGGCAGCCTCGAGCAGGCGCTGGCGGCCGCGGGCAGGCGCGTGAGCAGGCACGGGGACACGCGTTAGCGTGCCATTGGCGATGCGACGCGGGCGCGAATCGGATAAGGTTCGGACACGTGGCAGCTCCCCATTGGTCGGCGCCAATTTTGGCCCATTGGATAAGAGGAGGACACGTGGCTTTATGCGATTGGATGGCCGGGTTGACCGAGGGCGTGGGTGTCACGCCCCGGGGGTTTAAATAAGCGAAAAACGTGTAAGTTTTTTTTTTTTTTTTCAAGGAACACCCGCCAGACACGTGCACAGATCCGCCACATACACGAGAGTCCTCGGCGAAACAAACAGAGCGACCCTTGCGTATGCACGGCGTAGGATAATACAACGTCACTTTAACCACACTAGTCAAGAAGTTAAGTAGAGGGAAAAATTTATAATCATGCGCAATAATCAAGACGGCCACCTACATTTTGAAAGGATAAATCCACGGGTTTGTAAAACAGCACCCACACGACACCTATTCTTTTCAAAACCATTTTCGCAATTCTTTTCATTTATTTGAAATTGGCCGTACCCAAAATAACGTAAAGGAAAAACCGTTCATCACGAAATCTCCAACATCCACACCGTCCACAAATAAATACCACACACACAAAGCTAACTAACCAAAATAATCAAAATTGAAATAGCGGAGAGGTCACCAGCCCCAAATGAGGCTAACTTCCTCTGGTCGCAGCCTCACTGTCGTCCCGGATCCCACCTCTGCCCGAACCTGTCACCGTGTGGGAAGTCAGCGACACAAAGAGTAAGAGATAAAAGTAAGATGTGCAACATGCTTTAAATACTGGAAATAAAGCAAACCGAAAACCAGAGCATCCACACTCTTCCGCATGGATCAACGGTAACCCCCTGTAAAACGATCAGTGCATGCAAAAGAAAACACTCTGCTCTCACCTTGTTACTTTTAACCTCTCCACAGCACTTGTGCGGCACCTTAAGTAACCGAGAGGGGTCCCCACTACGTCACCTTGTGGGGTACACGGGTCAACATACCACATTTTCGAAAAAGTACACCGATGCGGTGGCCAAACCGCTGGTGTGCGTGCAAGCAACCATGAGCATAATGACCGAAGTCCATGTGTAATAATAGGGGTACTCATACGAAAGGGGTTAGTCAAAATTCATTAGCACATCTACTTTACTCTTACGTATTACATATGATACCATACTCCAAACAGCAAGAAAAAGATACCCACCTGAAACGAAGACAACCGACCGCGCCCGCGACCCTCCAAAGCAAAAAAAGCCACCCGCGGGCCTAATAAAATATCCGAAACACCAATCAACATTTTACCCTCCAAACTAGCAAATTTAGTGGTCCCAACTACTGTACCCAAAACCCCTTCTATCCCCAAAGCAGAAACCGACGAAAGACTCCGTGTCTAAAAATCCCTCCGGTTGTAAAAAAAAACCGTACTTCCGACGCGGTCCGACTGTCGACGAGGCAATTGACGGAAAACGGGTTCCAATCGTTGCCTTGACGAAGTCCGCGACGAAAAACAACCGAGCGGAGGCTCATCTGATGAAAAGCGAAGACAACTGCGTGCAGCGGGCTGCACCGTCAAGCGGACTGCACCGTCAAGCCAAAATCGTCGAGCAAAACCGTCGGTGAAAACGCCAAGTGAAAGGTCAAACAAAAACTATCAAGCCAAAACCGTCGAGCGAAACCGTCGATGAAAATGCCAAGTAAAAGGTCAAACAAAATTGTCAAGCCAAAACTGTCACGCCCCGGGTGTAAACCAGAACCCGGGCCCGCCCACAGATCCGCCGTGCACACAAAATTTTCCGTGTACACGAAGTGCTGGTAACCTGCTCAGATATAAGAGATAATATAAAGGAGCATAAAAACAGAGCTGAACTAAAAACTAATACAACTCAGACTAAAGCTGGAAATAAAGTACATCTCTCACAAAATAATACAAGTGTCTCTCCCAGCTCACCAAAAATACAACCAGCTGGCCGAAGCCAGACCAAAAATAAAGAGAAAATACAATTGTACGACCGTCTGAGTGTATAAGGGGGATACAACTGAAACTGCTATGCTCTCGATCAGGGTAGACGACTATCTAATCCGCTATCCTCTTACCTCGATCCGCCAAGGAAGGTTCAGCAACTCCCGCAGAGGACTCTGCAAAACAATGGGAGGAGAAAAAGAAAGGAAAAGTACAATGGGGGTGAGAACTACTATAAAAACAGTAGCCTCCCGTAGTGAGTTAAGCCTAAAACTCTGACAAGCCCACTAGGACAACCGGAGGCGAAAAGGAAAGAGAGTGGTATGCTATGAATATACTGCTGATGAAAACGCTACCACTAATAGGCCTCTACATGCCGAGCTAAAAAGAGTAGCTAAATGAATGCATCAGTATCTAACATGCCTGCCTAAATAAACCCAATCAATGAACCAGTAAGAACTGGTACTGCCTGCTATGCCTGCCGTATCGGGTATGCTGGCCGACGCATAACGCCGATGAAGGAAGGAGTCTCAAGAACTCAAGGCCTGTCTGTCGCACACTCCGGAGTGGCACTCGAAGGGAGCGACCCACACGAGTAAAGTATCTCAGTAACCAGTAACATAAGTATCATAAATCAGCAGGACTGGATCACGACTCTGATCAAAGTGGAAAAAACCCATCCACTAAAGAAAGCCCGATCCCCCCGATCTGATGCAACCGAAACTATCCGGTCGACCGCCCAATGTCCGCGATCGCCGCAATACCCTGCCCTCAAGCCAGCCTGTCCCAGAACCCCAGAATCTGACTACACTATCCCAAACCCCCTGCTCGCGCACGAGCTACTAATACCCTGAGTCTAGCATGAGAGGAGAAAAACAGAAAATATGGTTTTTCCTAAGTCAAGTTCCAGTATAATAGTGTAGCAGAAAAAGGTGGCCTATCTAGATGACCAAATAAGCATGCAAGTGTTCTCAGATAGAATAAAGGAAAGCATCTAATAGTACTCTCAAATAGGCTAGATCAATTGTCCCAACATGATATCCCTTTTTTGCATAATAAATAAGTACTAACTAGCATGCATGTGTACCACAATAATAACCCACGATGATGATAATTGCATAAGAATAGGTACCAAATAGCCTAAGCCTGCCTATACCACATGCACCCTGCCGACAATATATAAGTTGGCCTCTTCTCCACATGATAATATCTCCAAACAAGCAAGTTCTAACATCCAGTCCCTTTTATCTCAAAAGCATGCAATTATCAATCCTAGGGTGCAATTAGCCTTTTAACATGAGAATTACTCTAATATGCCTAGTGGGTAGTCAAAAGTGAGAGGTTCGCAACAACACCCACCTCGAACGCTAACTCCAAATCCAGGAAGCACTCTCGCCCAAGAATACGTCGCTCGCCGCAACAACTGCAAAAATGCCAACCGGTGCCCAATCAAACATACAATTCCACAATCAACCATTGTCCAAAATTAGTCAAGAAGGGGCTCGGTTTTCACCTGTAGAATGGACTCCGAAAATTTCGAATTTGTCCCCGATTTCGGGCGCCCGAAATCGACTTTCGGGGGCGCACAGTGCAGCCCAATAGCCCGGCCCACTCCGCACACCGGATCCCAGCCAGCGCATCGTCTTGGGCTTGACATGTGTCCCGAACACGGGACAGCCGTGCAAGCCCAGTCGGATGCAGCAACGTGGCCGGACCTGGGCTTGACACGTGTCCCAGAACACGGGACAGCCGTGCAAGCCCAGCAGGAAGCCGCCACGTGTCCCCGCCACCAGTCAACCCGGTGGGTGGCGCCCGCGAATCAGCGGGCGACACGTGGCCCCCCCGCAAGACCGCGCCATACCGCGCACCTGCCTGCCTGCCGCGCCACCTGCCCGCACGCATCCCGAGGCGGCCTCGCCAGCCTCCGTGCGCCCCGCACCATGAGCCCGCCAATCACGCACTGCCACGTGTCCCCGCGTCGGGTCTATGCACCCGTGCGGGGTTTCCCTGGACCGCGCATCGCGCGCCAGCCAACAATACGCCGCCACGTGTCCCCCGCGCCGGGTCCATGCACCCGAGCGGGGTTTCCGTGGTCCGCGCGCCTGCGCCCGCCCAATCCGGAGGTGCCACGTGTCCGCGCCGGGTCCATGCGCCACCCCGCGCCTCTCTGTGGACCGTGCGCTGTGAACCGGCCAATGACAGGCCGCCACGTGTCCCCCCGACGGTCCACGGGTTCCCCTATGCACCAAAATTTGCTGAAAACTTTCGGGAGTCCGTTTGTGGGCATCCGGACTCAGAAATAAACAAGCAAATAGCCGTTTTCAAGCGTTTTTCCGCGCTGAATCCAAATCCAACCTTTGTTTGGCCCAAAACCCTCTCTAAAATTTGGCAAAAGCAGCCAAAGGCCAATCCAGCTCTAGATACCTCATTGGGTCCACTGTGGCATCTCTTTGATGCACTGTGGGCCAGACACACCAATAATAGGCATTTCTGTAGAGTTATTTAGGATCCACAAGGATCTAAATAGGTACTATCAAACACCTAGAGGGGGGTGAATAGGTGTAATATTATAAAAGCCAATCTCAGTGCAAAAATAAAAAATAATGCGAAAAATAAAAATCAACACACCGAGATTTACGTGGAAACTCCAATCCAGGAGAAAAACCACGGGACCAACACGCAATAACAATCCACTAAGAATTGAAGAATAACAAGGTGATTACCGACTCCACGGACTCGACCCCTCCTTCAACTTCTTCGGACCTTGCGCTGACCGGTTGGATGTCCATGCAATAACAATCCACTAAGAAACGAAGAATAACAAGGTGATTACCGTCTCCACGGATTCAACCCCTCCTTCAATTTCTTCGGACCTTGCGCTCCACCGTTTGCACGTCCACTGCACACGTTCGAATCCACGAACGCCACTCGAATCCACGAGCACACGTTTCGAATCCACGAAACGCCTTCAACACACCGAATCCACGGTGCCACGTCGAATCCACGACGCAAACTCAGCCGGTAAGAATATTGGCTTCGATGGTGATCCTTTGCTTAGATTATCAATGAAGATCCATGGAAAAAATCTCTAAGCAAAGATTAGATCAATTCGACAAAAGATAGATCTTGGAAGAACCGTCGAATTGACCTAAAAGAGGCTATAAAGAAGAACGATAAAAACCTAGCCTCTAGGGTTGCTCTCAAGTGTTTTATAAATTGATCGGTATTGAACCCCCGTTCTTGAGAAACCCTAAATGTCTATTTATAGCCCTTGGAAACATATTAGAGTCGGTTTAGGAAACTTTTCCCGAGAGGGCATTGTGTACCGGTACCAAATATCGTGTTCCGGTACGCAATGGTGCAAAACACAGATTTTTCTATTGTGTTCCGGTACGCGAGTCCGTGTTCCGGTACGCAATGCAATTTACAGAAAATTCTGTGTCGGGTTAGAGGAACTTCAAGTGTGGTTCCGGTATGCAATGTAAAAACTGATTTTTCCAAGATAAACTTTATCCAAAACAAACCCAGTACCGGAGTCCAAACTTAAAACAAGTTATAAGTTAAAACCAAGTTCCTAAAACCAAGTCTAAACCGGTTTTCATTAATTTTCTGTTTCCAATGATTATAAATGAACATTAATCACCATGAGCTATATTTAATCATACCTGAGAGTTGACTTGGGCTCATGTTGAATCTTCAACGAGTCTTCGAAGGCTGATTTGACAATTTGATCCCTTTAAGACTCCGACTCAACTTACTGACTTGACTCACGAAATGTGCCAACACCAAAAAGCCGTAACAATCTCCCCCTTTGGCAATTTCGTGACAAAACCCAAAAATACATAAAAACTCTCAAGTCACTCATCTTAAACCAAAAGATCGAAATTCAATGTCATCACCAAAACATTGATTTTCTTTGCGTGAAAGATCCAATAAATACAAAATACATTTGAACCAAACAGTCCTAGAACAAACTCTATGACTTAGGACTTGGAGTCTTAAAGTGATGTAATTCCTGCAAAACAAAACTCCAAACACAATCAAATGTTAGTCGTTAGAAATTAAAATCCTACATTTGATCCGTCTTCCTTTTGGTTCTTTTGTTTTTCGGCTCTTTCAATGTCTCCCCCTATTTTGAGCATCTCCAACATGTTCTCCATGTTCTCCCCCTTTGTGATCGTGTTCTCCCCCTACGATCATTTCCGTTCTCCCCCTTTTTGTCACAAATTGTCAAACAGTTAATAGAAACAAAAAGAGAACATACTAGAAGGATAAGTTCTTAGTTACATGCCCATTAGAGTTCTTGTTCAACACAAAGTGAAAAGAAACTAAAAAGCAAAAACAAGAAGGTAAAGAGATCACTCATCCTGATCTGAATCTTCATCGTCCTCATGTGATGTAGGTCCGTGAGATGTACTCGGTGCAGTTGCTCCAGTGACCACATCATCATGTTTGCATCCAAGGATATCGAAGATTTTCTTTAAGCTATCCTCAAGTTTCTTGAAGCCTCGCTCCATCCTTTGCTCCATCCTTTTCTTTAGTGAACGAACATCCCGATGCAGGGTTTGAAGAGTTACAACCTCATCTGGTTCAGGAGATTCTTGACGAGGTGGTGCACTCACTGTCGCTTCACTTGCATAGGCTTTTGTATGCCCAAAAGTCTTCAAAGTGCTAATTGACTTGGCTAAAGTGATTCCATCAATTGCCCCCAAGCCATAATCATATTTGGCACAAGTGATGTCCACTCCGTGATCTTCCAGAATACGCGTAATCAAGATCGGATACGGTAGAAGGTCACGTTGTCTAGATCCTTCAATGACATGCACCATCTGCTGCCAAATGAGAAATGGAATGTTGGTGTTAATTCCATTTGCACTTTCCGGGTGACCAAGGAGAAAGAGAAGTAACAATCGATCCCATCGAATCCTTTTGGTCCCCAGTGTGGGCAATAGGTTGTAGCATACGATTAAGGACAAAATATGATACTCTGGTTTTAGGTCCTTTGATTCAACATATGATCTGTTCGTGTGCGTCCCTGTCTTGCAAATAGAGTCCACAACCATATCCCAATGGGTATCATGTAGGAAGTTTCCATCAGTATAATAAAGACCAGTAGTGTCAACAGCTAATCCAAGGTTTGCACCAATTACTGCTGGAGTAATGTCAAACTTGACGCCTCTAACTGTTGTTTCAAAGACGAAGGCCCCGGTGTCATGGTCTTTTTGAAGTATGTTACCTTGCATGTAGAATTCCCTGATGATCTCCACACAAAAACCCATCTTAGGTTGAACGCTGCCAAGTGGCCGAATATGGCTTCGTTCCAAAATCCTTGCAAAGTCTGGCACCTCACGACATAGCTCATTAAAGTTCACGTGTCGCTCTCCAATGCATGTGCGGTTTGCAAATCTAGCACGGCGTTTTGCACTCACATGCGGTTCACTTTCATCAACATTAGATCTCCGTTGAGAGCGGTCGCGTATTACCGGTCCACCGGTACTTCTACGCGGAGGAGAATCCGCACCCTTCTTTTTCCGTGGAGCCATAGGTGCTTTTCCCTTTCCTTGAACTGTTTCTTCTTCATATTCTGAGGAATTTTCAGAATCTGAGCTAGTTGAATCCTCGTTGCGTGATCGTTTGGTAGCCTTCTTCTTTCCAGAACCACGACCACGTCCACTTCCAGTGGCCATTAAGATCACTAGTGCAAGAAGCCATGAACATGCCATTTCCTACAAAGAACACAATGCACTATGATTTGATCTTATAGAAAGGCTTAAACATGTCTAAGAAACATTCTAAACATGTCACAAGTGATGATTCATCATTCAAAATTCATTTACATCAAAAAGCCCTAATTCTCAATTTTTTCTATGTTAAGAACACATGAAAATGTTAGATTCAAGCAAATAAGCATGGAAACATGAATCTAATCGCATAGAGAACAACCATTTATGTTCTAAACATGAATTAAGAGTGATTTAAGCAAGAGATTTCATTTGGAGTAAGGATCAACTCAAAAAAAACCAAAATAAAACATCAAAACCTAAAAACTAGGGTTTTGAAGTTAAAGAAACCAAGATCTAAGTAGAAACTTACAAATGAGTGCAACAAATCACTTGATCTTGAGGAAAAACCCCTTAGAGATGTTTTAGAGAGAGAGAGGGAGGGTTTTGAAGTGGGAGAGATGAAATAAAAACATTGTTGTTTCGGAATATAAAGAATTCCAGTCCGCGTACCGGTACAAGGAGTCGCGTACCGGTACGTAGTGTAAAAAACCGAAAAACCTTCGTTCGGGTTCCGGATTGTAAAACAGGGGGTAATCCGGATCCGCAAAGTAGTTCCGGTACTAAAAGAGTAGTACCGGTACGCCAGTGAAAAACCAGAAAAATTCACATTCGGGATCCGGATTGGATTTTCTAATCCGGATTGGATTTTCAGGTACTAAAAAGCAGGTACCGGAACAACAGAGCCAAAAAGCAAAAATTTCTTGAAACAAATCCAAATTTTGAAATCTTTTCAAATACCGATTTGTATTCCATCAAGAAAACCATTTAAGTGCTTTGAAGAACAATGAATTCACATAGATGTCATTCAATCCAAATTTCTTTCATTAGAATAATTTAGAAAAATAATAATCAGAAAGAGTATGTAAGCACTTTAGCGTATCAACTTTAAACAAAAGTCATCGTTTCATGCAACAAGAAATAGATTATACCAAATCTATCAAAAATACTCAAAAATGAAACGAAAATTTATGGAAATTAAAACTCTTAAAGTTGAACACTTCAATTACATCTAACCTGATCTTATGAGTAATGCCTTTATCAAATCATCAATTTTGGTAAAGAAAATGAAATACAAAGATCAATAGATGTTTGAAATCCCAGATAAGTTAGATAATATATCTAGACAATCTGTTGAAGGAGTGGCTCTTTGAGCATCTTTTAACAAAAATCCCACCTTATACCAACCATGAAATATGACTGAGTCAAGTATTTCATTATGCATTTCATCAACATTTTTGAAACAAAAATTTGCTTTGCATTCATGGAGTATCTTTTTCTTTTTCTTTTCCTCCATGTGGTGGTAGTTTTCACACTCCTCATTGGGATGTAACTCTTTCCACATCTTTTGAGCATTTTACATTTCATTGACTCCCCCTCAATTGGCTATCAATTATTTAATATATAAGGTATTCAACCAAAAATTGATCTCGCATTCATACTCGACTAAGCAATCAAATATGATAATGACTATACCAAGAGATCATTGAGAGAGAAATTGACTTTGATCACTTAAAAGATGAATTAATTAACATAAATGATCATTGCAACATTGAAATATTATGATATCAAAAGCATAATAAATTTCTAAATGCGTGAAAGGATGCAATTAAAGTCAATTTAGCCAATGCTCAATTAAACAACTCCTTTAAATGAAGTGTCTTCAAGATTATGAATATGGAGTCAAGTTGATAATCCAAGAAAAATTAATTTGGAGTGAATGAACGTGAAGCCCTTTTTATTCAATGCACTTGTTCGTTAAAAACCCTTTTGTTCAAAAACAAAGTATAAAAATAAAGAGCATTGAGAAACATGTAATGCAGAGATTAAGAAAAAAATATGAAGGGAAAACCAATCAAAGCATTACACACAGTCATAAGCTATTTAGAACTTAAGACAAGGAAAGATATCACCTTTCCGAATCCAAAATCGCTGGATTTTGGGTTGTCTTGATTCGTTGTGGCCGGGGGTTGTCCGCTTTGACTGTTGGTCCACCTTAGGTCTTTGCCTGCAATGATCCACTTGAATGATTGATGTTGCGGCTCGGACCTTTGGTGGGTTGAGTGAACTCCTTTGACTTGATGTGTCTTTTGATTCCGTTGAGTTCGCTCCGTAGATGAAGTTGCCGAAGAATTCTTCTTTCTCTTTTTCGGGCAATTCTTCACCAAATGTCCTTCAAGTCCACAAAGGTGACATGTCCTTCCTTTCAATTTTATTGTGGAACTTGAAGCATGTGCAGTTTGGTCCTTTTTAAATCCCAAACCAACCTTGCTTGCTTGACCTAATCCGGACATACAATTAAGTTTCTTGGAACCGGTTGAAAGCCTTTGTATGTCGGATTTAAGTTGATGAACTTGCTTGGTCAAAGCTTGGTTGGTGACATGAATTTCTTCAAACTGCTTTTCAAGAAAACCAATCTTGTCCATATATGATTTAGCGTTTGTCTCCGATTGGTTTAGCTTTTCTTGGAGGATTTTATTGTTATCCAAAACCCGTCCATGTTCCTCCTCGAGATCATGAAGTTTGATCTTTAAAGCTTGATTCTCGTCTTGAACTTCTTGTCGTTGCTTCCTCAACTTCTTGTTAAGTTTGGCCATCTTCTTTGATTCCGCAAGAAGTTGTTGGTATGCCTCAACGAGTTCTTCTTCGTCCGACTCCCCCTCACTTGATGACTCTCCTCCGGATGTTGATGTTTCATGCAAAATCAAAGGAATAGAGTCAGTGACTAAAGATGATAAGCACAAATTAGAAGAGGGAATTTGAGAGGCATGAAAAGCAACAATTTTTTCTTTTTCCTCTTCACTTGAGGTCGATTCATCGTAACTAGAATCGTCCCAAGTTTTTGCTTGCAAAGCCTTCTTTTTGTATGATTTCTTAGAAGGACAATCCGTTGAAATATGGCCGTAGCCTTTGCATCGATAGCATCGGATTTCCCCTTCGAAATCATCTTTTTCTTTTTCTTTAGAAGGTTTTGCAACGCCTTTGAGTTTAGAGGATTTAGAACCCGATGATCCTTTAGATGGTTTCGTGGATGAAGATCCATCGGTTCGATTCTTCCAAAATTTCCGACGAAATTTCTTTGTGATCCGCGCCAGTTGTTCTTCAAAATCGGCAAAAGAGATTTCATCGTCGGAACTCGATTCGTCATCTTCTTCCTTTGTTGATTTGAATGCAATACCTGTAAGCTTAGAAGAAGACTTGGAAGAATTTTGATTAGTAGGAAAAGTCATCTCATAAGTTTGCAAAGCACCTACTAATTCCTCTACACTCATCTCATCCGGATGACTAACGGTTTCAATGGCGGTAACCTTTGCCCTAAACCGTTCCGGAAGAGTCCGAAGTATCTTTCTTACAATTTTCGACTCCGGGATCTTTTCTCCTAAATTAGCACATGTATTAATTACATCTTGAAGTCTAGTGTAATAATCTGTAAACAATTCATGCTCTTCCATATGAATAGAGTCAAATTGACTTGTAAGCATCTGGAGCTTTTGAATTTTTACAAGATTAGTACCCTCATGTGTAATTTTGAGAATATCCCAAATTTCCTTCGCGGTTTCACACGCGGAAATTCTTGTAAACTCAGTCGAGGAAAGAGAATTATATAAAGCGTTCATACCTTTCCCATTGTAAGAAGATCTTTCGATTTCCTCTTTAGACCATCTAGAGCGAGGTTTTGGGGTAGTAGAATTTCCTACTTCCTCAACCGGATGCACCCAACCGTATTCAACGGTTTGCCATACCCGCTCATCAATAGAGATGAGAAAAGCTCTCATCCGCATTTTCCAATATGCATAATTGGTCCCATCAAAAAGAGGAGGTCTAAAAATATTACCACTTTCACCCATCATGATAGATAAACCTAAAACCCGCTCTGATACCAATTGTAGAGTTATTTAGGATCCACAAGGATCTAAATAGGTACTATCAAACACCTAGAGGGGGGTGAATAGGTGTAATATTATAAAAACCAATCTCAGTGCAAAAATAAAAAATAATGCGGAAAATAAAAATCAACACACCGAGATTTACGTGGAAACTCCAATCCAGGAGAAAAACCACGGGACCAACACGCAATAACAATCCACTAAGAATTGAAGAATAACAAGGTGATTACCGACTCCACGGACTCGACCCCTCCTTCAACTTCTTCGGACCTTGCGCTGACCGGTTGGATGTCCACGCAATAACAATCCACTAAGAAACGAAGAATAACAAGGTGATTACCGTCTCCACGGATTCAACCCCTCCTTCAATTTCTTCGGACCTTGCGCTCCACCGTTTGCACGTCCACTGCACACGTTCGAATCCACGAACGCCACTCGAATCCACGAGCACACGTTTCGAATCCACGAAACGCCTTCAACACACCGAATCCACGGTGCCACGTCGAATCCACGACGCAAACTCAGCCGGTAAGAATATTGGCTTCGATGGTGATCCTTTGCTTAGATTATCAATGAAGATCCATGGGAAAAATCTCTAAGCAAAGATTAGATCAATTCGACAAAAGATAGATCTTGGAAGAACCGTCGAATTGACCTAAAAGAGGCTATAAAGAAGAACGATAAAAACCTAGCCTCTAGGGTTGCTCTCAAGTGTTTTATAAATTGATCGGTATTGAACCCCCGTTCTTGAGAAACCCTAAATGTCTATTTATAGCCCTTGGAAACATATTAGAGTCGGTTTAGGAAACTTTTCCCGAGAGGGCATTGTGTACCGGTACCAAATATCGTGTTCCGGTACGCAATGGTGCAAAACACAGATTTTTCTATTGTGTTCCGGTACGCGAGTCCGTGTTCCGGTACGCAATGCAATTTACAGAAAATTTTGTGTCGGGTTAGAGGAACTTCAAGTGTGGTTCCGGTACGCAATGTAAAAACTGATTTTTCCAAGATAAACTTTATCCAAAACAAACCCAGTACCGGAGTCCAAACTTAAAACAAGTTATAAGTTAAAACCAAGTTCCTAAAACCAAGTCTAAACCGGTTTTCATTAATTTTCTGTTTCCAATGATTATAAATGAACATTAATCACCATGAGCTATATTTAATCATACCTGAGAGTTGACTTGGGCTCATGTTGAATCTTCAACGAGTCTTCGAAGGCTGATATGACAAATTGATCCCTTTAAGACTCCGACTCAACTTACTGACTTGACTCACGAAATGTGCCAACACCAAAAAGCCGTAACAATTTCACACTGTGGATTTACGAAAAAAAACTGCATGGGGATCTGGACTACTCCAAAAGCCGTCGAACGAATCCATCGACGGCAGCGGCTCGACCCATGTGGACTTAGCGGCGGTGCGGCGGCCCCGTGCGGGCACGCGCAAGCAGCTCACGCGGGCGGCAGCCCCGCGCGGGCACGCACAAGCAGCGCACGGTGGCAGGCAGCGCGGCGCGGTAGCCCCGCACGGGCACAGCCCCGTGCGGGCGTGGCAGCGGCGCGGCAGCAGCGCGCGGCGGCATGCAGCGTGGCGCGGCAGCCTCGCGCGGGCCCAGCCCCGCGCGGGCGTGGCAGCAGCACGCGGCGGTAGGCAGCGCGGCGCGGCAGCCCCGCGCGGGCCCAGCCTCATGCGGGCACGCGCGGCGGCAGGCAGGGCGGCGCGGGCCCAGCCCCGCGCGTGTCCAGCCCCGTGCGACCTCAACAGTACTCTGGGGGAAGCTCTTCCAGCGGGAGTCGACGCCCTAAGCGGTGGAGACCACAGCAGGGAGCCAGAAGCGCACCAATGGGAGGACCGAGATTGGCGGACAGGCCTTGTGTGATATGCGGAGGGGTGCACCTAGTGACAGAGTGCTCCCAGAGACAGGATCACTGCTTCCGTTGCGGCAAGCAAGGGCACTTTCACCGCAACTGCCCCTTGACCCTGGGAACAGCATCATCAGCAGCTTCCACGCCTTCGCCGCAGTATGCAGGACGGGGGAAAGCTCCTATGGGATCGGCCACTAGACCCCCTGCACCACGACGAGAGGGAGAAAGGCAACCGCAGCCAGGCGGGAGGGTGTATTCGATGACCTGCCAGGAGACGGACCCGCCGGAGGACGTTGTGGCAGGTATTACTTCAGTTTCAAATTTTCGTGCTAAAACTCTTTTTGATACCGGAGCAACCCACTCTTTCATATCTCGTGATTTTGTTTGTGCACATGGTTTTGGGGAGAGACCTCTCCGGAGTCTTTTGACGGTCTAAACCGCGGGTGGGCCTTTCGAGGCCGATAGCCTTGTGCCCTCCTGCCCGATAAGGCTAAGGAGGCTATCTTGCCCTTGGGATTTGGTGGTAATCCCTCTAAAGGAGTACAACGCGGTGCTAGGCATGGATTGGCTCACTACGTACCAAGCAATAATCGACTGTGAGAAGCGGTAGGTGCGACTACAGGAACCGGGCTTCCCCGAACATATGTACCTGGCCTGTAAGAGCACCTCTTTTCCAACTGTCATCTCAGCAGCACGAGCCAGAAGGTTGGTGGAGGGAGGATGTGTGGCATACCTGGCCTCTGTAGATCTAGCCACTCGACCCTCCACGACGCCCTCGGACATTCCGGTAGTAAGGGAGTTCCCCGATGTCTTTCCAACGGAACTACCGAGAATGCCCCCCGAGCGAGAGGTTGTGTTCCCTATCGAGCTTTTACCGGGCACACAGCCTATCACGAAGGTGCCCTACAGAATGGCCTTCGCGGAACTGAAAGAACTTAAGGCCCAACTCGAAGACCTCCTGGACAAAGGATTTATCAGGCCAGCGTGTCACCCTGGGGCGCACCAGTACTCTTCGTGCGGAAGAAGGACGGAAGCCTGCGTCTATGCATCGACTACAGGGGGATAAATAAGGTTACGGTGAAGAATAAGTACCCCCTGCCCAGAATCGACGACCTCTTTGACCAGCTACGGGGAGCGACGGTATTTTCAAAAATTGATCTGCAGTCAGGCTATCATCAGCTCCGAGTTCAGAATGAGGATATTCCAAAAATCGCTTTCTGAACCCGGTACGGCCACTACGAGTTCACAGTAATGCCGTTCGGGCTTACGAATGCCCCGGCGGTATTTATGGATATGATGAACAGAGTCTTCAGGCCCTTCCTAGACCGGTTCGTGGTGGTCTTCATCGACGACATCCTGATCTATTCATCTACCGACGAGGAACACGAGGACCACTTGCGAACCATTCTCCAGACTCCCAGGGATCAGAAGTTGTTCGCTAAGCTCAAGAAATGTGAATTCTGGCTTCGCGAAGTGGGATTTTTAGGGCACGTGATTTCGGCGGAGGGAATTGCAGTGGATCCCAAGAAGGTGGAGTCGGTGATCAACTGGCAGCCGCCGACTACAGTGACGGAGATCTGCAGTTTCTTGGGCCTGGCAGGTTATTACAGACGCTTCGTCGAGGGTTTCTCGAAGATTGCTGCCCCTCTGAACCGGTTGACCAGGAAAGGAAAAAAATTTGTGTGGACGACTCAATGCCAGGAGAGCTTCGAAGAACTCAAGAAAAGGCTAACTAGGGCACCAGTACTTGTACTACCGACACCCGGAGAGGATTACGAAGTATACTGCGACGCGTCACGGATCGGCCTTGGGGGTGTACTGATGCAACAAGGAAAAGTAATAGCCTATGCTTCCAGGCAATTGAAGGAATATGAAAAGAACTACCCGACACACGATTTAGAGCTGGCCGCAGTTGTTTTTGTTTTAAAGCTTTGGAGGCACTACCTCTTTGGTGTCCACTGTAATGTGTTCTCGGACCACCAAAGTCTTAAATACCTGTTCACCCAGAAGGAATTAAATTTACGGCAGAGACGGTGGTTAGAGTTGCTGAAGGATTACGATCTATCAATTCAATACCACCCCGGGAAGGCAAATGTGGTAGCAGACGCTTTGAGCAGGAAGGGGCAATTAGAAGGGACGTCAGCAGGCGCGATCACTGAACAGGACAGCTTGATCGCGGAGTTCTCACGATTGAGGTTGGAGGTGGTGCCAGCGGGAACAGTCGCGCGACTTTTGACCTTGATAGTCAAGCCTACGCTGTTCGAGAAGATCCGGGAGGGGCAACAGACCGATTCTCACTTACAGCTCGTCCGAGACAGGATTTTCCCGAACCAGAAGAGCGATTTTTCGGTGGGGGACGACGGCACCCTACGTTTTCGTGGGCGGATTTGCGTGCCCGATTCGTCGAAATTGAAGGAGGAGATCTTGTCAGAGGCACACCGCGCCCCCTATGCGGCGCATCCGGGAGGCACGAAGATGTACAAGGATCTCAAGCAGACCTTCTGGTGGCCTAAACTGAAGGGGGATGTGACACGACACGTAGCTCACTGTCTAGTCTGTCAGCAGATAAAGGCCGAACACCAGCGACCGGCGGGAAAGTTGCAACCCCTACCTGTGCCAGAGTGGAAGTGGGATCGGATTACCATGGATTTTGTCACCGAATTCCCACATTCGCAACAGGGGCACGACGCAGTCTGGGTCATAGTGGACCAGTTAACCAAGTCAGCCCATTTCCTGCCTATTCATACGACCTGGACCCGAGATCGATTAGCTCAAGCCTACATCAGCGAGATCGTGAGGTTGCACGGGGTGCCAGCATCGGTCACTTCCGATAGGGACACGCGATTCGTCTCGAACATTTGGCAGAGTCTACAATGGGCTCTGGGGACCAAACTGCAGTTTAGCACAGCCTTCCACCCCCAGACGGACGGACAATCCGAGCGGGTGATCCAGATTCTCGAGAACATGCTTCGCGCCTGTGTGCTTGATTTGGGAGACGGATGGTTACGCTACCTACCCCTCGTGGAATTCGCCTACAACAACAGCTACCAGGCCAGCATACAGATGGCGCCATATGAAGCCTTATACGGGAGACGTTGTCGATCCCCGATCTGTTGGGACGATTTAGGGGAAAGGAAGTTCTTGGGACCAGACTTGGTAGAAGAGACTGAAGAGAAGGTACGCCTCATCAGACAGCGTTTACTGACCGCCCAAAGTCGACAAAAGAGCTATGCAAACCAAAGGCGCCGCGACTTGGAGTTTCAAGTGGGGGAGCACGTGTTACTACGAGTCTCACCATCCAAAGGAATTAAGCGGTTCGGGCTGAGGGGCAAGTTGTAGCCTCCCCTAGTGGGGGTGAGAACTACTATAAAAACAGTAGCCTCCCCTAGTGGGTTAAGCCTCAAACTATAACAAGCCCACTTGTAGTAACCGCTTCTTTTTTATTTTATTTCGGATTTTATTTATTTATTTACCTCTTTTAGTGGTCCGGCGGGGGGTTAATAATTCGATTAATTCTGGGCAGACCGTCGGGGCTCGCGGGTATTTTTAGGTGTTAGAGCTCGCGAAACGGGGAACGGTGGCGCGATCAGATTTGAATTCCGACCCCGGGATCTCCCAGAATAATTTTTTGAAGGTTACTAGCAGTTCCGGGTGCATCAAAAGGCGTGCGGGCGATCGGCACATTTTTCGACGTAAATTGGATCCCTGGTTCGCACCCGATCGACTAAGTCTTGAGTTTGGGGATTATGGCTCATTTTCCCACTTCTCATTTCTTTCGTTCGTGCGGTAGGGTTTTTCTGAGGAGTGCAGGAGAAACCCCAATTCTCCTATCTTCTTCCCACCATCTGACGTTGGCGTGAGGAACCGTGGCGACGAGAACGGGACGATCCTCCTTCCTCGCGACCAGAACGGGACGATCCTCCTTTCTCCTCCTTTACCGGCGAAACCAAGGTTCGGGGAGCGCGCCAAGACGCGGTGGAACCGAGCGTTGACCGTTGCGCGAAAAAGGTGGGTTTTCGTTCTGAGATTTAGTGTGGGTTTTCGTTCTGAGATTTAGTGTGGGGTTTTCGTAAACTGTAAATATTTTGAATTACTCATCTAACTGTGCTAATACTTGGTAATTTCTATGGTTCGTTACTATCGGTTTTGTCTTGTGTACTTGGTTACGATGCTCGAGGCTGCAGCACGCGCACCCGCGGTTTGGCCACCGCAAGGGTGCGCTTTTCTGAAAAAATGGTCTATGACCCGTGTACCCCACAAGGTGACGTAGTGGGGGCCCTCCCTGGGCGAGGGGGGGCTAGAGGTGCCAAGGTGTGAGAGGTGCGACCCGTCGAGGTAGGCGCCTGGCGTGGTTTACCGATGTAGTTGTTCGGTGGTGTACCGATGTGGTTGCTCGGTGGTGTAGGTACTCGGTAGGATTGCCGGGATAGGTGTCCGGATTAGGTTATGCAGGGGTCGTGTTTTGCCCGTTGGGGAGGGCGGTTGCTCTGGATGGTTCTCACGGTCTGCTTTATTTACATTTTTCCTGCATTCCTTTTTATATCTTGTGTCGCTGACTTTCCACTCCGTGACAGGTTCCTTCAGGGGTGAGAGCTAGGGCGACGGTGAGGCCGTGGCAGGAGCGCTTGGGTCCTTCGAGGCCATAGACTGTATTTACTTATTTCTTTCGCATTTCATTTCCTATTAGTAGTCTACTGTGTGGTTCGCGATACCCTTGTGGGGTCGGTGTGGATGTTGGGACGTTTTTCACTTAGTTATGTGGATGAGTGATTTATTCTTCTCCTGTTTGGCCATTTTCGAACTACAAAAGAAAAAGAAAAAGAAAAGTCATTGCGAAAACTGTTTTAGAAACCTGGGTGCCGTGTGGGCACCGCTTTCAAAACTTGTGGATTTATCCTTTCAAATCAATCGGCCTCAAGAACTCTGTAGTCGTGTACTTTCATGTAAGTAAACGGTTGTGATTAAATGATTGTAATAACTGCGACGCCGTGCATATACAGAGGAGACTCTGCCCGTTTGCGGGGTGAATCCATGTATGCGGCGGGTCTGGGCGCGCACCGGGGAGAAAGGACTTTCAAAAAAAATATACCCAAAAATTCATACCTTCCGTTGGTTGTCTTCCGCTTAATAAAACCCCCGGGGCGTGACACCACTAGGACAACCAGAGGCGAAAAGGAAAGAAAGGTGGTATGCTAAGAATATAAATGCTGAAGAAAGCTACCACTAATGTAGGGCCCCTAAACTCTTTACAGCTTTTTTCCATGAATCCACTGTGCAAACACCTGTTAATGGTGTATCTGGCCCATGGTGCATCAAAGGGATGCCACAGATGGACCCTGTGAGCTTTGGTTGGCTGTTTTGGCCTTCGGCTGCTTTTGCCGAATTTTAGAAAAAGGAATTTGGCCAAACAGAGGGTGGATTTGGATTCAGCGCGGAAAAACGCTTGAAAATGGCTTTTTATTTGCTTAATTCTGAGCCCGGATGCCCAAAAGCGGGCTCCCGAAAGTTTTGGCAGTTTTTGGTGTTTGCGGGAGCCTCCGGCAAATTTTGGAGGCGGATTTTGGCGAAACGGACGTCGTTTTTGGAATCAGCGCGCGAAAACGGTCAAGATGGGCTATTTTCTTGCTGTTTTTGAGCTTGTGGGTACTGTTCACGCCGGAACAGTGTCTCCGGCGATCTCCGGCGGCGGCCGGCGGCGGCGGGCAGCGCCGGCGGGCGGAGGCGCAGCCTCGGGCAGGCGGCAGGCGGCGGCACGCGGCGCGGGCAGGCCGCGGGCAGGCGCGCAGGTGCGCGGGCAGGAGCGCAGTCCACCGCGGAGGTCGTGCGCCGGGGGCGGGCCACGTGGCGCTTTCCGGTTGGCCGGCGCAGCAGACGCGGTCCACGGAATTTGGGCCCGGGTGCACGGTAGACCGGGTGGACACGTGGCGTGAGGTGATTGGTCCGGTGTTGTGCTCCCGGTCCACGCAACCGGTGGAGTTGGTGACCGGGGCAGTTGGCTGTACGGCGGGGCAGGTGGCCGTACGGCCGGGGCAGGCGGCGACGTGCGCGGTCCACGGCGCGACGTGCGCGGTGCACGGATTGCCGGGCCACGTGTCGCGCGGCCATTGGCGGGCTCAGGTGCACCGGGTGCAGCGGGGCGCGAAGGACCGGGGTTGTGGGCTACGTGGCCGGCCCACAGCGTTTCGGGCTTGAACAGTAATGGGCCGGGCCCATTACTGTAGCCGCCCGAAAAATTTCGGGCGCCCGAAACCTGGACTTATTTGGTATTTTTGCAATTGTTTCTCCAGCACTATATATACCAACCCGAGCCCCCTTCTTTGCTTTTTTCTCTCAACCCTTTCACTTTCTGCCCGAGCCCCCTTAAGCAAAGTTGTTCATCTCTTCACCCTTGATCTTCCTGCCAAGTTCTAGGATTTTAGGAGGCACGAATCCCGAGGTTTCCCATTTTACGGCGCGGCGCGACGTTGCTTTCCTGTGTTCTTCTTCGGCGCAGCGACAGTGTTTTAGCTCCCCTGGGCTACCCCGAGATCACTTTGCTGTGATTCTTGCGCCGGCAGACTCCTAAGAGGTAGGACTTCATCTTTCGTTTTGGTCGCGCTTTCCCGTTTCGAGGTTTTGGCACGGATCCCGAGGCAAACAGTGACCCCATTTTCTGTGTGAACTTCCTTGACAGCAGCGGGGTATTTTGGCCATATCTTCGCGCACGAGCGTCAGACGGAAACGAGCTTATACAACTTTTTCATCTACGGATCGCAAGGAACGCGCTCGTATTTTTCTTGGATTTTCCTGAGGTTTATTTCGAGGTGAAAATTACTGTTTTCTCAGTGAACAGTGCACAGTTTTTAGCACAGATTTTTGTATGAGTGTACCCCCTTGCCGAATTTTTATCTTGACTTACCGAACTCAGATTTGGGCGTGCAAGGTACCGTTGCGAAGCTATCGACGCGAGGATCGCCGTGATATTTTTCTTGGAATTTTCTGGGCACTTTCTGCAGGTGATAATTTAACAGTTTTGAATCCGAGGTTGTATGTGGTTATGAGAGCAATAATTGGGAGCCTAAGTGTAATTAGTGAGCTTTGTATTGTACCAGGAATATTACGGGTGTGCTAAAATTGTGGGAGCAAGGATTTGGAGTTTTGGTATTTTCTGCTGTACGGACTTGGACAGTTGCACTTCAGGTGGGTGGTTGTTGTACTCCTCTCCTTTGTTATGCCCACTAGGAATATCAGAGTACCCCCACATTGTTGATGCTAATTGTGTTGATTGGTAGACTTGCATGCTCTAGGGAATTAATTATTGTTATTTGATCCATGTGGAAATTGTTGGACTGCATGTTTAGGGGTAAAATAATAGTTGAGGACTATAAAATTGCTAAATATTCATATGAGACTGTCACTTTAGCTTATGTCACTCTAAACTGATTATTCTTGGAAAATGGACAAAATATTGAACAATGCATGATTAAACGGGTCACTTAATTATTGTCATCTTTTACTGCTACACTATCTTTTGGGACTTGACTTAGGAGAAACCATGCATTTATTCTTTTCTTCTCCTATTATTGATAGACTTGCGGCATAGTCGCTCAGGTTCGAGCGTGTGTTGGACAGTGTAGTCAGGTATTGGGGATTTGGGACAGGTTGGGCTTTTGACAGGGTGTTGCGGCGACCACGGATCTTGGGTGGTTGACCGGGTTGTTACTATTGCATCAGATTGGGTGTTTTGGGGATCGGGCTTTCTTTAGTGGAGGGTTTTCCCACTTTGATCATAGTCATGATCCAGTCCTGCTATTATGAGACAGTGGTTACAGAGATGCTTGTTACAGTGATACTTTACTCGTGTGGGTCGCTCCCCTCGAGTGCCACTCCGGAGTAGGCTTTCCACGGTGCAGAGCGCCGGGCACCAGGCTGGTTCTTGAGTTCGACAGCAGAGCAGGCAGTGCCAGTGTTCACTGGCGGTCAGATTGGGTCATTTGACAGGCTTCTTGATACTGATGCATTACTTTCTCCATCCTTGTTGGTTGGTCATGTAGAGGCATATTAGGGATAGCATTTATCAGTTGCTTCATTTATCTGCACCCCCTTTTTTCTTCTCCTTTCCCTTTTTGCCTCTGAGCACCTGGTGGGCATATCTGAGCTGAGGCTTTACCCACTAGGGGAGGCTACTGTTTATAGTAGTACTTACCCCCATTGTCTTTCTTGTTTCTTTCTTCTCCCTTGTTTTGCAGAGTCCTCCGTGGGAGTTGCTGGGCCGTCAGCAACTGATCGAGGTAAGCGGATTGCGGACTAGATAGAGAGCCACCCGAGGGTTGTAGCTGGAGATTTTTGGGTACCCGGTCTTCTCAGACAGCTTTTATTTATTTTCTTTTGGGTCTGGCTTATGCCAGCTGTTTGTATATTTAGTGGTGAGCTGGGAGAGACATCTGTATTTTATTTCACTGTTGTACTTTTTACTTCCAGCTTCTGTCTGAGATACAGTAGTTTTAGTTTAGCTCTGATTATTATGCTCTTTTATTGTTATTTCTTATATCTGAGCAGGTTACCGACGCTTCGTGTATGTGGGAAATACCGCATGCACGGCGGATCTGTAGACGGGCCCGGGTTCTGGTTTACACCCGGGGCGTGACAACTAATATGCCTCTAAATGCCAAGCTAATAAGAATAGCTAAAAGTATGCATCAGTATCTAAATGCCTGCCTGAATAACCCAATCCGACCACCAGTAAACACTGGTACTGCCTGCTCTGCCTGCCGCATCGGGTATGCCAACCCACGCATAACACCGATGCAAAGAAGGAGTCTCAAGAACTTAAAGCCTGCCTGTCGCACACTCCGGAGTGGCACTTGAGGAGAGCGACCCACACGAGTAAAGTATCTCAATAACAAGTATCATAAACTAGCAGGACTGGATCACGACTCTGATCAAAGTGAGTAAAATCCATCCACTAAAGAAAGCCCGATCCCCCCGATCTGATGCAACTGAAGCTACTCGGTCGACCGCCCAATGTCCGCGGTCGCCGCAATACCCTGCCCTCAAGCCAGCCTGTCCCAGAACCCAAGAGTCTGACTACACTATCCCAAAACCCCCTGCTCGCGCACGAGCTACTAATACCCAAAGTCTAGCGTGAAAGGAGAAAAGCAGAAAATATGGTTTCTCCTAAGTCAAGTTCCGGCATGATAGTGTAGCAGAAAAAGGTGGCCTATCTAGATGACCATACAAGCATGCAAGTGTCCTCAGGTAAAATAAAAGAAAAGTATCTAATAGTACTCTCAAATAGGCTAGATCAATTGTCCCAACATGATAATCCCTTTTTGCATAAACAACTAAGTACTAACTAGCATGCATATGTATCCCCATAATAATATTCCAAGATGATGATAATAGCATAAGAACAATGAGTACAAAATAGCCTATGTGTGAGGACCCGGATCCCCACGACAGGGTTTACTGTTGGATTTGAGGCTTTTGGGTGTGTGGGTGTGCGTGTCGGGCTCCAGATTGGAGTTTCTGGTGAAATTGGGGCTTGTTTCTTCTCTGGAAGTCCATTTTGGTTGTATGAGGTGTTTGCGCGCTTATTGGAGCCAAGAATGGGACTCGGAACAGAAATTGGATCAAGTTTACTTTTCCGGGGAATTTTGGAAAATTTTAGAAGCGGAATTTGGCCGAACGGACCTCGGATTTGGATTCAGCGCGCGAAAACGAGCAAAATGGACTATTTACTTGAATTTTTCGGAGCCCGGACGCGAAAACACGGAAATCGAGGCATGGGGTACTGTTCCGGCGGCCGGAGAGGCGCCGGCGGCCGCCGGCGGGCGGCGGAGCGCGGCGGAGCAGCCTCGGGCAGGCGGCGGAGCGGCGCGGGCAGGTGGCGAGCGGCGCGGGCAGGCGCGCGGGCGCGCGGGCAGGCGCGCGGTCCACCGCGGGGTCGTGCACCGTACGGATGGGACGCGTGGCGCTTTCCTGTTGGTCGGTCCAGCGTGCGCGGTCCACAGAATCTTGGCTCTGGTGCACGGTGAACCGAGGGACACGTGGCGTTGTGTGGTTGGCTGGTTCTGGTGCACCCGGTCCACGCGGCGGCGGCGGCTGAGGCGGTGCCTCGGGACGCGTGCCCGACCCGGGTCCGGCGGCGGCGCGGCCGCGCACGTCGCGCGACGTGCGCGTTGACCAGGTCGGCGTAGGGGCTGCCACGTGGCGCCCCGTGGTTGGTCGGGCGCACGGGTGCACGTCGTCCGGTCGGGACACGTGGCGACGCGGCAGTGGTCGAGGTCGTGCGCCGGGTGCAGGAGGTACGGTTTGGACACGGTGGACGGCCTGAGGGAGAGATTCGGGCGCGCACAGTAACGGGCCGGCCCGTTACTGTAGCCGCCCGAAAACTTTCGGGCGCCCGAAAGTCTGGGCCCGAAAGTGATGGGTTGGTTTTTGGGCTGCTTTTCCTTGTGGGCCTATAAATAGGTCACTTGGGCTGCGTTTTTGAGCCCTTTCCGAGAAGATTTAGCCCTTGCCCCCTTTACCAAAGTTTTTCCTCTTCCTCTTGGGAATCCCCTGGTGAAGTTTCAGAAAATCTGGAAGCCGTGACGACTGTGTTTTCTACCTCGAAGTGCGGAGCGACGGATTTCTGTTGAAGCCCAATATCGTCGCATTTCGGTCTAAAATTTCCACAGAGCTACCCCGACATCCGATTTCAGCGATTTTTGCGGCGTTGGATTCACGAGAGGTAAATCTTCGACTTTCGTGTTGAGTGTTTTGTTCAGATTTGGGTTTTTGGCACGGATTTCGAGGCATTACTGAGCCGCTGTTTTGTTGCAAGAATTCTGGACAGCACCAACTTCGCGGATTTTTATCTCCTCATCCGGACATCGGAATTCGACGATTCAAGAGCCTATCGACATCTACTCTTCGCGAGGATCGTCGTGATATTTTTATTGGAATTTTGTGAATTTTATTTTCAGGTAAAATTCGCGTGTGAACAGTAACAGCCCATGCAGATTTTGGAATAGTGATTTTATGTGTGATTTGGTTGTAATTGTGAGTTGTGGTTGTACCCAGGACATTGTAAGCACCACTATGGTGCTCTTTGCTTAGTGGACTCGGAGTTGTATCAGTTTCTGGGCTTGTTATCTGTATCATCCTGGACAGTTAGCGCGGTCAGGTGGGTGATCCTGCTCTCAATACCTATGGACTGCACTCTAATTCTATGATTATAAGTGCATGCATGATAGTATATGAGCTGTTTAATCTGTGCACACTGTATGTTAGTACCCACAGTTGATAGATGTTAAATCTGATGACCTCATTGAACCACTTGCAGTATTTGAACTCTTGCAACATGGAAACTCAACTTAGCTTTATGGTCAGTTAATTATTTATTCATGCACAATTAGACTACAGACAATGTGAACATGTGTTCAGATTTGCTCATCACCTTAGATTTTTCCCCAGTGGTTGTACCCTTGTCGTTCTGACATTGTTACTTTTATCATCTTGGGACATAGTGGTCTTCCCCTGAGTTATGGGTTGGGAGATTTAGTAGCTATGATGCATTGTACTCGTGTCTGGGGACCGAGTAGTGTTGGTAGCAGTCTGTAGATTGTTCATCATTGAGATAGTGATAGTGATAGTGATAGTGGTAGTGACAGTGGATCTGGGATCTTTGGGACATGGTCATAGTGACAGTGTGGATTTTAGTCAGTGAGTGAGACAGTGATTGGATCTTAGCCTGCAGGAGCCATACTTGAGATCGACAGAGATGTGCAGATACTTTGCTCGGTGGGGTCGCTACCCACGAGTACCACTCCGGAGTTGGGTTTGTTATGTGTCCCTCTGGCTGAGCCAGTTTTGGCAGTCACGGACACCGTCCCTCTGGCTGAGCCAGTTTTGGCAGTCACGGACGCCGTCCCTCTGGCTGAGCCAGTTTTGGCAGTCACGGACGTCCTACATAAGTCCGGTCCTCTGGGATATACGGCAGTAGGTAGGCGCAGGCTTGACTGGACCCTATGGGACAGTCGTTTGGATTGGGTGATCTTAGTTGAGAGAGAGTTGGTCGTGGCATCATATTCATTCTGTTCCGCCCTTTGAGCATTTAGATAGAGGCATAGTAGCAGTAGATGTTTTACTTTCCAGCTTTTCCATACTGCTTTTCTTTTGTTACTTTATGCCTCTAGTAGACTTAGTGGGCAGACCGTCGGGCTTGTTGGCGGCACCCACTGAGAACTACTGTGGGAGGTAGTTCTCACACCCGTCGTGGTGTCTTTTCCCCAGGGACTCCAGCTCCAGTTCCTGCGGTGCCTGTTGCTGATCCTGCTCTTTCAGACCGAGGTAAGGGAGCCGCGAGATAGATCCCTTCCCCTTCAGCTTCAGTGTGTTATAGAGGTACCCCTATATTTTGGTTGTGTCAGGTTTGAGAGTTATGTAGTGAGGTATCGAGTTGTACTTTTCTGCTTTCTTTGAGAGACTTTTGTATTCAGGTGAGGATATGTTGTATATTTTGTGAGAGACTGTATTATTTCTGTTCATAGTTAGTTTTTCCTTACTGCTCTGATATCTGTTAGTATAGTTAATCTATTTTTGCAGGTTTGACGCTACGTCTCTACGGGGCTCCCTGTAGGGGCGGCGGATCTGTTGGCGAACCCGGGGTACAGTTCTGACCCCGGGGCGTGACAGATTAGAGTGGTATCAGAGCCTAGGTTTTAGGTCATTGAGGACTTAGGAACCCTAGGCTTGTGGTTGGACCTTAGGATGACTCACGTGAGAGCCGTGATTTTAGCGGGAGTCCTGATTGGGTTTCTAACTCTTCCGAGCGGATCGGGATGAGTGATTGACATGTCTTCCTTCTGTGGTAACTATGTTGGCTGCAGACAACATAGTACTTCGAGAAGGGGGACATGCCGTTAGACTTCCGCTTGATTGGGTCGAGTGCTGTTTGGTGTTGTCTTGATGTTTGCTTGTGGATTGCAGGTGGGGCACGATGCCTCCTCGACGCAGGATGCGCACACGTTCTCAGTCTTCCTCCTCCCATGAGCCTGAGCAGGAGGAGTCACCCCAGGGTCAGCAGAGTGAGGGGCAGGAGCTTCGGGCTCAGATAGCCCATTTGTCTGAGACTCTCCGACGCCATGTGGAGATTATACGGCGCCAGGAGGAGATCATGGAGCGGATGACGCGCATGATGGAACAAAGAGTACAGCCGGTGGTAGCACCTCTAGAGAGTTTCCCCGTACCTTCCTCGCCAGCGGTGGCACCCCCAGTTGTGCCAGCAGCACAGGCAGCCCTTATTGCACCGGTTACCAGTGGTCAGGCGTCCGGGACGGTAGGACAGTTGGCCCCGACAGAGCAGCGAGAGGTGTTTGATTTGTTGACGAGGTTTCGTCAGACTGATCCACATTATTTTTCGGGGCAGAGTTCGGAGCACAGAGAGGCGGTGTTGACCGGGGTGGCTCCAGCTCCCGCAGGGGTTGTGGGGGCAAAGCGCCCGGCACAGGATGTTGAGGGACAGACGAGTCGGCAGGGACCCCCGAGACCCCTACGATCTTACCCTCAGGGTCGTGGGTTTCGGAGGCGCTCGAGGTCAGGTGGTTCCCGGCAGCAGCCACGGTATCAGCAGTATCAGCCTAGACGGCAGCGCCAGCAGCAGCGACGTGAGTGCGTCATCTGTGGCGGCCCTCACCCACCGTCGCAGTGTGACCAGAGACGGGGACGGTGTTTTCGATGTGGAGAGTTGGGACATTTCCAATCAGTTTGTCGCCGAGCCGTTCCGTCAGTGCAACCCCTTGCTACAGCACCTTCCTTGCCAGTCCAGGAAACAGAAGCCACTCCTCCAGGGCACCATCAGACAAAGTGAGGTACGACGTCAGGACAGACGGGACGACAGTCTTCAGCGCCTGGTGGACGAGATTATGCAGCCATGGTAGAGGGCACCCCAGCAGCAGATCCTATCGCCGCAGGTATGGCTTTATTTTCAGTAGAGTTAAGTGGGTTTTTGGACACCGCTGCATCTTTCCGCACATGTTAGTAGAGCATTTGCATCTCGGCATGATTATGGGATAGGAAATTTATTGCTTGCACGAGTGTTTGGATTCTTCCCAGTATCCTACGAGCAGAGGTGTATTTTGGGGCATGATCGAGACAGCTGAGACCTGAAGAATTGCGCCAGCAGGTGTGACGATCTTGTTACAGCTCCAAGAATTGGTTTGAGTACATGGGGTGGACCCGCTGGTGCGGTATCCTGCAACATTTGATTATGGATGGAGTACGTTGGCCTCTCCGCGAGCTGGATAACAGGAGATCATTTCTACTGGTTACCGAGGCATCTTTCCTGCAGCAGTGGCTTCAGCGGCTTTGGGTTAGGTGCGACTTGTCGAGCGTAGGTGACGCCTAGGACTAGAGGGTTTGTCTCTAGGGGTTTTGGATAGGGTGGTGTTTCTTTTTAGGGGCACGGGTAGACCGTAGCTTCCGTTTTGTTGTCGCCGCAGGAACGGTATCAACCCTTCTCTCCTTTATTTTCTCACTCTTGTGCTGAAATTAGCGAACAGGATAAAAGATACAAAAGATTACTCCAGAAGTAGGGACAGTGCCCGAACCTGTCCTTGTTGGTTTAGGGCAAGGGCACTGGTCTCTCGGAACTTTCGAACTGTTCGCTAATTTCAGTTGTTTTCTAAATCTGAGAGTTGGGGATTGATAACCTTCCTACTGGTGGGGCTCTTTCTTTCTCTGTTAAGTTTTGTGGCGTAATTCGAATGGTTTGGAGGCGTAGAGTTGGCTGTTCTTCGTGTCCTCGGTGTTTGGGAATTTTTGAGTTTTCCGCGGTTGGACGCGATTTGTGGAGAGTTGTAGCGACTGGGGGAGTTGGAGTTGGTGTGTCGGAGGCTTACCTTTGGGCTTGGAGACTCCCTTTTGAGCTGTGTTTGTTTCGAGGACGAAACTTTCTTTTAGTGGGGGAGGATGTGAGGACCCGGATCCCCACGACAGGGTTTACTGTTGGATTTGAGGCTTTTGGGTGTGTGGGTGTGCGTGTCGGGCTCCAGATTGGAGTTTCTGGTGAAATTGGGGCTTGTTTCTTCTCTGGAAGTCCATTTTGGTTGTATGAGGTGTTTGCGCGCTTATTGGAGCCAAGAATGGGACTCGGAACAGAAATTGGATCAAGTTTACTTTTCCGGGGAATTTTGGAAAATTTTAGAAGCGGAATTTGGCCGAACGGACCTCGGATTTGGATTCAGCGCGCGAAAACGAGCAAAATGGACTATTTACTTGAATTTTTCGGAGCCCGGACGCGAAAACACGGAAATCGAGGCATGGGGTACTGTTCCGGCGGCCGGAGAGGCGCCGGCGGCCGCCGGCGGGCGGCGGAGCGCGGCGGAGCAGCCTCGGGCAGGCGGCGGAGCGGCGCGGGCAGGTGGCGAGCGGCGCGGGCAGGCGCGCGGGCGCGCGGGCAGGCGCGCGGTCCACCGCGGGGTCGTGCACCGTACGGATGGGACGCGTGGCGCTTTCCTGTTGGTCGGTCCAGCGTGCGCGGTCCACAGAATCTTGGCTCTGGTGCACGGTGAACCGAGGGACACGTGGCGTTGTGTGGTTGGCTGGTTCTGGTGCACCCGGTCCACGCGGCGGCGGCGGCTGAGGCGGTGCCTCGGGACGCGTGCCCGACCCGGGTCCGGCGGCGGCGCGGCCGCGCACGTCGCGCGACGTGCGCGTTGACCAGGTCGGCGTAGGGGCTGCCACGTGGCGCCCCGTGGTTGGTCGGGCGCACGGGTGCACGTCGTCCGGTCGGGACACGTGGCGACGCGGCAGTGGTCGAGGTCGTGCGCCGGGTGCAGGAGGCGTACGGTTTGGACACGTGGCGGCCTGAGGGAGATTCGGGCGCGCACAGTAACGGGCCGGCCCGTTACTGTAGCCGCCCGAAAACTTTCGGGCGCCCGAAAGTCTGGGCCCGAAAGTGATGGGTTGGTTTTTGGGCTGCTTTTCCTTGTGGGCCTATAAATAGGTCACTTGGGCTGCGTTTTTGAGCCCTTTCCGAGAAGATTTAGCCCTTGCCCCCTTTACCAAAGTTTTTCCTCTTCCTCTTGGGAATCCCCTGGTGAAGTTTCAGAAAATCTGGAAGCCGTGACGACTGTGTTTTCTACCTCGAAGTGCGGAGCGACGGATTTCTGTTGAAGCCCAATATCGTCGCATTTCGGTCTAAAATTTCCACAGAGCTACCCCGACATCCGATTTCAGCGATTTTTGCGGCGTTGGATTCACGAGAGGTAAATCTTCGACTTTCGTGTTGAGTGTTTTGTTCAGATTTGGGTTTTTGGCACGGATTTCGAGGCATTACTGAGCCGCTGTTTTGTTGCAAGAATTCTGGACAGCACCACTTCGCGGATTTTTATCTCCTCATCCGGACATCGGAATTCGACGATTCAAGAGCCTATCGACATCTACTCTTCGCGAGGATCGTCGTGATATTTTTATTGGAATTTTGTGAATTTTATTTTCAGGTAAAATTCGCGTGTGAACAGTAACAGCCCATGCAGATTTTGGAATAGTGATTTTATGTGTGATTTGGTTGTAATTGTGAGTTGTGGTTGTACCCAGGACATTGTAAGCACCACTATGGTGCTCTTTGCTTAGTGGACTCGGAGTTGTATCAGTTTCTGGGCTTGTTATCTGTATCATCCTGGACAGTTAGCGCGGTCAGGTGGGTGATCCTGCTCTCAATACCTATGGACTGCACTCTAATTCTATGATTATAAGTGCATGCATGATAGTATATGAGCTGTTTAATCTGTGCACACTGTATGTTAGTACCCACAGTTGATAGATGTTAAATCTGATGACCTCATTGAACCACTTGCAGTATTTGAACTCTTGCAACATGGAAACTCAACTTAGCTTTATGGTCAGTTAATTATTTATTCATGCACAATTAGACTACAGACAATGTGAACATGTGTTCAGATTTGCTCATCACCTTAGATTTTTTCCCCAGTGGTTGTACCCTTGTCGTTCTGACATTGTTACTTTTATCATCTTGGGACATAGTGGTCTTCCCCTGAGTTATGGGTTGGGAGATTTAGTAGCTATGATGCATTGTACTCGTGTCTGGGGACCGAGTAGTGTTGGTAGCAGTCTGTAGATTGTTCATCATTGAGATAGTGATAGTGATAGTGATAGTGGTAGTGACAGTGGATCTGGGATCTTTGGGACATGGTCATAGTGACAGTGTGGATTTTAGTCAGTGGGTGAGACAGTGATTGGATCTTAGCCTGCAGGAGCCATACTTGAGATCGACAGAGATGTGCAGATACTTTGCTCGGTGGGGTCGCTACCCACGAGTACCACTCCGGAGTTGGGTTTGTTATGTGTCCCTCTGGCTGAGCCAGTTTTGGCAGTCATGGACACCGTCCCTCTGGCTGAGCCAGTTTTGGCAGTCACGGACGCCGTCCCTCTGGCTGAGCCAGTTTTGGCAGTCACGGACGTCCTACATAAGTCCGGTCCTCTGGGATATACGGCAGTAGGTAGGCGCAGGCTTGACTGGACCCTATGGGACAGTCGAATTGGATTGGGTGATCTTAGTTGAGAGAGAGTTGGTCGTGGCATCATATTCATTCTGTTCCGCCCTTTGAGCATTTAGATAGAGGCATAGTAGCAGTAGATGTTTTACTTTCCAGCTTTTCCATACTGCATTTCTTTTGTTACTTTATGCCTCTAGTAGACTTAGTGGGCAGACCGTCGGGCTTGTTGGCGGCACCCACTGAGAACTACTGTGGGAGGTAGTTCTCACACCCGTCGTGGTGTCTTTTCCCCAGGGACTCCAGCTCCAGTTCCTGCGGTACCTGTTGCTGATCCTGCTCTTTCAGATCGAGGTAAGGGAGCCGCGAGATAGATCCCTTCCCCTTCAGCTTCAGTGTGTTATAGAGGTACCCCTATATTTTGGTTGTGTCAGGTTTGAGAGTTATGTAGTGAGGTATCGAGTTGTACTTTTCTGCTTTCTTTGAGAGACTTTTGTATTCAGGTGAGGATATGTTGTATATTTTGTGAGAGACTGTATTATTTCTGTTCATAGTTAGTTTTTCCTTACTGCTCTGATATCTGTTAGTATAGTTAATCTATTTTTGCAGGTTTGACGCTACGTCTCTACGGGGCTCCCTGTAGGGGCGGCGGATCTGTTGGCGAACCCGGGGTACAGTTCTGACCCCGGGGCGTGACACTATGCCTGCCTATACCACATGCACCATGCTTACAATAAATAAATTGGCCTTCTCTTTTTTTTTTGACATGATAGTACCCCTTACTAAAACCATAACCCTCATACAAGCAAGTTCTAAGATACAATCTTCTTTATCTCAATAAGCATGCAATTATCAATCCTAGGGTGCAATTAGCATTTTTAACATAGGAATTACTCCAATATGCCTAGTGGGTAGTCAAAAGTGAGAGGTTCGCAACAACACCCACCTCAAGCGCTAACTCCAAATCTAGGTAGCACTCTCGCCCAAGAAAACGTCGCCCGTCGCAAAACTACAAAATACCAACCGGTGCCCAATTAAACATACAATTTCACATATAACCGCTGTCCAAAACACAGTCTTGAAGAAGCTCAGTTTTCACCTATAGGATGGACTCCGAAAATTCCGACAAAAATACTGCTGCGATCCTCGCGTCGAGCCGTTCGAAACGAGTACCTGCACGTCCCAAACCGAAACCCGTAGGCCAAGTTACAAATTCCGCAACGCAGTGAGCGCGAAACTCCACAAACACAAAAACTGTAGCACTCCGCACAGAAAAGGTGGAATTTATACATTCGGGAAAAGCCTCAGAAAATTCCCAGAAAAATACGATGATAATTCGTGCGATGTGTAGATGCGAAAGGAGTATAGGCACGCCTCAATCCGATGCTCGCACGGAGAAATCCTCGAAACACTCCGGTGCTGTCCAAAAACTCCACCGCAGAAAAGAGGTCACAAGAAGCTCAGAAAACTCCAAGAAAAACTCGAAATGAGGGGGAGCTTAACATATGAAAAACATAGCCCTACCTGTCGTGAAGCCAACGGCGCAAGAGTCGCCCAAAAATATGGTCGGAGTAGGCCGGAGGAGCCCGCACATTGAAACGCGACGGAGAAGATCACCGGAGAAGGAACGTCGCGATGCGCCGAAGAAATGAAAACCTCAAAGTGCGTGCCTCGTAAAATCCCAGGAATCCTCCAGGTGATGCAGCACAGGTGGGGGAGCAACTTTGCTGAAGGTACTACAGTGAGATAAGGGCTCGAAGAGGAAGAAAAGAGAGAAAGAGGGTGGCACGGGCCTATTTATAGGCCAACAAAAACATTTCAAAAAATGCCCGCTGAGTCCCCGGATTCGGGCGCTCGGACAAGATTCTGGCACTCGAATCCGCAGGAATATGCCCTCAAGAGTGCGTGCCCGAATCTTCCTGGGTTTGACATATGTCCCGAACACGGGACAGCCGTGCAAGCCTAGCCGGGTGCTGCCATGTGTCGCGGCGGTCAACGGGGGTAGGTGGCGCCCGCGAATAGCGGGGCGCCACGTGCCCCCCACCGCCCCCCCTCCCCCCCGCGTCACGGTCTGCACGTGCGGGCAGGCGCCGACTGACCGCCCTGCCACGCACGCGCCCCGAGGCGGTCCCCCGCGCCTCCGTGCACTGCAGCCGGTGAGCCCGCCAACCAGAAGCCGCCACCTGTCCCCTGCGCCAGGTCCACGCACCCACTTTTGGGTTCCGTGGACCGTGCAGCGTGCGCCGACCAACCGGGGACTAACATGTGTCCCCCGCCCTGGTACATGCACCGCCGCGCCCCGCTCTGTAGACCGCGCACCAAGAACCCACCTATCCGGTGGCGCCACGTGTCCCACGGCGGGTCTATGCACCATGCCGTGCCGCTCTGTGGACCGAGCGCTGCAAGCCGGCCAATGATAGGCTGCCACGTGGCATACCGGCGGTCTACGATCCCCCCATGCACTAGAATCCATTAAAAATTTTCGGGAGTCCGTTTTTGGGCCTCCGGACTCAGAAACAAACAAGCAAATAGCCGTTTTCAACTTTTTAAAATTCGGCAAAAGCAGCCGAAGGCCAATCCAACACTAGATACCTCAATGGGTCCATCTGTGGCATCCTTTGATGCACTATGGGCTAGACACACCAACAATAGGTGTTTCACACTGTGGATTCACAGGAAAAACTGCATGGGGACCTGGACTACTACAGCCCGCTGCACCGACAACTGTGTCACCCATACCAGCTGCTCACTCCGACGTCGATATGCCTCTAACAATCATACCATCTGGGTCCAGAGTTCTCTGATCTTAATCTGGGTATTCGGCCCGAATCTAACAGCTCTGGCTCAACTGCAGCGACGGGGTGCACACGGGTCAGAACGCAGTGTCGGGGAGACACCGCTCACCACGACAAAAATCGCAAATCAGCACACAACACACACTCGACCCAATCTAGCGAAAGTCTAGAGCATGTCACCCATTCCACAGCATTATGTTGTCTGCAGCCAACATAATCACTTAGGAGAATAAACATGCCAATCACTCATCCCGTCCCTTGGGAGAGGTATAAAACTCAATCAGGACTCTCGCTATAAATCACGACTCTCAAGAAGTCATCCTAGGGTCCAACCACAAGCTTAGGGTTTCTAAGTCCACAATGAACTACATCCTAGGCTATGATACCACTCTAATCTGTCACGCCCCGGGGTCGAAACTGCGACCCGGGCTCGCCAACAGATCCGCCACCTATACGAAAAACCCCGCATAGGCGAAGCGTCCAACCTGCAAAGATAAAACTACAGCTAAACAGATATCAGAGCTGGAAAGTAAACTGCTGTAAAACTAGAATCCAACCACTGTACAACTAGAATTAAAATACAGTATCCTTCTCCCGCTCAAAAAAAATAATCATCATACAACATCTTCTGATACAACATTTAAGAACCCAAACGGGGAGGTAAAATAATAATACATCAGTGTACAGGCTCTCAGTACAAGTCGATCCTCACAATGCATCAATCTCTCAAAATAAAGAAAACTCTCAAAGAGTAAAATACACAAATCTAACTGACTGTACTATAAATCTCCAATAAGGGGGTACTGTGAGGACCCGAATCCCCACTTAAGGGTTTATTGTTGGATTAGTGGCTTCGGGGAGTGTGTGTGCGCGTGTCGGGTGTTACGGAATTTGAGTTGGCGTATTTCGTGAAAGTGTTAAGTCTTGAAGATTGAAGATAAAGAAACTTTGGATCATATACCTCAATCTCAAGAAAGAAGAATTCAAAAGGATCAGGTATGTTTAACTAAAGATTTTTGGTGATCCGAATACTTCTTGTAGTGTAGAAACACCTGGAAGAATGTTTTATTGCATAAACATCAAAAACTGGACATGGGACATGTTCAGGATCCGGATCGGGCTCGGCAATCCGGATCCCGAAGGGTGTTCGTTCATACACTGTTTCAATCCGGATCGCAGCATTTCATGATCCGGATCCCGAACACTGGTTTTACCTTTTTACTTGCACGATCCGGATCAGGATTTGCAATCCGGATCCCGAACGTGATGTTTGGTGAAACTGTATGAACGATCCGGATCGGGGACTTCGATCCGGATCCCGAACTAGCATTTTTCTGGAAATCGTCTTTCTTGCTTCTGCAATCCGGATCGTCCAATTCCAATCCGGATCGCCGTCCGTAAAATCTCCAGAAAAGGCAGTTTTTGATCCTTATCTTCTTCCAATGGTTTCTAACCTATAAATAGGCCCTGTATTCATTTTCTAGGGCATATCCGCACATCGGTAAATATAGCCGAAAAAGAAATATCCACATATATAGAGAAGA
Organism: Tillandsia fasciculata; assembly: GCA_029168755.2. NCBI lineage: Eukaryota > Viridiplantae > Streptophyta > Magnoliopsida > Poales > Bromeliaceae > Tillandsia > Tillandsia fasciculata. The sequence continues at coordinate 12,150,457 of CM054930.1, forward strand.
AAGGAAATCAATAGAATTTATTCTATGCTTCTTCATCTATATTGATTGATTTGATTCTAGGTTTTCCAAACTCAGATTTTGAGTAGAATCAAATCAATGAATACTTAGATGGTATTTCCGATCTATTTCTAATCTAAGTATTCGGCGGATCATCACCATGTCACGCCCCGGGGGGTTTTTACGCGCGGAAGGGTAGCCACCGATGCTCCCAAAATTTTACATATATTTTTTTTTGAAACCAATCTCCCCCGGTGCGTGCCCAGACCCGCCGCATATACAAATTCACTCTGCAAACGGGCAGAGTCTCCTTTGTATATGCACGGCATCCTGATTACAAAGTTCACATAAACATGCTTTTAACCACACTAGACCGATTGCCAATCACATACAACCATTTTCAACAACATACAATCAATTTCCACAAGTAATAAAGAGGCCGACTATTTTTGAAAGGATAAAACCACAGGGTTTTGAATGCGATGCCCACTCGACATCAGGTTTTATAAAACTATTTTCGAAACCACATAAATCCACAGAATTTGAAATCGGTGCCCACCCGACACCAGGTTTAATAAAACTAATTTCAAAACTACACAAATCAACAGAATTTGAAAACGGTGCCCACACGGCACCCATATTTTTAAAACAGTTTTCACAACAGTTTTCTTTTTCCTTATTTGTAGTTTGGAAGCGGCCAAGCCAAGAAGTGAGAACAAAACACCCATCCAAAAGGGTTGTCGAATAGCCCAACATCCACATCGATCCCACGGGGGTATCGCGATCCACAACTAGCTACAATGCGTAATGAAATGAACAAGGAAGGTAAAGCAAACCGTATCTGTGGCCCCAAGGGGCCAGAAGATCGCTCACGCGGCCTCACCGACGACCTAGCGCTCGACCCTGGACGGACTGGGCGAACCTGTCACGGAGTGGGGAGTCAGTGACCAGAAAAAATAATAAAAGCAATAAAGGCTAAAGTAAGGCAAACCATGATAAGAACCAGAGCAATCAACAATGAAGCACCCTGTGCAACCCATACAACGCAGAGCCCCGTGCAAACAATACAATGCCGAACCTTATGCAAACAAAACAATGCAGGACCTTGTGCAAACAAAACCGGGCACCTCCCCCGGCAACCACACCGAGCACCTGCCTCGGAACCCCTGCCGAGCACCTGCCTCGGCCGCCGAGCACCCGCCTCGGCATCACCGCTCACACCCCCCCACCCACGGGGGCCCCCATTCCTAACGTCACCATCACGTGGGGTACACGGGTCACCATTACCACTTTTCCGGAAAAGCACACCCTCGCGGTGGCCAAACCGCCGGTGTGCGTGTAGCAACAAGAGCCTCAACCGAGCACCAACCTCGGTTAACCGAACCGAGCACCAACCTCGGTAAACCAGACCAAGCACCTGCCTCAGCCATCTCCCAGAACACGGTGTGTCGTCGAGCCTAGCGACCCTTAGACGCCATCGACGTGGTGATAAATAAAACGTAAGCATAAGTGGGGGTTAGCAACATTTTAATGTGTCAAACCTTTGCTCTTACCAATTGTCCTCGCTTCCCGACTCAATAACCGTCGGGAAAGGAACCCACCTTTCGACGTCCGACTGGTCACAACGATCACCGTCCTCGTCGCCCGTATACCCCAAACAACCCTACTGTTGTTCGGAGAGGCGAACCGCCCATCCAGTCTCCCGCCGCGACGATCATTAAACCCGGCGGTCCACATCACCCCTTACAAGATATAAATAGCAAGAACGGAAACATACACAAAGACGTTCTAAGGGGTACCCACCTGGAACGCGAAGAAAAAGGGTGCGCGGGAAATCCCAGTTGAAAATCCTCCCACCTTGTTTCCGAAAATCAAAGTAGAAAAACAAATGTTAAAAACATCGTCGCGGTCAAAAACACTCAAAAACGGGGCGAAACGGGCCAAAAACGGAGCTTCTGGGCTCAAAAGCTGAAGGCTGGTGCACGGTCCAGGCGTGGACCGGGTCTGCGGCCAAGGGTGGCGGCCCTCACAGACCGGGCGCACACTGTGCGGTGAACCGCCCCATCCTGGGCCGGGCCGCGCACGGGCAAAAGGCGCGCGCCGGGTCATCACTTCCCGGCCGCGGCGCAGCACCGGGCGCACAATGTGCGGTGAACCGCGCTTGCGGGCTGGGCCGGCGCACGCAACCGTGCACCGGGTCTGCGCCCCCAGGCCGCGGGGCGTGCGCCGGGTGCACACCCGGCGTGTGGACCGCGCACTTGCGGCCCGGTCTGGCGCACGCAGCTGTGCGCCGGGTTCACGCCCGCAGGTGGCCGAGCCGTGCGCCGGGTGCACGATCGGCCGGTGGACCGCGGCTGAGGGAGCCGTACAGGATGAACAGTAAGTTTCCCGTTTTTGCGTTTTCTCTCCGTTTTCGCTCCCGTGCGACACCGGCGACGATCCCGCGAACACGGTAACGGCGGCGGCAGCCTCCCGTTTAACAACGGCGGCGGCGGCCTCCCGTTTAGCACCAAACTTGTCTCAAACGCGACACGACAACAAGGAAAACCTCCTACCGAAAAGGAACGGAAAGATCCAAACCGCTCACCTCGTTTTCGCTGGTAAGGGAGGAAGAAAGAGGATCGTCCCGCTCTCGTTCGCCGGGTTCCGCAGGGCGTGCGATCGTCCTTCCTTCTCCCCGTCTCGCCGCCTCGGTTCCTCACGCCCACGGTTGAAAAGGGAGGAAATATGAATTGGGGTTCCCCTTTTCCTTTCTTAGAAGCGCCGCCTTAAACCCTAGCCGTCAAGAGAAACACCCTACGGCCCCCGGTTTTAAGTAAACCCTAAAATAACCGGAACAAAAACCGACGGCTACGATTGTCTCGTAAAGCGTGTCAATCGCTCGCACGGATCCCGGAGCGCCTAAAAGGGGTCCAAACTTCAAAATTAAATTCTGGGAGATCCCGGAGTCGGAAAACAAATCCGATCGCGCCACCGTTCTCCGTTTTGCAAGCTCTACCACCTAAAAATACTCGCAAACCCCGACGATCAGCCCAAAAATTCTCGAATTTCAACCCCTCCTTAGTCAACTGAAAATATTAAATTAGGACCCTAAACGAAAAACCGAAAGGTCGAGGTACCACCCAAAAGATAAAATAACCCACTGACATAAAAAGATGAAAAGTCCGATCGCCTCAAAAAGCGTGCCAGCCACTTAGCACGGATTCCGATGCACCCCTCAAAGCAAACATTTTGACCCCCATTCCGGGTGATCCGTAAATCGGAATCCGAATCCGTTCGCTTTGCCGTCCTCCGTTTTGCGAGCTCAATCGCAGAAAAATACCCGCGGTCCAGGCCAGTCCATTGCAGAGAACACAGTGAAAGATTTTCCTAACAACTCTGCCACAAAAAGAGGGTGTTCAAAAGCATTGGAATGCCAGGACTCTACATCACTCACCTCTTAAAACAAGTTTCGTCCTCGAAACTTAACCCTGGTCTGCAACGAATGAAGCTGGGTAGCACTCCTCCATCTTTGACCCCAGTTCCCAAGTCGCTTCACGTTCTTCCTGGTGGCTCCACAGCACCTTCACATAGGGGGTCGTCCGGTTGCGCAATCCTTTCTGTCCTCTCGTACTGAGATGCGCACCGGTGTTTCATCGAAGCTCACGTCCCCTCCAAGCTCAACGGCAGTGATCATCCATCATCCCAATTAAGTACGCAGGTTCGAAACATAACTTCGAGAATCTGGATCACTCGTTCGGACTGTCCGTCGATCTGGGGGTGAAACGCCGTGCTGAAGTGTGGTTTAGTCTCTAGAGCTCGCTGTAGACTTTGCCAAAGGTTCGACACCAGCCGAGTGTCTCTAGTCCACGCCATAAGAATGGGTGGGAAGAGAGTTGACTTCGTCAGTCGCTCCACTGTGACTTAAACTGCATCGTGCCCTTGATGCGATGCAGAAAATCCGTGACGGATTCCATGCTGATTCGCTCCCATTTCCACTCTGATACAGGTAGAGATTGTAGTTTTCCCGCCGGGCACTGATGTTCGGCCTTTTACTTGTTAACATCCCAAACAGCGAGTAGCGAACTGTGTTACATCCCCTTTCAGTTTAGTTCACCAAGAATTCTGCTTGAGGTCCTTGTACATCTTCGTGTCACCTGGATGCGCCGCATAGGGAGCGCAGTGTGCCTCAGACAATATCTCTTCCTTCAACTCTGGCAGCTCGGGAACGCAATTCCGCCCTCGAAAATGTATCGTGCCGTTCGCACTCGCCGAAAAGTCGCTCACAGTGGTCCGGGGGATTTGTCTCGAACAAGCTGTATCTGTGCGCCTGTCCTCTGGCCTTTCAGGATTTCTCTAATAGGGTTGGCTTGACCATCAAGGACAAGAGTCGCGCGACCGTACCGGCCCTGCTGAGTAATCGCACTTATCGATTCCTCCTCAATTTGACGCTTCCCGCTCAAGACATCCGCTCCTACACTTGCTTTTTCTGGGGTGATGCTGAATGGATAAGTCGAGTCCTTCAGCAACTGCAACCAACGCCTCTGTCGCAAGGCAACTCTTCATATGTGAACCAAACTTAAGGCTCTGGCGATCCGAAAACACATCACGATGAACTCCAAAAGGTGGTGTCTCCAACGCTTTAAAACGAAGACGACTGCTGCCAGTTTCAAATCGTGTGTCAGGCAGTTCCGCTCACATTCCCTGCGATCCTCGTTGCTGACACCATGTGCCCCAAAAAGCCCACTTAGAGAAGTCAGAACTCACATTTCTTAAACTTAGCAAACAGCTTCTGGTCCCTGAGATTCCAGAGAGTAACCCGCAAGTGCTCCTCTCAGTTGATTGAAGAGGTCATCAATCCTGGGCTTGTCCTTCACTATAACCTTGTTCATCTCCATGTAGTCGATGTGCAGACGTAAGCTTCCATCCTCCTTTCGCACGAAGAGGACGGGTGCGCCCCCAAGGCGACACCCTCGCCTTGATGAACTCCTTGTCTAGAATGTCTCTTAGTTGTGCCTGGTAGAAGCTCGAAAGAGAGGATGACCTCTCGTAATGCGTCGAGGCACCCGAGTCATACCTCCCAACCCGCACCGAAGAGCCCCTAAAAGCCCAACACAACCAACCCGACAACAAGGGAAAGATCACACTAACACCCTCACGAGGCTCCGAGAGGTGCCAGCTAAGCAGGCTGGGTTACTAACTACCAGAAACTCTCCCCCGAGAGCAACGAACTCACCCGTCACCAACACGGACCGCTCCCACCCGTCACCAACACGAGTCACAAGCTTGGAGCAAATCCACCGTCCCGGATTACCCGCTCCGACGGTCCGTCTGACCGGGCGACGGTCGAAACCAGAGTTAGGCTTCAGCTCTAAGGCCTACCACAAGGTCTACCCTACGGAAAGGACTGCGTACAAGGCATCCTAGCCGAAAGTGACTAGTGCCAAAGCTCCAAGCAGTCGACAGATCCCCATGACCCACACCTACCTCACGAGATCAACGACCCAAAAAAGCTCACAACTAAGCCTCATAAATATGCCCTGGTCACGGGAAGCTGGCGACAAAACTCACAAGGTCAGGTCCTACCTCCGTCCCGGCACCGACGAGGTGCGACCCTCTGATTAACCACTAACGCTCGGTCTTCCAAGCACCGGGCATCGAATCGAGCGGTAAAACTCCAAACCAAACAGCGACACCCCCACTAGGGACTTCTAAGCTCAAAGCCCCCTCAAACAGAGGCCCCCGGGTACAATCGACTACCCATCCGAAACCTAACGGGTTGAAAAGAAAACATGCAACGAAAACAGCGAGAAAGACCTGTCCCAAAATGGTTGCCTAGGTTTTCCAGGCGCACTCGAGAGAACACGCGCTCACCCACCCGTAGGATAACCTAACCGACCCTCTTGTGCAGAACGCAGGAACTCGACCCAGAGCTACCGGCATCACCCAGCATCCAAAGCTAAACCTCCTAATAAAAAGTCGCCACTCACGCGCACTTGTGTAAAGCGAGACACAGCTTCTCCAACCCAAAATCGAGCCATAACGAACAAGATTTACTAGCCCTGGGGGTCTCCTTTTTCAATCCAAAGGGGGACCCCAAGACCCCCATCACGTCGATCTCTACAACCATCGCAGCGCCTATAGTAAAAAGCCGAACTATGGGTAACAACCGTAGGGGAAGAGTCCCCGCTCCCACCCCTACCTTGTCCAAGATGCAAAACGAATCGGCCGACTAGCCACTGTAGCCTAACACCCGAAGACCCAGAAGGTACTACCTAGGCCAAAGGTTATCCAGTTACTCATGACCGACAAAACGGCCGACACACTAACGAACACAGGTGGGTTACACTACCACCCGCCACCGTTACTCACAATGACCCGAACGTCGGCGGAGGAAAGGGGGTTCGGGAGAACGAAAGCCGGCGCTACGATCTGCGGTGCTAACAGCCGCAGCATGTGTATGAACACCGTCAGCAGACCCACCCTGTCCTGTACTGGTTGCCTAAGTCACCCATTTACAGCGACCGTCAAGGCCCCAGTGGCAGTCGGCCCCGACCCCAACCTCCAAGTTAACTCGACTACACCAGCACATCACCCGAGTTAAACCAAAAAGGAACCAACTTAACAATCCCGCACTCTCGCATCTCTACGCATCTATGCCCTAATCATTTCATTAGTTAGTAGCTAGTGATGATATACCCCGTGGATGTTGGACAACGTCTACTGTGGTTAGAGTTGTTTCTCTCTGATACCATCTTAATCTGTCACGCCCCGGGGGGTTTTTACGCGCGGAAGGGTGTTACGGCTTTTTGGTGTTGGCATATTTCGTGAGTCAAGTCAGTGAGTTGAGTCGGAGTCTTAAAGGATCAAATTGTCAATCAGCAATCAAAGACTTAGAGAAGATTCAACAAGAGCTCAAGTTGACACTCAGTGTCTTGAGTCTTGAAGATTGAAGATGAAGAATTGTGGATCAGTTACATCAATCTCAAGAAGAAAGTATTCAAAAGGATCAGGTATGTTTAACTAAATAATTTTGGTGATCCGAATACTTTCTTATAGTGTAGAAACACTTGGATGAATTTTTAATTGCATAAAAATCAAAAACTGGACATGGGACATGTTCAGGATCCGGATCAGATGATCCAATCCGGATCCCGAAGGGTATTAGTTCATGTGCAAATCCAATCCGGATCCAAGCCTATTCCGATCCGGATCCCGAACATTGGATGTTGCTGAAATTCATGAACGATCCGGATCGGGCCTTGCGATCCGGATCCCGAACCCTTGGATTTCTGGAATCGTCAATCTCGTTACGACGATCCGGATCGCAGTAATCCCGATCCGGATCGCCGTCCTGAAAATTTCCAGATAAGGTAAGTTTTTGATTCTTATCTCTTTCCAAAGGTTTCTAAACTATAAATAGACATTTAGGGTTTCTCAAAAACGTGGGGAGCACGGCCGATCAATTTATAAAACACTTGAGAGCAACCCTAGAGGCTAGGTTTTTATCGTTCTTCTTTATAGCCTCTTTTAGGTCAATTCGATGGTTCTTTCAAGAACATATCTTTTGTCGAATTGATCTAATCTTTGCTTAGAGATTTTTCCCATGGATCTTCATTGATAATCTAAGCAAAGGATCACCATCGAAGCCAATATTCTTACCGGCTGAGTTTGCGTCGTGGATTCGACGTGGCACCGTGGATTCGGTGTGTTGAAGGCGTTTCGTGGATTCGAAACGTGTGCTCGTGGATTCGAGTGGCGTTCGTGGATTCGAACGTGTGCAGTGGACGTGCAAACGGTGGAGCGCAAGGTCCGAAGAAGTTGAAGGAGGGGTTGAATCCGTGGAGACGGTAATCACCTTGTTATTCTTCGTTTCTTGGTGGATTGTTATTGCGTGGACATCCAACCGGTCAGCGCAAGGTCCGAAGAAGTTGAAGGAGGGGTCGAGTCCGTGGAGTCGGTAATCACCTTGTTATTCTTCATTTCTTAGTGGATTGTTATTGCGTGTTGGTCCCGTGGTTTTTCTCCTGGATTGGAGTTTCCACGTAAATCTCGGTGTGTTGATTTTTATTTTCCGCATTGTTTTTTATTTTTGCACTGAGATTGGTTTTTATAATATTACACCTATTCACCCCCCTCTAGGTGTTTGATAGTACCTATTTAGATCCTTGTGGATCCTAAATAACTCTACAATTGGTATCAGAGCGGGTTTTAGGTTTATCTATCATGATGGGTGAAAGTGGTAATATTTTTAGACCTCCTCTTTTTGATGGGACCAATTATGCATATTGGAAAGTGCGGATGAGAGCTTTTCTCATCTCTATTGATGAGCGGGTATGGCAAACCGTTGAATACGGTTGGGTGCATCCGGTTGAGGAAGTAGGAAATTCTACTACCCCAAAACCTCGCTCTAGATGGTCCAAAGAGGAAATCGAAAGATCTTCTTACAATGGGAAAGGTATGAACGCTTTATTTAATTCTCTTTCCTCGACTGAGTTTACAAGAATTTCCGCGTGTGAAACCGCGAAGGAAATTTGGGATATTCTCAAAATTACACATGAGGGTACTAATCTTGTAAAAATTCAAAAGCTCCAGATGCTTACAAGTCAATTTGACTCTATTCATATGGAAGAGCATGAATTGTTTACAGATTATTACACTAGACTTCAAGATGTAATTAATACATGTGCTAATTTAGGAGAAAAGATCCCGGAGTCGAAAATTGTAAGAAAGATACTTCGGACTCTTCCGGAACGGTTTAGGGCAAAGGTTACCGCCATTGAAACCGTTAGTCATCCGGATGAGATGAGTGTAGAGGAATTAGTAGGTGCTTTACAAACTTATGAGATGACTTTTCCTACTAATCAAAATTCTTCCAAGTCTTCTTCTAAGCTTACAGGTATTGCATTCAAATCAACAAAGGAAGAAGATGACGAATCGAGTTCCGACGATGAAATCTCTTTTGCCGATTTTGAAGAACAATTGGCGCGGATCACAAAGAAATTTCGTCGGAAATTTTGGAAGAATCGAACCGATGGATCTTCATCCACGAAACCATCTAAAGGATCATCGGGTTCTAAATCCTCTAAACTCAAAGGCGTTGCAAAACCTTCTAAAGAAAAAGAAAAAGATGATTTCGAAGGGGAAATCCGATGCTATCGATGCAAAGGCTACGGCCATATTTCAACGGATTGTCCTTCTAAGAAATCATACAAAAAGAAGGCTTTGCAAGCAAAAACTTGGGACGATTCTAGTTTCGATGAATCGACCTCAAGTGAAGAGGAAAAAGAAAAAATTGTTGCTTTTCATGCCTCTCAAATTCCCTCTTCTAATTTGTGCTTATCATCTTTAGTCACTGACTCTATTCCTTTGATTTTGCATGAAACATCAACATCCGGAGGAGAGTCATCAAGTGAGGGGGAGTCGGACGAAGAAGAACTCGTTGAGGCATACCAACAACTTCTTGCGGAATCAAAGAAGATGGCCAAACTTAACAAGAAGTTGAGGAAGCAACGACTTGAAGTTCAAGACGAGAATCAAGCTTTAAAGATCAAACTTCATGATCTCGAGGAGGAACATGGACGGTATTGGATAACAATAAAATCCTCCAAGAAAAGCTAAACCAATCGGAGACAAACGCTAAATCATATATGGACAAGATTGGTTTTCTTGAAAAGCAGTTTGAAGAAATTCATGTCACCAACCAAGCTTTGACCAAGCAAGTTCATCAACTCAAATCCGACATACAAAGGCTTTCAACCGGTTCCAAGAAACTTGATTGTATGTCCGGATTAGGTCAAACAAGCAAGGTTGGTTTGGGATTTAAAAAGAACCAAACTGTGAATGCTTCAAGTTCCACAATAAAATTGAAAGGAAAGAACTTGTCACCTATGTGGACTTGAAGGACATTTGGTGAAGAATTGCCCGAAAAAGAGAAAGAAAAATTCTTCGGCAACTTCATCTACGGAGCGGACTCAACGGAATCAAAAGACACATCAAGTCAAAGGAGTTCACTCAACCCACCAAAGGTCCGAGCCACAACTTCGATCATACAAGTGGATTATCGCGAGGCAAAGACCTAAGGTGGACCAACAGTCAAAGCGGACAACCCCCGGCCACAACGAATCAAGACAACCCAAAATCCAGCGATTTTGGATTCGGAAAGGTGATATCTTTCCTTGTCTTAAGTTCTAAATAGCTTATGACTGTGTGTAATGCTTTGATTGGTTTTCCCTTCATATTTTTCTTAATCTCTGCATTACATGTTTTTCAATGCTCTTTGTTTTTATACTTTGTTTTTGAACAAAAGGGTTTTTAACGAACAAGTGCATTGAATAAAAAGGGCTTCACGTTCATTCACTCCAAATTAAATTTTTCTTGGATTATCAACTTGACTCCATATTCATAATCTTGAAGACACTTCATTTAGAGGAGTTGTTTAATTGAGCATTGGTTAAATTGACTTTAATTGCATCCTTTCACGCATTTAGAAATTTATTATGCTTTTGATATCATAATATTTCAATGTTGCAATGATCATTTATGTTAATTAATTCATCTTTTAAGTGATCAAAGTCAATTTCTCTCTCAATGATCTCTTGGTATAGTCATTATCATATTTGATTGCTTAGTCGAGTATGAATTGCGAGATCAATCTTTGGTTGAATACCTTATATATTAAATAATTGATAGCCAATTGAGGGGGAGTCAATGAAATGTAAAATGCTCAAAAGATGTGGAAAGAGTTACATCCCAATGAGGAGTGTGAAAACTACCACCACATGGAGGAAAATGAAAAAGAAAAAGATACTCCATGAATGCAAAGCAAATTTTTGTTTCAAAAATGGTGATGAAATGCATAATGAAATACTTGACTCAGTCATATTTCATGGTTGGTATAAGGTGGGATTTTTGTTAAAAGATGCTCGAAGAGCCACTCCTTCAACAGATTGTCTAGATATATTATCTAACTTATCTGGGATTTCAAACATCTATTGATCTTTGTATTTCATTTTCTTTACCAAAATTGATGATTTGATAAAGGCATTACGCATAAGATCAGGTTAGATGTAATTGAAAGTGTTCAACTTTAAGAGTTTTAATTTCCATCAATTTTCGTTTCATTTTTGAGTATTTGTGATAGATTTGGTATAATCTATTTCTTGTTGCATGAAACGATGACTTTTGTTTAAAGTTGATACGCTAAAGTGCTTACATACTCTTTCTGGTTTTTATTTTTCTAAATTATTCTAATGAAAGAAATTTGGATTGAATGGCATCTGTGTGAATTCATTGTTTAAAGCACTTAAATGGATTTCTTGATGGAATACAAATCGGTATTTGAAAAGTTTCCAAAATCTGGATTTGTTTCAAGAAATTATTTGATTTTTGCTTTCTGGTACCGGTACGCAATCTGCATTTTTGTTATATACCGGAACTGAGCTTTTATCTCTCTTTCTCTATGAACTAATTTCCTTTTGTCTAGTATGTTCACTGTTTGACAATTTGTGACAAAAAGGGGGAGAAGAGAAATGATGGAGATGAGATCATCAAGAGAGGACAAACGAAAATGAAAAATGGGGGAGAACCGAAAATGATGATCGTATCACAAAGGGGGAGAACAAAATGATGATCACAAAAGGGGGAGAACAGAGATGCTCAAGATAGGGGGAGATAAAGAAAAAATTGAAAGAGCCGAAAAACAAAAGAACCAAAAGGACGAATCAAATGTAGGATTTTAATTTCTAACGACTAACGTTTGATTTTGTTTGGAGTTTTGTTTTGCAGGAATTACATCACTTTAAGACTCCAAGTCCTAAGTCATAGAGTATGTTCTAGGACTGTTTGGTTCAAATGTAATTTTGTATTTATTGGATCTTTCACGCAAAGAAAATCAATGTTTTGGTGATGACATTGAATTTCGATTTTTTGGTTTAAGATGAGTGACTTGAGCGTTTTATGTATTTTTGGGTTTTGTCACGAAATTGCCAAAGGGGGAGATTGTTACGGCTTTTTGGTGTTGGCATATTTCGTGAGTCAAGTCAGTGAGTTGAGTCGGAGTCTTAAAGGATCAAATTGTCAATCAGCAATCAAAGACTTAGAGAAGATTCAACAAGAGCTCAAGTTGACACTCAGTGTCTTGAGTCTTGAAGATTGAAGATGAAGAATTGTGGATCAGTTACATCAATCTCAAGAAGAAAGTATTCAAAAGGATCAGGTATGTTTAACTAAATAATTTTGGTGATCCGAATACTTTCTTATAGTGTAGAAACACTTGGATGAATTTTTAATTGCATAAAAATCAAAAACTGGACATGGGACATGTTCAGGATCCGGATCAGATGATCCAATCCGGATCCCGAAGGGTATTAGTTCATGTGCAAATCCAATCCGGATCCAAGCCTATTCCGATCCGGATCCCGAACATTGGATGTTGCTGAAATTCATGAACGATCCGGATCGGGCCTTGCGATCCGGATCCCGAACCCTTGGATTTCTGGAATCGTCAATCTCGTTACGACGATCCGGATCGCAGTAATCCCGATCCGGATCGCCGTCCTGAAAATTTCCAGATAAGGTAAGTTTTTGATTCTTATCTCTTTCCAAAGGTTTCTAAACTATAAATAGACATTTAGGGTTTCTCAAAAACGTGGGGAGCACGGCCGATCAATTTATAAAACACTTGAGAGCAACCCTAGAGGCTAGGTTTTTATCGTTCTTCTTTATAGCCTCTTTTAGGTCAATTCGATGGTTCTTTCAAGAACATATCTTTTGTCGAATTGATCTAATCTTTGCTTAGAGATTTTTCCCATGGATCTTCATTGATAATCTAAGCAAAGGATCACCATCGAAGCCAATATTCTTACCGGCTGAGTTTGCGTCGTGGATTCGACGTGGCACCGTGGATTCGGTGTGTTGAAGGCGTTTCGTGGATTCGAAACGTGTGCTCGTGGATTCGAGTGGCGTTCGTGGATTCGAACGTGTGCAGTGGACGTGCAAACGTTGGAGCGCAAGGTCCGAAGAAGTTGAAGGAGGGGTTGAATCCGTGGAGACGGTAATCACCTTGTTATTCTTCGTTTCTTAGTGGATTGTTATTGCGTGGACATCCAACCGGTCAGCGCAAGGTCCGAAGAAGTTGAAGGAGGGGTCGAGTCCGTGGAGTCGGTAATCACCTTGTTATTCTTCATTTCTTAGTGGATTGTTATTGCGTGTTGGTCCCGTGGTTTTTCTCCTGGATTGGAGTTTCCACGTAAATCTCGGTGTGTTGATTTTTATTTTCCGCATTATTTTTTATTTTTGCACTGAGATTGGCTTTTATAATATTACACCTATTCACCCCCCTCTAGGTGTTTGATAGTACCTATTTAGATCCTTGTGGATCCTTAAATAACTCTACAAAGGGTAGCCACCGATGCTCCCAAAATTTTACATATATTTTTTTTTGAAACCAATCTCACCCGGTGCGTGCCCAGACCCGCCGCATATACAAATTCACTCTGCAAACGGGCAGAGTCTCCTTTGTATATGCACGGCGTCCTGATTACAAAGTTCACATAAACATGCCTTTAACCACACTAGACCGATTGCCAATCACATACAACCATTTTCAACAACATACAATCAATTTCCACAAGTAATAAAGAGGCCGACTATTTTTGAAAGGATAAAACCACAGGGTTTTGAATGCGATGCCCACTCGACATCAGGTTTTATAAAACTATTTTCGAAACCACATAAATCCACAGAATTTGAAATCGGTGCCCACCCGACACCAGGTTTAATAAAACTAATTTCAAAACTACATAAATCCACAGAATTTGAAAACGGTGCCCACACGGCACCCATATTTTTAAAACAGTTTTCACAACAGTTTTCTTTTTCCTTATTTGTAGTTTGGAAGCGGCCAAGCCAAGAAGTGAGAACAAAACACCCATCCAAAAGGGTTGTCGAATAGCCCAACATCCACATCGATCCCACGGGGGTATCGCGATCCACAACTAGCTACAATGCGTAATGAAATGAACAAGGAAGGTAAAGCAAACCGTATCTGTGGCCCCAAGGGGCCAGAAGATCGCTCACGCGGCCTCACCGACGACCTAGCGCTCGACCCTGGACGGACTGGGCGAACCTGTCACGGAGTGGGGAGTCAGTGACCAGAAAAAATAATAAAAGCAATAAAGGCTAAAGTAAGGCAAACCATGATAAGAACCAGAGCAATCAACAATGAAGCACCCTGTGCAACCCATACAACGCAGAGCCCCGTGCAAACAATACAATGCCGAACCTTATGCAAACAAAACAATGCAGGACCTTGTGCAAACAAAACCGGGCACCTCCCCCGGCAACCACACCGAGCACCTGCCTCGGAACCCCTGCCGAGCACCTGCCTCGGCCGCCGAGCACCCGCCTCGGCATCACCGCTCACACCCCCCCACCCACGGGGGCCCCCATTCCTAACGTCACCATCACGTGGGGTACACGGGTCACCATTACCACTTTTCCGGAAAAGCACACCCTCGCGGTGGCCAAACCGCCGGTGTGCGTGTAGCAACAAGAGCCTCAACCGAGCACCAACCTCGGTTAACCGAACCGAGCACCAACCTCGGTAAACCAGACCAAGCACCTGCCTCAGCCATCTCCCAGAACACGGTGTGTCGTCGAGCCTAGCGACCCTTAGACGCCATCGACGTGGTGATAAATAAAACGTAAGCATAAGTGGGGGTTAGCAATATTTTAATGTGTCAAACCTTTGCTCTTACCAATTGTCCTCGCTTCCCGACTCAATAACCGTCGGGAAAGGAACCCACCTTTCGACGTCCGACTGGTCACAACGATCACCGTCCTCGTCGCCCGTATACCCCAAACAACCCTACTGTTGTTCGGAGAGGCGAACCGCCCATCCAGTCTCCCGCCGCGACGATCATTAAACCCGGCGGTCCACATCACCCCTTACAAGATATAAATAGCAAGAACGGAAACATACACAAAGACGTTCTAAGGGGTACCCACCTGGAACGCGAAGAAAAAGGGTGCGCGGAAAATCCCAGTTGAAAATCCTCCCACCTTGTTTCCGAAAATCAAAGTAGAAAAACAAATGTTAAAAACATCATCGCGGTCAAAAACACTCAAAAACGGGGCGAAACGGGCCAAAAACGGAGCTTCTGGGCTCAAAAGCTGAAGGCTGGTGCACGGTCCAGGCGTGGACCGGGTCTGCGGCCAAGGGTGGCGGCCCTCACAGACCGGGCGCACACTGTGCGGTGAACCGCCCCATCCTGGGCCGGGCCGCGCACGGGCAAAAGGCGCGCGCCGGGTTCATCACTTCCCGGCCGCGGCGCAGCACCGGGCGCACACTGTGCGGTGAACCGCGCTTGCGGGCTGGGCCGGCGCACGCAACCGTGCACCGGGTCTGCGCCCCCAGGCCGCGGGGCGTGCGCCGGGTGCACACCCGGCGTGTGGACCGCGCACTTGCGGCCCGGTCTGGCGCACGCAGCTGTGCGCCGGGTTCACGCCCGCAGGTGGCCGAGCCGTGCGCCGGGTGCACGATCGGCCGGTGGACCGCGGCTGAGGGAGCCGTACGGGATGAACAGTAAGTTTCCCGTTTTCGCGTTTTCTCTCCGTTTTCGCTCCCGTGCGACACCGGCGACGACCCCGCGAACACGGTAACGGCGGCGGCAGCCTCCCGTTTAACAACGGCGGCGGCGGCCTCCCGTTTAGCACCAAACTTGTCTCAAACGCGACACGACAACAAGGAAAACCTCCTACCGAAAAGGAACGGAAAGATCCAAACCGCTCACCTCGTTTTCGCTGGTAAGGGAGGAAGAAAGAGGATCGTCCCGCTCTCGTTCGCCGGGTTCCGCAGGGCGTGCGATCGTCCTTCCTTCTCCCCGTCTCGCCGCCTCGGTTCCTCACGCCCACGGTTGAAAAGGGAGGAAATATGAATTGGGGTTCCCCTTTTCCTTTCTTAGAAGCGCCGCCTTAAACCCTAGCCGTCAAGAGAAACACCCTACGACCCCCGGTTTTAAGTAAACCCTAAAATAACCGGAACAAAAACCGACGGCTACGATTGTCTCGTAAAGCGTGTCAATCGCTCGCACGGATCCCGGAGCGCCTAAAAGGGGTCCAAACTTCAAAATTAAATTCTGGGAGATCCCGGAGTCGGAAAACAAATCCGATCGCGCCACCGTTCTCCGTTTTGCAAGCTCTACCACCTAAAAATACTCGCAAACCCCGACGATCAGCCCAAAAATTCTCGAATTTCAACCCCTCCTTAGTCAACTGAAAATATTAAATTAGGACCCTAACGAAAAACCGAAAGGTCGAGGTACCACCCAAAAGATAAAATAACCCACTGACATAAAAAGATGAAAAGTCCGATCGCCTTGAAAAGCGTGCCAGTCACTTAGCACGGATTCTGATGCACCCCTCAAAGCAAACATTTTGACCCCCATTCCGGGAGATCCGTAAATCGGAATCCGAATTCGTTCGCTTTGCCGTCCTCCGTTTTGCGAGCTCAATCGCAGAAAAATACCCGCGGTCCAGGCCAGTCCATTGCAGAGAACACAGTGAAAGATTTTCCTAACAACTCTGCCACAAAAAGATGGTATTTCAAATCATTGGAATCTAAGGATTCGGATCATCACCACCCAAAAACAACGATTTACCCTAAATCGGCGCGTGGACTCGCGTGGCCTTGTGGATTCAAGGTGCAACCGCTCTCGTGGATTCGAAGCGAGGTACGTTCGTGGATTCGAAGCGTGCTACTGGGTGAAGACCGTGGATTCGGTCGGACGTCGTGGACTCGACGTTGGACGCTGTGGATTCAGCGTTGGGCGCGGATCGTGGATTCGAGAAGCGTCGTGGAGCGAGCGGAGAAGATCTACTAGGAGCGTATGGTAAAAGGTTGAGTCGTCTGTGAGTACGTTATATCACCTTGTACGTGTGTTAATTCTAGTGGATTTCGCCGTGTTATCGGTCCCGTGGTTTTTTACTCCGGTTTGGAGTTTT
The DNA here is from genome assembly GCA_029168755.2 of Tillandsia fasciculata. NCBI lineage: Eukaryota > Viridiplantae > Streptophyta > Magnoliopsida > Poales > Bromeliaceae > Tillandsia > Tillandsia fasciculata. Next base: position 12,167,437 of record CM054930.1, read on the forward strand.
TCCACGTAAAAATCTTGCGTGTTCTTTTTTTTTCCGCATTGGGTTTTATTGCGCAATGATTTTTTGAGTGTTTATTGTTTACACCTATTCACCCCCCTCTAGGTGTTTTTTCCCCTATTTAGATCCATATTAGTATAACCCAACAAGTGGTATCAGAGCGGGAATAGGGTTGTAAACAATGGTTGAAGGTGGAAACATCAATCGACCCCCTTTCTTTGATGGAACAAATTATGCGTACTGGAAAGTACGGATGAAAGCCTTTTTAATTTCCATCGACGAAAGGGTGTGGCAATCAATTGAATTAGGATGGTCTAATCCAACTGAAATTATAGATGATGTTCGCACCTTAAAACCTAGGTCGAAATGGACCAAGGAAGAGATAGATTCTCTTCTTACAATGGCAAAGGAATTAATGCTCTATTTAATGCTTTGTCACAAACAGAGTTCTCTCGCGTCTCGGCATGTGAGACTGCGAAAGAAATCTGGGATGTTCTTCAAGTTACGCATGAGGGAACTAACCTTGTGAAGATTCAGAAACTGCAAATGCTTACGAGCAAGTTTGACTCTATCTCTATGGCAGAGAATGAATCTTTCACTGACTATTACACACGATTGCAAGACATCGTAAACTCATGTGCTAACTTGGGAGAGAAGATTCCAGAATTTAAAGTTGTAAGAAAAATTCTAAGAACTCTTCCTGAACGATTTCGCCCGAAGGTCGCAGCCATTGAAACAATTAAACACCCGGACGAAATGCGTGTAGAAGAATTAGTAGGTGCTTTACAAACTTATGAAATGACATTTCCTACTAACTATTCTTCTGGAAAGGCATCCTCTTCTAAGTCTTCAGGTTACGCATTGAAATCAACTAAAGAAGAAGACGCGGATTCATCCTCCTCGGACGACGACGAGAACCTATCTATGGAGGACTTTGAGAAGCAGCTCGCTCTCTTGACAAGGAAGTTTCGCCGCAACTTTCGAAGGGGTAATTCAAGCAAAACTCCATCCTTCGGAAAGTCGAAGAAAGGCAAGGGTTCTTCAAGCTACAAGTCAAGAAAGCAAGAGAACTTCTCAAAGGATAAGAAAAGTTCAGAGGGACAAGTTCAGTGCTTCAAATGTCGAGGCTACGGCCACATTGCAACGGAGTGTCCCAACAAGAATCCGGCAAAGAAGAAGGCGATGCAAGTCGTTACTTGGGATGACAACTCCACGTCAAATGAGTCATCCTCAAGTGATGAAGAAGACAACGCGACAGCTTTCCACGCGTCCACCTCTTCACCCTTCATGTGCTTAATGGCAAGTACATCCGATTCCTTGTCCAACTCCTCTGTTGAAAAGATTGCAACGGACGATGAATCGAGAATTCTGAAGGTGAAGATTTTGCTCTTGCCTACCATAAGCTTTTGAGGGATTCAAAGAAACTGGCAAAGCAAAACAAGGGGTTGAGAGGGAGATTGCAGGATCTCGAAGAAGAAGTAAAAAGGGTAACTTCTCTCTCAACCGATCTTGAAGTGGAAAGGGATAATCTAGCCAAAGCAAATGTTTCCCTTCAAGAGTCCAATGAGCTTTCGAGAAAGAACATACAAATTGGTGAACAAAGCGAATTACTTCTTGAAGCTCTACGGCGAGGCTCGACAGGAAAAATGGAAATGACGGAGACCATACGCCAACTAAAGGATGACTTAAAGAGATTTTCTTCTGGAAGGAGTAAGTTGGACAGACTTCTTGGTCTTGGTCAAACAAATAAGTTCGGCCTCGGATACACTCAAACTGGAGACATTCCAAGTTCGAGTGGGACAGTATTTGTGCCTCAGTCGGTATCTCCTCCTCCGACACCGGAATTCACGACAAGCAACGACAACAAGCCTACTTCATCCTCCTCGGGATCGTCAAGAACTAAGGTATGTTTTCGTTGTGGCATTTCAGGGCACATAAGGAGAAATTGCAAGACGGGAGCCAAACGCACACCTCAAGCACCTCTTGCAATGACTACCAAAAGGTGATTCCTCGAAAATCAACTGCAAATCATTGAAGGAAAAGAGCCTTGGTAGTTCACCGCTCAAGACGACATCATCAAGGAGCAGCAATTCTTCAACAAGACGCTTTCACCTAGGAGAATCAACTTCACGACCATTACCGACGCATTCCAAAAAGGTTTGGGTGCGCAAAGGTGAAATTTTCCCTGTCTTGTTACCAATGTTTCCTTGCATGCATATGATAGTTCGTCTTGGTATCTGGATAGCGGGTGTTCCCGTCACATGACCGGTGACAAAAACTGTTTTCAAACTTTGAGAAAAACTCCGGAGGACTTGTTGTTTTCGGAGATGGTCGGTCTTCCAAAATTGTTGGAAAGGGAACGGTAGCTATTCCAGATGGCCCGGTTCTGAAAAATGTGTTATTTGTTCATGGCCTTAAGACTAACCTCATAAGCATAAGTCAACTTTGTGATAATGGTTATTCAGTTAATTTTTCATCTGATAAATGTACTGTAACTGACAAGAACCATGCTTTCTTTTTAAAAGGGGTTAGATCAGAAAACAATTGTTATGTAGTTCCTACTAAATTTCTGAAAAATGTAACCTAGCATCTTTGAAAAATGAAACACTTTGGCATGAAAGGCTAGGTCACATAAACTTTAAGGAACTTGCTAGAATTTCGAACAAAGATGTGGTCAAGGGGGTTCCTAAACTTTCTTTTGAACAAAACATTGTGTGTGGCGGTTGCCAAAAGGGAAAACAGTCTAGGACTGCACACAAGAACTTGAACCACATAGGTACAAAACGGCCTTTGGAACTTTTGCACATGGACTTAATGGGGCCAACTCGTCAACCATCCTTGGGAGGTAAATGGTATATTTTCTTATTGGTTGATGATTTTTCTAGATATACTTGGGTAGCATTTTTAAAAGAAAAAGCTGATACTTTTGATTCTTTTCACGAAATCTGCCATCGTATTATGATTGAAAAGAATGAAAAGATTACTCGAGTTAGAAGTGATAGAGGTGGAGAATTCATAAATTCCAAATTCATTGATTTTTGCACTTCTAATGGCATTAAACATGAATTCTCAGCACCTTATACACCTCAACAAAATGGTGTAGTCGAGCGCAAAAACAGGGTCGTACAGGAGATGGCACGTGTTATGCTTCATAGCCGGAACCTACCTTTATATTTTTGGGCTGAAGCGGTGAACACTGCTGTCTATGTTATCAATCGAGTGTATTTGCGCCCGGGGACTTTGAATACACCATATGAACTATGGTTTTGTAGAAAACCTAACATCAAATATTTTCGTATCTTTGGGAGTCGGTGTTTTATTTTACGTGATCGCGAAAATCTTGGAAAATTTGACTCTCGAAGTGACGAAGGGATTTTCTTAGGTTATTCTACAAACAGCAGAGCATATCGAGTTTTTAACTTAGAATCTAAGACGATCGTAGAATCGATAAATGTTAAGGTAGATGAAGCTTTTCACTTTGAATCTGAAAAATCTACCCTCGATATCTCTCTTGATGATGATACACCTGCTAATGCATCTTCTTCTAACAATTCTTTCGATAATAATGATGCATCTAACGGTTCTTCAAGTTTATCTGATGTGCAGGAATCATCTCGTGTACCTCCGACTACTCCTCTTACCTCAAACGTTACGCATCTCCAAGGATCACCCTGAATCGAACATCATTGGAGATCCACAAGAAGGAGTTAGAACACGGAGACAATTGGTTTGCGGATTTGCATGCTATGTATCTCAAATCGAACCAAAGAATGTTGATGAAGCTCTCCAAGATGACTACTGGATTAAAGCAATGCAGGAAGAGCTCCATCAATTTGAGCGAAACAAAGTCTGGGAATTAACGAAGCCTCCGAAGCAACACAATGTGATAGGTACCAAATGGATCTTCAAGAACAAGAAAAATGAAGATGGTACTATCATCAGGAACAAAGCAAGGTTAGTTGCTCAAGGCTACTCTCAAGTAGAAGGTATAGACTTTGATGAAACTTTCGCCCCTGTAGCTAGACTCGAGTCCATTCGTATCTTATTTGCGATAGCTTGTCATTTTAAAATCAAATTATTTCAAATGGACGTTAAGAGCGCCTTTTTAAATGGATTTTTAAATGAGGAAGTTTATGTGGCTCAACCGAAAGGTTTTGTGGATCATAAACTACCTAACCATGTTTTTCGTCTGAAAAAGGCTCTTTACGGTCTGAAACAAGCACCGCGAGCATGGTACGAAAGGTTGACAAAGCACCTTTTGGAAAAGGGCTACACTCGAGGGGGAGCTGACAGGACTCTCTTTGTGAAGCATTATCAAAACAATTTCATTGTTGCACAAATCTATGTCGATGACATTGTATTTGGAGCAACAAGAGATAATGATGCTTCTAAATTCGCGGAGACCATGGAAAGCGAATTTGAGATGTCCATGATGGGCGAATTGACTTATTTTCTTGGATTACAAGTTAAACAAAACGATGAAGGAATTCACTTGTGTCAATCCAAGTATGCAATGGAGTTGGTCAAAAAGTTTGATCTAGAAAATTCTAAGGATTTTCCGACTCCAATGGGAACTAGCCATAAGGGACTTGGAAGTGAATCACATAGTGAGAATGTAGACGAGAAACTGTATCGCAGTATGATTGGAAGTCTACTATATCTCACGGCTAGTCGCCCGGATATATCCTTCAGTGTTGGGATTTGTGCGAGATATCAATCAGCACCGAAGGAGGTTCACCTGAAAGCGGTGAAACGGATCATCCGATATATCAAAGGTACAATCAATTTCGGAATTTGGTATCCTATGGGAACAAGTTTGGATATTGTTGGATACTCAGATGCCGATTGGGCTGGATCGGTGGATGATCGGAAAAGCACGAGTGGTGCATGCTTCTATCTTGGCCATTGCCTTGTTGCATGGCACAGTAAAAAGCAGAATTGCATAGCACTCTCGACTGCCGAAGCGGAGTACATTTCTGCAGGAAGTTGTTCAACCCAATTGATTTGGATGAAAAGCGTGTTGAGCGATTTCCGGATTTCAGCATCTTCGGTAACCATTTTATGTGACAACACTAGTGCTATTAACATTTCAAAAAACCCTGTGTTGCACTCTAGAACAAAACATATTGAACTTAGATATCATTTTCTTAGAGAGCTAGTTGAATCAAATATTCTTCAACTGTCATATATTTCAACTGAGGATCAATTAGCTGATATCTTAACAAAACCTTTGGATCAAAAACGTTTTATTCACTTGCGTAAAGCAATTGGCATGCTTTCCTTGAAATAACCTCTTTTTGAAACCTTTGCTTAGGTTAGTTTTTGTTTTTGTTTTGTTCTTTATCTATGTTTGTACATAGGACATTAATTGAGCATAAATCATAATTGACTTTAATTGCATCCTTTCATGCATTTAGAAATTTATTATGCTTTTGATATCATAATATTTCAATGTTGCAATGATCATTTATGTTAATTAAACCATCTTTTAAGTGATCAAAGTCAATTTCTCTCTCAATGATCTCTTGGTATAGTCATTATCTTATTTGATTGCTTAGTCGAGTATGAATGCGAGATCAATTTTTGGTTGAATACCTTATATATTAAATAATTGATAGCCAATTGAGGGGGAGTCAAAGAAATGTAAAATGCTCAAAAGATGTGGAAAGAGTTACATCCCAATGAGGAGTGTGAAAACTACCACCACATGGAGGAAAAAGAAAAAGAAAAAGATACTCCATGAATGCAAAGCAAATTTTTGTTTTAAAATTGTTGATGAAATGCATATTGAAATACTTGACTCAGTCATATTTCATGGTTGGTATAAGGTGGGATTTTTGATAAAAGATGCTCAAAGAGCCACTCCTTCAACAGATTGTCTAGATATATTATCTAACTTATCTGGGATTTCAAACATCTATTGATCTTGGTATTTCATTTTCTTTACCAAAATTGATGATTTGATAAAGGCATTACGCATAAGATCAGGATAGATGTAATTGAAGTTGTTCAACTTTAAGTGTTTTAATTTCGTAAATTTTCGTTTCATTTTTGAGTATTTTTGATAGATTTTGTATAATCTATTTCTTGTTGTATGAAACGATGATTTTTGTTTAAAGTTGATATGGTAAAGTGCTTACATACTTTTTCTGGATTTTATGGAATTTTTCTAAATTTTTCTGGAGAAAAAGTTGAAGCCGATCCGGATCGGGGTAAGTGATCCGGATCCCGAACGCAGGATTCTTCCTGCGGGTAGCCGATCCGGATCACATTCTCGATCCGATCCGGATCACGGCTAGGGTTTATAATAGAACAAAGAGATTTGATTTCTTTTACCCTAATCTTTTGTTCTCAAGTCTCTAGAGCTTCTCTCTCTAGATTTCTTGCATCTTGGAGCTTCCAAACTCAAAGTTCTTCGATTCCAAGTAAGTTTTATTGATCAAAATCTCGGTTTTTCACAGTTTTTCATGTTTGCTCAAAACGTGAGTTGAAATCATGGATCTTTTTCGTTTGTGAATGGTTTTTGATCAAATTTCTTTTGAAATAAGAACTCTGGGTAGATTAGTTTTGCTTTTATGCTGGGTTTTCTCAAGATAAACGAATTTTTGGGCTTCGATTTCTAAAAATTCGGTTTTAGGGCATAAAAGAGGAATTTTTGAAAATCATGGATTGATCTATTTTTAAAATTCTTTTTGCAAAACTAATTTGATTCTTAGCTTCTCTACATGATTATGATTGTTTGGGTACAATTTTTCAAATTTTTCAAAATTGAAAATTTTCATGTTCTTGAGTTGCTCTTCACAGGACATATTTTTCACTAGCAATCAAAATGGTGATCACATGGATCATTTTCCTACTTGCTGCCATGGTTCATGTCAAGGATGCTGCCAAGCCTAAAAGGGCCAAGAGAACTAAGAGAGCTCAGAATGATTTCGATACAGATTCAGAGACGGATTCAATAGACTGGGATAACCTCGAGATTGAGGAAGATGTCCCCATTATCTCCAAAGGAAAAGCACCTGCTGAAGCTTCAAAGACAAAGCCTCAGCCTGCTACTGCAGCTGATAAAGGAAAAGCCCCAATGGAACCTACTTCAATTGGAACAAGGATGAAAACTGGTGCAAGAAAAAGAGGCAGTGCTCGGGGCATTTCAATTAACGAACCAATTGCTAGCCAGCCTCCACCACAGGAATTCATCAGCTCCACAAGAATAAAGGATTTTGAGAAAAGAGAATGCATTGGTGAGAGACATGTCAATGTCAAACCAATGATGGAACGCTCTGCAGCCTTTGGGACTTTGTTTGATCAAGTTGGTCTTGGTCCAATTTGCAACTTTCCTAAAAAAACTGGGTATTGTCCACACTCAGTTCGTATGTTTTATCAGAACGCTGCAAGTCTAATTGATCATGATGACGGACGTCGAGAATTTCACACCTTGGTTAAAGGTATCAAAATCAAAGTCACTCTTCAACTGATTGGAGAGGTACTCGGTATGAAAGCCAGATCTGATGGAATCCATTACCTAAAAACTCAAAGCTTCAACGAGAACTCCTGGAGAGTTGTAGTTAATGGAATTTGTCTTCCGGATACTCTGTCTACCGGAAATTCGGTATTCTCCAAAGAGCTTCGTACAGAGTATAAGTATATAAACTTCATTATCTGCTACAACATTCTTCCCAACATGAACACGAAGGTCTTTCGAGGGGATAGGATGTTATTCCTTTATCTTCTTGGAAACCCGGCCGCATTGATGGGAGCAAACTTGAATATTCCTTATCTCATTTGGTCTCGGATGACGCGGTATGTCGAACACTCTCACCCCACAGAGAGACTGCCATACCCAATGATAATCATGCGCATCCTTAAGAAGTTTAAAGTGGATACAAGCGCGAGCTCTTACATGTATAGTTTGGGCACCATTAATGAGACAACTATTGTAAAGTCCCTATCAACAAAGCAAGATGATCCTCCATCTCCTCCAATCCGACAAAGAGCTCGACCACAAGCAACTACCTCTACAGCCCCTGTTCCTCCATCTCAGCAGGCACCTCCATCCACCTCTGATGATGATGCCTCCGTCAGCTCTATATTTAAAGAACAACAGCGACTTTCCAATGAACAAGAATGCATGTCGGCTGAGTTCACTGAAATGAGAGGAGAACTTCAAGTTGTGAAAAAGGAGCTGGAAACCATCACTGCATCTCAAATTACTTTGGCTAAGTCCGTTTCTTCGATGAAAAAACTGATGAAGAAAATGTTTGCCAAAATGGGATGCACCACCTCTGATGACTCCGACTCTCAGGAATAAATTTTCTGTTCTAACTTTCTTTTGCTCATTGCAGGTTTTTCACTTCTCGTGTTTATTTATCTTTTTAACTCTCTTTTTTTGTAATTATTGGCTTTGTTTGTGACAAAAAGGGGGAGAGAGTTTAGAGAGAACTTGAACAATGATGATGCTGTGAAAACTGTGTGAATGTGTGAACATTAAGGTAAGTATGTTCATCAACTTCAACTTGGTTTTTATTTGTTGATTGGTTGCATGTCCCTACTAACTATTTGACTAACTATTTGGGCATGTAATATGACTAACAAGTTGATGTTGGACTAACATCTTGTGACATTTGGTTTTTGAATGCTTAGAAGATATGTTGGCTTTTGTCTATGATTCTCTTACATATCTGATTTTTCAAATGTCATGATGAGAATAAACTCTATCTCTGTATTTGGTTTTGTATGATTCAATTCTTGAGGTATCTAACGATTTCGTTTGTCAAGAATGATTTCTTTGTGCAGAGATTACAGATGTCTAAGTCTAGAGTCTGTTTTAGGAGTTTATCTCATGTATTTAAATTTTTGGATCTCCATTGTAAATTTTTGTTGTATGGTGATAGCAACAAAAATATCTTTTTGAATTTTCTTTTGTGGATTTGTGTTTTGTCACGAAACCGCCAAAGGGGGAGATTGTTACGGAATTTGAGTTGGCGTATTTCGTGAAAGTATTAAGTCTTGAAGATTGAAGATGAAGAAACTTTGGATCATATACCTCAATCTCAAGAAAGAAGAATTCAAAAGGATCAGGTATGTTTAACTAAAGATTTTTGGTGATCCGAATACTTCTTGTAGTGTAGAAACACCTGGAAGAATGTTTTATTGCATAAACATCAAAAACTGGACATGGGACATGTTCAGGATCCGGATCGGGCTCGGCAATCCGGATCCCGAAGGGTGTTCGTTCATACACTGTTTCAATCCGGATCGCAGCATTTCATGATCCGGATCCCGAACACTGGTTTTACCTTTTTACTTGCACGATCCGGATCAGGATTTGCAATCCGGATCCCGAACGTGATGTTTGGTGAAACTGTATGAACGATCCGGATCGGGGACTTCGATCCGGATCCCGAACTAGCATTTTTCTGGAAATCGTCTTTCTTGCTTCTGCAATCCGGATCGTCCAATTCCAATCCGGATCGCCGTCCGTAAAATCTCCAGAAAAGGCAGTTTTTGATCCTTATCTTCTTCCAATGGTTTCTAACCTATAAATAGGCCCTATATTCATTTTCTAGGGCATCCGCACATCGGAAAATATAGCCGAAAAAGAAAAATCCACATATATAGAGAAGAAAGGAAATCAATAGATTTATTCTATGTTTCTTCATCTATATTGATTGATTTGATTCTAGGTTTTCCATACTCAGATTTTGAGTAGAATCAAATCAATGAATACTTAGATGGTATTTCCGATCTATTTCTAATCTAAGTATTCGGCGGATCATCACCACCCAAAAACAACGATTTACCCTAAATCGGCGCGTGGACTCGCGTGGCCTTGTGGATTCAAGGTGCAACCGCTCTCGTGGATTCAGAGCGAGGTACGTTCGTGGATTCGAAGCGTGCTACTGGGTGAAGACCGTGGATTCGGTCGGACGTCGTGGACTCGACGTTGGACGCTGTGGATTCAGCGTTGGGCGCGGATCGTGGATTCGAGAAGCGTCGTGGAACGAGCGGAGAAGATCTAATAGGAGCGTATGGTAAGAGGTTGAGTCGTCAGTGAGTACGTTATATCACCTTGTACGTGTGTTAATTCTAGTGGATTTCGCCGTGTTATCGGTCCCGTGGTTTTTTACTCCGGTTTGGAGTTTTTCCACGTAAAAATCTTGCGTGTTATTTTTTATTTCCGCATTGGGTTTTATTGCGCAATGATTTTTGAGTGTTTATTGTTTACACCTATTCACCCCCCTCTAGGTGTTTTTTCCCTATTTAGATCCATAATAGTACAACCCAACATCGGGCTTAAGAATTTGATTTCTGGTGAAATTGGAGCAAGGTTTGCTTATCAGGAAGCCCATTCGGGGTGATTGAGGTTTTTGCGCGCTTATTGGAACCAAGGATTTGACCCGGCATGAAAAATGGATCAAGTTTACTTTTTCGGGAATTTTTGGGAAATTTTAGGAGTGGAATTTGGCCGAGCGGACATCGGATTTGGATTCAGCGTGCGAAAACGAGCGGAATGGACTATTTACTTGATTTTTTCGGAGCCCGGACGCGAAAACACGGATTTCGAGGTGAGATGGCACTGTTCCGACGGCCGGAGAGGCGCCGGCGGCGGCGGCGGGCGGCGGAGCGCTGCGGTTGGCGGCGACGGAGGCGCGCGGTCCACCGCGGAGGGCATGCACCGGGCGCGGGCCACGTGGCGCCTCCCGGTTGGCTGACGCGGTGAGCGCGGTCCACAGACTTGGCGGGGCGCACGGTGGACCAGGGGTTGGCCACGTGTCACCTTGGGGTTGGCTGGCCTTGGTGCGCGCGGTCCACGCAGCGGCTGGAGAAGGTGGCAATACAACGGGGCAGTTGGGGGGACGACGTGGGGGCGCCACGTGGCTCCCCGTGGTTGGCCGGGCGCAGCCGCGCACGTCCGCGTGTCGGGACACGCGGCGTCGCGCGGTTTGCGGGCGCACGTGCGCCGGGCGCGGGGAGCGCGTCTGGGCCACGTGGCGGCCCGAGAGGAATTCGGGCGCGCACAGTAACCGGCCGGGCCCGTTACTATAGCAGCCCGAATACCCCGGGCGCCCAATTTTTGGGCCAAAAGTCCAAAAGCTTGTTCTTTTCGGGTTGGGCCTATTTATAGCCATCTTCCACCTCGAGTTTAAGGCCTTTCCCGAGCTCCTCTACCCTTGGGCCCATTAGTAAAGTGGTAGATCTTCGTGTAGCGCATCTTCTAGCAGAGGCCGGGATTTTTTTGGAAGCCGCGGCGTCGACGTTTCCGGCATCGTAGCGCGGAGCGACCATTTTCTGTTGGAGGCCCGTTATCGCCGCATTTCGGTCTGAGACGTCCACAGAGCTACCCCGACTGTATTTTTGAACGATTTTCACGGCGTTGGAATCACGAGAGGTATGCCTTCGATTTCTGTATTGATCTCTTAGTCTCGTTTGGGGTTTTTGGCACGGATCCTGAGGAGTTTTTGAACCCCTTATTTTTCTGTTGGAGTTTTGGACAGCGGTTCCTTATCGGATTTTTATCTCCGCATCCGGACATCGGAATTCGACGTTTCAAGGCTCTATCGATATCTATACTTCCCGAGGATCACCGTCATATTTTTATTAGAATTTTTAGAGACTGTTTTACAGGTGAAAATTTCGAAGAAAAAGGACTGTTCATCGCAGATTTTTAAAATGTGGAATTAAGTGTAATTTTTGGATGTATTTTGTAACCAGGATGCTTTGAACACTACTTTGGTACTGTTGACTCGGTGATTGTGCTGGTATATCTGTTTTTGGGCTTCCTTAGCTGTACGACCCTGGACAGTTGTGCACCTTCAGGTGGGTGGCCCTGTCTCCAAGACTTATGGAACGTTCATTAAATCTGCTCTAGTAGGACCATGCATGATAGTAATACTCTTGTGTAGTATGCTAGAAAGTGATAGCTGGTAATTCTAGCGCTATTGGATGATCATGCAAATCTCTTGTTTCCTATTATCTGTAAATTATTGTTATCTTGGAACTTGACCTAGCACCCCTGTCATATGTTTCATGTTCAGCCAGACTTTAGAAAACTTCAATTTGGGCTAGGTTTATTCTACTTTAGATGTTCACATTTATTATTATTTCTTCTTGGACATAGTGTTTTACTCGCCCGGGTAGCGGGCCGAGTGGTCGGGTTTCTTTTAGTATGGGATGCATTTTACACTCGTGCTTGGGAGCAGAGTGGAGTCTGGTAGATGTAATTGATCGTTCATCTGTGGCGGGAGCCGTTTGGGTAAACGGCGGTCCCGAGATGTTTTATTGGTCGCCACTGGGTTGTGGCAGTTGTTTACTAGTGTCAGCAGGACCTAGGACCCAGACTGTTTTTTTTTTTACACATATGATTTCTGAAAATTAATGTTTTCTTCCAAATCTCGAGGGGTCGCCGGAGCCTGTTCTTGTTTGATTTGGGTGATGGCAATAGCCCTTCGGGGTTTGGAAAAATCAAATTTATTTAAACCAATTTTCTTAAAGGAACTAAAATATACTAAATTTGGGTTTCTCAGATTAAAATAATTTTCAATAATAACTGTCATCTATTTATTACAACTTCCTCACCGGAGAGAGAGTTTGGGTGATCTGGGTTCTAGGGGTCGTTCCTATTTTCGGGACGAAAGCCACGGGGGCCGAGCCTAGGACCTGTTCTTGTTTGATAGGGTTGTAGGTGTTGGTCTTCCGGGACTTTCGGGCCCTGGTTGGTGTCCTCCGCTTGTTGTACAGAGGTTGTTTTGTTCCCGAACTGTAAGGGGGTCGGGAACCTCGATAGGCGGAGCCTGGAGTCTGTTCTTGTTTGATAGGGTTCTAGGCACCGACCTATCGGAATTTTCGAACCCTTATAGTATCGGTTCTTCCTGAGTTTGGTGTTCTGTTGTGGGAGCCGTCGGGTAGAAGGTAGTCCCGGCTGTGAGTATTTCTAGCCATTGAGTGAGAGATGTGATGTCAGTTACAGTCGATCTTGTGGATCGTGATTTGGATCTTAGCCTGCAGGAGCCACATTTGAGCTCGACAGAGATGCGCGGATACTTTGCTCGGTGGGGTCGCGCCCCTCGAGTGCCACTCCGGAGTTGGGCCTATTACTTGCTATCGCGACTTGTCGACGCCGTCCCTCTGGCTGAGCCAGTTTTGGCAGTCACGGATACCCTACGGTAGACCCGTCCTGTTGAGGATGTGCGGCAGTAGGGGAGGCGCAGGTTTGACTGGACCCTATGTGGCAGTCAGTATAGATTGGGTTATTATACTCGAGAGTTAGTAGATGCATTATATTTTCATCTGTCCCGCTTTTTGAGCATCTAGATAGGGGCATAGTAGCAGTAGAATTATTTTCCAGCTTTTTCCTTCAGCACTGTATTTGTTTCCTCATGCCTCTAGTAGACTTAGTGGGCAGACCGTTGGGCTTGATTACGGCACCCACTGAGAGCTACTGTGGGATGTAGTTCTCACACCCGTCGTGGTATCTTTTTTCCCAGGGATTTCTATGCCTGTTCCTGCTGTTCCAGCTGCTGCTTCTTCAGATCGAGGTAAGGGAGTCGCGAGCTAGATCCCTACCAGTCGTCGTCGTCCTGAGAGTAGATGTACCCACTTTTTACATTTTGAGAGTTCTTGTTGAGAGACTTTGTAGTGAGGTATAGAGTTGTACATTTCTGTCTTCTTTTTATTATTCTGAAAGACTTATGTACGGTTGGTGAGGATTTGTGTTGTATATGTATTTTTATTTCTAGTAGTTTACTCTCAGCTCTGATATCTGTTTAGTATAGTATCTTCTTTCGCAGGTTAGACGCTTAGCCTATACGGGGCCCACCGTATGGGCGGCGGATCTGTTAGCGAGCCCGGATCGCAGTTTCGACCCCGGGGCGTGACAGATTAGAGTGGTATCAGAGCCTAGGTTTTAGGTCATTGAGGACTTGGGAACCCTAGGCTTGTGGTTGGACCCTAGGATGACTCACGTGAGAGCCGTGATTTTTAGCGAGAGTCCTGATTGGGTTTCTAACTCTCCCGAGTGGTTTGGGATGAGTGATTGACATGTCTTCCTTCGGTGGCAACTATGTTGGCTGCAGACAACATAGTACTTCGGGAAGGGGGACATGCCTTTTGACTTTCGTTGGATTGGATCGAGTGTTGTTTGGTGCTATCCTGATGTTTGCATGTGGATTGCAGGTGGGCACGATGCCTCCCCGACGCAGGGTGCGGACGCGTTCTCAGCTTTCCTCCTCCCAAGGGTCTGAGCAGGAGGAGTTAGCATAGGATCAGTAGAGAGAGGTGCAGGAGCTTCGGGCTCAGATGGCTCAGTTGTCAGAGACTTTCTGGCGTCAGGAGGAGACTGTGGGTCGGTTGATGCTCATGATGGAGCAGAGAGCGCAGCCGGCGGTAGTACCCCCTGAGAGTTCGCCTGTGCCTTCTTCACCTATTGTGGCGCCCCCTGTTGTGCAGCCTGCACCAGCTGTTCCGGTCGAGCCGGTTTCTAGTAGGCCACCGTCTTGGATGACGGGATCGTTGACTTCAGCAGAGCAGCGGGAGGCGGTGGATCTTTTGATGAGGTTCCGCCAGTTTGATCCACCCCGCTTTTCGGGTATGAGTGCTGAGCCGTGGGCGGCCGAGTCTTGGATTACGGCCATGGAGCGCTATTTCGAGAGCCTTTTTATTGACGAGAGGTTTCGAGTTCTGTTGGCTACTCACTTTTTGGAGAGCAACGCCGAGGCATGGTGGCGGCGTGTGCGACCAGCTGGTCCGCCGGGGACGCAGCTTCTCTTTTGGACAGAGTTTCGCAGTATGCTTCTTGGGGCTTTCTTTCCTGAGAGTGTTCGGCAGAGTTTGGAGGAGCAGCTGAGGAATCTCCGCCGGGGAGATAGGCCCGTACACATGTATATAGCTGATTTCAATCGGCTGTTAGCTTGTATGCCCCACGTGGCCAGAGATGAGACCCACCGGATCTACATGTTTGAGAGAGGGTTACGTCGGGACATCTATCAGTTCGTCCGCTCCCGCAGATTACAGACTTTGGAGGCCTCGATGGAGCAGGCACTTTTTGTGGAAAGTGGAGAGGCGGTGATGGATGAGGTGGCTCCAGCTCCCGCAGTGATTCCAGGGGTGAAGCGCCCAGCACCGGTTGATGAGGAACAGACGAGTCGGCAGGCACCTTCGAGACCTCCCCGACCTCACCCTGAGGGTCGAGGGTTTCAGAGGCGCCAGAGTTCAGGTGGGCCCCCGCAGCAGCCGCGGTATCAGCCTAGACAGCAGCTCCGGCAGCAGCGACGTGAGTGCGTCATCTGTGGCGGCCCTCATCCACCGTCGCAGTGTGACCAGAGACAGGGACGGTGTTTCCTTTGTGGAGAGTTGGGACATTTTCGAGCAGCTTGTCCCCGAGCCATTCTGTCAGTACTACCCCTTGCTGTAGCACCCCCCTTGCCTGTACACGAAGCGGAAGCCCCGCCGGTTCACCGTCATACAGAGTGGGGTACGACGTCGGGACAGACGGGACGACGATCTTCAGCACCTAGTGGACGAGTTTACACAGCCTTGGTGGAGAGCACCCCAGCAGCAGATCCTATTGCCGCAGGTATGACTTTATTTTCTGTCAGTTGAGTTGAGTTTTTGGATACCACTGTATTCTTCTGCATATGGTACTAGGGCATTTGCATCTCTGCATGAATAAGAGATAGGAATTTTGTCACATGCATGAGCGATTGGATTCTTTGCAGTATCTTACGAGCAGAGGTGTAGTTTGGGGCATGATCGGGACAGCTGAGACCTGAGGAAGTACGCCGGCAGGTGTGACGGTTTAGTTACAACTCCAGGAATCAGATTGAGCACACGGGATGGACCAGCAGGTGCGGTATCGTGCAACGATTGATTGTGAATTGAGAACAGTGACCTTTCCGCGAGTTGGACAACAGGAGATCTTTCCACTGGTCACCGAGGCATCCTTCCTGCAGTAGTGGCTTCGGCGGTTTCGGGTTAGGTGCTACTTGTCGAGCGTAGGTGACGCCTAGGACTAGAGGTTATGTCTCTAGGGGTCTCGGATAGGGTTGTATTTTTCTTTTTAGGGGTACGGATAGACCGTAGCTACCATTTTTGTTGCCACAGCAGGAACGGCATCAACACTTCTCTCCCTTTTTCTCACTCTTGTGCTGAAATTTGCGAACATGACGAAAGATTCGAAAGGCTACTCCAGAAATGGAGACGGTGCCCGAACTTGTTCTTGTTTGATTGGGGCAAGGGCACTGGTCTTTCGGAACTTTTGAACTTTTCGCTAATTTCAGTTGTTTTCTAAAATGGAGAGTTGGGGGTTGATGACTTTCCTGCTGGTGGGGTCCTTACTTTTTCTGTTAAGTTTTGCGGCGTAATTCGTGTAGTTTGAACGCGTAGTGTTAGCTGTTCTTCCTCGTCCCCAGTATTTGGAATTCCTGAGGTTTATCCAGCTGTTGGACTCGCTTTGTGGAGAGTGAGTAGCGACTGGGGAGTTGGAGATTGTGTTAATGGATGTTTACCTTTGGGCTTGGAGACTCCCTTTTGAGCTGTGTTTGTTTCGAGGACGAAACTTTCTTTTAGTGGGGGAGGATGTGAGTACCCGAATCCCCACTTAAGGATTTATTGTTGGATTAGTGGCTTCGGGGAGTGTGTGTGCGCGTGTCGGGCCTAAGAATTTGATTTCTGGTGAAATTGGAGCAAGGTTTGCTTATCAGGAAGCCCATTCGGGGTGATTGAGGTTTTTGCGCGCTTATTGGAACTAAGAATTTGACCCGGCATGAAAAATGGATCAAGTTTACTTTTTCGGGAATTTTCGAAAAATTTTAGGAGTGGAATTTGGCCGAACGGACATCGGATTTGGATTCAGCGCGCGAAAACGAGCGGAATGGACTATTTACTTGATTTTTTCGGAGCCCGGACACGAAAACACGGATTTCGAGGTGAGATGGCACTGTTCCGGCGGCCGGAGAGGCGCCGGCGGCGGCGGCGGGCGGCGGAGCGCGGTGGTTGGCGGCGGCGGACGCGCGCGGTCCACCGCGGAGGGCGTGCACCGGGCGCGGGCCACGTGGCGCCTCCCGGTTGGCCGGCGCGGTGAGCGCGGTCCACAGACTTGGCGGGGCGCACGGTGGACCAGGGGTTGGCCACGTGTCACCTTGTGGTTGGCTGGCCTTGGTGCGCGCGGTCCACGCAGCGGCTGGAGAAAGTGGCCGTACGACGGGGCGGTTGGGGGGACGACGTGGGGGCGCCACGTGGGGGCGCCACGTTGCGCCCCGTGGTTGGCCAGGCGCAGCCGCGCACGTCCGCGTGTCGGGACACGCGGCGTCGCGCGGTTCGCGGGCACACGTGGGCCGGGCGCGGGGAGCGCGTCTGGGCCACATGGCGGCCCGAGAGGAATTCGGGCGCGCACAGTAACGGGCCGGGCCCGTTACTGTAGCAGCCCGAATACCCCGGGCGCCCGATTTTTGGGCCAAAAGTCCAAAAGCTTGTTCTTTTCGGGCTGGGCCTATTTATAGCCATCTTCCACCTCGAGTTTAAGGCCTTTCCCGAGCTCCTCTACCCTTGGGCCCTTTAGGAAAGTTGTAGATCTTCGTGTTACGCATCTTCTGGCAGAGGCCCGGATTTTTTTGGAAGCCGCGGCGTCGACGTTTCCGGCATCGTAGCGCGGAGCGACGATTTTCTGTTGGAGGCCCGTTATCGCCGCATTTCGGTCTGAGAGGTCCACAGAGCTACCCCGACTGTATTTTTGGGCGATTTTTGCGGCGTTGGAATCACGAGAGGTACGCCTTCGATTTTCGTATTGATCTCTTGCTCTTGTTTGGGGTTTTTGGCACGGATCCCGAGGAGTTTTTGAACCCCTTATTTTTCTGTTGGAGTTTTGGACAGCGGTTTCTTATCGGATTTTTATCTCCGCATCCGGACATCGGAATTCAACGTTTCAAGGCTCTATCGACATCTACACTTCGCGAGGATCGCCGTCATATTTTTACTAGAATTTTTGGAGACTGTTTTACAGGTTAAAATTTCAGAGAAAACGGATTGTTCATCGCAGATTTTTAAAATGTGGAATTAAGTGTAATTTTTGGATGTATTTTGTAACCAGGATGCTTTGAACACTACTTTGGTACTGTTGACTCGGTGATTGTGCTGGTATATCTGTTTTTGGGCTTCCTTAGCTGTACGACCCTGGACAGTTGTGCACCTTCAGGTGGGTGGCCCTGTCTCCAAGACTTATGGAACGTTCATTAAATCTGCTCTAGTAGGACCATGCATGATAGTAATACTCTTGTGTAGTATGCTAGAAAGTGATAGCTGGTAATTCTAGCGCTATTGGATGATCATGCAAATCTCTTGTTTCCTATTATCTGTAAATTATTGTTATCTTGGAACTTGACCTAGCACCCCTGTCATATGTTTCATGTTCAGCCAGACTTTAGAAAACTTCAATTTGGGCTAGGTTTATTCTACTTTAGATGTTCACATTTATTATTATTTCTTCTTGGACATAGTGTTTTACTCGCCCGGGTAGCGGGCCGAGTGGTCGGGTTTCTTTTAGTATGGGATGCATTTTACACTCGTGCTTGGGAGCAGAGTGGAGTCTGGTAGATGTAATTGATCGTTCATCTGTGGCGGGAGCCGTTTGGGTAAACGGCGGTCCCGAGATGTTTTATTGGTCGCCACTGGGTTGTGGCAGTTGTTTACTAGTGTCAGCAGGACCTAGGACCCAGACTGTTTTTTTTTTACACATATGATTTCTGAAAATTAATGTTTTCTTCCAAATCTCGAGGGGTCGCCGGAGCCTGTTCTTGTTTGATTTGGGTGATGGCAATAGCCCTTCGGGGTTTGGAAAAATCAAATTTATTTAAACCAATTTTCTTAAAGGAACTAAAATATACTAAATTTGGGTTTCTCAGATTAAAATAATTTTCAATAATAACTGTCATCTATTTATTACAACTTCCTCACCGGAGAGAGAGTTTGGGTGATCTGGGTTCTAGGGGCCGTTCCTATTTTCGGGACGAAAGCCACGGGGGCCGAGCCTAGGACCTGTTCTTGTTTGATAGGGTTGTAGGTGTTGGTTTTCCGGGACTTTCGGGCCCTGGTTGGTGTCCTCCGCTTGTTGTACAGAGGTTGTTTTGTTCCCGAACTGTAAGGGGGTCGGGAACCTCGATAGGCGGAGCCTGGAGTCTGTTCTTGTTTGATAGGGTTCTAGGCACCGACCTATCGGGATTTTCGAACCCTTATAGTGTCGGTTCTTCCTGAGTTTGGTGTTCTGTTGTGGGAGCCGTCGGGTAGAAGGTAGTCCCGGCTGTGAGTATTTCTAGCCATTGAGTGAGAGATGTGATGTCAGTTACAGTCGATCTTGTGGATCGTGATTTGGATCTTAGCCTGCAGGAGCCACATTTGAGCTCGACAGAGATGCGCGGATACTTTGCTCGGTGGGGTCGCGCCCCTCGAGTGCCACTCCGGAGTTGGGCCTGTTACTTGCTATCGCGACTTGTCGACGCCGTCCCTCTGGCTGAGCCAGTTTTGGCAGTCACGGACACCCTACGGTGGACCCGTCCTGTTGAGGATGTGCGACAGTAGGGGAGGCGCAGGTTTGACTGGATCCTATGTGGCAGTCAGTATAGATTGGGTTATTATACTCGAGAGTTAGTAGATGCATTATATTTTCATCTGTCCCGCTTTTTGAGCATCTAGATAGGGGCATAGTAGCAGTAGAATTATTTTTCAGCCTTTTTCTTCAGCACTGTATTTGTTTCCTCATGCCTCTAGTAGACTTAGTGGGCAGACCGTTGGGCTTGATGACGGCACCCACTGAGAGCTACTGTGGGATGTAGTTCTCACACTCGTCGTGGTGTCTTTTTCCCCAGGGATTTCTACGCCTGTTCCTGCTGTTCCAGCTGCTGCTTCTTCAGATCGAGGTAAGGGAGTCGCGAGCTAGATCCCTACCAGTCGTCGTCGTCCTGAGAGTAGATGTACCCACTTTTTACATTTTGAGAGTTCTTGTTGAGAGACTTTGTAGTGAGGTATAGAGTTGTACATTTTTGTCTTCTTTTTATTATTCTGAGAGACTTATGTACGGTTGGTGAGGATTTGTGTTGTATATGTATTTTTATTTCTAGTAGTTTACTCTCAGCTCTGATATCTGTTTAGTATAGTATCTTCTTTCGCAGGTTAGACGCTTCGCCTATACGGGGCCCACCGTATGGGCGGCGGATCTGTTAGCGAGCCCGGGTCGCAGTTTCGACCCCGGGGCGTGACAGGTACAACTACTCTTCAAGGACAAGTAGGGATCTAGCTCGCGACTCCCTCGCCTCGATCAGAAGAAGCAGCAACTAGGGATGTTAACGAGCCGAACACGAGCGAGCTGGGGTCGGCTCGTGTTCGGCTCGTTTAATAAACGAGCTGAACACGAGCTGGCTCGTTTAAATATCGAGCTAAAAAATTTGGCTCGTGTTCGGCTCGTTTATTAACGAGCCGAATACGAGCTGGCTTGTGAACAACAAGTTCGATTTTTATTCCTATTATTAGGTGTAAAATTGAAAGAAAATTAAAAAAATTAAAAATTTAATCTAATAATTAAAATTTATAAAAAATTGATAGTCTAAAATCTAAATAGTAATATATATATATATATATATATATATATATATATTCGAGCTGTTATCGAGCCGAACACGAACGAGCTAACCTCAGCTCGTGTTCGGCTCGTTTATTAAACGAGCTGGAAAATTCGGCTCGTGTTCAGCTCGTTACTAAACGAGCGATTCGATCTCGAGCTCATTTCGAGCCGAACACGAGCTGGCTCGCGAACAGCGAACTGGATTGCCACCCCTAGCAGCAACAGCAGAGGTAGAAACTGAAGAAGATGCCTCTACAAAACTGTTACCGACAGAGGGTGTGAGAACTGCACCAACACGTAGTTCTCAGTGGGTATCGTCTCCAAGAACAACGGTCTGCCCACTAAGTCTACTAAAGGCATAAGATAACGATGCAGTAAAAATCTAAATAAGAAAAGCTGGAGATACTGTACAACTATCATGCCTCTATCTAAATGCTCAATGGGTGATACAGATGAAAAGATATACAACCACTTGCACACGAGGTGCTCAATCGACCCAATCGAACTGACTGCCGCATAGGATCCAGTCAAAGCCTACGCCCACCTACTGCCATTACATCCACGGAGGACTGGACTTATGTAGGGCGTCCGTGACTGCCTAAAAAAGGCCCAGCCAGAGGGACTGCGTCGACAAGTCGAAATAGCAAAGTAACAGGTCTAGCTCCAGAGCGTCACTCAAGGGGCGGGACCCCACCAAGGAAAGTATCCGCGCATCTCTGTGGAGCTCAAAGTGGCTCCTGTAGGCTGTAATCAAAATCCACGCTCACTCTCAGAACGGAAGAACTCAAGATCCTTAAACATCTCGCACAACGGTCGGAGTACTCTCAACGACTCAACAAACAAAACTCTCACGAATCTCGAGACACTAGCGAACTCAACCAACTCGTGACACTAAACTCACTAGCTGGAGATACTCTACACCCGGGACCACCGTCAACCCAAATGGCTCCCAAAATGAAACACACAACTCGCCACACTAAACACACATGCTAGAGATACACCACAGTCGGGATCGACCCACAACTCAAGGGCTAACAAAACTAGTCGGACGACACTCAATTCGGATCCGAGGAGAGAGAGGAAGTTGCAGGGTTCCTCTCTGGCGTCCAGCGGTGGATTCCGGCGACTGCGCTCCTCAGGATAGGTCTATAGAAGGAGGAGTGGACTAGAGCTCTCTAGAGAAAAGTTGGTGGCCAAAACTCTCCTCTCCCCAAGCTCAGGACTCAAAACAATGGTTTTCTTCCTCCTCTTCCTAACCGGCCAGAGGAAGAAGAAGGCTCAGGGGTGCTGTTGCGAGGAGTGAGGAGGGTCGTGGGAAGGTGGCCGCGAGAGCCCAAGACTCGAGGTGAAAGTGGTTAGACTCCAACAGCTTGAAAACAAAAATGTGGATAACCCCCCTTCCAACCAAAAAATTTACAGCATGGTCAAGACCCATTGGAGTAAATATGCTGCAAGGTCCCTCCACAATCCATGCCGTTCAAAACCATACATAAAGTATAGGCACAATAGCAAAAAAAAATCAAAATTTCATAGTGTTTCACGCATTACGAAGCGATCGGGTCGTCGAACACAAAAACAAATGACACCACGATGTCTGGCTCATCGAAATCTATTAGGTAGCGATTTTGGTTCGTCAAAAATAAGTCTCAAGAATTTACAAAAATATCCAAAAAAAAGAACTAAAATAATCGAGCACGCTTTTCGAGACTCTAGGCTCATCGAAATCAAGATCGGATCACACCATCATGCTCAGATCGCTGAAATCGATCAAAGCGAGTATACACATCAATAGGTTCAGATCCAAATCGACTAAATAGGACAAGTTCGAAAAATCGATTTGGAAAAACGTCAAGTTACTAATCACGTTACTATGCAAAAATTCAAAATAATTTATTTTAATAAAATTTTAACCGTTTTAAATTCTCAGTTTTTACATATATATATATATATATATATATATATATATATATATATATATATATATATATATATATATATATAGTGATTTTTTTACCTTTGTATTGGGATTAGTAATTTTTATTTTATCTTTCTCTTTTTTTTTATTTGACTTTACAAAAGTACTAATTTCAATATAAATTCAATAGTAAAATATTCACAAGTATGAATTATCTTGTATTTTTAAAAACATATAAGTTCTACTATATATATATATATATATATATATATATATATATATATATATATATATATATATATATATATATATATATATATATGTTTGTTTTATTTTTTTTTTAATATATAATAGAAGATAATAATTATTTTGATTTTCTTATGGATGTATATAATTTTTTTTAACACTAAAAATATATATATACCAATTTATTTTTTAAAAGGTATAAATTATTAATAAAATATTTATTAATTTTTATTCGTATAAAAATATAATAATATTTTAATAAAATTAAATATAATAATATTATTCTCAGCCTATCTGTCTATTCACCAAATAAATAATCTATCAATATCTATGTAATTAAATTATTAATAATAATTTTTTATCTAATAAATATATATTATTATATTAATAATATTAAAATTTATAAATTGTATTTATATTTCGCCCCGTATTTTAATTTTTTATAATGTATCGAATCCCCGTGTTTAGATCTTGTTGCGTCACGTAATTTATATTAGTATATGTGAGGTTTAGTTTTATGAAAAATATTATAATGCGGAGGCGTTACATCGTCATCTCCCCTCAAAAAATCGTGGCTGCTCGCTTTCGCTAGGCGACTGATATAATATGGATTCGAAAGCCAACCAAGTCGCTAATCATATCTACCCAATTCATTATTTTAATATAAATAAATATAAATAGTACGATTAATTCGGTGTCGACATGATGGCGCGGTTATATCAACATTAGTGTGACCCACCACCCCTCCGATCTCGCTCACCGAATCCCGCGTATCCTTCTATGCTTCAATCGAATCTATGCCGTACGTACATATATGAACGGATATGATCATGCTTTTATCAGTGTTTGCTGTTCAAGAATAAACAGGTTGTCCTGCTAATTCGGTCGTCCCCTCTCAAGGTGTAGGAATTATTCCCCGCACCCAGTGTGTCCGTATGCCTCATGCTCCGCGTCCCCCTTTTTTTTTTTTTTTTTTTTTTTTTTTTTTTTTTTTTTACCGTTTATTATATTTTTAAAATCAAAATGCAATTTCAAATAAACCATTCATTCATTTAGAAACTTTTTTTTTTTAAGTTACATATAATAATTATATTATTATATACTACCAATTAAATTATATATATATATATATATATATATATATATATATATATATATATATATATATATATATATATATATTCAAATATTTAAATTTAATTACTGTAGTAAAAATAATTAACAAAATTGAATAATTTGACACTACATCTAAATTAACTGCACTTTTGATTGCAACCTACCTAATTATATTTTAAATAAAAGAATATAAAGTTTAATTCTTAAGTATATGCAATTAGATAAATTATATATATATATATATATATATATATATATATATATATATATATATATATATATATATATATATATATATATATATATATAAAATTAAAACTATTATATTTTTAATTATATATATTTTGAATTATATTATAAATATAAATTTATTCAATCAAATATTATTCATTTAAAGAGACAGCATTAGAAAAATAATCAATAGAATGAGTGAGATTTTTATTATGAAATTTCTCTCTCTAATTAATTAGATTCTAAAAGAGTGCGGCTCATACAATCGGATGCAGAAAATAGCTTCTTTACGGAGGGTGGTGGGGTATTTACAAAACTAAGCACCCCAATATTCTATATTACAAAAATAGTCTCCTAAAAAATTATTTACAAAAATAGACCTGTGGGGTTTGGGGAACGAAAAAGCGGCAAACCATTTGCCGCTTTCTTAAAAAGCGGCAAATGGTTTGCCGTTTTATGAAAATTTGGCGTAGTCTCCTAAAAGCGGCAAACCATTTGCCTCTTTTAAAAGAGGCAAATGGTTTGCCGCTTTTAAAAGGGGCAAACCATTTGCCGCTTTTAAAAGAGGCAAATGGTTTGCCTCTTTTAAAGCGGCAAACCATTTGCCTCTTTTAAAAGAGGCAAATGGTTTGCCTCTTTCATGCTTTTTTCATCCCAAGCACAGTTCACATGAAAAAAAAAATCTCATTAATACAATTTCCAAATAATACATTTCAAATCACAACATTTGACATCCAAATAATTCAATCACAATATTTAACATCCATACAATTCAATCACAACATCACAACAAGAAATATATCAACATCACAATACAACATCACAATATAACAAAATCACAACATCACAACACAAGATCACAACATCACAACACAAGATCACAACATCACACTACAACATCACAACATCACACCACAACAAGAAAAATATTAATCACATCACAACCAAAAAAAAAAGAATGAATGTTCTGAATGTTCTGAGTATCAAATATAAATGTCCGAATTATAAAAAAATAAATATAATAATGTAAAAATAATATATGCAACAAATAAAAAAAATATGAAAATACCAAGATGTTCTAACAAAAATGTGGACTACTCTCCACGCCCTCGCGACCGTCCACGTGTTCGTCCGCCTCTACCTCCGCGTCCGCGTCCGTGCCGCCGACGCAGTGCTCGTATAGGCACATCATCATCATCCTCCATCTCAGGCTGTACATGCTCAATGCCTTGTATCTCATCAATATGCTCGATGGAGATGCCCTCGACAAGTACATCTGTCCTCTGCGTGTCAAGCACTGATGACTGCGTCCCCTCCAGCGTCTCAGGTACAGGCTCAGCAGTAATATGATCGTGCCGCCGTCGCCTCCGTCGATATGTAGCACCAACTAGACTCACATCTGATGTAGATGGAACATCTGATGTGGATGGAACATCCGATGGAGGGATCGGCGCAACTAAAGTATCAACCTGATGTACCTCAGATGTAGATGGGACGTCATATGAAGGAACTGATGCTGGCTGGAAATCAAAATGAAGGACGTCTGATGTCGAGGGAACGTCGGAATGAGGAATCGGAACGGATGCGGACGGAAAATCATATGCAGGCGTGGACGTGGAGGGAATATCATCCGGAGGTGGCTCTGGATGCTGTACAGAAGCTAATATGGGGAGTCTCTCTAAGACTCCCTCCATGTCCATCCGTATATATCCTAGAGCGTCCATCAATCCAGACGGCTCTGGAGGATCATCCATCAAATGTCCTAGACTCCGTACAGTACGGCGTATAGTATCCACCTATGAAATAACACATATTTATATAAACGAACCTTATATAAACAACTACTAATATATAAGGAAAAAATTATTAAATGATCTTACCAAAGTTCGCTCGATATGCCCCCGCGGCAAAAAAGTGAGTGGAGGTCGCTGTACGGGATGAGAAATCCACCTCCTTGTGATATCCCAGTACCACTGCATATACAAGGAGGTGGCTCGTGCTGGATCTGGGTCGACGAATGCACTCTGCTCCGCAATATGATCTAGACGATCAGTCCATCGGAGAATATAAGAAGCATGAAATATAGCCCAGTCCTCTCCCGATCTACCCTGCGATGAATCCGCCGTATAGCCTCCACAGGCTCTGGTATATGCTGAACTAATCCAAACTGGCGGAAAACTCGATCAGGTAGATGTAACTCCACTATGTGGAAGCATATCAAGCAAATCCTGGCACGCCATACTGCGGAGTCCTCAAGACAAAAAGGTGGAAGACCATGCAAAATCTCCTCAGTATAAGGAGTCCAAGTAACCTGCGAAATTAATAAATTTTAATTAATATTAAATTTAAAATTAATCTATATGTATGTAACTTACAAAAATTTAACGTACTTGAGACTCCCGCTGCTGATCAAGCTCGTCCCGATAAAACTCAATATCGGTCGCTCTGACATTCCCTCGAAAGCGTAAACCCGTATTCCATCTGCAAAAAAAGGAAAAAAAGATAAGACATTATATCACAATACTTAAAATCAATGATGCAAAATTTTGTATTAATCATCGAGACATATAAATATTTAACGTACCGACATCCGAGCGGACAATCATCGAGATCTGGCGGAGCCCCAACTCTGTCGGGACGGCCGATATGTATATGGTCCCACGCCCAGATCTATACAGAAAAAACAGATATTTATAATACTGGTTAAAAAATTAAGATTATTATATTTCTAATACGAACAGTAGTGAATTTACCTGTAATAAAGTACCGAATGCACAACACTCGGTCCTCCCCCTCATCGATGCATTCCCCATTGAGCGATATAGATGGGCCAAAGTAGCTGCGCCCCAAGCTAGCCCGCCACATTCTACAAAATTCTCAAGTAGCGGTAGCCACTTGAGATGTACCCGATATCCAGTGGTAATGCCATCATACCACACAATGAGTCATCATCCGTAATTTCAATCACATCATATTGATTTCCTCCCATTGGATATCGAACTTTAATAATTATAAGCCACTCATCTCTTCTTATATTGGTAATTCTATACATTTTTCTCTCAAAATCCCTAAATGTAATATTCATAGGAATGCCACTTAATTTCTTACGACCTCCAATATACTGTGGATTATAATCTTGTATAACAAGTTGTCCATCCCAGTTAACACTAATAGCTACATTTTGAGCCATCCTAATTTCAACAAAAAAATATTATTCAGAAAAATAAATACTAAAAACATACATCTAATAATATTAGATATTAAATAATGCATCTAATTATCTAATAATATTCTACAATCTATTTTTGCATTTAAAGAGGAACCTAAGGTGAGCATCACAACAAAGAGATCACTGGTAAAAATATGGTTCAGATTCACATGATCTAAACCAATCTTAGAAAAGGATAAACAAGAGCTATCAATTAATCTATGGTAATAAAAGCTATTCAAAGAAAACCTAGCAAGTTCATTCTCAACATGACAACGACCACTTTCATGTGGGAAACAAACATAAAACTTGAAGCTCTAGATAAAAATTAGTATGCCTGCATCTGAGATACAAATTAGAATGCTTGCAATGGAAACCAGTATCACTTATTATAGGTTCTGATTGTGTTAACATCAGAACCTATAAGAATAAACAATTGCATATTGTAACTGCATTTGCATAGTTATAAGCCAACATGTAGAAAATATGATCGCATTCTAGGAGTTAAACAAGATTATGCTTGTTATTATATTATAGTGTTTTCCAGCACAGATATTGGATGACTCTCCTTAACTATTGTATTTTCACCTACATTCAACTTCGCAAAGGTAGAGACGCAACAGCTAGGCCTTATCTATAGTGCCAACTTGTCTCTCTGGATAAAATTACAATGTGCCAAAGAAGCTTGTTTGGGCTCTCATGCTTAAAGTGATAAATATCAAATTAGCATATGAGATACTAATTTTCTACTTAATTAAATAGTGATTTTCTAGTGATTTCGTACTTAATTAGTGATTTGTCTACTTACTAATAACATACTAATTTCCTACTTAATTAATTTTTTTAACCGTAAAAAAATTAAATTAAACTACGAATCATATTAACTAGGAAAAATGTACCTCAAGTAAGAAGTAGAGGGAGAGAGCTCGAGCTCACTGTAGGAAAGTCAGGGGACTGCACTGTGCACAGTGCGTGAGAGTGAGAGTGAGAGAGAAGAGTGCGCGTGAGAGAGAGAGAGAATGTGTGTGCGAGAGAGAGAGAGGTGGTTACTGTGCAAGTGGTGCGTGCGAGAGAGAGCGAGAGAGAGAGAGAGGGGGGGGGCTGCGGGGAGAAGAGAGGAGCTGTGCGGGAGAGAGAGAGAGCTGGTTACTGTGCGCGGCGGGGGAGAAGAAAGCGGGGAGAAGAAGAAGAAGAGAAGAAGAAGAGAAGAAAGTGCGGGACCTAGGTTTAAGTGGCTTAAAAGCGGCAATGGATTGCCGCTTTTAAAAGAGGCAAACCATTTGCCGCTTTTAAAAGCGGCAAATGGATTGTCGCTTTTAAAAGCGGCAAATGGATTGTCGCTTTTAAAAGCGGCAATCTATTTGCCGCTTTTAAAAGCGGTAAATCGTTTACCTCTTTTAAAAGCGGCAAATGGTTTGCCGCTTTTAAAAGCGCCAATTCATTTGCCGCTTTAATAGGCTTTGACATTTCCTGTAAACTTATAAAAGCGGCAACCGCGTAAGACTATTTTTGTAAATTTTTTTTTCACAAGCCTATTTTTACAATTATAAAAAATTTTAAGATTATTATTAAAAAAAATTCGAGGGTGGTGCCCGCTCCGACGCCACCAAACGCACGGAACGCTTTCACGTCAAGATTTTCAACCACAACCGCCCCCTTCCGTTTCCTGCTTTTCTACTCTTGTTTTTCAAGCTACCTTCTACCTTCGACCTTCCTAACTACCGTCATCCTAACCCTAACCTTAACCTTAACGATTCTTCTCTCCTCCTTTTTTGTTGGAAACGGGTGCGAATCGCCGTAACGGCGGAGCCAATCGCGTCGCAGATATAGGTTTACGGTTCGGGAAATGGAGATCCCGACCCCCGCCCCCACCGCCGCCGCCGTCGCCGCGGACGACCCGGCGGCGATGTGGGATTGGGGCAACCTCTTCGACTTCGCCATCAACGATGACGACGACCCCTTGATCCTCCCCTGGACCGGCTCCGACGACGGCCGAACGCCCCCTCCGCCGCCGCTAGCGGCGGAGCAGTCGCCCCCTCCGCCGCCGCCGCCGCCGCCGCCGCCGCCGCAACCTGCGGCGGCGGCGGAAGGGACGAGCCGGGTGCGGAAGAGGGACCCTCGGCTCGTGTGCCCTAATTACCTGGCGGGGAGGGTCCCGTGCTCATGCCCCGAGCTGGATGAGCAGGAGGTGGAGGAGGAGGAGGAGGAGGAGGAGGAGGTGGCGGAGGTGGTGGAGGTGGTGGCCGGAGCACGGAAGCGGGTGCGGGTCGGTGGGGCGGCGGCGGCGGCGGCGGTGAGGTGCCAGGTGCCGGGGTGCGAGGTCGACATAAGGGAGTTGAAGGGGTACCATCGGCGGCACAGGGTGTGTCTCCGGTGTGCGAATGCTCCGTCGGTGTTGCTGGACGGCGAGCACAAGCGTTATTGCCAACAGTGCGGCAAGTGAGTTGATCTCCAATCTCATCTTCCATTCTCTTGCAATTGATTAAAGTCCCAACTTGAGCTAGATGTTGAATCTCCTTTTGGTTTCTATAATCATGCCAATGAAATCATATACGATTAGAGTAAAACCTGATTTTCTCATTTTTTGCTATGTTTTTATAGTCATTTTTTCATAAATCATGTGTGCAAACCACATTTAAGATTGCTTGTGTTGTGGTTCTAATGCTTGCGACTGATTGAGGAAATATTCCAACTTGTTCGCTCTGTGAACTTCAAAATTCTTATTTTATATCTTTTTAATTTGGGTTTCAAGATTCCAAAAAAAAAAAAGAAGAAATCTCGTATGCCATGTTACTTGTTGCAAGGTTTTTTATATATGAATTGATGGATGATAGCTGGTGGGTGAATGCAAAGAGCTTGTTTGTGATTCTCTGAAAGCATCAAGGAAGCTTGTCATCACGAAAGATGCTGATTAAAAACTTAACATATGATACAGAGGATTTGATATTCAGAAACTAGCAGATTGAGTTTTCAGTTTCTCGTCCTTGTTTGTTGTATCAACATGTTGATACCTCTATTTTCTAGTTAAAGTTTTCGGTGATTTGCTATTTTAGCTGTGTCTGGATGCAAAAGTTCTGCATCTCTACTTAAGAAAAATGATAAACGTGAAATGGATGAAAAAGGGAGAACAAGGGAAAGAAAGTGATAAATGCTGATAGCTTTGTAGAAACTCTAGATCAGCCTCACTATTGTTTTCCTTCTTTTATTTGGTCTTGGTCTTCACGTGTTGCTCCAAACCATGTGTTCTCCATAGTTTAATTGATCATGGCCGCATATTTCAGATTTTAGATAAAATACTGCATCAATCTTACCTAGATCATAGCTATTATGCTAGTTTTGAATCTTTTTATTAATTCATATTTAATTTTGGTGTGTATCTCTGTTTGCATATATAAGAAGTTTAAGACCAGTCCTTTTACCTTGTAAATATTAGACCTGTAGTTAGGCTATCTTGGAAATTTTTGGACTTGCATTAAGTATGTGGAGTTCTTATGGTTCTATATGGAGATTGTATACAAGAATAAGTCTTAGAGAATAATCTTCTTTCCTCCTCCTCTCTCTCTCTCCCCTCCTTCTTACTCTAGTGAAACTTTGAATTTTGATTATCATTTGATCGACTAAGTATTATTTTGGAGTTGATCTGGTGTTACTTGGGTTGCAGATCGCATATCAACTAAGTCTTAAGTTTGATCATGCTTGAGCTTGGACTGAAAGTTCCTCTGTTCAACTATTCCAGTATTTAGATTTGACCAAAATGGCCTCCTTGATCACTTGCAAGCAATTCTCCTGTTAATATTTCCTTCAATGAACTCTCCTTGGCACATGGTTTGTGTGTGAAAAAGAAATACATTTGAATGACCTTTGATATGCTAGGTCTTGTAGTATTATACATGTCTCCCAGTCCTTAGATATGTTAAGGATTGTAGTATTATAGTATACTAATCTCCCACAATGTTTTTTGGCAGACTAAGATAAATCACTATCATATGAGTATATAAGGAAAGCAAAGAACAACAATTGGATGTAAAGAGGGTAACAATGTAACTCTTAGATCTAAGGCATATGAAATTCTCTTTTGAAATCTAGACCTAGATTGTTTTTCTAATATTAAAGAATATTCTGGAAAGCATGTCAATTATTTAAATTCTCTTAAAAAAAGAGTAAACAGAGCTTTATTGTTGGAGTTCAATCACAATGCCCTTGAATCAAGTGGTGCCTCAAATATTAGAGGTTTTAAACAATAGCCTAAAACTCAATGTCATAATTTAGAATTTTCTTTTTAAAAATTTTCCTGTTAATTTATTTAAGGCTTGTTTGGCCCTGTTTCTGCTTCTGCTTTTGGCTCAGCAAAAAGCTCCATAAATTTCTCTTTACCAAGCAGCAGTAGAAGCTATTGTGTGTATGATGCTTTTCCCTAACACCACTAAGGCAACATTTCATAACACTACTCCATACAACATGGTCAACAGGCCCTTAATTTTCGGAGTGTTGAGATGATTTAAGGCAGATAGAAAGTGGCGTCATGGATAGAATGCTTTAAACAACATTTTTTGGGATTGAAACATATCTATTTTAAGTTAGCTAGAGTCAATTTTTCAGTATTCACTTCCGTTATAAATCATGTATTAGAATATCATACGGAGCCCATTGAGTGTATAGAATTTCGAAAATAACTCCGAGTAAGATAGAACAATGCCCATCTTTTTCTTGTCCATAAGAGGTAGAAAGTGCGAGGGTAGTCCTTTTCTTGCTCTCACTTTATCTCTCTCAATATGGCTATGTTGGTCAAGTTTTTTAAGCCATTTTGGTTTCTGCTATTTCAGTCTATAAAAGAGAATAGAAAGAGTTGGGGTAATGTGATTTTTGTTGATAAATTAGCAAAACTTTCATGATGGCTATCTGAAAAGAATTATCTTTTTTTCCTCTGTCAAATCAATCCACCCATTGATTCAGAATTACATTACCTGCCTGCTTGCCTTTGCTTCAAATATCCTCCTAGTGGTGATCGGTGAATCTTTATTCTGTTGGTTCCATCTCTTCTATTGTTGACATGTAGTTATTCAATTCCTTATATTCTTTTCCTGGACTAAAGGAAAGTCCTTCCCTGTATTGAGTTATCTGAACAAAATTTTCTCTACTTCAGCCCTTGATTGAAGCCTTTTGTTGTGATCTTAAGACTTCTTTTTTGAAATGGTCATTTTTGTCTTTTTTGGTATATTTTGGACTTATTTTTGGACAAAATTGCTGGAATAAAATTTTGATTCTCCTATAGCTGTGGAATTGGACTAGTACTATGCTGTATTTGGCTTGTTTGTGATTGTTCTATTTGCTGAATTTCCCAACTGTTTCAAACTTTTTATGTACTTAATCTAGAAAGTTGGGTATATTGATCTCTAATTTCCTTTGGATCTATGTTAGGATGTATACAAGATGGGTTTAGGTATCATAGTCAATGCATCCTACTTTGAGGAAGTGCTTCAACCAGCTCTGATAGGCATATCGGCAAGTGTGCTTTTATCTGGATGATAAGTTTCTTGGTATCTTGAATGGATTAGATGTGTTAAAAGATGATCCATTTACAAGTAATTCTGACTGTTTGTTAACCTGATATCACCTTAGTTATTGCACAACCTAGTGCTTTTCCATCACCACCATTTTCTTGTAGAAGTGTTCATGTTGGAATTGACTGTACTTTGTATAACAATACTTTAGTAAATATAGGTATTATAATAGTCTAGTAGAAGATAAAAATTTGTTTGAAATTTGGTCACAAATTCTTCTAAATTTGAGCTACCTTTGCTAATTTCTTAATATATGCAATGAGACCTTTGTTATGTCAACTACTTTTATTAGTTAGACTGTTTAGTTCTAAAGATTTTGTAACTGGAATGGTTTGATGCCAGATCTTTGGTATGACAACTATTTTTATTTACTTGGACTGTTTACTGGTAAAATTTTGTAACTAGAACGGTTCAATGGGCAGACTTTTAAGTATGGTCCCTAGTCAGGTAACATTCTGTTTCTACTTTTAATTTGCATTTCAGGTTCCACATACTGTCAGATTTTGATGAAGGTAAACGTAGCTGTAGGAGAAAACTAGAGAGGCACAACAAAAGAAGGCGGAGAAGACCTGATTCTAGAACTATAGCAGAGAAAGAAATTGAAGCTCAAGTAGATACTCTAGTTGATGTTACTTGTGAGGATGCACCAAAGGAAGGTATATTAAGTATCTTCAAATGAATTTTTTGTCTGGAAATTGCAATCTTTGTAATGAACAGCATACTAAGGGATGCTTTTCAATCTATCAGTTAGGATGTGTTGATATTTGGGCCATAGAAGCACTAGACGAAATAACAATTGGTGTTTTTTTTTCCATACGGAAAATTCTTCATTGTTAGAAATCAAGATTTTACTAATATTTGGGTGTGCATCCTATCCTGTCAGTAAAAAATGGTATCTCATTGTTACCGACCAAATAAAAGTCTAAGGCCGATTATTGAACTGCTATAAGGATTTTTCTCAGTTGATGTTGCTGGATAAGCTGTATCAGCTATGACTGGGTGCTGATGTAGGAAAAATCAGGAGGACTCTAATTTATTTTGCAAGTGGTCAGCCTAAAATAGATTTTAAAGTTTTCAGAAAATTTTAACAAGTTTTGTAATTCTTAATTACGTTTTCTAGATTTTTCTAGATTTTATAGATTTTCTTTATAATTTTTAAAATTTTAATATAAAAGTAAAATTATTAAAGTTGACATATGGACATGGAGGCCGTAAGTTTCATACGATAATGTTTTTTAAGGAGTTTTTAATATTTTTTAAAATTAATTTAGAAAACACTGCAAATAGCAGAAAAGATGTAAATTTACAGAAGTCATGAAAAATTCCATGAAATTGTAGGTAAATAGAAAGAGAATTCAACATATGGAAGACCTTTGCCGACGCACATGACAGGAGGAAGAAGATATCATGATTGTAGTTGAAACTTTAGAAACCAGATTTTATTTCATTGTAACTCTCTCTATATTACATGGTCTTTGCCTCATTCTTAGGGATGATTTTGTATCAAGGAATAAAGTGCCATGGCACGGGGGCGTGCCGTTGTCCGCCTGGCACGGTACGGTACCGGCACGCTTCCGTGCCAACACGTGGCACGCTTGCGTGCCGATGGATACGCATGACCTCTCAGTGGCACGCTCTGACATATTTTTTTTTATAGTTTTTTTGTTCCTAATAAACTTTATAATGTTATTTTCAAAGATTTAGTCAAATAATTATGAATATTGACTATATATAGCTTACTATACTAATCAATTAATATAGTGGTAAGTTTTTTTAAATGTAAAAAGAAATTATACCTCATAGAGAATAGAAATTAAAATATAATAATAAAATTTACTAGTAAAATTCATTTAAGAAAGTTAGAAAAAGAACAACATACTGAAAAAGAACAACATGAGCAATAAATTATATGACAAATAAATTAAACAAATTTAAGTATCAATTGATTTAATTTAACTTTTAATTTTATTAGTATTTTTAATTTTTTAAATTAAAAAACAAAATCTTTAAAGTAAAAATTATTTTTATTGCAAATCTTATATAAAATACTAGATCTATCCAAAATAATTAAAAATTTAACTATATAATAATTAAATCAAGTATATCTATTTCAACTTTTTATAAACAACAAATAAAAAATTATCTAATTATATATATATTTTTTAAAAAAACTTTACAAATTAAAAATATTCAAATAAAAAAAAACTACGTGGGGATACAAAGGCCAATCCCCAAAAAAAAAATCACAAAAAAAAAAAAAAGAAAAAAATGAGAGACACAAAACTCACCAAATAAATAAATAAATAAATCTTCAAAAAAAAAAAAAAACTGAAAAAAAAAAAACAATCAAAACTACTTTGAGTGTGAGAGAGAGAGAGAGAGAGAGAGAGAGAGAGAGAGAGAGAGAGAAGGAGGGGCATAAAAAAAAAAACAAAAAAAAAAAGGAAAAAAAAAACGGCACGGGCGGAGCGTGCCGCCCGTGCCGTGCGATACCCACGTGGGTATCGCGCTGTCTCGCGCGATACCCTCGCGGGTATCGCGGCACGGGGGGGTGCTGTGGCACCCCCCCTATACCGTGCCCCCATATTGGGGGCACGGTACGTGCCGCAGCGGCACGGGCAGCACTTGAAACCCTGTTTTGTGTACTACTGGAAAATCGATCCCTACGGATTTGATCTTTTAATTAGTAAAAAAGTATTTATGTACTTTTAAATGTAGTGCAAATCTAATCTAATTCAAACTAATTCAGATTAAACTCAAGCTAAGCCAAAAAGACTAGATCAAAGCCAATACTTGAAATTGACTAAACAAAATAAAAGTGACTCGATCTAAACCTATTGCAGTTGTTTTGCATTAGAGGCATAAGTCAGAATTGCTGTCTTGCCATACTTGTTAGATATCACTGTGCACAGTAATGGGCCTTGGATGACAACTTTATAATACGTGCCTATGCATTGTAGTGTAACTATTGCCTCAATAGTTTGAATGTTGAAACATGTTTATCCGACAGTTAAAACAGGTGTGTGGGATTTGGAAGTGAAAGGTCCCAATAAGATGGGAAAACAGGCATCAATTGGTTGGTAGAATTCCATTTTGATTATATATTCCTCCTTAGAAGTTATTTACTGTACTAATAATTTAAGGATTGATAAGGCTTAATAAATCTTGACTTCTTGGTAGTTCAGTATTCCATCAATCATACATTTAGAATTTTGATAATACCTCTTGAAGCTGGACAGGTTCCTGTAGGTCCTAGCCTGGGCCTTTTTGTTTTATTTATTTTGAGTGTTATTTTAGATTCTTGAGTTTGTTAAAATTTTATATTTATCATGTACAGGTTTAGTTTAAGTTGTAATTGGGTTATATTTGGGTTTAGTTTGACTTTTTTAAAATTTATGGTTTAATCCAAGTTATATTCCTAGCTGACTTTCTAACATCATATGATCATGCTTGCGGAGGTATATCATTGTTGTTGCACTTCAAGATTGTTGGAATCTGGAGTTTCAGTCACCAACATAACGTAACTTAGGTAGCGGATGATGTTCCCCATCTTATAGGTAATTGGTGTTATTTGGTAGGACACGCTACAGAGCCAAAGATACTGCATTTTGTTGAGACAGCCTCTCTTTGATTATATATGCAAGTTTTACGTGTTACTGTGCTTCTCTGATTCTTAGGTTCCTTGTGTGTCTGTATAGCAGAAGTTGGTCCTTAAGATCTGTGAAGAAGAAATTTGTTTCACTATCTTCTTCTATATATTTTCATATTCTATTCCTTCTCTTGCAGAGAGTCCCAATGGATTTGCATGTGAGACGGTTGAAACAATGGTCAGCAACAACATCTTGGAAAAAGAAACGCCAGTGGGATCTGAAGATGGGCATGGTTCTCCTATTAGCTCCCTTCCAGGGGTACAAAATGGCCAAGGCAATAGCGTTGTATCTTTTGCAGCTTCTGTTGATGCTAGTGTAGATGGAAAAGTGAATAATACTAAACCTTCCCTTTCTGCAACATTTTATGACAACAAGACTGCTTATTCATCTATGGTATCTTTTCTTTCTTCTTATTCTACAGCAAATTGTTAGTTCTTTTTCCTATTATAGATGCTCTGGTTTGAGCTTTATCCAATTCTGAACCTTTCAAGGTGGTAATGCAACTGCATTGTCTTATTAGTGTCCCACAGGACGCATATCCTTCAAGCTATATGACTGGAATCCTGCAGAATTTCCTAGACGACTTCGCCATCAAGTACTTATCTTACTGCAGTAAAAATTTTGTTCAGAAGAGCTTGCATCTTTTTGGCAAGGCCATTACAATTGAATTGAATTATATCTTAATACTGCAGATCTTTGAGTGGTTGGCTAGCATGCCAGTTGAGTTGGAAGGCTATATTCGTCCTGGGTGTACAATTTTGACCGCATTTATTGCAATGCCACAATATATGTGGGAAAAGGTACATCAGATATGTCTCTATCTTCTAGGTAGTTGGATGCTACCGGTACTTTTATTACTTGTTTAGTTATTTGGCACCGCCAAATCTCATTTGCTACAGTACTGCTTATGCTTCTGGGTAGCAGTTTTTTAACAAGTGTTGTAGCCTCCAGGAATTTCGTGTCATTAATGTCTAAATCAGATCTGCTTGTACTTATGATATTTAACTAAATCAATCACCGTCAGTTTAGTCAGCTCAAATAAGAGATTACTAAACTAATTGAGAATCTAATTTAAATTAGAAGAGAAAATAGGTTTTGAGAGAGGAGAAGAACGAAGAGATTAGATAGCAGTAGCTTGTATTCAAATTGTCCTTGTTGTCTAAATTGAAACTGTGATTCCCCAAAATAATCACATAATGGTTGTTTAGGGCTGTTTGAAATGTCTAGAAGACTGTATCTAAGCATCGGAAATCTTCTACTTTGTAATAATAATCTGAATTTATATGGTTGAAGAAGATCCACTCCGTTTATCTGATCTACAGTAACTGCATCTATCTACTAATAGAAAGTAGTCAAAATTTAACCTTTTGTCTGTGCATGGCATATAAGGCAATGTTGCAAAACAAATAATGAGGCTTCCGATTCAAAGATTCACTTAGGTCATTAATTATCATGATCTGTATTGTTAGAAACTTTTACAGACTAAATTTTATACTATATGCTAATTTTAGAACATAAATCTTTACAAAGTCTTCTATTCAGCTATTACATCCGCCCATTTTTTAAGCACTTGATGTATAAGCAGAAGACCTCTAAATATAACGATTTCTCATTCTTAAGTAAGTATAGTACACTGTTGATTTTTATAGACG
This sequence comes from Tillandsia fasciculata, assembly GCA_029168755.2. Classification (NCBI taxonomy): domain Eukaryota; kingdom Viridiplantae; phylum Streptophyta; class Magnoliopsida; order Poales; family Bromeliaceae; genus Tillandsia; species Tillandsia fasciculata. The sequence continues at coordinate 12,205,618 of CM054930.1, forward strand.
GCTTACTGTGGAGATTTTATTGATTATTGTGGATGTTTTAAATATATAGTACAAAATTTGAAGTGTTTAGTACAACTCATATTAAAATTGTTACGGCAGTCACAAATGTCTTTGTGAGTAAAATGTGTTTGGTTTTCTTGTCTAAAAATTGTCTGCATTGTACAGTCAAAGCACATTCGCAATGTTCTTACACATTTTATACTTGCTTTGAACAGCTAGCTCATGATGCAGCTCCTCTGGTGAGAGACTTGGTTAATGCTCCTAATAGTTTGTTGCTGGGGAGGGGAACATTTCTTATTTACCTCAGTAATATGATTGTTCAGATTTTGAAAGGTATGTACCACAAAATTGATCAGTATCAATTTATTATCTTCTTGCTCTATATTTCTGTACACATTAAGTTTTTTTTTTCCAACTAAATCCTATTATTACGCTCTAACTACTAGGATTCATTTGATATGCGTCATTTTTAACTACATTGTGTTCCAACTGCATGAGTTTGGTGCGTGCAGTTGTATCCAGTTAAAACAGTTGGATTTGTAAATGAAGGCATAAGTGCCACATCTCGACCTATGGCCAAGGACATAGGTGGAAATGTAGCAGTTGGGAAGAGCAATTCTATATTTCACTAACTAGAAAAGTTACTGTTGTAGACTTTGCAACTCCGTACAACCAAACAGGGTAAGCATAGTGGTCCTTTAGAATATCTTCAATGACAGTTTAATATGTATCACATGTTTCTTTCAGCCGTAGAGAATGTTTTGGATGCCTTAAAGCAAGTATGATAACTATTAAAGAGAGCCATTAGGATTGTTAAGCATTTGGAAAAAATTAGATGATTTGTGTACATTGCTGTCACGTGTACCACAAGTTAGACTTAGATTAGTTTAGAATCTTTAGATCAATATCTAGTTCAAGGACTTAAGTGTTGAGCGGCACAACCCTTGCCGCCGGTGCCATTGCGTGCCAGCCAGCTATGCCAGCACATAGCATGAGGGAATCGGGCCTCCTGTGTGCCTCGATGACTGTGGATAGAACGAGGTTGTTGGATGGCGCTTGTCGGGATACCAATTGTTTTAATTATTTTCCTACATCATTCTCTCTCTCTCTCTCTCTCTCTCTCTCTCTCTCTCTCTCTCTCTCTCCATTTTTCTTCCTACATCATTTCTCTCTTGTTTGGTATATTCTCTTGATTTACTCCAGAAATTTGTACATTTGGATAATGAGAAGTGTGATTAAATGTTTAGAAAGGAATATTATATTTGGTCTTAAAGTTTTTTTTCATGATAAGATAAATCATCTCTTAGGTAAAATATGATATCTTACCAAATCATGGGTCTCAAGACCTTTTAAGAAGTAAAAATCAAACTTCCCTCCTTACAACCATACTAGAAAATTCTTATACTGAATAAGCTTTTCTTGGATAACTTATTCCGACATCCAAATAGGGCCTTAAGGATCTGTCCTAATTGTTTTTTGTTTATTTTTTGTTTTTTAAATCTGAAAATATAAATAAAAGAAAAAAGCAAAAGGATTTGTAGATCCTCTTTCTACTCGTCACATGGTCAAACCTGGGAACTTGTATTGGTTAATCATTTATCTTTTTTAGAAAAAAAATTAAGATTTAAGTATTCTCCTCACATTTTCCTATTATATTATAATTTTATAGAAATATGAAATTAAAACACTAAATCGGAATAATTTGATAGGTAGAATATTTCTACTTATTAGTTTTTCTTTCTATGACAAGTATTATTGACTTATTTTTGAGCAGTATATTTTTATAATATCATTAATATGCGAATAAACTTATAAAAATGGGGTAAAAGAATTATATGTATTAAGATTATAGCCTACCATTAAGAAAAGAACAAAGAATTGTGTTTACTGTAAAAAACACGCTTAGTACTTTTCTTATTCACACTAACAAGTTCAAAATAAGACTGTTCCAAAGCATGGCAGCGAGTCAGTGAGTGATGGTTGGATGTCTTCTGTACCCATCGGCATGCCACCTGCCCACGTCAGCTTTGCATCATGTCTTGCTGTGCTGCGTCAGCCATGGCTCGGGCACGCCCTCCTGCCTCGGCATCTTAATTCTTGATTTATATTATAGTTGATTCTGATGACATATGATGCTGAATTTTTTGAATTTGTCACAATGCAGATACTTCCATTCATCTGGTTCTTCAGTGGTAGTTGGCTTGTCGTGCTTAAATTTTGTAGAAAGAGAGATTATTTTATTACATGTAATATCTGTGCATATCATATTCTGTCTATAATCTATATATTGTATCCTTGACCATCTTTCACAAGCTTTTAAATGTGAAAGTATCCTGAGAGTCCTGTTGTAAATACTTTAAACTACACAAATCTTCTTTATATATAGACATAACTCTGTATTGTTTTATAGTGACAAAACAGGGATGTAGAATGCAGTTATAGTTCTATTTCTTTCATATCTGAGGCTCCTAGTATTTTCTGTGTGCTGTTTTTCTTATATGTGGTTTGAATAAGAGCTGTAATGATCAAATTGCAACTTATTTCCTTGCAACAGATGGAACATCATTGATGAACATCAGGATGGAGGTACAAGCTCCTAGGCTTCATTATGTTCATCCTGCATATTTTGAAGTTGGAAAGCCTATTGAATTTGTTGTCTGTGGCAGTTATCTCGACCAGCCTAAATTTAGGTAATCTACTGCTCTTTTTACAATTTTACTTAGTAACCTAGTACTTCAAATGTTGTTCATAATTATTTGTTCATGGTATGAAGTTACTCAAGTTGGATTCCTCAGTTTTCTTTTAAATTTTATTGGATTCACTATCACTAAATTTTGACAATACCAAAAAAAAAAAGAAGAAAAAAAAACGAATATGAAAAGCAAATCCTTCATGGAGAACTTAGGGTGCATCTGATATCTTTTAGCTGATTCTTATCGAAGGTGCAATTGTTCAGACTTGTAGGACATACATGCCGAGTAATATGGATTGAAACATTGATACAACTCGTTCCTGTTATTTCAGTGCTAGTCATTATGAATGACCATTTTTCTTCATGTGCAGTGATGCTATTTGGCACATATAATGATATTGCCTTACTGACACTCGTATAGGAGCATCTTGGTACTTGCCTTCATTAAGTTTATTGAGCAAGCTTGACCCATGTGTAGCTATGAAGGTTTTGTCTAATACTTGATTGTTTAGCACGTTCTATGTAGGAATAGTTTCATGGATCCCTTCTTGTGCCCTGTAATCAATATTATCTTAAACTTGATAATATCATGCATGCCCCCCTAGATAGTCTAATTTTCTATCATAAACTTGATAATCTATATTAGTTTTTGATTTGTACAGTGCTCTATGAATCCTCTAACTGTAGGACATGATAGTAATATGCGGTGTAAAGCTCTTACTGTGTTGACAGATTGTTTTCAGAATTTCTGCATTTATTTATATGTAGATCCTATTCATATTCATTTAAGTACACTTGTTCTGGTTTCTCCAAAGTTCTGCCTTTTCTCAGTATCCTTTTAGTGCTTAAATATTTGACTACTACATAGATTTGCTATGTCTCTACTGACGAGGACCTGCTTGGCGCATGTATGATAAATATCAGGTGGTTTTTTTGAGGGATTACTTCCATGGCTTCTTCCTTTTTCGGCTGTTTTTTAATATGCTGCACAAATGTATATATGGTCAACATTATCTATGCTAGAAAGTCTCGGAGGAAAAAATGAAAGCTAAGATGAGTATTAATTTACGAGCCAACTCACGCTACAAGACTATAATCTTTTCCCTGTAAATTTCCAAAATTAAGGTTGTGGACATAGTCAGATTCAGACTTTGTTCCATGGTATTCACAATTTTCTACATATAAGTTGTTAGTGAGTTTGCAAACTATGTAGCTTTTATGCTATATTTATTTAAGGGTAAATTTCACCAGAGCCTCAAATCCTTTGTTTAACTTTGATTTCCCAGCTGTCACTTGTACAATTGATTCCCTATCCTTTGCCACATAAGCAAGATTTCTCACTTTGCGTGTGGCTCTATAATACAGATGTTTCCATCCAATTTATCTGCGCATCTTAGTGAAAGGATAAGATTGCAATTAAATGCAAACTTTAAGGACCCAATATCAACAACTGAAACGTTCTGGGACTAGACCGAAACCTGTTAAAACTGTTGGGAGATCCTGGTGCGATTTGCCCTATACTTGATTTCTTGTAGATGAAGAATGTACTATATGAAGAAGCTGTGTTTCAATAATTGTTCATTTCGTGTTTGTGATGGCAGGTTTCTTGTGTCATTCAATGGAAAGTATCTGAAGAACAGTTGTTGTCGTTTGACATCTCTTGGAAAGAACCGGCCATATAATGGACATGGAGGGGACTACGTGCATGACTCTGAGCATGAAGTGTTCAGGATAAGCATAAATAAAGCGGAAGCTGAAGAATATGGTCCTGCATTCATTGAGGTAACAAAAAACACACGGCTGCTCTATTTTTAGTTCAAATAAGCCGAAAATCATGTATGAGAAGGAAGATGGACAAAATAGAGAAAACTAAAGTACCCTTTTTCTCATTTTTCCTTCTCTCTCCTTCCCTTTCTCCACTCTCCTTCTCTTAATTGTCCCAAAGAGCAACTATGGCATAGTAGAGTAAGGGAACAGAGGAGGAGGTTGCAGTGGAGGAAAATGACTAATTGGTTATATAGTGAAGACTAGATAGATAATTTACTCTTCTTCCTGTTGACACTATAGCAGAAATTCTATATCAACTTTAAAAATTAAGGGAGCAGAGTGATTTTTGACCTCTTTCCACTGCGATTTGCTGCATTCAATTAACCTTCATTTAAACGTGTGGTGAACTCTCGCTAGCAATCTCAGTCATGTGCAACGAAAAGCATTTTGCGAATGTAAAATAAATCGAAATGCAATCCCTACTTTTCTCATAGCTTATCATTTACAAACTGTTTTTGGCTTTCATGATGGTCAACGATACAACGTGAAGTCTGGCTTCTTTTGCAGGTTGAGAATGTGTCAGGCATATCCAACTTCGTTCCTGTCCTTTTTGGTAACAAGCACATATGTTCTGACCTAAAGAGGTTCGAAGAGACATTTTCTAACTTTTTCCATGGATATAACCTCTCTGGCAATCCAATCACTGGTGCTAGTTCAAACTTGTGTGAATTCCTTGAATCGAAACAAAATGCAATGTCGGCACTACTTTTAGACATTGCATGGTTACTAAAGAAGCCTCAGCCGGATGAGAGCAGCAAAAGTTTTTTGAGTTCAGCAAATATTCAAAGATTGACTTATTTGATGAGGTTCTTAATAGATAATGAGTTTCCCAATGTTTTGGAAATTATAATGCAATCCTTGGAAAATAGAACAAATCGGGAGGCCTTCTCTAACTTAGAAAATCAGAGAAACAATGTTGATGTGGGGCTATTTCTGGAGTATGTGAAGCATGCTCAAGAAAGTATTCGTAATAGAGCTCATCATGATGTGATGCTTGAAGATGTGATGCTTGAAGAAGATTCAAGAAACTTGATCACCGGAATTGCAATGCCGCTGAGCTATTTTGAGAGCAATGCCAACTCTTCTATTCCCTTCACGAGCCAAGTAAGTCTGGTATACTCACTATCGGGGTTTTCCCCATGAATGTTGTTTTCTGTTGTCCAAAATCATATAATTCTCTAAATTTCTGTTGGACACGTTACTTCTGGATTCTCTGAAATTTGAATGAAGTTTGGTAGTGTTGTTTGCAATTTAGTCGATTCATCATAATTTTTTCATTGGAGACTGCATGTTGATAATCCTCTATTACTTTGCTACCTAAGATACTTTTATCTAGTATAATTTTCTCGATCTGGGTATAGAAAGATGATTATTTGTTTTTTGGATGAAATCATTCTTCTTTAAGTTTAACATTTTCTAGCATTATATTGGTCCCTCTAACTTTATCACCTCGTTTTGCTATGGTACATTATATCATGCCCCAAATTTTGGCATGGTAGATTCTTTTTTGGTTTTGTTTTCAACTTCCAAACTCTATAGTCTATTGAACAAACATATTTGAGCTTCATAGGCAGGTAGTGACTCCTCATGTCAAAATGTTAAAAACTTGGACGTTCTGCAACATTTGATACGGTTATCTTTTTCCAATTCTTTTTAAACAGAAAGCCTCTATTATTAGATGCTCTGGTGGATCATGGACTGTTTGCAATCTAGGCATCTTAGGGGTTTGTTTGGCATAAAAAATAAAAAATTTAGTTTTAATTTTAAAGAAAGATGACTCTAGAGGCTAAGCAACCAAAGCTGAGAAGTTCGGCGTCCGGCAGATTTAATCTCATAGAATTTGAATTAAAAAGAAGAAAAAAGAAAAGACAACGATACCTAATGAAACCTTAGCAGCTAACTTTTTATTCATGGATAGTAAAAGGCCAGCAAACAGGCAGTTGCTGCCCGTAGGAGACAATGCCATTTTATCTTTTGGTCCCTATTTGGATGCATGAATATTTTATTCTCGATATATTTTTTATTTACTCAATAAATTGTAGTATTAGGCAGATGAAACAAGTAATTCAAGTCTAGAATGGAATAATATATTCCACTTTCCAGTCAATTTTTTTGGAATAAGATGAATTACTTTGTAGTTGAAATATATTATCCTACTAATTTATGGGTGATAAGATCTTTTAAGGAGCAAAAATCAAACTTTTTGCCTCCAATTTTATAAGAAAAACCTCCTCATGCTGAATAAGTTTTATAAGGATATCTTATTCCAATATCCAAATAGGGCCTCGACAATAGCTATTTTAATGCAATCACTGATCCAAGTATGTCTTGCAGAAGGAAGGTGCAAGCAGCGGAGATGAACTGTGCTCACCTACTACAGCACGTCAAGAGGACGAAACCGTCACGCTTTTGACTAGAGAGGTTGCACACCGGCAGTCCTGCTCACCACAGTTGAGTGCCAAATGGCATCACCGCCCTTGGACTCTTACACTTTCCAGCAATGTCATGACAAGACACGTTGGTATGGTTGTAATGGTTTGTGTTGTTGTGTGTCTCACCACATGTATTGTTCTCTTGCACCCTCACAAGGCCACCATGTTTGCCGTTTCAATAAGGCGGTGTTTGTTTGGTGGTTCTTTTAGGAACTAATTTGTTACTTGTATTGTATCATATTTGTACAAACTAGAAGATGGGGTTTAGCTTTTTTTTTTTTTTTTTTTTTTTTTTTTTTTGTTTGTTGTATAAAAGCAGCACTGAATTAGTTTCAGTATTTGCATCCTTTTTCATTCTCAGATTGCGGAAGAAGTTAATGTATGTTGAACATGGGTTAGAAGTATTGATGAGTTTTTCTTGTGGAAGTTGTTTATGTTGTACCCATGAAACTCAGCTGATACTTAAAACTGTGGAAGTATTACATATGTTGTTACTAAAATGTTGCTTTAGCGGGTGTACATCAAACATGGTGATAATCTAGATAACACGTATTTGTATGTGTGTTTCGGGAATGGTGGATTTACATTAGTCAATATGTGCTCTTTATTCCACGTTAAGTTACATACCAAATGCTTGTTTGCCTTTGTGGATCGGCTTCTCTACTCTCAATAAATAGTAACTGGACATTTGACAAACAAATAATTATGTTTTCATAAGGTTAGAGAGAGTTGTAGAAGCTCAAATTTAATCTCTTTCTTCTACTCGTGCAAACCCTCAAAAAAAGATTTTTATTATTTTGGACTACATTTACTGAATAGCATTTTGCACGTCTCAGTAAACTAGTCTAACAGTTTAAACTAAAAAAGAAAAGAAGCAATAAATTTTAAGAAAAGTGTGTATAGATAGATACAATCCTGCTGGTTATAAATATGGTTAGATCTTAGCCCTATCATTGCTGAGCAGACTTTAATTTCTTTTTATTCTCTTTTCTTTGGTTGTTCTCAAGATGAATCGTAAGCCAGATGAATGCACACATTCGGCATTCTGCTCGAAGTAGAAATTGATATGGAACAAAGTATCCCAAGGAGGGGCCTTTTTTGCATATAGTCCCCTAATTTTTTATTTATTTCACAAATAGCTTTCTAAAGTTTGTGATTGCAAAAGTGACTCTATGTCTGCCAGACGTACGCCACATAAGCGTCACGCAAGCGCCAAGGACATGCGAGGTGTATTAGTTGAACACAGTAAATCATTCACCGTATTTGAACACGGTGAATGGTTTACTGATTTCAAACATAGTGATCCATTAACCGTGTCCAAACACGGTAACTTATTTACTGTGTCCAAACATGGTAAACAATTTACTGTATATTGACACTGTAAATAGTTCACTGTGTTTAGACATGGTGAAAAGTTTACCGTGTTCCTTTGTATATACACACACTTGAGCTTCCCTTCAATCCCCTTCCCCCATATCTCTCTCTCTCTCTCTCTCTCTCTCTCTCTCACACACACACACACACACACACACACACACACTCTCTCTCTCTTATCTTTGTGTGCTCCTTTGTCTGTCGCCGTCGTCGTCGCCGCCGCCGACCCAACGCCCTTGACCTGCATTGTAATTCTCTCTCTCTCTCTCTCTCTCTCTCTCTCTCTCTCTCTCTCTCTCTCTCTCTCTCTATCTTTCTCTCTATCCCTCTCGTCGCTGCAGCTGCGCCATCGCCGTCGCATCGCTGGCCTTTGACCCCCAGACCCCCATTCACACGCGCGCGCGCGCGCGCGCGCGCACACACACACACACACACACACTCTCTCTCTCTCTCTCTCTCTCTCTCTCTCTCTCTCTCTCCACACGCGCCGGGCGGGGCAAGTGCCCGCGCGTGCCGCACGGGGGCCGCCTTGTCGCCGCCGCCGCCGTACGAGTCGGTGGTCCTTTTCGTTTGCATTTTCAGGGTCGCGTTTTTCTTACAAAAGTCGTATCTTACTTGTTTTTCTCTGCTGGGGGACTTTCTTTTAGGTTCGGCTGTCGTCCGAAGGTGCGGGTCAGTTTCCGGAGTTCCGGTCGACGCAGTTTGAGGTAGGTACCGTATCTTGGGAAGGGGTGGCCTTCAGACCTCCCATACCCGTCTTCTGTTTTTACTGAAAACTCTTACAAAAGAATCTGAGAATGTTAGGGCTGGTTGTTTATCACCCCAAGAGGAAATGCAAGGTAATTCAACCCCGGGTCACTAAATGAGTCCTTGTGCTACATTGGTGCGACTGAGTGTCGCGGGAGGTGTACGACACAGGTTGACGATGGTTATGCTCATGGAGCTTACACGTACACCAGCGGTTTGGCCACCGTGTCGGTGTACTTTTCCGAAGAGGTGGTCTGATCAGACCGTGGACCCCACGTGGCTATATGCGTGGGGGCCCCCTTGCGGCTATTTGCGGAACTGTAATCTTTAGGTCTTGAGCGGGATGACTTCTTTTGCCTGAGGTCCTTGGAAAGACATAGCGGTATTGTGCTGGGTTTCTGGTGAGATTCATTGAGTAGCATGTTGTGGTTGTGGATGCTCAGGGTTACGGTTTGGTTTACTTATTTTGTTAGTTCTCGTACTTTCCTAGCATCTATTACAGTTTTTCAGTGTCTAACTCGTTTCATATATATACTTCTTACTGGTGGTGTCACTGACTTCCCACACTGTGACAGGTCAGGGGAGGGACCCTGGACGACAGTGAGGCCGCGACTTGAGGATTTAGCTACTTTCCTCCGTCGACGATTTTATTGTTATTTGTTTTTACTTTCCCGCTTGATCATCTCTAGTTGTTAGTGCTGTGGTGTGAGGTTGTTTGTGGAGGTTGGTACTCTGTGTGGACGTTTCTGATAATTCCTTTTAGATGGGCCGTTTTCAAAATAAAGAAAGAGTTTGTGAAAATAGTTTTCAAAGATTAGGTGCTGTGTGGGCACCGTTTGTAAACCCGTGGTTTTAACCTTTCAAAATATTAGTGGCCCTTTTAATAATGTTGGTATTAAAGGTGTTTGTTTTATTATCTTCCCGACTAGTGTGGTTAAAGTGCATTGTTGTATTGGTGACGCCGTACATGTACAAAGGAGACTCCGTCCGTTTGGGGAGTAAATTTGTATATGTGGCGGGTCTGGCACGTACCGAAGGGTGGGGTTGTTTTCTAAAGAAAAATTTATGCGCATTCTTCCGCTTATACTAACCCCGGGGTCCGGGGCGTGATAGATTATATGGTATCAGAGAAAAATAACTTTAATCACCGTAGTCGGCATCCAACATCCACAGGGAGAGTACCACTAGCAGCTAACCGATGAGAAGATCAGGGAATAGGTGCGTAGAGCGCGAGTGTCACGGGGACGGGGGGGGGGGGGGGGGGGGTAGTGCACCTGGTTGCTCGTAGGTCTTGGTACTAGAGTAGTTATGTCTAGGGTTGACATGTTTTCTTCGTATGCACGGATAATGGTCCGGACTTGGTCTTCAATCAATGGCGCAGAAGTGGAAATGACAGCTTCGACAACTGTGGAGAATCGACTACTTCGACAGCAGCTACACGGCATGCCCGGGCAATTGTTAACCCTCACAGAACGCATGTACGCATGGACGCAAAACGTCGGGGTGGCGGATCGCAACCCCTTTGGAGACGAACCCCACACGGCCCGCTTTTCAAGGAAGGCCTGCGGAGTGACATCTTCCAAGTTGTACAACGGCAGATTTGCACGCCTTCCAGAGAGTGGTCGACAGAGCCACCATAGTGGAGCGCGGATTCGCAGTCACTCGTGCCCGACGGGAGGGCACTGAGTATATTAAGGATAAGAAGCGCCCCCAGCCCTACTCTGGGGGAGGCTATTCCAGCAGGAACCGACCCCCTCTAAATATCCGAAATCGCAACACGGAACCAGGAGCACGCCGACAAGAGGACCGGAGCCGGGGGAGACCGGCCAGGCATCATCTGCGGAGAAGCATACCGGGTGATCGATTATTCCTGGAAGCACGACCATTGCTTCCGTCGTGACAAGCCGGAGCTTTTCGCTCTAACTGACACCTGGACGGCCTCTAGAAACGGATAATTATGTACCTTCCTGCCCAAGAAAGTGGGGAAGGCTTAGTTGTCCATGGGATTTTGTGGTGTTACTGCTGAGGGAGTTCGACGTGGTGCTCAGAATGGATTGGCTTACGAGATACTAGGCGGTGATCGATTGCGAGAAACGCCAGGTGCGACTGCAAGAACCTGGTCTTCCGGACCATGTGTACTTGGCACGTACGAGCACCTTTTTCTTTTCTGTTATCTCTGCGTCACAAGCTAGAAGGTTGATAGAGGGCGGATGTGTAGCAAATATGGCCTCAATGGACCTAACGACTCGGCCCTCGCCGCCGCTTACGGATGCCCTGTAGTAAGGGATTTCTCAGGCGTTTTTCCGGCCGAATTGTCTGGGATGCCCCATGAGTGAGAAACCGAGTTTGCCATCGAGCTTATTCCTGGCACGCAACCCATCACCAAGGCACCGTATCGAATGGCGTTTGCGGAGCTAAAGGAGCTTAAGGCACAATTGGAAGACCTCTTGGATAAGGGGTTCATCAGACCAACCGTGTCGCCTTGGGGCGCACCCGTACTTCTCGTACGGAAGAAGGACGGGAGTTTACGATTATGCATCGACTATCGGAAAATAAATAAGGTCACAGTGAAAAACAAGTACCCCTTACCCCGGATTGATGACCTTTTCGACCAACTACAGGGAGCGACGGTGTTCTCGAAGATTGACCTGCCGTGCGGCTATCATCAACTTAGAGTCCGGAGTGAGGACATACCTAAACTCAAGAAGTGTGAGTTATGGCTTCGTGAGGGCGACTTTTTGGGACACATAGCTTCGGCAACGGGGATTACGGTAGATCCGAAGAAGGTAGAGTCAGTAACCAACTGGCCCAGGCCAACTACGATAACAGAAGTCCGAAGCTTCTTAGGATTGGCGGGATACTTTTTTTTGAGAGAAAGGTAGCATGCTACCCGCTTCGTTTATTTTTGAAATAAACTTAGCTGGAAATGTGAAGCAACTAGGTTTCGAACTCGGGTCTCGGGTATCAACCACCAAGCCCTTTGCCACTTGCACTAGGGACGGTTGATGATTGGCGGGATACTATAGGCGCTTCGTGGAGGGTTTCTCAAAAATTGCCACCCCTCTGAATCGTTTGACCCGGAAAGGAGAGAAGTTTGTTTGGATGGCTCAATGCTAGGAGAGCTTCGAGAAACTCAAGGATAGATTAAACCGGGCACCCGTACTGCCTTACCGACGCCTGGTGAGGAATTTGAGGTCTATTGTGACGCGTCGCGGAACGGTCTTGGAGGAGTGCTGATGCAACAAGGGAAAGTTATAGCCTCCGCTTCAAGACAACTCAAGGAGTATGAACGAAACTACCCTACGCATGATCTGGAGCTTGCGGCTGTCGTATTCACCTTAAAACTCTGGAGGCACTACCTGTATGGAGCTCACTGCAACGTCTTTTCGGATCACCAGAGTCTTATATATCTTTTCACATAGAAGGAATTGAACTTCGGGAGGACCTGAGTTTCGAGGTGGCACCGGTACGGACCTTGGCACGAGAAGTCAAGAAGTTGCGCCACTGGACCTTTTTCCCTAAGTGAAGGAGCTTCGGAGCAATCATGAGGAACGTGAAGCGACTTGGGATTTTGAATCGAAAATGAGAGAGAGCGTCCCCAACTTTTAACGAGGGGCGATTTTAAGTTTCGAGGACGAAACTTCTTTTAAGTGGTGAGTGATGTAGTGTCATAACGTTCCTTACGCCTTTGAATAACTTTTCTTAATATCGGGTTAATTGGGGAAACTATTCATCGTGTTCTCTCCAATAGACCGGCCTGGACCACGGTTATTTTTCTAAGATAGAGCTCGGACACCGGAGAACGGCAAAGCAATCGGATTCGAATTCCGATTTACGGATCTCCCGAAATAGGGGTCAAAGCGTTTGCTTTTGAGTAGTGCATCGGAATCCATGCTATGTAGCCGGCACGCTTTTCGAGGCGACCGGGCTGAATCTTTCTATGATCAGATATTTATTTTATTATTTTACTTATTTATTCATTTATTCTTTGATACGTGCGTTCAAGAAACGATTGTTATAAAAAGGGATATTTTGGGATTTCTTACGCTCGAAAGAACCGGAACAAGAAAACCTTAGCCATTTGGAGAGAGAGAGAGAGAGAGAGAGAGAGAGAGAGAGAGAGAGAGAGTCTCGTTTCTTGCGATCAACGTGCCGGAGATCGAAGAACGAGGCGTCGCCATCTACGGGAAGCGGATCCGGATCCTTAGCGCCGCGAAGAACGAGATCGGAGCATCACCTCCGGTAGATCAAGGTCAGCATCGTTGTTTTTATGTTCTCCTCGTTCTAGGTTTTTGTTTTGGGTCTTTCTCACCGTTGGTATTTCTCGTTTGTTTTTCGTCGCCGCCGCGAAGCCTAGGGCATCACCGCCGCTGCCGCGAAGCCCTAGGGTATCGCCGCCGCCGTCGCGAAGCCCTAGGGCAACGCATGCGCCACCGTTTTTCCTATCGTACGGGGCCGCACTGTGTACGGTGCGGCGTGCATGGGCCGCCTCCCGTGCGGGGCCGCACCTCATACGGTTCGGTGCGCCGTGCGGGGTCGCCGCACCTCATACGGTACGGCGCGCCGCACGGGGTCGCCGCCCATGCACGGCCACACCGCACAGGACGCGGCGCCACGCGGGGCCACCCCGCGCATGGCGGGGTGCCGCCCGCCGGCGAGCGCTGCCCGGAGGTAGCGCGCCGTGCGGGAGCTACACCGCCGACGGTGCACCCGCGCGGGGCGGGCGCCCACGCGGGGCTGCGCCGCCACAGCGCACCCGCGCGAGGCGGGCGCCCGCGCGGGGCAGGTGCCCGTGCGGCCGCACCGCACGCAGCGCGCGTGCCGCACGGGGGCCGCCTTGTCGCCACCGTCGCCGCCGCCGCAGTACGAGTCGGTGGTCTTTTTCGTTTGCATTTTCAGGGTCGTGTTTTCCTTACAAGAGTCGTATCTTACCTGTTTTTCTCTGCTGGGGGACTTTCTTTTAGGTTCGGGTGTTGTCCGAAGGTGCGGGTCAGTTTCCGGAGTTCCGGTCGACGCAGTTTGAGGTGGGTACCGTATCTTGGGAAGGGGTGGCCTTCAGATCTCCCCTACCCGTCTTCTGTTTTTACTGAAAACTCTTACAAAAGAATATGAGAATGTTAGGGCTGGTTGTTTATCATCCCAAGAGTAAATGCAAGGTAATTCAACCCTGGGTCACTAAATGAGTCCTTATGATACATCGGTGCGACTGAGTGTCGCGGGAGGTATACGGCACAGGTTGATGATGATTATGCTCATGGAGCTTACACGCACACCAGCAGTTTGGCCACCGTGTCATGTACTTTTTCGGAGATGTGGTCTGATTAGACCCGTGGACCCCACGCGGCTATGTGCGTGGGGGCCCCCTTGCGGCTATTTGCGAAACTGTAATCTTACAATGGGGGGTTATTGGCACCAGATCTTGAGCGAGATGACTTCTTTTGCCTGAGGTCCTTGGACCGACATGGCGGTATTGTGCTGGGTTTTTGGTGAGATTCATTGAGTAGCATGTTGGGGTTGTGGATGCTCAGGGTTACGATTTAGTTTACTTATTTTCTTAGTTCTCGTACTTTCCTAACATCTGTTACAATTTTCCAGTGTCTTACTCGTTTCATATATATACTTCTTACTGGTGGTGTCACTGACTTTCCACACTGTGACAGGTCAGGGGAGGGACCCGTGACGACGGTGAAGCCGCGACTTGAGGACTTAGCTACTTTCCTCAGTCGATGATTTTATTGTTATTTGTTTTTACTTTCCCGCTTGATCATCTCTAGTTGTTAGTGCTGTGGTATGAGGTTGTTTGTGGAGGTTGGTACTCTGTGTGGACGTTTCTGATAATTCCTTTTAGATGGGTCGTTTTCAAAATAAAGAAAGAGTTTGCGAAAATAGTTTTCAAAGATTAGGTGCCGTGTGGGCACCGTTTGTAAACCCGTGGTTTTAACCTTTCAAAATATTAGTGGCCCTTTTAATAATGTTGGTATTAAAGGTGTTTGTTTTATTATCTTCCCGACTAGTGTGGTTAAAGTGCATTGCTGTATTGGTGACGCCGTACATGTACAAAAGAGACTCCGTCCGTTTGGGGAGTAAATTTGTATATGTGGCGGGTCTGGCACGTACCGGAGGGTGGGGTTGTTTCCAAAAGAAAATTTTATGCGCATTCTTCCGCTTATACTAACCCCCGGGGCCCGGGGCGTGACAAAGCTGATCCCTACTCCTATGTTCCGACGAAGTCTTCGAGGAAGAAGACGAAGATCTTTCTTTTTATGATTTGAACAACTAGGGTTCTATTTTCTCTTTGAGTGTGTAAAGTAGAAACCTTTGCCCGAACCCTTTATTTATAAGAGCTCCGCAACAAAAATAACTTCTTTCCTAAATTTTCCAACAACCCTTACCTTGTTCTAACAACCTCGATCTTTTTGCAGTTTACTACCATATATTCCTCAATTCGTCTTTTACACTATTCGGGAATCACCTCCAATTGGCACGGATTTTAAAGCGTCTACAACCGACATGAGCGTTCTAACCTTTTGCACATAGCAAACTTAGGAAGAAGATAACAGGAGTTTCGCTCACCGAAATTTAGAGCCGTTCGCACCGACGCGCTCCGTTTTTCGAACCCTACAAGGAGAAAAACCAATCTGACCAAAACAAGGTAACGAAAACACAACGAAAATACCGTAAGTTTCGAAGGTGACTTAACCGAAACATCGTGGAAACTACAGAGATGCGCAGTTTTCCTCAGTGGGGTCGCACCCCTCGAGCACTGCTCCTGAGCTGGGCCTGTTACTTGTTTCTCTGTGTGACATCGATGCAGCTTGAGTGGGATGCCCTACGTAATTCCAGTCCTTCGTGGATGTAATGGTTGCAGGGCCTCTGAACCCCATGTAGCTTTTTTCCGTGAATCCACTGTGTTAAATACCTGTTGATGGTGTGTCTGGCCCATAGTGCATCAAAAGGATGCCACAGATGGACCCTGTGAGTTATTGTTAGCTGGATTGGCCTTTGGCTTCTTTTGTCGAATTTTAGAAAAGGTTTTAGGCCAAACAGAGGTTGGATTTGGATTCAGCGTGGAAAAATGCTTGAAAACGGCTATTTGCTTGTTAAATTCTGAGTCCGGATGCCAAAAAATGGACTTCCGGAAGTTTTCAGTGGATTCTGGTGCATGGGGGAGGCCATAGACCGGCAGGGTGCCACGTGGCGGCCTATTATTGGCTGGTTCGCAGTGCACGGTCCACAGAGCAGCGCCGGGTGGCGCATGGACCCGGCGCGGGGACACGTGGCACCCCAGGAGTGGCCGGCGCGCGATGCGCGGTCCAGGGAACCACGCGCTGGTGTATAGACTGGGCGCGGGGGCACGTGGTAGCAGGAGATTGGCTGGCTTTTTTGGCGCGGTCCACGGAATGGTGCGCCGGCCCCTCGGGGCGCGTGCGCGCGTGGGGGGCAGGCGGAGCGACCGGCAAGGCAGCGCGACCGGTCGGCGGGTTGCGCAGCGGGCCACGTGTCGCCCACTGATTCGCGGGCGCCACCCACCGGGTTGACCGGTGGCGGGGACACGTGGTGGTTTTCTGCTGGGCTTGCACGGCTATCTCGTGTTCTGGGACACGTGTCGAGCCCAGGTTCGGCCACGTGGCTGCTTTCGACTGGGCTTGCACGGCTGTTTCGTGTTCGGGACACGTGTCAAGCCCAGGACATTTCGGGCACTGGTCGGACGGCGGAAAACATACAGCTTGCGGATTCGGGCGCCCGAAAAGGTGCGCCCGAATCCGATTGGTAGCCCTTTTGGGCTTGGGCCTATAAATAGGCCCTTTGGGTCTTCATTTGGTGCTATTCTGAGCCATTTCAGAGAGGGAGCCCGATAGAGTTTTTGCTCACCTTTTTATTCTACATCTTGTGGAGGAGTTCCAGGATTTTTGGTGGCACGCACTTCGAGATTGGCATTTTTCCGGCGCACTGCGACGCACTTTCCTTATTTGCCATTTTCGTCGCGTTTCGGTCCGAGGACTCCTCTGGCCTTCTCCGACCATCATTTTCGACGATTCTTGTGCCGGTGTGTTCCTGAGAGGTAGGGCTTCGTTTTTTGTTGGTCGTTTCATCATATTCCAGACTTTTGGCATGGTTTCCGAGGCACTTTTGACCCTCCTGTTTGCTGTGTGATTGTTGGACAGCACCGGAGTATTTTGTCGATATCTTCGCGCTCGAACATCGGATTGAGGCGTGCCAATACTCGATTTCTATCTACGCGTCGCAAGGAACATCATCGTATTTTTCCTGGATTTTTCTGAGCTTTCCCCGAAGGTGAAAATCCTACTTTTTTTCAGAGCAAAGTTCTATAGATTTTGTACTTGGGATTTTTGAGGTAGTCACTTTGTCGATTTTGTAACTTGACCTACAAAGCTCGGTTTGGGACGTGCATGTACTCGTTTCGAAGGGCTCGACGTGACGATCGCAGCGGTATTTTTGTTGGATTTTTTAGAGTCCCTCTTGTTACGGCTTTTTGGTGTTGGCATATTTCGTGAGTCAAGTCAGTAAATTGAGTCGGAGTCTTAAAGGGATCAAATTGTCAATCAGCAATCGAAGACTCAGAGAAGAGCTCAAGTTGGCACTCAGTGTTTTGAGTCTTGAAGATTGAAGGTGAAGAATTGTGGAGCATATACATCAATCTTAAGGAAAATGGATTCGGATTGATCAGGTACGTTTAACTAAATAATTTTGGTGATCCGAATACATTTGAGTAGTTTAGAAACACTTGGATAAGGTTTCATTGCATAAAGGTCAAAAACTGTTTTTTTCAGGAATTCCGATCAGGATCAGAATTCCGATCCGGATCCCGAACCTTGTTTTTTCAGGAATTGCTGAAAAAAGACGACGATCAGGATCGCCGTAAATCCGATCCGGATCGTCGTGCGGGAAAAATTCTGTTAGGTAAGTTTTTGATTCTTATCTCTTTCCAAAGGTTTCTAAACTATAAATAGACACTTAGGGTTTCTCAAGAACGACCGACCAAGACCGATCAATTTATAAAACACTTGAGAGCAACCCTAGAGGCTAGGTTTTTATCGTTCTTCTTTATAGCCTCTTTTAGGTCAATTCGATGGTTCTTTCAAGAACATATCTTTTGTCGAATTGATCTAATCTTTGCTTAGAGATTTCTCCCATGGATCTTTATTGATAATCTAAGCAAAGGATCACCATCGAAGCCAATATTCTTACCGGCTGAGTTTGCGTCGTGGATTCGACGTGGCATCGTGGATTCGGTGTGCTAAAGGCGTTTCGTGGATTCGAAACGTGTGCTCGTGGATTCGAGTGGCGTTCGTGGATTCGAACGTGTGCAGTGGACGTGCAATCGGTGAGCGCAAGGTCCGAAGAAGTTGAAGGAGGGGTTTGAGTCCGTGGAGTCGGTAATCACCTTGTTATTCTTCTTTTTCTTAGTGGATTGTTATTGCGTGTTGGTCCCGTGGTTTTTCTCCTGGATTGGAGTTTCCACGTAAATCTCGGTGTGCTGTTTTTTATTTCCGCATTGGTTTTTATTTTTGCACTGAGATTTGATTTTAAAATATTACACCTATTCACCCCCCTCTAGGTGTTTGATAGTACCTATTTAGATCCTTGTAGATCCATATTAGTATAACCCAACACCTCTTATAGGTGAAAATCGAGCATCTTCTTGACTGATTTTAGGGGACAGTGATTGATTGTGGAATTGTTTGTTTAATCGGACACCGGTTGATATTTTTGCAGTTGTTGCGGCAGGCGACGTATTCTTGGGCGAGTGCACTTCGGAACTTGGATTTAGCGATTGAGGTGGGTGGTTGTTGTATCCCTCTCCTTTGGTATGCTCACTAGGAACATCAGAGTATTCCGATGTTAGAAAATGCCGAACCTATTATTGATAAACCTTGCATGCAATATGGGATTAAATAATTGATAGTTTATCCATGTAACTGAGATATTGGTATTTGGACATGATCATTATGCCATAATCACTCCTGTTAAAGTATTTATTTATCTGGAACAGCCTGATCAGTTGTATGTTAATACTTAGAGATTATGCAAAAAGGGGATCATCACTTTGAGACATTAGTGTTGGCACTCGTTGTTATGTCATAACTATTCATGTGAAATAGATTAAAATACTGGGACAATTGCATGCTTGAATGGACATATAAATAAGCCACTATTTACTGCTACACTATCATTGGGATTTGACTTAGGAGAAATGTCACGCCCCGAGTTTAAAAATCAGGTCTGAAATTTTTTTTTTTTTTTTTTTTTTTTTTTAAAATCAGAGTTTGCAAAACAGGCGTAACAGACCGCCACACATATAGGAAACCCTCTATTCCGCGAACAGAGACTCCCCTATATATGCACGGCTAGGCTAGTAATCAGCAACAGATATCTCAGTACAACTACTAATTTAGTCAGCAGGAATAATTCAGAATCAGTTATTACATCAATATTTTAAATGTCTAAGTCTAAATCAAGTAGAACTGGAATAAAATGCGGAAAATAAAAGTCTGCGTAAATCATCAAGGATCTCAATCATCTCTGTCAAGAATCATGGGGACAGCTCTATCGTGACAGGCTCACTGGATCGTCCCGCTATCTCCCCACCCGACGGACCTGGAAAATGGTCACCCAGGGGGTGTGAGATACACTGTACATGTATCCCAGTGGGCACGACGAGCCGAGGATCAGCTAATCGTACCTACTGGGTACTAAAATCTGCAGATAGTAAGAGTCAATAGGAAAAGCTGGAAAGCATAGAGGTCTACTACTAATCAGAATAAGAACTGCAGGTAAGTATACTGGAAATCAATCAAAAACTGTAGATCATACATGCTGGAAATAAAAGGTATTGAAAAGTATGCCAGAACAAAGAAATATAGAATCTATGCATCAATCACAAGAATATCAAGCATCCAACCAATGCCACTATTGGTCACGGGGACCTCAGGCTCATATCACTATCTGCACCTATCCTACTGACATAACCCCGCACCCATATGTGCTATCTGGGGCTCACGGGTCCTTCCTCTAGACCACTTTACCGGTAAAGAACAATAGCCACGGGGAGCGACCCCGGCAATGTTCGTGAAGTACAGCGATGCGTGGCAAGTCGTACTGATCAATCTCACGGTCTAGTGACCGAGTAGTCGGCAATATGCCGAGGTCCCAGCAGGGAATCATCTGTCTATCTCTATCGATCAGGATCCATCAATCACAAGAATATCAGGATGTAAGGCAGTATCTCAAGTGACAAGTATCATCTAATCATGCAGATCTATGTACTGAAAGGCTGATGAACAGATACATGTATATGATGTGTCTCATGTAGATCAAGGTCTATCAAAGATGATCATCAAGCATATAGATCCAGTCATCGGGACTAATCCTAACAGATAATGTCAAGCACAGGTGTATATGACAAGTCCAGAGAGATCAATGTCTATCGGGAGGATCATGCGATATATGGATGAAGTCATCATGGGTCATATAGATTAAATCAATCAGCTAATAACCAGGTATATAAATCGATCAAGATCTATCAGGCATATCGACAATATATCAAGATAGGTCATATAATCAGCAGAGAAATCAAAAACAGGGGTCCGACTGGACTAAAGCAACCAGAGGGCCAAAAAGCTGAGGCCCGGTTCGAAGATAACCCACCTGGATGACGGCAGATCCTCGAACTCCCGCGCAGCTACTGGGAGGCTGGTGCTGAACAACTGGGCCCTGTATCAGAATACATGATCAGTAATAGACTCACATAACCCTTTCCCGACGACGCTACACTAACGGAAAGCTTAAACGGGTCAAATCGGCCGATTTGTCGATCAAAATCCGATTCCTGGTCAACGAGGACCCTCGGAATCCTAATAAGATGTCTAGGTGGTGCGTGAGTACTGTCTAAGGGAAGCCAGGGTGTAACATTTGCAATGTGGTCCATAACATATTAAAAATTGCATAATAATATTAGTTTATTTTACTGTTTCAGCTCGTTCTTGAAATCCGGGGATCCAGTGACGACGCCGTAAATTTCAGCGTGTCCGTTACGTCGAGACGGAGCCTGTGCTCACAAGTTTGGGCTGGCACGGGGCCCGATTTAAAAGTTGGCTCATGATCTTCAAAGGTCCAATTCACAATTTTGCTAAAGCTTAATATATACTTGATCTTTTAAGCATTTAACAGAAGCATGGTTATCATCATGGTCTAGGGACAGTGAGGCTCACCTTGCGCGCGTTGGAGGCCGGCTGGAAAGATGGCCGGAGCAACACCCAAATTTAGATCAAGGCTCGGTTTGGTGTTCTTGGAGCAACTCTGGTTCAGACCTGGATCCAAGGTGAGCACGGGTTAGAGGAGGTCCCCAGGAAGTCTCGGGTCCATCTGGGGTCAAGCCCCGGCGGCCGGAGGCGGCGGCGGCCGGAGACAAGCCCGAGAGGCATAGCTCGGGTGCAAGTTTTGGAGGCTAACAACAGAGGGGGTCTAGGCCAAAACCAAATTGATGGGGGTTATTAAAAGGTTGCTGGGACCTTACCTGGGTGGTTGCCGGAGTCCCGGAGCGACGGGTATCGCCGGAGAGGAAGCTTGAACCGAGCTCGGGTGCAACTCTGCACAGCAAAAGGCAGACGTCAAAAACCACATGCAAGATGATGGGGGACCTCACCAGGACCAGAGGAGCTCACCAGAGTACTTTTCCGGTGCCGGGGATCGTCGGCCAGCCGCGGCGGCGGAGCTCGGCTGAAGGTCAAAAGCCGTTAATGGCGGTTTCCGGCGCGGCGGCTCCGGGCAGGTGCAACCCAGACCAGAAGGTTTGTCCCAACACCCCGACGCTCGGTTCAGTGGTGGCCGGCGACAGGAGGCCACGGCGGCGCCGGGCGGCGGCGATCGGCCAAGAAGCCAATTATCGGATTCCTAGGGCTCTTTCGCGCGGGCCCGATCTTCGTCCGATCACCCTCAGGTTTTGTGGGGAGGTTGCAGTCGTCACGAGGATCAGATCCAACGGTGCTGATCTTCGGTTGAATGGCCGGATCGCGGCGGCGCTGAGTGTCGACCGAGAAGACAATAATTTGATGGGATGGCTCCCGCCGGCGATCGGGTCGACGGCGGCGGCTTAGCCTGCACCCGATCGGTGCTCTCGGTGTCAGAAGCTCCATGATCATGCCTAAACCCAAGGCTAAGAGAAAATTTCCAACAACATACCTTGGCCGGAGCTATGGAAGGAGAGGAGGACGGTTGCGGCGGCGCGCGGCGGCGGCAGGGCGCGGGGTCACCCTAGCTTGGACGCGGCCACCCAGAAGAGTCCTCAGGCTCGAGTCTTGATCGCTCAAACCCCTTTTGATTACCCTCTCTCCAACCACCCGAGATCAAGGTGTGGCTCTTGATCTCCCTTCTCCGGTGATCGGTAGAGGCGACGGCCGGTGCGGGGTTGGCGAGGAATGCGACAGAGAGAGGGGAGTTTGTTGCTGAGACTAGGGCTACGGGCCTTTTAAGGAGAGGGAGAGATATTTGTTTTGAAATTTGAATTCGAATAGTGCTTAGGTTGCACCATTGCATTTTGGTCCTCCCAGCTTAAGTATTTCGACCTTGGTCCTTCACAGCATGCTTATCTCACAATCTGGTCCCTCTCCCAGCTGTGGCACGCAAAACGAGGCAAGAAATCCAGGGGTTTATATGCAAAATTCGCATTTTTCGCTGCATTTCACGCTTTTCGAGGCGATCCGACCGTCAATTCGAAAAACGGACTTCGCCAGGACGTCCGGCTCGACGAAACCTTTCAGGTAACGATTTTCGTTTTTCGAAACAGTGTCCGGATAAATTTTCGGTCCATAAAATACAGCTCCGAAATACAGTTTTCACGTTTTTCGAGACTCAGAGTCGTCAAACTGAAATTCCGTCAGCGCCATTGCGTCCAGAACGATGAAACCGTTAAAATTCACTATTTGAAGTGCTATGGCCGGCTTCAGGATAGTGAATTGGCTCAACGTCGGCGCGAGATGGTTCGAAAATAGGGTTTACTGTTCACTTGTACCCGCGACTTAAGTCGCGGGCCCCGATTGCTTCACGCTGATTTCTGGAAGATCCGACCGTCAGATCTGAACAAGCTTAAAATGGTTTTCACTCAGTTCGTCGTGACGGTCGCACTCGTGGTCTCGGATCTTCGAGATCAGGCTCGGATTGAAAGGTGATATTTCTGGCCCACTAACTGTGCAATTTACATTGCAGAAAAGGGGCACCAGGTCTACTTGTGCTTTTCATGACCCAAATTCAACTGGACTTCAATCAATTTCATTTATTTATTTATTTTCAAAATTTCGGATTCTTACAAGAAACCATGTCGGCATCTCTTCTCCTTTCTTTGTGCTATTTGTGATATTGCTCAGGTTGAGCAGGGTTGTAGGATAGTGTAGCCAGGTTTGTTGAGTGGGTTTGTCATACCAGATTGTAGTTTTGGGTTATTGCGGCGACCGCGGACCTCGGGCGGTTGACCGGATGCTTACTTGTGCATTAGATTGGGGATAGGATTCCTTTTGTGGATGGAGTTTCCCACTTATTGCTTATTATCGCATTGATTGGGGGTTCGGGTTATCTTTAGTGGAGGGTTTTTCCCACTTCGATCAGAGTCGTGATCCAGTCCTGCTATACAGTGTTACTTGTTACAGATGTTATTTTACTCGTGTGGGTCACTCCCCTCGAGTGCCACTCCGGAGGTAGGCCTTTGACCGAGCCATGTGTGCCGGTCTGATACTTATTTAGGGATGCGAGCCATGTGTGCCGATCCCGCGGATTCGAGCCATGTGTGCAGATTCCGCTGTTGAGATCTTGAGTTCGACAGCAGAGCAGGCAGTGCCAGTTTTTACTGGTGGTTAGATTGGGTTATTCGGTTAGGCACATGTACAGATGCATTCTTATAGTTTCATATTCTGACTCTGCATTTAGAGGCATATTAGTGGTAGCTTTTTCATCAGCAGTTATATACTTAGCTTACCACTTCTTTTTCTCTTTTTGCCTCTGGTAGACCTAGTGGGTATGTTTGAGTTTGAGGCTTTACCCACTAGGAGAGTCTACTGTTTTTATAGTAGTTCTCACCCCCATTGTCTTTTCTCTATTTTTTCTCCCTTTGTTTTGCAGAGTCCTCTGCGGGAGTTGCTGGGCCGTCAGCAGCAGATCGAGGTAAGAGGATAGCGGACTAGTTAGAGTGTCCACCCGACAGTTGCTAGCTGGAGTTTTGGTGTACCCTATATTCTCAGACAACTTTATTGTATTTCATTTTGGGTCTGGCTTTAGCCAATTAGTTGTATATTTGTGGTGAGCTGGGAGAGATACTTGTATTTATTTTTACAGTTGTTCTTTACTTATTTCCAGCTTTTGTCTGAAATGTAGTAGTTTTAGTTCAGCTCTGATTTTATGCTCCTTTATTATTATTTCTTATATTTGAGCAGGTTACCGACGCTTCGTGTACGCGGGAAATACCGTGTGCACGGCGGATCTGTAGACGGGCCTAGGTTCTGGTTTACACCCGGGGCGTGACAATGGTAGTAGGTGAGCGCAGGTTTGACTGGACCTTATATGACAGCCAGTGTGATTGGGCACCTCGAGAGTGAGTGGTTGCATTTTATTTTCCTTGTCATTCCTTGAGCATAATAGATAGGACATGACAGTTGTAGATCTTTTCCAGCTTTCTTATATGCTTTTCTTTCAGTATTGAGTTATCTTTTACTTCTATTAGACTTAGTGGGCAGGTGGTTGGTCTTGAAGACGGTACCCACTGATGACTACTCTGTTTATATAGTTCTCACACCCGCAGTTGGTGTTCTTTTTGTAGAGACATCAGCTTTTGTCCTTGCACCTACTGCTTCTTCTGATCGATATAAGGGAGTCGCGAGCTAGATTTTTACTTGAGTTCAAGAATGATAGATGTACTTTGTACCCGAATTTTGGATTGTAGTTCTGTACTTCCTATATTGTACTTTTATTTTACCCTTTTGTAAGGTGGATTTTGTATGTTGGATTTTACAGATGTACAGTGGATTTGTTTTTATTTAGCAGTTGTATTTCAGCTCTAATATTTGTTAGTTGGTAGACTGTATCTTTATAAGTTTGACGCTTCGCCTATACGAAATTTTTTCGTATGGATGATGGATTCGTTGGTGAGTTCGAATTGCAGTTTCAACCTCGGAGCGTGACAGAGAGAGTGAGCTCAGGTGTGGACTATTGAGACCTATAAAGAGCCTAAGAGGTAGGAAAAAATGAGTAAAAGAGTAAGGCTCATGCTTGGACTCGGGCTCGAGCTCGATCTTGGTGGGATGGATAAAAAAAAGAAACAGTGAATAACTTACCATCTTTAAAGACGACAAACAATTTATCGTCTTAATATATTTTACTCCTATTTATGGGCAAATTTGTTTACAAAGCGATTATATGAATGCGATAAATCATTTATATTTATATTTTATATTTTTATTTTATGGAAGATTGTTTTTAAAATTATAATATTATATAAAATTATTTATAAAACAAATTTTTCTTACTCATCATATAACGTAGGTGGAGAGCAGGTGTTTCAAAAAATTTCAACTGTCGAGCCCGCCGGTTGCCACCGTTGGAGCGCCGCCGGCATCACCACTTTCTAGCGCGATGCCGGCGGCTCTTCGCATCCTCCTCCTCCTCCGCCCAGGCTGCCGCCGCATCTCCACTGCCACCGCCGCCGCCGCATCTCCGGAGACCGTCGTGGCGGCGGCGGCGCGGAGCGTCTGCGAGACGATCATCCGGCGGCCGAGGTGGGACTCCTCCCCATTCCCGTCCTCCTCCTCCCCGCTCCTCCTCCACCCCTCCTTCCTCGACCTCGTCCTCCTCCGCCTCTCTCCCTCCCACCCACTCCTCTCCCTCCGCTTCCTCCTCCTCCTCTTCCACCGCTCCCCTCACCACTCCCCCCCTCCCTCTCTCTCCCCCTCCGCCTCCTCCCTCCTCCTCACCTCCCTCGCCCGCTCCCGCGCCTGGAAACCCTCCCTCCCCCTCCTCCCACTCCTCTCCCTCTCCCTCTCCCCCTCCGCCCCCGCCCTCGACTCCTTCTTCCTCCGCCTCTTCCGCGACCCCTCTGCCCCTCTCGACGCCGCCCTCGACGCCCTCATCTCCTTCTCCCCCTCCCTCCCAACCTGGAACGCCGCCCTCCGCGCCGCCGCCCGCGCCTCCCGCCCCGACCTTGTCTGGCGCGCCCACTCCGCCATGCTCCGCTCCGCCCTCCCGGCCGACCCCTCCACCGTCGCCTCCCTCCTCCTAGCCCTCTGCGCCCGCTCCCGACTCTCCGATGCCTTCCGCCTCCTCAGAGCCGCCGCCAGAAACCGCGCCCTCCCCGCCCTCGCCCCCATCACTGCTCTCTTCTCCGCCCTCTGCAGGGCCCGCAACTTCGGCATGGTCTCCGAGCTGCTGCACCTCATCATCGCCGCCGGCCGCCCCCCCGACCTGCTCGTCTACCAGACTCTGATCCGCGGGCTGTGCGACGCCGGAATGGGCGAAGAGGGATTCCGGATATTCGGCGAGATTAAGGCCAGGGGATACGCGCCCGACGTGGTCGCCTACTCCACCATGATCGACGGGCTATGCAAGATGGGAAGGATGGGCGACGCGCGGACGCTGTGGGATGAGATGGTCGGTAAGGGTCTTGCGCCGAACGAGTACACTTATAACGCGGTGGCCGACGGATGCTGCAAAGCGGGGGATTTTGACGGTGCCCGGAAGGTGTACGACGAAATGCTTGCGAGAGGGTACGAAGAGAGCACCGTGAGCTGCAACACTATGATCGCGGGGTTTTGCTTGCACGGAAGGATGAGCGAAGCGATCGATGCGTTCTATCTAATGGCTGAGAAAGGGATTCCACGTGATGTGATAACCTACAACACAATGATTCAGGGATTCTGCAAGGATGGAAGGACAAGTGAGGCTTCGAAGCTTTACCGAGAGTTGCTATCGGTCGGTTTGGAGCCCAGTGTTTCGACTTACACGCCATTGATCCGAGCAAAGTGTGAGGAAGGGAATGTAGTCGAGGCGATCGATTTGATGAGAACGATGCAAGCGAAGAATTTGGAGCCTTTGGTTTGTACAAACGATTACATCGTCATAGGGTTTTGCAAGACGGGAAGGGCTGAGGACGGCATGGCATGGTTGGTCGGTATGTTGGATAAAAACCTGAAACCACGAGCAGAAACTGTGAACTCTTTGGTGAAATCCCTCAGTTTGCACGGCCGAACCGATGACATGTTTTTGGTGCTAAATGCTATGTTCGAAATCGGCTACAATCTTACGAGCTCCGTTTGCTCTACGCTTGTTAATCAGCTGTGCGAGAATAACTTATGCCGTGCTATTGATGATTTGAATGAGATCTTAGTGAGCAACTAATTGCATAGTTGGGGCCCATGCAACTTCTCTCGCAACTGATGCAACTCTTACAGGAAATATTCTTTAGAACTTTTCAGGGTGCAAAGTAGAACGGACGGTGCCAAACTGGTAATGCACTCGCATACAGTTCTGATCTTTTTCCTCTGCTTACTGGAATTAATGGGGTGCTCGTGGACTTCACTTTGAATAATGTGGTCAAATATGGAAGAGGGAGCACACGTATGGAAGCTGTCAAAGCCGCGCTATTGATAATAAGGTGGAGATTTGCCTATGGAAGACAAAACCGCTACGAGCTTTGGAGCTGTTATAATAAGTGTAGCAAGAAGGCTATTTTATTCTTGATATTTATCCATCCACGTTTTCTGCAGCAATCTCTCCCTGTATCCGAGGAGTTTGGTACCACATTTTGTGCACCCGAGGAATATTAGTGGGATGTATTACATATACAATAAATCGGACTATTTGCAGAATATCATGTTAGAGTTGGCTGGCTGTGTGCTATGATTTGTCTCGGTATAATTCTGCAGGTCGATTTCAATATTTAATTTTAGACCCTGATTTGGTTTCTTGGCTATGCGGTTTGCCCTTTATGAGGCATTTGATCTGCTTCTTATTTTTCGGCTAGCTGTTTTTGTCAGATTTATCTGTTAGTGGCATATGATGGAGACCTCATTCTGTAATAATATCAAACAATCAGGTACCTTTATCTCTACCACATCCTTCTTTTTTTCCTCTTATTTTCTTTTCTATTTGGCTTTTAGTTGAGACTTCCTACTGCAATTCTGGAATATCAGTAGTTTAAAGAATCATCTCATAATTTGGCTTGAACAATGTTCATCTTCCTTCATTAGAGAGAAGCTGGCAAATAATAAGATTGAAGCATGTTTAAGCGCACTCCTTATTGATATTGATTATTGAATATTGATTTCATGTACCTTCAACCATTCTATTACTCAAGTGGATTAAATTGAAAGCCAGGTTGGATAGCATCTTGAAAGAAAAGAAAAACAGAAAATTAGCAACAGTAGAGTAAAATAGGCTTTTAGATCATGTAAGTATATATATATTTGAATTATGATTCAGATATTGATTCCTGAAATCCTATGTTATTTCAAGGCACCACATGGGTTGGCCAGCGCATCAATAGTCAGTAGGGGGGACCATTTGTGGGGGGATTCAAAAGCATTTTCCATATACCAAAAATGCATAGTTGGATAATAATTTGGATCCGTATTTAGATCAGTTAAAAATCTGGATAAATGTATCGCGAGAAGTTCTCAACTTTCCACTCTGGCAGTGTAGCTTAGCTTTTCCTTATTCGTGGCAGTTATTTTTCACAACCTTTGCAGTAGATCCCTTTGCGTCTGTTCTTTCCGATGGTTGGCAGCACGACCAAGGCGGTGGATGTGATGACCACAACTGGGTCCTCGGCATCTCTTCTGACAAAGAGGGAGACCTAGAACAGATCACTATGGCCTAGCGGAACGAGTCCCTCGTGCACCGCTAAGAGAAGCTCCATGATGAAACCCAATGCCGCCACTGACTTCCAGTGCCTCTGCGTGTCCTATGGTGTCTTCAGGGATGGATCCACCCGCCACACCCTTGATGCCTCCGCCGTGCCTGCTGTGAGCATGGCAAGTGATTCTAAGGGCCAAATGTTCATGAACCACCTGGAGAAGTATTAGCAGAGGTCAGCCGCGTGCCAAGATGGACGCCAAAATGGAAAGAGAACAGCAACTGGAATCCTTCTAAGTTAGCCAGAACCTAATCAGCTCTCTACTGGTAGCTGGGGACAACAAATGCATACATATGATAAAGAACAAATGCATGTACATATGATTAAGGATATTATATCTTCAAACACTTAGAAGGGAATAAATATTGCCTAACAGGTAAGTCAGCTACCAAATCATTAAACACGATGACAACTTCAGCTAAATTTGCTCCTGACCAACACTACCAATCAAAAATTGAATTAAATTACCATTTGGCATTGGGTATAATTGAAGAGTTAAGTCAGATTTGATAAACAAGAGGTGCAGTGGAAGATGAAGTTAGTTGCTTTAGCTAGAGAGGCGTATTGCATAACAACAAAAAGGCAAATCATAGAATGTATTTTGATCCAATTCAATACCCAGAATTAACTACACCTGCTCGAATTTTTCAAATCTGTATGAAATCAACATGATATAGCCTTTAGATCCAATATATCACCAAGGAATTTGAGAATAATCAACTTACAGAGGGAGGAGCACACTTGTTGACGCCCTCCAGGGTGATGCTGAGCATGTTGCCAGCCCAACACGGCAGATTGCTCCCTTTGGTGAGATTTACTACTAATTCTTTATCCAAAATGGAATGCATAATCTCTGTTTTTTTTTTTTTTTGTACTTGCTGATTCCTTTTTCTTTTGTGCTAGAGTAGTGTAAAGTGATAGTCCCGATAAGTTCATTTGTTAAAGTAAAAAATATACACTTTCTGATGCTTTCCCCTGTTACTTAGTGTAGCAGATTTACAAGGTTTTGAATACTCATTAGTTACAAATTCAAGATAGTTCTCCGAGCTTTGCCTTTAGGAAAAATGTGGAAAATATGCACTGAACAGGATCTTCAAATCGGACTGTTTTGATGTTTTCATTCTGTGGCACCTTCTTACATTCACCTCTATTGCTGCTTCATCTATTCACTGATGTTCATCTCTACATTTTGTAGGGTTTAGGAATCTACGACTAATTCGATGTAAAGAAGATTCAGATGTTGCACTTGATAAACTCGATATTTTATTCATCCAATTATGATATCTTGCAAAACCAAAATTGCCAATACTCTGCAATAGGTAAAAGTAAAACTCCGTTAGTGTAATTGCAATAAGGTGACCTCAATAAGCTACAACTTATCACTGGATAATTTGTTTCAATATCCAAACAAGTCTTAATGTCCTCTTTACATGGTTGAGTATCTTTTCCAGCATATCTCTTCTTGTTTAGTTAATGAGCATTTTGGTTGTTAATTGGTGAGAGGCATAAGATGTCTACAAGTGGATAACAAGGATTAATTTTAACCAGGTTTTTTTCAGGATATGGTAAATCACTTTTTACATGGAATTTGGTATTTTGACTATACAGAGTTATCATAACTACAATACTAATATGCTGTAAAAATGATATGTATCTTCCAATTGAGTACAAGGCAAGGATTTAAGTGCCGTGGTACGGGGTCGTGCCGAAAATTTGCCGGCACGGTACGGCACGGTGCGTGCCGAGCCGTGCCGATGAGTGCCGGTCATAAAAAATACATGCGTGCCGACACATAATGGCATGAAATGTTTAATTTCTTTAGCAATAAAATTTTTTAATTGCTTATTATGTTTCTTTATCAAATATTTTGAACTTTATTAAGAAAATTACTTAGTAATTTTAAGAAAAAAGAGTTTTGAACTGTGTCATCGGCACGGGAGCTGTATCGTGTCGGTATCTTGTTGGCACGGTACGGCACGGTAGATACGACCCGTGTCGATAGATACTTAAAACCTTGGTACAAGGTATCATCATAATACTAGTTCTGACATCCAGCTTCAATAACTAAATTTTATAATTCATATTTCTACATGTATGATTCAATAGCAACTTGCTGCTTGAGATTCTAAAATTCTTGTTACTGAGGATTACATTGTCTAGATCCTTGGTTTATTTCATTTCAGTTTTGAATTATGTAGCACATAGTGATGCGGCTAATTTAATGATGGAGTTCGTGGTGAAGCGCGACTCTACCAAATTGAGCCGAAAACTCTGTTGAGTTTGGTTCGTATTCAGTTTTCGGTTCATTGGCATCGGTTCTCGACCCTCGGCTCTTGGTAGTTGTCCGGCTCTTTGGTGCCACTCGACTGTATCGACCTTCAATTGATTTTTAGGATATTTTTGGAAAGTTTATATTTTTTTCTATTTTGACTTCGATTATTTGGTTGTTTTAAATTTAACCAGATTTAGAGATATACTTAAATTAGGTATATTTTTATTAGGAAATTACTAAATTTTAGGAATTTAATTTACAATAAGATTCGAGTATCGTCTTTATATATAGGCGCGGTGTTTGGATAATGTAATCTCAGAGTTTTGAAGAATTAAATAATAATGTTTAGTATTTGTCGAAGAATTAGTTTTTTGTGTATTTTGTCTCATCCTTGTGCTTCTTCATCTTGTCATATGGCTTTTATCGATTTGGGTTAGGTGGTATTAAAGACAAGTTGAACCTTGGAGCGTTGTTTTGCGAGACATGGCTGGCGGTCGGAGAAGGAACCAGAATGCGAAATAGGACGCTGCGATTCAAGGACGCAATGCTGGTGGACGCAACCTTGGCAACGTGAATGATGACGAGCATGCAAGCATTAGACCCCGAGGTCAGCGAGATCTTCGTGATATCGAGATTGAAGAATTGAGAAGGCAGATCGAGGCATTGACCACGCGTTTGGCGTTGGTTGAAACATAGGGCCAAGAAGACGACGACGTTGATTCGGAGTCTTCTTGCTTTGATAACCCCATCCATGGTCGTGCTCCCCGGAGAGATGCGTCCGTGAAGGGTCGTGATACGGGCCACATCAGTCGTGTAGATCGGTTGGTTGATTCAAGTATCAAATTGGAACTTCCAAAGTATTCTAGAGGTCTACAAGCGGAAGGCTTCATCGACTGGTTGAACACGATTGAGAGCATCTTTGAATATAAAGACGTGCCCGAGGATAAGAAGGTGAAATTGGTTGCCTTAAAACTCAAAGGGCGAGCTTCAGCGTGGTGGGAGTAGTTGAGGAAGAAGCGACAGAGAAAAGGCAAGCCGAAGATCATGCATTGGGATAATATGAAAAAAAAAAAGATGAAATAGTAGTTTTTGCCTTTCAATTATACTTAAGTATTGTGCCAATTGCTTTAGAAGCTTTGACAAGCCAGTCGAACGGTGGCTGATTATACCGAGAAGTTCTATTAATTGACTGCTCAGAATGATCTAACTGAATCAGAGAAACAATAGGTTGCGAGGTACATTGGCAAATTACGACAGTCGATCCAGGACGTGTGTAAGACCCGCTGTTCTTTTCCGATTTTTCTCTTTCCTTTCCTACGTGTAGTGATCCGGCAGGTGCTAATTTTTGAATATTTCTGGACAGTCCGTCGGGGCTCGCGGGTATTTTTAGGTGATAGAGCTCGCAAAACGGAGAACGGTGGTGTGATCGAATTTGAATTCCGACCCCGGGATCTCCCAGAACTTAATTTTGAAGTTTGGATCTCTTTTAGGCACTCCGGGATCCGTGCGGACGACCGTCATGTTTTTCGAGGTAACTTTTAGCCGCCGGTTTTGTCCCGTTGATTTGGATTTTAAACCGGGGATTTTAGGGTTTCTTTTCCTTGGTTTTCTTTTCGGCGGCTAGGGTCTTTGAGGGGCGCAACCTGAGAGAGAAAGGGGAAACCGAAGAACCCAACCCTTTTTCGCTCTCGTTTCGAGACGACGGCGGGACGATCCGGACGTTGGAGACCGGGAGAGAAACGGAGGCTTTCTTGCTCGCGGGATCAATCGGGCAACGGTAGGACGATCCTCTTTTTCTTCTTCTCCCACGGCGGATCGAAGGTGAGTTTTCCTTTTAGGTTTTCGTAGGTTCGTTTCGGAATCGGCCTTGCGGAGAAAGCCGCCGCCGCCGCCGCCGCCGCCGCCGCGCGGGCGGGTGCCGCGCGGGCCGCCTGCAAGCGGCGCGCCGCGCGGCAGGCGCGCCGCGCGGGCGCTGCCCGCAGGCGGGCACCGCGCGGGCATGTGTCCGGCGGGCCGCCTGTCACGCCGCGGCGTCGAAACTGCGACCCGGGCTCGCTAACAGATCCGCCGCCCATACGGGAAGCCCCGTATAGACGAAGCGACTAACCTGCAAAAGATCAACTATACTATACAGATATCAGAGCTGAATGTAAACTGCTAAAATAGATAAAATACATCACAAGTCCTCACAGCAATAAAAGTAAAGTACAACTCTATACCTCACTACAAGGGTCACTCAACAGTAACTCTCTCAAAATACAAAAAGTGGGTACATCTACTCTCTCTGGAGGACGACTGGTAGGGATCTATCTCGTGACTCCCTTACCTCGATCAGCAGAATCAGCAACTGGTGCAGCAGGAACAGAAGCAGAAGTCCCTGGGGAAAAAGACACCACGACGGGTGTGAGAACTACGTCCCAAGTAGTTCTCAGTGGGTGCCGCCAACAAGTCCGACGGACTGCCCACTAAGTCTACTAGAGGCATAAAGTAACAATAATATAGTACTGAAATGAAAGGGCTGGAAAAGTAACTCTACAGCTACTATGCCTCTATCTAAATGCTCAAAAAGAGGAACAGATGGAAACATGATGCATCTACTAATACACACAGTATACTCACCAAATCTATACTGACTGCCGCAAAGGGTCCAGTCAAACCTGCGCCAACCTATTGCCGTTACGTCCCGGAGGAGCGGACTTACATAGGACGTCCATGACTGCCAAAACTGGCCCAGCCAGAGGGACTGCGTCGACAAGTCGCGATACCCAAGTGCAGACCCACTCCGGATGGGGCACTCGAGGGGAGCGACCCCAACGAGGACAAAGGTATCCGCGCACTCTGTCGAGCTCAAGTGGCACTGCAGGCTATAGTCCAAAATCCACGCTCACGCACTGAACGAAAGGACTCAATCCTCAAACATCTCGCACAACAGTCGGAGCACTCTCGACGACTCAGCTGATCAGCTCACCCGAAATACGAGACACTAGCCTCTCCAATAGCTCACAGCACGAAACACACTGGCTGGAAATACTCCACAGCCAGGGTCGACCCACAACTCAGGGCTAACAAAACTGGTCGGACAACACTCAACGACCTGGGACCACCGTCAACCCCAACGGTTCCCAACAACACTAACCAGAAGATACCCGACAGCCCGGGATCACCGTCTACACAACGGCTCCCCGCGACAGGACAACAAACTCACAGATAACTCAGGAAGGGCCGACACCATAAGGGTTTGGAAAACCCGATAGGTCGGTGCTAAGAACCCTATCAAACAAGAACAGACTCTAGGCTCCGCCTATCGAAGTTCCCGGCCCCCTTACAGTTCGAAAATTCGACAACCTCGGTATGACACGCAGCAGACACCAACCAGGGTCCGAAAGTTCTGGGGGACCAGCACCTACAACCCTATCACCCAGAATAGGTTCCATGCTCGGCCCCCGTGGCTTTCGGCCCGACAAAGATACGGCCCCTAGAACCCTGACCACTCGAATCCTTTCGAGTGGGGAGATTTATAGGAAAAAGGTGACATTTGTTATTGAAAACCATTTTGATCTGGAAGAAATCAATATTTAATGATTTTAGTTCTTTCTAGGAAAACAGTTAGAAAACAAATGTTTTGCCCAAACCCTGAAGGGCTGATGCCTTTGTCCAATCAAACAAGAACAGACTCCAGCGGCCCTTCGATGCTTGGAAGAAACATTGGTAGACTAAAATTATGTGTATGTCGAAAAGGGTTCTAGGTTCTAGGTCCGGCTAACACTAATGAACTACTGCCACTAACACAGTGGCGATAACCCCCAAACAGGAGAAAAATAAGACCTCCCGGGACCACCGTTTACCCCAAACGGTTCCCGGTACAGACCAGCAATCCACTACAACTACCAGACTCCACTCTGCTCCCAAGCACGAGTGCAAATGCATCCCACACTAAAAAGAAGTCCCGACCGCTCGGCCCACTGCCCGGGCGAGGGTAACACTAAGTCCAGGAATGAAACATAAAGTGTGAATGTCTAAACATAAATAACCCTAGCCCAAGTGAGGGTTTTCTACTAGTCTGGTTACACATGCAACATATGACGGGGGTGCTTGTCACGCCCCGGGGGTTTAAATGCGCGTAAGAAGAGCCAACGATGCTCCCAAAGCAGTATATAATTTTTTTTTTTTTTTTTGAAAGTCATTACTCCCCGGCGCGTGCCCAGACCCGCCGCATATACAAATTCACTCTACAAACGGGCAGAGTCTCCTTTGTATATGCACGGCGTCCTGATTACATCATACCATCGTCTCAAGCATTAACCACAGTAATCGAGGTACAAACACATACAACTTGCATTCCAAACAATCCAACATCTTTTATACAAGGAAAAAGGCCGACTGATTTGAAAGGATAAATAATCGCAAGGTTTTGAAAGCGGCGCCCACACGACGCCATTATTTTTGAAAACTATTTCGAAACCACATAAATCCCACAAGGTTTTAAAATCCGGTGCCCACACGACACCCACAGTTTTTAAAACGGTTTTCGCAAACGATTTTCCTCATTCGTTTTCTTTTCATTATTTTAAACGGCCAAGCAAGGAAGGGAGTAACAGTATATTCGCATCAGTGAAAAAGAATACATCCACTTCGACCCCACGGGGGTGTCGCAATCCACAACTAACTAACAGAAATAATAAAGGAAAAGAGATAGGAGAGTCACTGTGTCGGAAGACGCTCAAAGTCAGAACAGCGCCCTCGCGGCCTCACCGGTGCCCTAGCACTCGCCCCTGGACGAACCTGTCACGGAGTGGGTAGTCAGTGACTAGAAATAACATAATAGGCAAAAGACCTAAAATATAGCAAACCATAAGGACCGGAGCAACCGTCCTCCCCAAATACCGTCCATGGTAACCTCACCCTGCACCAAACCATATCGGGTACCTACCCCGATCACCGCACCGAGCCCCTATCCCGGTGTCCCCCGCCGAGCACCCGCCTCGGCCGCCGAGCACCTGCCTCGGCATCACCGCTCACACCCCCCACCTGCGAGGGCCCCCATTCCTAACGCCACCGTCGCGTGGGGTACACGGGTCAACGTACCACTTTTCCGGAAAAGCACACCCTTGCGGTGGCCAAACCGCCGGTGTGCGTGTAGCAAAACAAGAGCGCACGTATCGATAAATGAGTAAAGTAATGCAACAGGGTTAGTCAGATAAACATAAATCCCAAATACCTTGCACCTTGCCCCGACATGTTATTCCTAATAAAACAAGTCTATCCCCGAAATCCCCGGAGAAGTACCCACCTTGTGTGTGCGTCGTCCCGTGCTCGGTTCGTCCGTGTCCGTGCGCCTGTCGCCAACGACGTCCCGCACTCCTGAGGAAACAAGGGCATGTCAAGACTAACGGGTCCGAAAACCTCACCGACTCCAGACCGAACCCGGGCGATGGACGCAGCCCCGGACTTCGTGCTGCGAGCTCCCCGCACGACACCGACTCGTGTGGAGCGCCCTCGGCTCGCGCACGGCCCCGCGCGGCACCAGCCCGCGCGGGCGTCCTACCCGCGAGCGGCCCCGCGCGGCCAGGTGCCGCACGGCACGCTACCCGTGGTGCGGGGCGAGCCCCGCGCGGCACCAGCCCGCGCGGGCGCCCCGCCTGCGGGCGGCCCCGCGCGGCACCAGCCCGCGCCGGCGCCCCGCCTGCGGGCGGCCCAGCGCGGCCCGGTGCCGCGCGGGCGCGCTGCCCGCAGTGCGGGGCGGCCCCGCGCGGCACCAGCCCGCGCGGGCGCCCCGCCTGTGGGCGGCCCCGCGCGGCCAGGTGCCGCGCGGGCGCGCTGCCCGCGGTGCGGGGCGGCCCCGCGCGGCACCAGCCCGCGCGGGCGCCCCGCCTGTGGGCGGCCCCGCGCGGCCAGGTGCCGCGCGGGCGCGCTGCCCGCGGTGCGGGGCGGCCCCGCGCGGGCGGCCCCGTGGCAGCGGCGCTAGTCCTGCCCCCCCCGCGGCGGCGCGGCGATCCCCGGCCCCGAGACGAACCCAACCGGAAGAAAATAAAAACATCAACCACTCACCTTGGATCGCTTGAGGGAGAGGGAGGGAGGATCGTCCACTTCCCCCGGTCTACCCGTAGAGAGGCAAGCTTCCTTCTTCTCCCAAGATCCCCACGTTGGAAATCTGCGCCGAAAACCCAAAGCGAGAGTGAAAAATGTTGGGTTCCTCTTTCTCTCCTCCAACTTCCCTCGAACGTGGCCGCCCTGTTGTATCGCAACGAAGTAGGGAATGGGAAGTGGGAAAGAGCGAGAAACCCTAAGTCTCAACGTGCCCTGACCTAAAGGGAAGGGTTGGGGTTTTCAGTTACCTCAGAAATCATGCAGATTGCCAACACGGATTCCGGAGCACCTACGGGGGGGCCCAGACTTCAAAAATTTATTCTGGTTGAACCGGGGGTCGGAATCCAAAACCGATCGCGCCCTCGCGCTCCGTTTTGCGAGCTCTACCGCCTAAAAATGTCCGCGGGCCCCGACGAACTGTCCAGTTAAACACCAAAAAATAGACCCTCAGTCGGACAGTCAATAGGAGAGGGGTAACAGAAAAAGTCAAAGAAGGGCCCGGTCTTACACCACTCACCGCTAAAAACAAGTTTCGTCCTCGAAACTTAATCCTCACCTGCGGCGAAGAGGTCCGGGTAGCACTCCCTCATCTTTGACTCTGGTTCCCAAGTTGCCTCACGTTCCTCTTGATTGCTCCAAAGCACTTTCACGTAGGGAATTGTCCGACTTCGCAGCTTTTTGTCCTCTCGTGCTAGGATCCGCACCGGCACTTCCTCGAAGCTTAGGTCCTCTTTAAGCTCAATTGCAGAGACGTCGAGCACTCGCGATGGGTCGGGGAGATACTTCCGAAGCATGGACACGTGGAACACCTCATGAACTCGGTCAAGGTTCGGCGGTAGGGCGAGGCGGTAGGCCACCGGGCCGATGCGCTCCAGAATCTCGAACGGCCCCACATACCGTGGGCTCAACTTGCCCTTCAACCCAAACCGCTTCACCCCTTTTGACGGCGAAACCTGCAACAACACCTGCTCCCCCACCTGGAATTCCAAATCGCGACGCCTCCGATCTGCGTAGCTCTTTTGCCGGCTCTGGGCGGTCACCAACCGCCGTCTGATGAGGCGTACTTTTTCCTCAGTTTCCGCCACCAAGTCTGGTCCCAAAAACCTTCGCTCCCCCAGATCGTCCCAACAAATCGGGGATCTACAGCGTCTGCCGTACAATGCTTCGTACGACGCCATCCGGATGCTCGCCTGGTAGCTGTTGTTATAAGCGAACTCTACAAGGGGTAGGTAGCGCGACCATCCGTCTCCCAAATCTAGTACGCAAGCCCGGAGCATGTCCTCGAGAATCTGAATCACCCGCTCGGATTGTCCATCCGTCTGGGGGTGAAAGGCTGAGCTGAAGTGCAACTTGGTTCCCAGGGCTCGCTGTAGACTCCGCCAAAAGTTCGAAACGAACCTCGTGTCTCTGTCTGAGGTAATAGATGTCGGTATCCCGTGTAGCCTCACAATCTCGCCGATGTAGACTTGAGCCAGTCGGTCGCGTGTCCAGGTCGTGTGGATGGGTAAGAAGTGAGCTGACTTCGTTAGCCGATCTACGACGACCCAGATTGCGTCATGTCCCTGCTGCGAACGGGGAAATCCGGTGACAAAGTCCATCGTGATTTGCTCCCATTTCCATTCGGGCACAGGTAGTGGTTGCAATTTCCCCGCCGGTCGCTGATGCTCGGCTTTCACCTGCTGGCAAATCAGGCAGTGTGCTACGAACAGTGTCACGTCCCTCTTCAGCTTTGGCCACCAGAAGGTCTGTCTGAGGTCCCTGTACAACTTGGTGCCCCCAGGGTGCGCCGCGTAGGGGGCGCAGTGCGCTTCAGTTAAGATTTCCCTCTTTAGATCTGGCAGATCTGGCACGCAGATTCGTCCTCGAAACCGAAGAGTGCCATCTGATCCCACAGTAAAGTCTCCCTTCTGTTCTGGGGAAATCCTATCCCGTTCCATATGTAGCTGTGGATCGGCCCCCTGGCCTTCACGAATCCTCTCGAATAGGGTCGGCGCGACTGTTAGAGCCAGAAGTCGCTCAACCGTCCCTGCTGGTACAATCTCCAACCTCAACCGTGAGAATTCCGCGATTAAGTCGTCTTGCTGGGTGATCGCGCTCGCCGAAGCCCCTTCCGCTTGACCCTTCCTGCTCAGGGCGTCTGCCACAACATTTGCTTTTCCGGGGTGGTACTGGATTGACAAGTCATAGTCCTTGAGTAACTCTAACCACCGTCTCTGCCTCAGGTTTAGCTCATTCTGGGTGAAGAGGTACTTAAGGCTTTGGTGGTCGGAGAACACGTTACAGTGCACACCGTAGAGGTAATGCCTCCACAGTTTCAGAACAAAAACCACCGCGGCTAGCTCCAAGTCGTGGGTCGGGTAGTTCTGCTCATAGTCTTTGAGTTGTCTCGAGGCATAGGCGATAACCTTTCCTTGTTACATCAGTACTCCCCCCAATCCTGTCCGTGATGCGTCGCAGTAAACTTCGTAGTCTTCCCCGGGTGTTGGTAAGGTAAGCACAGGCGCTCTGGTCAATCGCTCCTTAAGTTCTTCAAAACTTTCCTGGCACTGGGTCGTCCAAATGAACTTTACTCCTTTCCGGGTTAGGCGGTTCAGGGGGGTTGCAATCTTCGAGAAGCCCTCGACAAAGCGTCTATAATATCCTGCAAGGCCCAAAAAGCTGCGGACCTCTGTCACCGAAGT
This sequence comes from Tillandsia fasciculata, assembly GCA_029168755.2. NCBI lineage: Eukaryota > Viridiplantae > Streptophyta > Magnoliopsida > Poales > Bromeliaceae > Tillandsia > Tillandsia fasciculata. The sequence goes on from CM054930.1 coordinate 12,245,642, forward strand.
CGGTTGGGGCCAGTCGGTCACCGACTCTACTTTCTTAGGATCCACCGCGATTCCTGCTGCTGAAATGATGTGCCCTAGAAACCCCACCTCGCGAAGCCAAAACTCGCATTTCTTGAGCTTGGCGTACAGCTCCTGTTCTCTAAGAGTCTGTAAAACAATCCGTAGGTGCTCCTCGTGCTCCTCATCGGTAGGCGAGTAGATTAGGATGTCGTCGATGAAAACCACTACGAATTGGTCCAGGAAGGGCTTGAAAACCCGGTTCATCATGTCCATAAATACCGCTGGGGCGTTGGTAAGCCCGAACGGCATTACGGTGAACTCGTAGTGGCCGTACCGGGTCCGGAAGGCCGTCTTCGGGATATCCTCGTTTTTCACTCTGAGTTGATGGTAGCCGGACTGCAAGTCGATCTTGGAAAATACCGTCGCCCCCCGTAACTGATCGAAAAGGTCATCGATCCTGGGCAGGGGGTATTTGTATGATAATCGGCTGATCGTGACAAGAAATCTCAATCATAGGTCTAATCAGGTCAATGTCAATCAGAGGGATCATGCTATGTCAAAAGGGATCAATATATGTCAGGCTAAGTCATATAGGTAAAATCAGCAGGGCAAGTCAAGAACAGGTGTCCGACTGGACTAAAGCAACCAGAGGGCCAAAAAGCTGAGGCCCGGTTCGAAGATAACCCAGAAAGCTAACACCGCGAACGCCGACTCTCAAAGGAAGGAGACACCTAATTTCCCTTCCCCCCCCCACGAGCACTCGCGTTCTACTAATCTATCCCAATTCACTTTATTAATCGGTAGTTAGTACATTGTGCCCCGTGGATGTTGGGCCCCGACTATTGTGGTTAAAGCTTTCCCGCTCTGATACCATCTTAATCTGTCACGCCCCGGGGGTTTAAATGCGCGTAAGAAGAGCCACCGATGCTCCCAAAGCAGTATATAAATTTTTTTTTTTTTTTTGAAAGTCATTACTCCCCGGCGCGTGCCCAGACCCGCCGCATATACAAATTCACTCTACAAACGGGCAGAGTCTCCTTTGTATATGCACGGCGTCCTGATTACATCATACCTTCGTCTCAAGCATTAACCACAGTAATCGAGGTACAAACACATACAACTTGCATTCCAAACAATCCAACATCTTTTATACAAGGAAAAAGGCTGACTGATTTGAAAGGATAAATAATCGCAAGGTTTTGAAAGCGACGCCCACACGACGCCATTATTTTTGAAAACTATTTCGAAACCACATAAATCCCACAAGGTTTTAAAATCCGGTGCCCACACGACACCCACAGTTTTTAAAACGGTTTTTGCAAACGATTTTCCTCATTCGTTTTCTTTTCATTGTTTTAAACGGCCAAGCAAGGAAGGGAGTAACAGTATATTCGCATCAGTGAAAAAGAATACATCCACTTCGACCCCACGGGGGTGTCGCAATCCACAACTAACTAACAGAAATAATAAAGGAAAAGAGATAGGAGAGTCACTGTGTAGGAAGACGCTCAAAGTCAGAACAGCGCCCTCGCGGCCTCACCGGTGCCCTAGCATTCGCCCCTGGACGAACCTGTCACGGAGTGGGTAGTCAGTGACTAGAAATAACATAATAGGCAAAAGAGCTAAAATATAGCAAACCATAAGGACCGGAGCAACCGTCCTCCCCAAATACCGTCCATGGTAACCTCACCCTGCACCAAACCATATTGGGCACCTACCCCGATCACCGCACCGAGCCCCTATCCCGGTGTCCCCCGCCGAGCACCCGCCTCGGCCGCCGAGCACCCGCCTCGGCATCACCGCTCACACCCCCCACCTGCGAGGGCCCCATTCCTAACGCCACCGTCGCGTGGGGTACACGGGTCAACGTACCACTTTTCCGAAAAAGCACACCCTTGCGGTGGCCAAACCGCCGGTGTGCGTGTAGCAAAACAAGAGCGCACGTATCGATAAATGAGTAAAGTAATGCAACAGGGTTAGTCAGATAAACATAAATCCCAAATACCTTGCACCTTGCCCCGACATGTTATTCCTAATAAAACAAGTCTATTCCCGAAATCCCCGGAGAAGTACCCACCTTGTGTGTGCGTCGTCCCGTGCTCGGTTCGTCCGTGTCCGTGCGCCTGTCGCCAACGACGTCCCGCACTCCTGAGGAAACAAGGGCATGTCAAGACTAACGGGTCCGAAAACCTCACCGACTCCAGACCGAACCCGGGCGATGGACGCAGCCCCGGACTTCGTGCTGTGAGCTCCCCGCACGACACCGACTCGTGTGGAGCGCCCTCGGCTCGCGCACGGCCCCGCGCGGCACCAGCCCGCGCGGGCGTCCTACCCGCGAGCGGCCCCGCGCGGCCAGGTGCCGCGCGGCACGCTACCCGTGGTGCGGGGCGAGCCCCGCGTGGCACCAGCCCGCGCGGGCGCCCCGCCTGCGGGCGGCCCCGCGCGGCCAGGTGCCGCGCGGGCGCGCTGCCAGCGGTGCGGGGCGCCCCGCGCGGCACCAGCCCGCGCGGGCGCCCTGCCTGTGGACGGCCCCGCGCGGCCAGGTGCCGCACGGGCGCGCTGCCCGCGGTGCGGGGCGGCCCCGCGCGGCACCAGCCCGCGCGGGTGGTGCGGGGCGGCCCCGCGCGGCACCAGCCCGCGCGGGCGCCCCGCCTGTGGGCGGCCCCGCGCGGCCAGGTGCCGCGCGGGCGCGCTGCCCGCGGTGCGGGGCGGCCCCGCGCGGCACCAGCCCGCGCGGGCGCCCCGCCTGTGGTCGGCCCCGCGCGGCCAGGTGCCGCGCGGGCGCGCTGCCCGCGGTGCGGGGCGGCCCCGCGCGGCACCAGCCCGCGCGGGCGCCCCGCCTGTGGTCGGCCCCGCGCGGCCAGGTGCCGCGCGGGCGCGCTGCCCGCTGTGCGGGGCGGCCCCGCGCCAGGTGCCGCGCGGGCGCGCTGCCCGCGGCGGGGCTGCCCCGCGCGGCACAACCCGCGCGGCGCCCCGCCTGTGGGCGGCCCCGCGCGGCCAGGTGCCGCGCGGGCGCGTTGCCCGCGGTGCGGGGCGGCCCCGCGCGGCACCAGCCCGCGCGGGCGCCCCACCCGCGGGCGGCCCCGTGGCAGCGGCGCTAGTCCTGCCCCCCCCGCGGCGGCGCGGCGATCCCCGGCCCCGAGACGAACCCAACCGGAAGAAAATAAAAACATCAACCACTCACCTTGGATCGCTTGAGGGAGAGGGAGGGAGGATCGTCCACTTCCCCCGGTCTACCCGTAGAGAGGCAAGCTTCCTTCTTCTCCCAAGATCCCCACGTTGGAAATCCGCGCCGAAAACCCAAAGCGAGAGTGAAAAAGGTTGGGTTCCTCTTTCTCTCCTCCAACTTCCCTCGAACGTGGCCGCCCTGTTGTATCGCAACGAAGTAGGGAATGGGAAGTGGGAAAGAGCGAGAAACCCTAAGTCTCAACGTGCCCTCACCTAAAGGGAAGGGTTGGGGTTTTCAGTTACCTCAGAAATCATGCAGATTGCCAACACGGATTCCGGAGCACCTACGGGGGGCCCCAGACTTCAAAAATTTATTCTGGTTGAACCGGGGGTCGGAATCCAAAACCGATCGCGCCCTCGCGCTCCGTTTTGCGAGCTCTACCGCCTAAAAATGTCCGCGGGCCCCGACGAACTGTCCGGTTAAACACCAAAAAATAGACCCTCAGTCGGACAGTCAATAGGAGAGGGGTAACAGAAAAAGTCAAAGAAGGGCCAGGTCTTACAGTGCTAGGTTAGGTTCCAAGAGAACAAATATTGAACAGATGGTAGGAAGCAAAAGAGATCATACGATCATCAGATAATTACAAAGAATATTGATATTCACATTCTAGCATGCTACCCAGTCCAATCACTATCATGCATGATTCTATATCAATAGAATTAGAGCACAGCCCATAGATCCTGAAAGCAAAGCCACCCACCTGACAAGTCGAACTGTCAAAAGTCCTACAGCTGATAATACCAGAAAAATAGCTACACAGAGTCCAACGGGTCCAACACTGTCCACAACTGCTCCTGGGTACAAAAACAGAGCTGTCGTTACAACTACATTCCCCCAAATCTGTCAGAATTTTACACTGAATTTCAGCTGCAAAGAAGTGCCAAAATCACCTGCGGACAGTCCCCAGAAAAATCCAATTAAAATATCCTCGCGATCTACGCGTCGATAGCTTCAAAACGAGTACCTGCATGTCCAATTCCGAGTTTTCTACGCTGAGATATAAATCCGGCAAGAGAAACACCTCATTCATAACTGTCCAAATTTTCACAGATAAGAACTCGGGAAGAAGAAATATTTTCACCTTCGAATTCAGTTCAGTAAATTCTGAGAAAAATCCAGGAGATTTCTCGCGAGAAGTAGATGAACTTTGCCTTTTGAATCACCTCGATCCGATGTCGGTACGCAAAGTTATGGCCGAAACTCTGCAATGCTGTCCAAAAATCCGCGAAGAAAAAGGGGCAAAAGAAAGCTCAAAAACCTCCAAAATCCGAAAGGAATCTGAGAAAACTCTGAACATCAAAGTTAAGTTCCTACCAGTCGTGAGTCCGACGGCGCAAAAATCGCTAAAAACGGAGATCGGAGTGAGTCGGGGTAGTCTGCGCACCAAAACGCGACGAAACGGGTCGCCGAAGTAGAAGCGTCACTGTGCGCCGCGTCGCAGATGAAGTCGAAAAGAGGATCTCCTAAAATCTCCAAAATCCTCCAAGGGGTGCTGCTAGAAGAGAGGGAAAAATTCTTCTTAAGGGTGCTCAGTGAAAACAGTGAAGAAAAGGGGTGAAATGGGCTCCCCAAAGGCCTATTTATAGTCCAAAGTCCATAATGGGCTTTTGGCGGATTCGGGCGCAACTTTCGGGCGCCCGAATCCGCCTGAAGTGTCGGACGCGGCCCGTACGACGCGCCCGAATCCTCCAGGTGCGGCCACGTCACCCCGCAACAGTAAACAGCTGTGCGGGGCCCCTCACTGCGCGCCACGTCGCCCCTCCACGGGCGGTGGGGGTAGGTGGGGCGGAGCGCGGACGGCGCGACGCGTGGCGCACTCCAGTGCGGGGCGCCACGTGTCGGCCGGGAGCTGCCCCGTGCACCACTGCTGGCGCCGTGGACCGCGACCACGTGAGCCCGCCAAAGCCGCGCCGCCACGTGTCGTACACCCGGTCCACCATGCAGCGCCAAAAATTCCATGAGCCGCGCTGCGCACTCCCGCCAGTCCTGACGGGCCACGTGGCCCGCCTCTCCGGTCCATGCACCAGCACTTTCGCCCGTGGACCGAGCGGTGTGAGCCGGCCCAATCACAAGCCGCCACGTGGCTCCGGCCGGTCCACGGTCACCCCCATGCACCAGAATTCCCCGAAAACTTCCGGTAGCCCCTTTTTGGTCATCCGGACTCCAAATTAAACAAGCAAATAGCCGTTTTCAAGCGTTTTTCCGCGCTGAATCCAATTCCAACCTCTGTTTGGCCAAAAACCCTTTAAAAAATTCGGCAAACACTGCCGAAGGCTAGAACAGTAAAAGATATCACACAGGGTCCATCAGTGGCATCTCCTTGATGCACTATGGGCTTGATACACCGCTAATAGGTGTTCTAAACTATGGATTCACCCGGAAAACTGCATGGGGTTTAGGGTCACCACATCCTCCCCCACTAAAAGGAAGTTTCGTCTCCGAAACAAAAACAACCCACGACAACAAGACCAAACTAACAAAACTACGCAAACGACCAAGGAAGGTAAGGTCCCATCAGCAGGAAAGTCATCAACCCTCAACTCTCAATTTAGAAAATAGCTGAAATTAGCGAAAAGTTCAAAAATTTCGAAAGGCCAATGCCTTCGCCCCAATCAAACAAGAACAGGTTCGGGCACTGTCTCCATTTCTGAAGCAGCCTTTCAAAGTTTTCGTCCCGTTCGTAAATTTCAGCACAATAACGAGAAAAAAAAGGGAGAGAAACGTGTTGATGTCGTTCCTGCTGTGGCCACAAAAACGCAGCTACAACCTAACCAAGACCTCTAAGGACACAACCTCTAGTCCTAAACAAACAAAGCTCCCGAGGTGGCGTCTGTCCAAAGCCGCTGAAGCCAATGCTGCTGGAAGGATACGCCGGCAATCCGAGAAAATGAACTCCTCCTGTCCAACTCGCAGAAGGGTAACTGCTCTCGTTCCATTATCAGTCGTAGCACGACACCGCACCAACTAATCCAACCTGAGTGCTCAATCCAAGTCCTGGAGCTGTCCTTGAATCGTCACATCAGCAGGTGAAGTCCCAAGTCTCAACTGCACTGATCATGCACCGCAATCCTCCTCTACTAGTAGGATACAGGGAAGAATCCAAACGCTAAAACATGTAGCAGAAATTCCTAACCCATACCCGTGCCAAGATGCTAATGCAGATGCTCTACTAATAATGCAGAAGAATGCAGCGGTAACGAAATGCTCAACTCAGCTAACTGAAATAAAATCATACCTGCCGCGACATGATCTACTGCGGGGGTGTCCTCCACTAGGGCTGCATCAACTCGTCCACTAGGTGCTGTGGATCGTCGTCCCGTCTGTCCCGATGTCGTGGCCCACTCCTGTCTGATGGTGTGCCGGAGGGGCTTCCGCTGCATGGATAGGCAAGGGGGGTGCTGTCGCAATCGGCCGCACTGACAAAATGGCCTGGGGGCAAGCTGCGCGGAAATGTCCCAACTCTCCGCAGAGGAAACACCGCCCCTGTCTCTGCTCACACTGCGACGGTGGGTGAGGCCCGCCACAGATGACACACCGCTCCTGTCGCTGGTGCCGAAACCGCTGCTGTCGGGGGTACTGCTGCTGAGACTGCTGTCGCTGCTGGTGCTGCTGATACCGCGGCTGCTGCGGGGGTCCACCTGATCTCTGGCGCCTCCGAAACCCGCGACCCTGAGGATGAGATCGTGAAGGTCTCGGAGGTCCCTGCTGACTCATCTGTCCCTTAACATCCCGTGCTGGGCGCTTCGCCCCCGAAATCCCTGCGGGAGCTGGAGCCACCTCGGCCGTCACCGCCTCTCCGCGATCCGAACTCTGCCCCGAAAAACGATGTGGATCGGACTGATGGAATCTCGTCAACATATCAACCACCTCACGCTGCTCTGCGCGGGTCAACTGCCCTGCCGTCCCGAACGACTGTCTACCGGTATCTGGTGCAATAGGGGCTGCCGGCACTGCTGGTACAACTGGGGGTGCCACAGCTGGTGACGAAGGTGCGGGAGAACTCCCTGGGGGTGCTACAACTGGCTGTACCCTCTGCTCCAACAGAACCATCATCCGACCCAAGGCCTCCTCCTGGCGGCGAGAAGCCTCCTCCTGGCGTCGTAAGGTCCCTTCTTGGCGCTGTGAAGTCTCCTCCTGACGCCGAACAGCCTCTGCCAACTGGGCCATCTGAGCCCGAAGCTCCTGCACCTCACTCTGCTGACTCTGTGTTGACTCCTCCTGCCCAGGCTCATCGGACGGGGAAGGCTGAGAACGTGTCGGTACTCTGCGTCGGGGAGGCATCGTGCCCACCTGCAATACACATGCAAACATCAGGACAGTACTAAACAACACTCGACCCAATTCAGCGAAAGTCTAAGACATGTTACCCATTCCATAGCATTATGTTGTCTGCAGCCAACATAATTGCTTAGGAGAATAAACATGCCAATCACTCATCCCGTCTCTTGGGAGAGGTATAAAACTCAATCAGGACTCTCGCTATAAGTCACGACTCTCACGTAGTCATCCTAATGTCCAACCACAAGCCTAGGGTTTCTAAGTCCACCACGACCTACAACCTAGGCTCTGATACCACTCTAATCTGTCACGCCCCGGCGTCGAAACTGCGACCCGGGCTTGCTAACAGATCCGCCGCCCATACGGGAAGCCCCGTATAGACGAAGCGACTAACCTGCAAAAGATCAACTATACTATACAGATATCAGAGCTGAAAGTAAACTGCTAAAATAGATAAAATACATCACAAGTCCTCACAGCAATAAAAGTAAAGTACAACTCTATACCTCACTACAAGGGTCACTCAACAGTAACTCTCTCAAAATACAAAAAGTGGGTACATCTACTCTCTCTGGAGGACGACTGGTAGGGATCTATCTCGTGACTCCCTTACCTCGATCAGCAGAATCAGCAACTGGTGCAGCAGGAACAGAAGCATAAGTCCCTGGGGAAAAAGACACCACGACGGGTGTGAGAACTACGTCCCAAGTAGTTCTCAGTGGGTGCCGCCAACAAGCCCGACGGTCTGCCCACTAAGTCTACTAGAGGCATAAAGTAACAATAATATAGTACTGAAATGAAAGGGCTGGAAAAGTAACTCTACAGCTACTATGCCTCTATCTAAATGCTCAAAAAGAGGAACAGATGGAAACATGATGCATCTACTAATACACACAGTATACTCACCAAATCTATACTGACTGCCGCAAAGGGTCCAGTCAAACCTGCGCCAACCTATTGCCGTTACATCCCGGAGGAGCGGACTTACATAGGACGTCCATGACTGCCAAAACTGGCCCAGCCAGAGGGACTGCGTCGACAAGTCGCGATACCCAAGTGCAGACCCACTCCGAACGGGGCACTCGAGGGGAGCGACCCCAACGAGGACAAAGGTATCCGCGCACTCTGTCGAGCTCAAGTGGCACTGCAGGCTATAGTCCAAAATCCACGCTCACGCACTGAACGAAAGGACTCAATCCTCAAACATCTCGCACAACAGTCGAAGCACTCTCGACGACTCAGCTGATCAGCTCACCCGAAATACGAGACACTAGCCTCTCCAATAGCTCACAGCACGAAACACACTGGCTGGAAATACTCCACAGCCAGGGTCGACCCACAACTCAGGGCTAACAAAACTGGTCGGACAACACTCAACGACCTGGGACCACCGTCAACCCCAACGGTTCCCAACAACACTAACCGGAAGATACCCGACAGCCCGGGATTACCGTCTACACAACGGCTCCCCGCGACAGGACAACAAACTCACAGATAACTCAGGAAGGGCCGACACCATAAGGGTTTGGAAAACCCGATAGGTCGGTGCTAAGAACCCTATCAAACAAGAACAGACTCTAGGCTCCGCCTATCGAAGTTCCCGCCCCCTTACAGTTCGGGAATTCGACAACCTCGGTATGACACGTAGCAGACACCAACCAGGGTCCGAAAGTTCTGGGGGACCAGCACCTACAACCCTATCACCCAGAATAGGTTCCATGCTCGGCCCCCGTGGCTTTCGGCCCGACAAAGATACGGCCCCTAGAACCCTGACCACTCGAATCCTTTCGAGTGGGGAGATTTATAGGAAAAAGGTGACATTTGTTATTGAAAACCATTTTGATCTAGAAGAAATTAATATTTAATAATTTTAGTTCTTTTTAGGAAAACAGTTAGAAAACAAATGTTTTGCCCAAACCCCGAAGGGCTGATGCCTTTGTCCAATCAAACAAGAACAGACTCCAGCGGCCCTTCGATGCTTGGAAGAAACATTGGTAGACTAAAATCATGTGTATGTCGAAAAGGGTTCTAGGTTCTAGGTCCGGCTAACACTAATGAACTACTGCCACTAACACAGTGGCGATAACCCCCAAACAGGAGAAAAACAAGACCTCCCGGGACCACCGTTTACCCCAAACGGTTCCCGGTACAGACCAGCAATCCACTACAACTACCAGACTCCACTCTGCTCCCAAGCACGAGTGCAAATGCATCCCACACTAAAAAGAAGTCCCGACCGCTCGGCCCACTACCCGGGCGAGGGTAACACTAAGTCCAGGAATGAAACATAAAGTGTGGATGTCTAAACATAAATAACCCTAGCCCAAGTGAGGGTTTTCTACTAGTCTGGTTACACATGCAACATATGACGGGGGTGCTAGGTCAGGTTCCAAGAGAACAAATATTGAACAGATGGTAGGAAGCAAAAGAGATCATACGATCATTAGATAATTACAAAGAATATTGATATTCACATTCTAGCATGCTACCCAGTCCAATCACTATCATGCATGATTCTATATCAATAGAATTAGAGCACAGCCCATAGATCCTGAAAGCAAAGCCACCCACCTGACAAGTCGAACTGTCAAAAGTCCTACAGATGATAATACCAGAAAAACAGCTACACAGAGTCCAACGGGTCCAACACTGTCCACAACTGCTCCTGGGTACAAAAACAGAGCTGTCGTTACAACTACATTCCCCCAAATCTGTCAGAATTTTACACTGAATTTCAGCTGCAAAGAAGTGCCAAAATCACCTGCGGACAGTCCCCAGAAAAATCCAATTAAAATATCCTCGCGATCTACGCGTCGATAGCTTCAAAACGAGTACCTGCACGTCCAATTCCGAGTTTTCTACGCTGAGATATAAATCCGGCAAGAGAAACACCTCATTCATAACTGTCCAAATTTTCACAGATAAGAACTCGGGAAGAAGAAATATTTTCACCTTCGAATTCAGTTCAGTAAATTCTGAGAAAAATCCAGGAGATTCCTCGCGAGAAGTAGATGAACTTTGCCTTTTGAATCACCTCGATTCGATGTCGGTACGCAAAGTTATGGCCGAAACTCTGCAATGCTGTCCAAAAATCCGCGAAGAAAAAGGGGCAAAAGAAAGCTCAAAAACCTTCAAAATCCGAAAGGAATCTGAGAAAACTCTGAACATCAAAGTTAAAGTCCTACCAGTCGTGAGTCCGACGGCGCAAAAATCGCTAAAAACGGAGATCGGAGTGAGTCGGGGCAGTCTGCGCACCAAAACGCGACGAAACGGGTCGCCGAAGTAGAAGCGTCACTGTGCGCCGCGTCGCAGATGAAGTCGAAAAGAGGATCTCCTAAAATCTCCAAAATCCTCCAAGGGGTGCTGCTAGAAGAGAGGGAAAAATTCTTCTTAAGGGTGCTCAGTGAAAACAGTGAAGAAAAGGGGTGAAATGGGCTCCCCAAAGGCCTATTTATAGTCCAAAGTCCATAATGGGCTTTTGGCGGATTCGGGCGCAACTTTCGGGCGCCCGAATCCGCCTGAAGGGTCGGACGCGGCCCGTACGACGCGCCCGAATCCTCCAGGTGCGGCCACGTCACCCCGCAACAGCAAACAGCTATGCGGGGCCCCTCACTGCGCGCCACGTCGCCCCTCGCGGGCATGTGCCGCGCGGGCATGTGCCAGCAGGCGGGCACCGCGCGGGCATGTGCCGCGCGGGCCGCCTGCAGGCATGTGCGCCGCGCGGCTGGCGCGCCGCGAGGGCGCTGCCAGCAGGCGGGCACCACGCGGGCATGTACCGCGCGGGCCGCCTGCAGGCGGTGCGCTGCGCGGCACGCGCGCCGCGCGGGCGCTGCCCGCAGGCAGGCACCGCGCGGGCTGGTGCCGCGCGGGCCGCCTGCAGGCGGCGCGCCGCGCGGACGTTGCCCGCAGGCAGGCGCCGCACGGGCCGCCTGCAGGCCGCACGCCGCGCGGCAGGCGCGCCGTGTGGGGCCGCCGCGACTGGTCGGGACCGCGCATGGCTGTCCGCAGGCTGTGTGCGCGCCGCACGGGTCGGTGCCGTGCTGGGAACTTCGCCGTGCGGAGTCCTGGGATCGCGTCGGGTCTCCCGTTTTCGATGTTTTAGTCGATGTCGGCGTTAGTCACCTAGTCTTAGCATTCTTTTGTCTCTTCAGGGGCGCGGGATGCCGTAAGCTCGGCAGACGTGCAAACGCGGACGAACCGATCGACAGTCTCCTTTCAAGGTGGGTACTTTCTCCAGTGTTAGTTGGGAAAGGGTGTACATTGTAGGATGCTAGTATGGGCAAAGGTGTTTTTCTAAAATATTCTTTATGTTCAATGCTGCCCCCGTTTTACTTTACTTATCTAAATAATCATCTGAATATCTGATTTTGAGGCTTGTGTGACTGCACGCACACCGGCGGTTTGGCCACCGCATGGGTGTGCTTTTCCGGAAAAGTGGTGACCCGTGTACCCCACGTGACGGTGATGTAATGGGGGCCCTCGGGGGTGGAGGGTGTGAGCGGTGATGCCGAGGTAGGTGCTCGGCGGCCGAGGCAGGTGCTCGGCAGGGGTTACCGAGGTGGGTGCTCGGAGGGGTTGCCGGGGGAGGTGCCCGGTTTGTTTTACACAGGGTTACCTACTGCTGATTACACTTTGAGACGGGGGTTGCTCCAGTTGTTTGTGGTTTGCTATTTTATTGCCCTTTATGCTCTTACTTCTCTTTATGGTCACTGACTTCCTACCTTGTGACAGGTTCGTCCAGGGGCGAGTGCTAGGGCGCTGGTTAGGCCGTGAGAGCGCTGTTCTGACTCTTAGCGACAGCAGACACAGTGACTTTTCTTTCCTTGTTCTTTTATTATTCATGTTAGTTAGTTGTGGATTGCGATACCCCCGTGGGATCGATGTGGATGATGCCTTTCTTTTATAATTGCCGAATGAATGTCGTTCCTTTTCCTTACTTGGCCGTTTTCAACTACAAACAAAAAGAGAAATCAAGGAAAACCGTTTGCGAAAACCGATTTTAAAACGTGGGTGTCGTGTGGGCACCTTTTTCAAACCTTGTGGGATTTATGTGGTTTTGAAAATGGTTTTACAAAATCAGGCATCGGGTGGGTGCCGTTCTTCAAATTCTGTAGATTTATGTGGCTTTGAAACGGATTTTTAAAACATCGGCGTCGGGTGGGCGTCGCTTTCAAAACTCTGCGAATATTTATCCTTTTAAAATAGTCGGCCATTTTCTAAGTGTGAGAGTTGATAGAATGTATGGTTTGCATGTTCAAAGTGACTGTGCCTCGATCTAGTGTGGTTAAAGCCTGTATGAGATGCATTATGTAGTCAGGACGCCGTGCATATACAAAGGAGACTCTGCCCATTTGCAGAGTGAATTTTTATATGCGGCGGGTCTGTGCGCGCACTGGGGTGGAATTGTTTTCAAAAAAAAAAAAAATATTACGCTGATCTAGGAGCATCGGTGGCTCTTCTTCCGCGCGTTTGAACCCCCGGGGTGTGACAGATTAAGATGGTATCAGAGAGAGAACTTTAACCACAATAGTCGGGGCCCAACATCCACGGGGCGCATTACTCTAGCTACTGATTAATAAGGTGAACATTGTCTAGACAAGTAGGACGCGAGTGCTCGTGGGGGAGGGGAAATTAGTATAATTCCTTTTAGGGCTAGCGTTTGAGGTGTTTCTTTAGTTTAGTCTAGAAGTAACTGGTATTGTGCTTGTGTTCAGATAATGGCCAGAACTAGATCTACCACCGAGGATGCAGGGGCGGACGCAGCGGCGTCGGCGACCACGGAGAACCAGCTCCTGAGGCAGCAGTTACGGGAGATGGCGGGGCAGCTGGCGACCCTTACGGATCATGTGCGCCAACTGACCCAGCAACAGCAGCAGCAGCAACCCGCTGCGATAGTGGTAGCCGCCCAGGGCCCTCATCCGGGGCCAACTGCGCCAGCGACTGGACCGCCGGTGACGGAGGCCGAGGCACCCGAGGTATCGCCAGCCCAACGGACGGTGCCAGAGGTAGCCCCTTCGGCAGCAGCAGCGGGATCGACGCCGGGAACCATGGCGCGGTGGAGACCGTGGTGACGCCTTCTCCCGCCATGGCCGCCACCGCCACGGGGGAAGGGTCTGTCCAGCCGACCGAACGGGACCGTGTCCGAGCCAACCTTGCAGATTTTAAGAAGTACGACCCGCCGGTGTTTGAGGGGGAGACGACGGACCCCTGGGTCGTGGAAAAGTGGGTGGACACAATGGAGAAGCTATTTGAGGACTTACTGATGGAAGAGCATGAGCGGGTTCCCTTGGCCGTCCACTTTCTCGAGGGGAACGCCCGCATGTGGTGGAAGAAGGTTCGCCCTGATGCCGTGAAGGGTACCGCCCTCCCATCGTGGACCGCCTTTAAGCGGGAGCTGTTCGGGGCGTTTTTCTCCAATAGCGTCAAGCGGCAACTTGAGGATGATCTGAACCACATTAAACAAGGAAACCGAACGGTTATGGAGTATCAGAGGGAGTTTGTGAGACTGGCGAACTGCGTCCCTTTCGTCATACGGGACGAGTCTCACAAGGCTCAATTGTTCGTGGACGGACTGCGTAGCGACATTTTTCAAGTGGTGGAAGCGGCGGATTTACATACTTTCCAGAAGGTGGTCGACCGGGCGACCATCGTGGAGCGCGGCTTCGCCGTTACACGCGCTCGGGGGGATGGCCCTTCTCAGCAGGAGGACAGGAAGCGGCCACAGCCGTATTCCGGGGGAGGCTCTTCCAGTGGGAGTCGACCCTCCAAACGGTGGAGACCCCAGCAAAGGACCAGGAGCGCACCTTCGGGAGGACAGAGATCAGACGTTAGGCCTTGTGTTATCTGCGGCGGGGCACATTGGGTAACAGAGTGCTCCAAGAGGCAGGACCACTGTTTCCGGTGTGGCAAGCAGGGGCATTTCCGCTTTAACTGCCCCATGAACCAAGGCGCAGCATCTTCAGCAGCCTCCGCGCCAGCACCTCAGCACGCGGGGCGAGGGAAAGCCCCGATGACATCGGCCCCCAGACCACCAGCACCTCGACCAGCAGGGGACAGACCGCCGCAATCAGGAGGCTGGGTCTACTCGATGAACCACCAGAGGCGTACCCGTCTGAGGACGTCGTCGCAGGTATCACTCTTGTTTCTGTTTACCGTGCTAGAACCCTTTTCGATACCGGAGCAACCCTCTCGTTTATGTCTTGTGATTTTGCACTGTCACATGGTTTTGAGGAGAGACCCCTACCTAGTGTTTTGTCTGTCCAAACCGCGGGGGGACCCTTGGAGGCCCGCAACCTTATACCGTCCTGCCCGATAAGGTTGGGGAGGCTTTCTTGCCCCTGGGATTTGGTGGTCATTCTGTTAAAGGAGTACGACGTAGTACTCAGAATGGATTGGCTCACGTGGTATCAAGCGGTGATCGACTGTGAGAAGCACCAGGTGCGACTACAGTATCCAGAGTTTCCAGAGAACGTGTACCTAGCATGCAAGAGCATTTCCTTTTCCTCCATCATTCCAGCATCGCGAGCCAGGAAACTGATCGAGGGAGGGTGCGTGGCCTTCTTGGCGTCGGTGGACTTGGCCACGAGACCCTCTACGGCACTCTCCGACATCCCGGTTGTGAGGGACTTTCTCGATGTCTTCCCTACCGAACTGCCGGGAATGCCCCCCGAACGGGAGGTTGTTTTTCCGATCGAGCTTCTACCCGGCACCCGACCGATCACGAAGGCCCCCTACAGAATGGCCTTTGCAGAACTAAAAGAACTTAAAGCGCGGCTTGAAGACCTCCTGGACAAAGGATTCATCAGACCGAGTGTGTCACCCTGGGGTGCACCGGTACTTTTCGTGCGTAAGAAGGACGGAAGCTTGCGGCTGTGTATCGACTACCGAGAGATAAATAAAGTCACAGTGAAGAACAAGTACCCCTTGCCCAGGATTGATGACCTCTTCGATCAGCTGAGGGGAGCAACAGTCTTCTCCAAGATTGATTTGCAGTCAGGCTACCATCAGCTCAGAGTGCAAGACGAGGATATTCCGAAGACGGCCTTTCGGACCCGGTATGGCCACTACGAATTTACAGTAATGCCGTTCGGGCTTACCAACGCCCCAGCAGTATTTATGGATATGATGAACCGAGTCTTCAGGCCCTTCCTAGATCGGTTTGTGGTGGTCTTTATCGACGACATCCTGATTTATTCGCCCACTGATGAGGAACACGAGGAGCATCTACGGATCGTTCTACAGACTCTCAGGGAACAGAGGTTGTTCGCCAAACTCAAGAAATGCGAGTTTTGGCTTCGCGAGGTGGGGTTTCTGGGGCACATCATCTCAGCTGCGGGAATTGCGGTGGATCCCAAGAAGGTGGAGTCGGTGACCGACTGGCCCCAACCGACTACGGTAACGGAGGTCCGCAGCTTCCTGGGCCTTGCAGGATATTACAGACGTTTCGTCGAGGGCTTCTCGAAGATTGCGACCCCCCTAAACCGCCTGACCCGGAAAGGAGAAAAATTCATTTGGACGGCCCAATGCCAAGAAAGTTTTGAGGAGCTCAAGAGGAGGCTAACAAGAGCACCGGTACTGGCGCTACCGACGCCTGGAGAGGACTTTGAGGTTTACTGCGACGCATCCCGGATCGGATTGGGGGGGTGTACTGATGCAGCAGGGGAGAGTTATTGCCTACGCCTCAAGACAGCTCAAAGAATATGAACGGAACTACCCGACGCACGATCTGGAGCTCGCCGCAGTCGTCTTCGTTCTGAAGCTTTGGAGGCACTATCTCTTTGGTGTCCACTGTAACGTGTTCTCGGACCACCAAAGCCTTAAGTACCTTTTCACCCAGAAAGAGCTGAACCTACGACAGAGACGGTGGTTGGAGTTGCTGAAGGATTACGATCTAACTATTCAATACCATCCGGGAAAAGCAAATGTGGTAGCGGATGCCTTGAGCAGAAAGGGGCAGACTGAAGGGACATCGGCGGGCATGATTACCCAGCAGGACGACTTGATCGCGGAGTTCTCGCGATTGAGATTGGAGGTGGTACCGGCAGGGACGGTCGAGCAACTAATGTCTTTAGTGGTCGTGCCTACCTTGTTCGAGAGGATTCGAGAAGGCCAAGGTACCGATCCACAGTTACAACTGGAACGGGATAGGATTTCTCCGGAGCAGAAGGGAGACTTTACAGTGGGGACAGATGGCGCACTCCGGTTCCGAGGGCGGATTTGCGTGCCCGATTCGCCAGACCTGAAGAAGGAAATTTTGACTGAAGCGCACTGCGCTCCCTATGCGGCGCACCTTGGGGGCACCAAGATGTACAGGGATCTCAGGCAGACCTTCTGGTGGCCGAAGCTGAAGAGGGACGTGACACGGTTCGTAGCGCACTGCTTGATCTGCCAGCAAGTAAAAGCCGAGCACCAGCGGCCGGCGGGGAAATTGCAACCACTACCAGTGCCAGAATGGAAATGGGAGCGAATCACGATGGATTTTGTCACCGGGCTCCCGCGTTCGCAACAGGGACACGACACTATCTGGGTCATTGTGGACCGGTTAACTAAGTCAGCTCACTTCCTACCCATCCACACGACCTGGACGCGCGATCGACTGGCTCAGGTCTACATTAGCGAGATTGTGAGGTTACACGAGATACCGGCATCAATCACTTCAGACAGGGACACAAGGTTCGTCTCAAACTTCTGGCAGAGTCTACAACGGGCCTTGGGGACCAAGCTACACTTCAGCACAGCCTTTCACCCCCAGACGGACGGACAGTCTGAGCGGGTGATTCAGATCCTCGAGGACATGCTCCGAGCCTGTGTACTTGACTTGGGAGACGGATGGTCACGCCACCTACCTCTTGTGGAGTTCGCCTACAACAACAGCTACCAGGCTAGCATCCATATGGCGCAGTACGAAGCTCTGTATGGCAGACGTTGTAGGTCTCCGATCTGTTGGGACGATCTGGGAGAGCGAAAGTTTTTAGGACCGGAATTGGTGGAAGAGACTGAGGAAAAGGTGCGCCTCATCAGGCAGCGGCTGGTGACCGCCCAGAGCCGACAGAAGAGCTACGCGGATCAGAGACGCCGCGACTTGGAGTTCCAGGTGGGGGAGCACGTGCTATTGCGGGTTTCGCCGTCAAAAGGGGTGAAGCGGTTCGGGCTGAGAGGCAAGCTGAGCCCACGGTATGTGGGACCCTTCGAGATCTTGGAGCGCATCGGCCCGGTGGCCTATCGCCTCGCCCTACCGCCGAACCTTGATCGGGTGCACGACGTGTTCCACGTGTCCATGCTTCGTAAGTACCTCCCCGATCCATCGCGCGTGCTCGACGTCATCGCAGTCGAGCTTAAAGAGGACCTGAGCTTCGAGGAAGTACCGGTACGGATCTTAGCACGGGAAGACAAGAAGTTGCGGAATCGGACGATCCCCTACGTGAAGGTGCTTTGGAGCAACCAGGAGGAACGTGAGGCGACCTGCGAACCTGAGTCGAAGATGAGGGAGTGTTATCCGAACCTTTTTGCCGCGGACGGGAGTTAAGTTTCGAGGATGAAACTTGTTTTTAGTGGTGAGTGATGTAAGACCCGCTGTTCTTTTCTGGTTTTTCTCTTTTCTTTCCTACGTGTAGTGATCCGGCAGGTGCTAATTTTTGAATATTTCTGGACAGTCCGTCGGGGCTCGCGGGTATTTTTAGGCAATAGAGCTCGCGAAACGGGGAACGGTGGTGCGATCGGATTTGAATTCCGACCCCGGGATCTCGCAGAACTTAATTTTGAAGTTTGGACCTCTTTTAGGTTCTCCGGGATCCGTGCGGACGACCGGCACGTTTTTCGAGGTAACTTTTAGCCGTCGGTTTTGTCCCGTTGATTTGGGTTTTAAACCGAGGATTTTAGGGTTTTTTTTCCTTGGTTTTGCGGCTAGGGTTTTTGAGGGGCGCAAACTGAGAGAGAAAAGGGAAACCGGAGAACCCAACCCTTTTTCGCTCTCGTTTCGAGACGACGGCGGGACGATCCGGACGTTGGAGATCGGGAGAGGGACAGAGGCTTTCTTGCTCGCGGGATCAATCGGGCAACGGTAGGACGATCCTCTTCTTCTTCTTCTCCCCCGGCGGATCGAAGGTGAGTTTTTCTTTTAGGTTTTCGTAGGTTCGTTTTGGAATCGGCCTTTGCGGGGAAAGCCGCCTCCGCCGCCGTCGCCGCCGCGCGGGCGGCCTGCAGGCGGCACGCCGCGCGGCAGGTGCGCCGCGCGGGCGCTACCCGCAGGCGGGCACCGCGCGGGCATGTGCCGCGCGGGCTGCCTGCAGGCGGCGCGCCGCGCGGCAGGCGCGCCGCGCGGGCGCTGCCCGCAGGCGGGCACCGCGCGGGCGCTGCCCGCAGGCGGGCACCGCGCGGGCTGGTGCCGCGCGGGCCGCCTGCAGGCGGCGCGCCGCGCGGGCGCTGCCCGCAGGCAGGCGCCGCGCGGGCATGCGCCGCGCGGGCATGCGCCGCGCGGGCCGCCTGCAGTCCGCGTGCCGCGTGGCAGGCGCGCCGCGCGGGCTTGTGCCGCGTGGGCCGCCTGCAGGCCGCACGCCGCGCGGCGCGCCGTGCGGGGCCGCTGCGACGTTTTGGGGCCGCGCCGGGCTGTCCGCAGGCTGTGTGCGCGCCGCACGGGTCGGTGCCGTGCGGGGAACTTCGCCGCGCGGAGTCTTGGGATCGCGTTGGGTCTCCCGTTTTTGATGTTTTAGTCGACGTCGGCGTTAGTCACCTAGTCTTAGCATTCTTTTGTCTCTTCAGGGGCGCGGGACGCTGTTAGCTCGGCAAATGTGCAAACGCGGACGAACCGATCGACGGTCTCATTTCAAGGTGGGTACTTTCTCCAGGGTTAGTTGGGAAAGGGTGTACATTGTAGGATGCTAGTATGGGCAAAGGTGTTTTTCTAAAATATTCTTTATGTGCAATGCTGACCCCGTTTTACTTTACTTATCTAAATAATCATCTGAATATCTGATTTTGAGGCTCGTGTGACTGCACGCACACCGGCGGTTTGGCCATCGCATGGGTGTGCTTTTCCGGAAAAGTGGTGACCCGTGTACCCCACGTGACGGTGACGTAATGGGGGCCCTCGGGGGTGGAGGGTGTGAGCGGTGATGCCGAGGTAGGTGCTCGGCGGCCGAGGCAGGTGCTCGGCAGGGGTTACCGAGGTGGGTGCTCGGAGGGGTTGCCGGGGGAGGTGCCCGGTTTGTTTTACACAGGGTTACCTACTGCTGATTACACTTTGAGACGGGGGTTGCTCCAGTTGTTAGTGGTTTGCCGTTTTATTTCCCTTTATGCTCTTACTTCTCTTTATGGTCACTGACTTCCCACCTTGTGACAGGTTCGTCCAGGGGCGAGTGCTAGGGCGCTGGTGAGGCCGTGAGAGCGCTGTTCTGACTCTTAGCGACAGCAGACACAGTGACTTTTCTTTCCTTGTTCTTTTATTATTCATGTTAGTTAGTTGTGGATTGCGATACCCCCGTGGGATCGATGTGGATGTTGCCTTTCTTTTATAATTGCCGAATGAATGTCGTTCCTTTTCCTTACTTGGCCGTTTTCAACTACAAACAAAAAGAGAAATCAAGGAAAACCGTTTGCGAAAACCATTTTTAAAACGTGGGTGTCGTGTGGGCACCGTTTTCAAACCTTGTGGGATTTATGTGGTTTTGAAAATGGTTTTACAAAATCAGGCATCGGGTGGGTGCTGTTCTTCAAATTCTGTGGATTTATGTGGCTTTGAAACGGATTTTTAAAACATCGGCGTCGGGTGGGCGTCGCTTTCAAAACTCTGTGAATATTTATCCTTTTAAAATAGTCGGCTATTTTCTAAGTGTGAGAGTTGATAGAATGTATAGTTTGCATGTTCAATGTGACTGTGCCTCGATCTAGTGTGGTTAAAGCCTGTATGAGATGCATTATGTAGTCAGGACGCCGTGCATATACAAAGGAGACTCTGCCCGTTTGCAGAGTGAATTTGTATACGCGGCGGGTCTGTGCGCGCACTGGGGTGGAATTGTTTTCAAAAAAAAAAAAAAAAAAAAAAAATTACGCTGATCTAGGAGCATCGGTGGCTCTTCTTCCGCGCGTTTGAACCCCCGGGGCGTGACAACGTGTTGAGTTTGCATGCGATTTGGATAATATTGATGTATACCAACGTACCCTAGTGGTGGAGACGCAACAAAGCTGAAATAGAGCGCGGATGAACCGAATCGGTTTGAGAGCAAACTACTTTAATTCGGGGCGACAAGGGGTTCGATCAGAGGCGCGGATGAACTGAATCGATTGCGATACCCTACAGTATTTTTCCACAAAATTTGGTTCATTTTGGTTCAGCAGTTGAAAAGAACAACTAAGATGAAGAATTATTAGGTTTCCGGCAATAGTTTTCCCCCGTCGGCCAACTAACGTGCATGGGGGGCTCAGGCTGTGTAGGGAGCATACTTAGGGACTATAGAGGCTACTGCTAGAGGTCCCGGGTTCAAACAACCTTTGGTTTGGGGTTCCTTACCTTGGCCGAGATCGGAGAAGATGGAAGAAGCCGATCTTGGTGCCTCTTCCACGCGCGGCCACAGCAACCTCCAGCAAGGTCCAAAGACACCAGGGAACACCACTCATCACTCCCAAACCAATCTTGAAGCAACTTGGTTCCAACCTTCAACTTCGTCGGAGTAAGGAAGAAAGAGGAAGGTGGCTGCGGCGACGCTCGGCGGCGGCTGGGGTCGGGTACACCAGGGCTCGCTTGCAACCTCTCAGTAGAGCTCTCAGAAGAAGGTTGGGCTATCCCTACAGCTTTGGTTGATCTTTGCTCCAAAGCTCAAGAGAAGCTAGGTATTTATAGGCTTCCCAACCTCTCTCCGGCGACCCGAATGGCCGGCCGTTTCGGCAGCTGAAGGGCCGTGTCGGTTGCGGGCTGGAGAAGCTAGTGGAGGCTTCAGTTGCGAAGAGGAAGAGGCTAGGGTTTCGGGTAGCTTCTACACGTGTATTATGTGTTTAAAACACATTTACGCAAAAGCCCTTCATCCTTACAGTAATTGGACATGAGCCCTTAACAAAAGTTGATCCTCTTACAGTCTAGTCCCTCACCTGTAAGCCGCATGCCTTTCGGAGCAGAAAATTACGGGTTTTCTGCAAAATACTGTATTTTTCGCCGTAATTCATGCTTTTCGAGACGTTTCGCTCGTCAAAACGAAAAACGGACTTCGCCACGACGTTTGGAACGTCGAAATCTGTAAGGTAGCAATTTTAGTTTTTCGACATGACGCCCTGGTAAAATCTCGGCCCATAAAAACTGTACAAAAATACAGTTATTCATACTTTCTGAGATTTCAGGGTCGCCAAACAGAAATTTCGTCTCCGCCATTGCGTCCGGAACGACGAGGCCAATCAAAACGACTACCTGGATCACTGGATTCGGGTTCCGAACAGGGGAATGGTCCATGTTGCAATCGACGGGAACCCGAAATTGGGTTTACTGTTCATGAACAGTGCTCACTTAAAGCACTGTGCACAGTGAGTCACTGTTCCATTAATTCCCTATTTGCCCGCTTCTTTGATTTTTTTCTGGAAGATCCGACCGTCGGATTGAAAAGTGCTGAATATGAAAATCGCTCGGTTTGACGAGACGATCGCAACGGTCAACTCGGATTTCCAAAATCATGTCCGGATTAAAAGTTAGCCTTTTTATCTCGTAATTCGTGCAACTTGCACTTAGGCAATTGATCGAGTAGATCAAATTAAACTTTTTGAACGCAACTCAGGCTAAAAATCCCACTTTTATTTTATTTATTAAAAATAAAATATCCGGATTACTACATCACTCCCACCTTACAAGAAGTTTCGTCCCCGAAACTTAATCCAACTTAAACGCAGATTAGTCACTAATAGGTTCAATATAGTGACCACTAGTCACAAGGTTTCAACAACGCCAAGGCTGCTATTTTAGACCCAATCTAATATATCCCATCACAGGGCAGAGTATTTCCCATTCTTTCGTAAGTACGTTGTCGGCCGCCAACGTGCTTACCAAAAGAAAGGCGAAATACCATAGATCTGTCTCCAACATCTGGTTGGGGACACAACTTACACCTGAAGGTACATCACATACCTTCCCATACAGTCTCTATGCCGATAATATAATCTCTACTAAAGGTCACTATACTCCCGAGGTCATGAATGCTAACTCACGAGAAACGGGAACCATACTTCAGTGTTTACTAATTTCAACATGGTGGTCTATCTTTTAGTCTCTGATACCTGTAACCGATCTGAGCCTTTTGGCCCTACTGAAACTTCAAGCCCACGGTCAATACCATGACCGCGGCTAATCCTGAAATGTGAACACGCAACACTTCAAAGTTCCCAACTTACTGTACCAAAACCCTGCGCTCTCACGTGACACGAGTCATCCTAGGGTTCGTTCCTAGCCAAACCTAGACATCTGCGTTTCCTATTGCTCTGATACCATCTAATCTGTCACGCCCCGAGTTTAAAAATCCAGTGTAAAATTTTTTATTTTTTTTTCCTAAATCAGAGTTGCAAAAACAGCCAGGGCAATGACAGACCGCCACATATATAGAAGAGTCTCAATCCCCCTTTGGGATTGTGCCTTTCCTATATATGCACGGCTAGCTTGGCAATAACATCAGAGTACTAACTACGTACATCTATTACACTTAACAATTTCAGATATCTTTACAATTGAATTACATCTTCTTTTTCATAATGCAATTACAAATACTTCGGCTGTCCAGGGTCAAGCTCTATCTCGTGATCTCACCAACTCGTCCCGACATCTCAACACCCGCTCGACCTGAAAAACAGTCACCCGAGGGTGTGAGACAGACCGGAGTGTATCCCAGTGGGCACGACGAGCCGAGAAATAGCAGATCGTACCTACTGGTATACAATGCTAGAGGATAGTAATAGATCATGGGTTAGGGTAAAGCAGATATATAACTGGTGCTGTAAAGAAAGCAAAACTCATAATCTGGGTACAAGCATAGGAGATAATTTAGCAGAAAAGGAAAACAAAACCCAAACAATCATATATCAGGATAGAAGCAGGTCATAGCTAGAGCAGGGTAACATAACTAAGAAACTATAATCAAGGCATCAGGGAGTTAGGACAATTAGCTAGGAATGCACTGTCGCGGCTTCGCCAACACTTTAAAATAGGGTTTTGTTCCAACATTTCATTAAAAGGTTGTTTTAACTACAACTTTTAATCTAAACCTCTTTTAATTAAACTTTGTATATGAAAGTGTCTCTAAATAGTGTCAAGATGCTAGGCTCACCCTAATTGTAAACCAGGGTCTGCTGGTGTAACCAACAGAAGCCAAATCCATGCCTCAAACAAGTTCACATTGCTCTAAACACTTGTCCACACAGAACCATCTTGGTCTGAAGTGAGCATCAAGCTCAGGGGACATTTGTAAGCAACTTTCATATTACACAAAAGTCCAATTCAAAACTTTTCTTCTTTGAGGCATTAAGCAACAGTTGGTGTGCACCATTTGTATACAAGCATATACAACCATTCCCGAGCTCATTCTCTGCAAATATGAACCAAAAGCTTCCATTCTTGGAAGGAAATGCTCTAAATAGATTTCTCTACATTCTCTGCAAGTTTGGGCCAAGATGCATGGATGGATTGGCCGGAGTCCGAGGTTGAAGATGAAGTTAAGGCATCGAAATTTGTGATCATTCAACCAGGGCATCTGGGACCAAACAACTTGACCAAGTAGATGCTAAAACTTATAACTAACCCACCTGGACCCGTGCCCGGCGACAGGACACGGCGGCGACGCGGCGGCCACAAGCTCGGTTTGGAGCTTCAACTCCATTAATGGTGGATTTTTAATGGGGCAATTTGGAGACTTCCAACTTGAATGGAAATGCTCTAAAGAGTCATAGGAAGCTTCCCGACCAACCCTCCCCGGCCGGAGATGGCCGGAACGCCGGCGGCCGCGATTAGATCCCATTTCGAACCCATCTTGGCCGCGCTCTATTCTTGCTGTATGGGTGCCATGCAAATACATGGGTGGACTCCTCTCACACCCAGGAAGAGTTCTGGGTAGGTGGTCGGCGCTGGGGAGGCTCGGCCG